>CM053622.1:398418415-398499195 GCA_028646595.1 Phalanger gymnotis | reverse complement strand
ACTCCTGAGCCAGAGGCTTCGAATGACTGGACACCCTCCTCCCAGCCCCCTAAGCATCAAGGGACCATGGCCCCCAATCCTGGCCCATGTCTAAGCAGCTGACCCCTCCCAGCTGCATGACTCCAACCAGCTCCACCCTCTTGGGCTTTAGGGCATTAGAGAAGTCTCCCCCAGCTGGGAGAGACGGGATGGGCATGGGGGGACCTCTGCCCATTTAGGATCCACCAGCACCTGCTAAAGGCCCTGCGGGCACTCAGACTGTTCTAAGTATGCCATTAACCACCCGTCTCTGGCCCCTCCACCCTCCACTGGCCTCCCACAGGACTCTTGATGTGTCCTGGCCATTTCAGCTGCCCATGTATTAAAAAAAAGTCTTACAAAAGCCAAAAAAAAAATCTTATGTAACTAGAAGGATAGTGATACTTCTACCCAAATAGAAAGGATGGGAAGACGAGCAAGTTTTAAGGGAAAGATGCAAAGCTCAGTTCTGGACCTGTTGATTTGAGGTATTAGTGGAGATCTTCCTCAGGTAATTGGAAATATAATAGTGGTGCTCCCAAGAGATTGAAGGACTGATTTGGAGAATTAACTACATAGAAAGGATAAATCCATGAGATTTCCCCAGGATAATAAGCATATATGTAGAGAGAAATCTGAGGACAGTGACTTGAGAAATACCAACACTTAGAAGTAAAGAGGAGGAAGACCAACTAAGACTGGAAACAGAAAGAATGACAGGACAGGTAGCAGGAAAACCAGGAGCAATCAGTGTTACAGAAGACCAAAGAGAGAGGCAAGGGAGGCTGATCAGCAATGTCAAATGCTAAAAAATGGTCAAGGGTAGGCCTTAGAAAAGGCCATTGGCTTTGGAAATTAATTAAGTCATTGGTGAACTTGGAGTGGTTTAAATCAATAGAGTGGTTAGTTTGGGAGGCCAAATTGTAAGGATGTGGAAAATGAATAGGAGGTGAAGTCTAAACTTCAGTAGTGTAGGCAGCTCTTTCTACTAGTTTACTTGAGGGGAAGAGAAATGTAGGATAATAATTCGACAGGGTATTTGGGTTGAGAAGGTTTTTTTATTTTTTTAAATGGAGAACCCCAGAGCTTATTTGTAGGCTGAGAAGAAAGTGTCAGGAGAAAGATTGGTGAGCTATAGGAGGGTAAGGAGGGGGAAGGACTTTGGGGAGGTGTTAATAGGTCAAAAGAACAAGATTCAAGCGGAAATTTGAGCAAGGCAGGGATTGAGATTGAGGGCACAAAGTTTCACAAGGAGCTGTTTTACCTCATCCTCTGAGACCATACCAAAGGGAAAGAAGATAGAGAAGGTTCCCAGGTATGAAGAAGGGAAGATGAGGGAGCTTAGGATCAATCTTAAGTCACTTAGATTTAAGGGCATTGAGTAGAATTGAGGACTAGAGGAGAAGATTTGGAATAGCTGCTGTGAGAACCAGGATAGTTGATATGAGATGAATAAAATTACCATACAGCAATGCTGAGAAAGTGTATGTATTGGATAGAATGTCAGATTGGGATTCAGGAAGCCCTGGGTTGAACTCCTGTCTCAAACATTTGCTCCTGTGTTATTTTGGATGGGTCACTGAACTTCTTTGAACCTCAGTTTGCTTCTCTTAAAAATTAAAAATCTTAACAAGTAGGTAATAGCACCTCCCCTTAAGGACTGTTGTGAAGATCAAATGAGATAATGTATAGAAATTGTTTTATACACTTTAAAGCATTGTATAAGTGGTAGCTATTATCATTTTTGGTAGAAGTATAAGAGATAATAATCATAGAAGGAGCTTTAATGAGAGTTCAGGGTCTTGAAGTAGATGACTGCCCCCATGGGTGGCTGAGATGGAGTACAGCTAGAGATCATGAGTGCCTAATGGAGAAGCCAGGCTGTTACTGTCAGCAGAAATTCATGATCATCACCAAGCCACCAAGGTAAATAACAAGAGTTAGAGTGGAGAGGAAAACTTTTAGCGGTGTGGTAAAGTAATAAAAGGAAGATGAAAGGTATTCTGGCATTTGATAAATCAATGATAGCAACAAAATTTTTTTTTGGTATTGTGTGTGACTCTTCATGAGCCTATTTGGGGTTTTCGTGGCAGAGATACTGGAGTGGTTTGCCATTTCCTTCTCCAGCTTATTTTATAGATGAGGAAACTAAGGCAAACAAGGTTAAGTGATTTGCCCAGGGTCATATAGCTAGTAAATGTCTGAGGCCAAATTTGAACTCAGGAAAATGAGTCTTCCTGACTCCAGGCCTTGCACTTTATTCACCGCGCCATCTAGCAGCCCAACAAGAGTTTTAGACTAGGTGATAGAATCATACCGTAGTGAAGAGATTGGTGGTGTCTTTAGAGGAAAGCCAGGATTCCACTAGTGTTAGGAACTAGTCTGTGAGGAGAAAAGGTTCAAAGAAGAAGGAGAAGTTTATTCATAGAATGGAGTGCATGGATAAAGGAGAATGTAAGCCTATGAGGTGAGGCTGAGGATGACAGTACAGGGAGAGAAATTTGCTTTTTCAATGCCAGAAAAGTCTTCTCTCTGAAGCAAAAAGGTTCTTATTTTGTGATGTCAAGCCACATGTGGTAGTGAAAGCTTAAGGCCTCAACTGGACAATAATGTACAAGGGACACAATTTTCAAACTTTGCTTATTGGCACGTACAAATGCATTGTAATAGCTCTGGCTGAGTCCAGTTTGTCTGACCCGCCGCCCAGACCTCATCCCTCCCCGAGCTGAACTCACTTACTTTTGGCTATCTGAAAGACTGTTTAATATTTTTGTAATCCTAGTCTTTATCTGAAGTAAAAATGTTTTATCTTTCCCTATCTTCTATCACAACTTCTCCCCTATCCCCTTTAGAGTCAACCCCTCTTTTTAATTTTGGTTTTCTCAATCTTAAGTCTTAGCTTTTGTGGGAAAACATGATTCCTTGTTTCTTCACAAACCAGGTAGTACAAGTATAGATTTTCGTAATTATGCAAATGATCTGGCAGACTACAGAAGGATAGATAGATGATTTCCAAAGTCTTCTCTTCCAACTTGAGATTTTTTGAAACATTATAACCTGTAGTAGATGGTAGTTGATAAGATATACTTCTGAGATACAGCCCAGGAAGAGAATCCACAGTTGACGTCTCAGAAGACTTCAGTCCTATGTATTGATACAGCAAAAATAGGTCAGCCATCCGATATTAAACCAAATGCTGGGTATTATCAGGAAAAAATTTAGAAACAGAATCACATGCAGCAACTTACCCTTGTGCCAGACTCCTGTGTATAACACAATTACTCTCATCTTGGGTATCCAAAGGGCTTTTCGCCAAACCATCCTGTGAGGTACAACACACAGGAATTTATCACCATTTTACAAATAGTGAACCTAAAGCTGAGAGAGGTTGTGACCTTCCCAGGAACTCATAGCCTGTTAGTATTAGTCAGAATTTGAACTTCGGCTGTCTTCTGACTTTAAGGCTAGCATTCTTTCTTAATACTGTCTTTGCCTTGTACATACAAACTTTGATTACTCTTCCAGTTATCATTCAGACATAGCAGGACTGTAAAAAAGTCCCCAAGAGGTTCTGAAAATAATCCAGGGGGTGGAGCAGCTGCCTTTGGAGGACAGGCTATAAAAATGCTTCATCTTGGAAAGATGAAAGCTATGAACCTTCATCTTAACCTAAAAGTAGTTGATACTTGTACCAGCAGCGGCGTGACTATATGATGAAGTAATTGACACAAAAAGACAAAGACTGGGGCTAGGCGAGTTGTAGTCAAGCTATAGACTGATTTTAATAGAGTTACTGACAGTATTTTATACAGGTTAATTGCTGAGTTATCTGGATTTCAAAGAAGAGTACAATAAAGCATTGGTTAAGTTTTTTATCTCCTTGTTCCTAGGAGTGAGACACTATTTTTACTCAAGGCTAACTACATTGAAACATTTATGTTCTCTTGCATATAGATAACCAGACAGAAACATTTCTGTCATCTCCAGACTGAAACATTTCTGTCATCTCCTATGTGGGCAATCAGCTACAAAGGCAGGTTTTTCTTGCCAAGTCTTCTTATCCTAAAACTGGCCTTGCCATGCACAGGCCCGTTTTCAATTGACCCTGCTTTGCAGAGGTCTAAGAGACCTAAACAGGATATAGCTGGCTTCCCACAGATACTCTTGGAAAACAGAGTTCAAAAAGATCTCAACAAACTTAAACAACTAGCCAGAGCTAACAAAATAAAAGTTAATAAGAATAAATACAAAGTCTTGCTTGCACTTAGTTTTTAAAAGTCAACAGCACAAGTTGAGTCCTGTGAAAAGACCTTTTAGTTAACCAGACTCAATATGAGCAAGCAATCCAACATGGATTAAAAAATGGATAAAAGTTTATTATCTGTTTCAGGGACATAACAGTTCTGTCACACTCTGGGGTAGTCAGACTGTATCTGGAATGTTGTTTAGCTCTGAGTGCCATATTTCAGTAGTGACAAATTGAAGGACAGACAGCATGAGAGAGGGTGTGCACAAAATGCCATCTGAGAAACAAGAGGAAATGTCTAGCCTGGAGTTGAGAAGATTTAAAGTGGGGAGAGAAGAACAACCACTCCCTTAAAATGTTTGAAGGGCTGCCATGGGAAAAAGGAAACTTCTTATTCTGTTCACTCCAGAGGGAAGGCGGGCGGGGCGGGGAAGGGAGCCCTAGAAATCAGCATTTTCTAAATGCCTACATTTGCCAAGCAATGTGCATTTTACAACTATTTCTTTGATCCTGACAACAACTCTGGCAGGTACGTTCTGTTATTATTCTGGTCTTACAATTGAGGAAACTGAGTCAAATGGAGATTAATTGACTTGCCCAGTGCCACACAGCTAGTGTCTGTGGCTAGATTCGAATTCAGGAAGATGAATCTTCCTGACTCCGGGTGCAGTACTCTATCCAGTGCACCACCTAGCTGCCCACCTGGAGGTTAGTCAGTAGACATTTCAAGGAAGCTGACTTAAGCTCTGTGTAAAAAACAGTCTAATGATGAGAGTTGTCCAAAAGTGTAGAAGTAGCCCCCTAATGAGATAGTAGTGTATGTGAAGCATTTTGCAAACTTTAAAGCACTACATGAATTATTATTACTGTCATTTTATTGTATGACCCAAATTCCCTTTCACTTGAACAAATGTTCAAGTAGAAGCTGGATAATCACCTTGTTAATAGAGATTTCTTCCAATTTGTTCCATTTTTGATAGTTTTTACTAACTGCTAGGAAGTATATTGGACTGAATTCTTCTGCCTCATGACTTCTACCTATTGGTCCTAGTTCTACCCTCTGGAACAAAACAAAATAAGCTTCTTTCATCTGGACAGTCATTCAGGTATTTGAGAACAGCTATCCTGTCCCACTTAAGTCTTTTCAAGCTCAGTTTTCTGAACTATTCTTCATTTAACATAATTTCAAGACTTCTTACCTCACCTGAGCCCTCACTGCTAGCAGAATTCTTGTTAATATCTCATAGTAACTTTTTAAAACTCCTAACATACTCTTCAAACCCCTTCTCCTTCCCTCATGACCCTTATTTAAAGCAAATGGCCTCTAATTTACTGTTATTTTGGCCATCTCTCAAAGTTGCTCAAGTTCTGTCTTCTCCATCTTAAAATTTATCTTTATGTTGACTCATCTTTCCCTTCTGTGTCTAAGAGTACTTTGTTTCTAAGGCTAATCCTTTCCCGTGCTCACATCCCTACCTGTTGTTTCTGAGACTACTCTATCGTCCTTTTTTTTTCTTGTACCTTCATTCTAGTCCTCTCTACTGCCTTCCTTCCCTCTAGCTTATCCTAAATAAATAAATTAAAATAAATTTCCCTCTAGCTACTGTTCCTTCTTTCCTTCTGGTCATTAGTCTCTACTCAATAGTCTAATTATCAATCAGTAGTCTAATCCAGAGCTAAACCCCTAATCTAACACAGGGGAACCTGTGTTGCATGTGGCCTGATCTATAAATATAGATTAGATTATGTTTACCTCTTCTTCACTACCCCTTCACTCTTTAATCCTATCCAGTCTGACTTCTGTACTTTTGACTCCATAGAAGCTAGCCTCAAAAGCTTCCAGTGACCTCAGTATTAATCCAACAGCCTTTTCTCATTACATATTCTTCTTTCCATAGCATTTGATCTCCCCTTCTCTCTTGAAACTCTTTTTTCCTTTGGTTTCTAACAGTACTATCCTGAATCTTGCCTTCCCTCTTTAACTGTTCCTTCTGTAACTTTTTAGCTGGCTTCTTTTTCTCATGCCCCATAAATGTGAGTGCCAAGATTCCGTCTTCTCTACCTTAATTTCATCCATACCCAAGACTTTAGTTATTGCCCCCTCAGTGGATAACTGCTGAGATAAATAGATCTCACCACTGAACTGTCTTCCAAGTTTGTCTCACATTTTCAAAGTACATTCTACCTTTTACATTCATCTGGCATCTGAAACTCAGCCCATTTAAAAGCCAAACTTGTTATTTTTTTCCACAAAATCATCTCTTTTTCCTGATTTCCCTCTTTCTGTCAGTGGTATCACCATCCTCTGTTACCTAGGCTGAAAACCAGAGAGTTCTCTTTGACTTGTGCCATTCTCTTGTTTCTTTCCCCTCCCTTCATCACTTCCATTTATTCCTTTCTACTTGTATCTGTGGCTGACTTCATTATTGCACACCCATACAGTGACTTCCTAATTAGTTTTCCTCTTTCTACTCCTTTATATAAGCACCAGATCAAAGCACCACTCAAATTATGTCACTTTCTTGCACAAAAACCTACATTTCCCCCTTAGTGTCTGTAAATTAAAGTCCTGACTCCCTAACTTGATAAATCATTCTGAGCTTTTTCTCTAGCTTTATCTCCTGCCTCTCCTCTATACTTACATTTACAGTAGCCAGAGTGGATTATCCTTTTCTCCAAACGCCTTTTTTGTTTCCCGATTCTGTGGTTTGGGTCATGCAATTTCATCTACCTGTCATGCCATTATCTCTTATCTCTAGCTGCCAAAATTCTACTTTCAGGACCCAGTTCAAATGTTGTATCCTCCTAGAAGCCTTCATGGATTGACCAACCCTTCTTAAAGTATTCTTCCCACTCAAAGCTTTGTTGGCATAATTAACAGCACTTACTATATATCGCCTCTTATTTTAGTCATTTATGTCCATGTATTTTCTTTCCCGTGGTCACAACAATAGACTTAAGTCTGCTATACAATGACCAGTGTACCTTTGTACAAAGAAGCTTATCACCAGTAAGCTGGCCTGCTAGGTGATAAATTCTTCACCGTGGCAATTCATGAAACTAGGTTGTAAATTTCTTGTGGTCAGGGACCATGACTTTTTCTTTGTCTTTATATTCCTACCAGTACTAATTCTTAGGATAATGTCTTATAGATGGTTGCCATTCATTAAATAGCTGTTGAATGAATAAATATAATATAGGATGAGGTGTGACAGCAATATCATTATAGCATTTTGGTTTTTTTAAACAAATATGCAAGAATTTTTTTATCCAAATGAGAGCTGTCCTTCCTTGTTGGTTTCTTGGGAAGCCACAGACTTAGTGTTATTGCCCTTTCTCAAGACCTTTCTGGGACTTCCTTAGAATCAACTTGGGAGTCATCCTTCTGAATAGTGTCAGTGGCAAGAGCTCTTCATCCTCTGGAAATGTGTTCAGTTTTTAGTTAATGCCAGGAGTCACTTAGAGCCCTGTCTGCTGTGTAGAAAGTAGGGAACTGAGCTAGAGAATGCCATTTTTTATTATAAAAAAGGTAT
Organism: Phalanger gymnotis; assembly: GCA_028646595.1. NCBI lineage: Eukaryota > Metazoa > Chordata > Mammalia > Diprotodontia > Phalangeridae > Phalanger > Phalanger gymnotis. Next base: position 398,491,398 of record CM053622.1, on the reverse strand, counting down.
AATCGTCATATCTGATTTTGTTGCCTGGCTTGTAAGCAAACTCCTTAAGCAGTTCCCAAAGAGGAGTTCCTAAGTGGGAACATCACTGGAATAGATGTAGAAATGACCGGCTTCCAAGAGCACTGCTTTGAAGAATGCTCGTTTGAATAATGCATAAGCTCTGTTTTTAGAAATCATTCTCATTACTTTATATTCACAACTCCCTAGAAGCATGATGACAGTAGTTTTGTGGCAATTAAAAATCACAGTTTTATACAGTGGACAGAGTAAATGGAGAATTCATAAAGCTGAAAGGCCATTCAAACTGGAACCGTACCCAGGTTTAAGAAGGACTTAGGTCTGTCATCCACCATTCAACCTGTAAGTTACTAAGGAATATTAAAGGTGTGCTTTAAACTTTTAATTTGAAACTTTGAGTCTCCATCACCATTCTCTTTGACACAGTATCCTTTGGTTTCCCACTAGGATCGTCAGCATTAGCCAGGAGGCCCTGAGGACTGACTCAGTGATACATTCTGATGATTTTAGAAGGCCACATTATAAGGTTCAGATTTAATACAACAGGCAGAAGACCACCATAGGTTTTCAATGGCATGTTTAAAGATGATTCCATGTCTCTTTTTGATCACTCTCCTCTCCCCTGGCCCCAGGCATCCGTTCAGTGAGCTTCTATGAGCACATCATCACTGTGGGCACAGGGCAGGGCTCCCTGTTGTTTTACGACATCCGGGCCCAGAGGTTTCTAGAAGAGAAGCACTTATCCTGCTATGGGTCCAAGCCCAAGCTCGCAGGGGAAAATCTGAAGCTGACCACTGGTAAAGGGTGGCTGGTGAGTGAACTGTTGGGGGGCAGGAGCTTGTGGGGGGGCGGGGGCTGGGCAGCATCAGAAAAATAGCGCCCTTGCTCTGATGTTTTTGCTATATACAACTGGTTCACATGGGAGCAAAAAGATTAGGTGGGCTGGGCCCCTTCATCTTTATTCTCTGATTTACCTTTACACATTTGTGACCAAGTGAGGGGTGGAGATTATTGCCTCCATTTTACAGATATGTGAAAGGTTAAATCTCTGAGAAATTAAATGCTTTACCCAAGGGTAGCCATTTACTGGTAGATCTGGGAGAAAAATATGAGCATTACTGTAAAGCATTGATATATATGGCCCCATCATTTGAATTTTGTTTTACCCATTTCCTAAGTAGTAGAATGTGTCCAGGTGACACAGAGTCATTCTTTTGGGGCCAAGTCTCCCAGCTCTACTTCTGAATGCAATACGATACGTCTCCTGTGACTTTACTTTCCTACCAAGGCATCAGGGAGCTAACAAACACTTTTTCTCCTCCTTTTCCCAACAGAATCATGATGAAACTTGGAGGAATTATTTTTCAGACATTGATTTCTTCCCCAATGCTGTTTACACTCACTGCTACGACTCGTCTGGAACGAAACTCTTTGTGGCAGGAGGTCCCCTCCCTTCAGGGCTCCATGGGAACTATGCCGGGCTCTGGAGCTAATGAATAACTCTTCTGAAATGCAGAGATTTACACTAACTCCCATCTTCAGTTTCCTTGTTTCTTCTTTCCATTTTTCAGTTGTGTGATGCCCTTGTCTTATTGGAACATCAGAATTTGCTTTTGACTTGGGCATTTGACACAGGCTCCGTACGTTGGTCTAAAGTGGCTTTTTCTTTTTTCCCCCCTTTGGCAATCAGAATTTTGCTTTAATACCTTTTTTGGCTTTTTATTTGATTCTTACCCAAAGGATTTTTTGTTAACCCCGTATTGTATTTCCTTTTTAAGTGACACACACTTTCCCCTATTTGGCTTCTGCTTTAGGCTGACACAGTCATACTCATCCCTACTTTGCTGTTGTGAGGTAGGATACCTTTATACTTATGTGGTTGCTGTCAGACTTTCTGTGAAAGTTTGGGGGCTGTGTGTGTGTGGGTGGGGTGTATGGGTGTGTGTGGGTGTGTGCGCGCACAGGTACTATGTGTGTCATTGAAATTACATGGAGTGAGGATTACTTGTAATTAAAATATTTATAAAAGAAACTACTTTATCCACAGAGTCCAGCTTTGGGACTGGTTTTATCTTATTTTTTAAAGTACAAGTCTAATGACACTGTATACAAAAACAGAAAAACAGAAAAAAAAAACCCATCACCCAGAAAAACCATTGAGAAAGATTGCAGGCATCCCCTGGGGCCCTATGTCAGGGTCTCCTTCCTGGGGTTCACCTATGCCCTAGTGCTTTCAGGGTCCAATAAGGGGTAAATGCTCCCTTTCCTTTCCCTTCCTCTTGCCCCTATGGCTCCCTGAGGAGAAGGCTTTTGCCCATGCATCACTTCCCATTTTTCTGGCCTGCTTTTGCTTCTCTAGAATATCAAGGTCTCTGATGGAGATTTTATAAAAGGGGTAGAAGTTTAAGTACTGGATTATGCCAGATTTCCCTAACTCCCATTAGCTCTCCTTCCTCTCCCTCTAAAAAAAATTAACAAATCCAGATTGGGGGCCTGCAGCCAGCCAGAGGAACCTTAGGTCTCCTTTGGCTTTGGGGAAATTCCTTGTTCCTTTTTCCTTCCCTCTTCTGATTACCCTGATGGGTTTGGTTTGGTTTGGTTTGGTTTTCCCTTCAGAAGCAGGTTCAGTCTGGCCATGGGGGCTGAGTATCTGTGTGTAGTGTGTACCTAGTGTGTAAAATATTAGTCTCTTGGTGTGGTGGGGGAGGGGGTTGGCCCCAGAGTCCCATGGCTGAGGTGTGAGTCACTTGAGTGCTCCTGGTCCTTGCCTGGGTCAGGGGCTGGTCAGCAGTGTTGTGCATGTAGCAGCATTGATGTAATTAGTAAATAGGAATATTCTTCCTATTCCATTCCCCCACCTTACCAATTTGTATGTTTGGGCTCCAAGTTTTTTTTGAACATAGCAGTGACAAACTTGCCATATAATCCTATTGTTCCCTGCTCTTACACTCATCATGTTGCAAACAACACCTGTTCCCTTGATTTGTTGATTTCCTCTTTTCCTTTGAGCATTTACTCCAATTAGCTGCCAGAAATACTTCCTGGGAATGAGAGCTGTCATCTCCCTCTTCTCCCTGAATCATCCAAGTTGATGAGGGGAGGCTGCAGAGATGCTCTGTGCCCAGGGAGCTTCAAAGTCTGCACTGACTTCATGATATTAGAAACACTATTAGTTGTGAAATTGTCCCTTTCTGACCTAGAGAAATAGGTGCTATCCACAGGGGATTAAGCAAAATGCTAGATGCTACAAATCTCTAACTGTCTTAATTTGTCTTTTCTCCTAGTATTAAACCACAGGCTGTAGATTACTTAGTTCTCAAAGAACTTCTATCACTTTAAAGGAAAAAAAGTACTTGTAACAAAAAAAAAAAAGAAAAAAAGATAAAGTACGGTATTTTGTACTGTTGTCTGACCCTCTTCTGTGATGGGCAATGCATTTGATTGTTTGGGATTTTCTGTTTTTAAAAATGTAGCACTTGACTTTTGCCAAGAAAAAAAATAAATATTATTCCAGTGCAACATGGTGTGAGAGAGTGTGTGTGAACCTAAGGTACAGGGTGGAAGGTGGGAGGGCCTCTAAGTACTTAGGAATTGGCACTCATGTCCAGTTAGCACCCTAGGGACTGGCATAGGTATGAAAGTACGTAATGGTGGCACGTGTGACCTCACAATACCAGTCAGGCCAAAGGCGTGTATTCTATCCCTATTTAAGTCGTTTAGCTTTACACGCAAAAATATCTGTACTCATAGCACACAGTATAATGACCCAGAACCCAACTTATCATAGATATTCTGTAGAAAGAAGCTTTTATCTAATAGATTAGGAAACCTGAGCAGGAACCTAACATTCCCAGGGGGAAAAAGAGGAAATGTAGGGACTAGGAAAGAGGATTCTTCCGGAAAATTATCCTACAGCTTATTTCCTACTCCTTATTTCCCTTAAGCGTTTAGAGTAGAACTGAAACACAGAATTCAGAAATCAGAGTAGATATCTTTTAAAATTATTTTTAATCATGTATTTTATTTTTATATGACCTAGATTTTCCTACCCTATTGTACCCTCTCCCTTCCCACTCTCAGTAACAGAGAATGTTTTTTAAAAGAAAAAGAAGAAGAGAAAAAAACTCAAAACCAATCAACACATGAGAAAAATCTGACCTTATATGCTATGTCCTGTATCCATGGACTCCCAGCCTCTGCAGAATGAGAAGGGAGCTTCTTCTATCTCTTCTCTGGGGCCAATCCTGTTTTTTATAATTCTGAAGCATTCATTTTTGCTTGCTTTGTGGCAGTTGTTCTTTCTCTTTATTTCCATGGTTGTAGTCATTGTGGATGCATGTGCAGTTTTCCTGACCCTGCTTAATACTCTGTGAATTCATTTCCTGTAACTTCTTCCATGCTTCTCTGTCTTCAGAATGCTTGTCATTCCTTACAAAACAGTAATGTGTGTTCCACAATTTGCTTAGCTATTACTTAGTGAGTATCTACTTTGCTCCTGTTTCTTTTCTACCAGAAGTAGTGTTTTAGATATTTTGTTGCATACGAAGTTACAATGAACCAGACAAGCCCTATAGAGATTTTACTTCCCAGCTGGAAAAGGATTTTCATATTGAAGTCTGAGTCCCTTTTGGCCCTAAGGATCATCTGGCAACAATGGGAAACAGAAAGGTGAGGGACTTTGGACCCGTGAACCTTGCAGAAGCTTAAAAAGAGCTTATAGAAATAAGAAATATGATTAGAGCAAATATAACCAACTGAAGCAAATTTTTAATGTGTCCAGTTATATAGAAGGCAGAAGGGAAATGATCCAGTCAAGTGAGGTCCATTGGCTGTCAGAGGACAGTAGGCCTGGGCAACCACTGTATTTATCACATATTTCTTCCTAATATGTTGCAGTCTGTCCAGAGTTGTAAAATATAGGTGCAACACAAGGTGTCAAGGCAAAGACTCCTCCTTGATGCAGTGTGGAAGATCAAGGAGGTGGCAATTCTGTTAAACCTACTTCTTGCAAGGTTTTCCAGGTGAAAGAGATAATGAGAGCTTTATGGAGCCCAGTAATCCCTAGGTTGGGTACCACTTCCCACAAATGCTGCCACTAGGTGTCACATTCAGTATTAATGAGAGTTTTAATGATAGGGTTAACTTCATGGCATAGGCAGGAAAATGGAAGGCGCATTTCATCCCATCTCTATCATATCCCTGCTCCTTCATTTATCCCCACTCAGACTCACTCTCTTCCTGTCTCCTGGCTGTTTCTCTGCTGCCTACAAGTGACCATATCTCACCCATCCTAGTCTAATTTGCTACTGGAGAAGATGAAGGAGGTTGTCATCTTCCTGAAGCACATAAAAGGAGCCCTTCCTTGATTACCAATCCTTCCTGAGGTCCAGTGGAAAAGTAAGGAGAAAGCTGAGAGAGGCAGGGTTGCTGAGATGCCAGAAGAGCACTAAGCTAGAAAAGCATACTAATTCTTGTTCCTTGTGCAGTATAGTTTTCTTTTTGCCACCTCTGTCTACTCTCTTTCCTGCATCTGTTAAAGTATGCCCTCCATTGGAGGTCCTTGGTCTTCATTCTCTAATGCCATTCTCAAGTGCCTTAGGCTGAGCAGAGGACAAAGCTCCTTCAAGAGGCCACTGTTGTTTTTCATTATTCCTTGTTAATGCCATGTTACCAAATATTTGCATATAATTAGTCTTTCCAAAATGTGAATTAAAACTTTTAGGGTTGCCTTGATTTGTATTTCTCTTTATTATTAGGGATCTAGAACAGGGAATCTCAAACGTTCTCCACTCATTACCCCATTTCTGAGCTTCAGCAGCTTCTCGGTGTTACGTGGCCTGAAGGCATGTGCAGTGCAAAGTGCACATGCTTTGTGTTCAGAACCAAGACTGCGGTGAAGTCACACAATGCAGCATGGGCAAGTGCTGCCAGAAACTCCTCGGATTCATTACACTTTTGATTTTGAATTAATTTTTGGTCTTTCTGAATTCAGAAATCTTTTACTGTTGCCAGTGGGGCTGCGGCCCACAGTTTAAGAGGTGATGATTCTAGAATATTCGTTTGTATGGTTGTTAATAGTTTGCAATTCTTCTTTTGAGAACTGTTTCTTCATATCTTTGGCCACTTGGGAATGACTTTTGGTCACATATTTCTGAGAGTTGTCTATATATTTTGGATATCAAACCCTTGTTAGAGATGCTTGATGCAAAGATTTTTTTTCCCCCAATTGACTACTTCTGTTTTTATCCTAGATGTGTTAATTTTGTTTATGCAAAAGCTTTTCAATCTCATATATAATCAGATTATCTATTTTATCCTTTGAAATTGCCTCTACCTCTTATTTGATTAAGAATTCACCCCCTATCCATAGCTGTAAATGCTAAATTACTTCTAATTTTTTGTGTGTGGCACAGCCTTTAATATTCAGTTCTCTTATCTGTTTTGAATCTGTTATAGAATGTGGTGGAAGATGTTAGTCTAAGCCTAATTTAAGCCATACTATTTAATAGTGTTTTCCTAGAACTTCTTATAAAATAGATTACTTTCCTACGTAGTTTGTTTTGGGGTTCAATTATTTTGAGCAGATAATCTTTTTCAGTGACTCCTTGTTGAAGCCAGCTGTCTGGCCTTTCAAATATACCAGACATGCCACAAAGTATGTAATATAGGAGGTGGTTTTAGAGGGGTAGAATGAGAAATGAAACCTCTTTGCAATGCATGGCCATTTAAAAAAGTAGCATGATCATTGCAGGGCTCAAGTGATCTAGACACTGCTGGAAAATAAAGGTTACATTTGCTTGTAAACCTACACATTAGGGTCCGAGGATGACAGGAGGACTCAGATATGTCAGCATGTCTATGACTTCATCCAAGTCATTGATAAAGCAACTGTTCTATAGCAAAGAGCTGCACACTGATTCCTAGAACACTCAGTGAGAGACTTTCAGATTGACACTGAACCATGAAACACTCGCTGTTCTTCAGGTTTGGTCATTAATCTGTTCTGAATGTACAGGGTGTCAAAATCAATTAGAACATCCCTAGATCTGTATATTGACTTAGAAAATTACACGTTAGCTATATCATATTGTATTTTTGTTTTTTGTTAAACACTTTTTGATTACTTTTTTATCAGATTGAGCTTATGAGAGGAGTGTTATGAGAGTGAGCTTAGCACCTGTGGTGTAGCCCACATCTCTTTGTGTGGGTAGCAGGAGAGACTTTACCAGGTGTTTTGCTGAATTCCAGTTATATTTATGGCTATAGCATTCCCATGGTATACTAGTCTAGTAACCCTGTCAGAGAAGGAAATGAGGTGTCTTATATGACCCAGTCTCAGTGAAATCATGCCAGCTCTCTATGATTCCTGTTGCCTTTCCTACATACTCAATAATCATACTACCTCTGATAATAAATGTCTTTAAGAATTTTGCAAGGAATTGAAGTCAAGCTCACAGGTCTCTACCATGTTTCCTCCCTTTTCTTTTTCATCCAGATCATTAAAGATTATGTTGTCAGAATTTTGCTCTTTATGGTTTCCCATCCCTTTTAAGCTCTCTTAGGCTCATACCTATAGTTCTTAGAACTTGATATTTCTTGGAACTTGTGAGATATGTGCTTGGATCTGACCTGTGTTCCTGTGACCTTTGTTACTTTGAAGTCTAGAATGACCTGGTCACTTTTTTCCCAAGGGTCTTGTCACTTCTTCAGTGACTCATCTCATTCCTTACAGGAACTCTCTTTTAGCCACACTGGTTTACATACTGTTCCTAAAACACAGTTTGGGATTTCCTGCCTTCACTTTTGTTTACACTATTTCACATGCCTGGAACAAGAGAAGAGAACCTGCATTACCAAAACCCAGAGAAGAGAGAGAATGCAGGAGGGAAAGGGTGACCAACAGGGTCATGCTGCACAGAGTTCAAGAAGAATGAGGACTGAGAAAAGGCCATAAGACTTAGCCAATAAGATGTCTTTGGTAACCTTTGAGAAAGCAATGGGTATAATGTCCCTCAATGGCAAACATTTGTCAGTTCCTTCAACTAGTCCTCATATGACATCATTTTGAGGTCTGTCACCCACCTGGTTGTCCTCCTCTGTTTTTCAATGTGTCCTTCCTATAATGTGGTATTCAAAATTTAACCTAGTACTCCAGACTGATCTGACCAAGGATATTTCATTTTGGATATGGGTCTCCTAATGTAGCCTAAAGTTGTAATAACTTTTTTTGAACCATGAATCTTGTCATTTTTACTTCCCTAACATCTCTCACATCTGCCTTTTCCCATTAATCACATAGCCACCACTTTTGTTCAGGCCTTATCCCTTCTCATGGATTTATTGCAATAGCCTCCTAATAGGTCAGTTTGCCTCACATCTATCTCCATTCCAATGTATCATTCACATAGCTGCAAAAGTAATCTTCCTAAAGTCCTAAAGTGTCATTGCCTCGGTAAATTTCTACGGCTCCCTATTGCCTCTAGGATCAAATGTAAACTCTTCTTGCTTTGAAAGCCGTTCTTGGCCTCAACCAGCCTTATTCATTTCTTCCCTTTTCTCCTTCACTCCAGCCAAATAGGCCTTCATGTTGTTCCATATAATGGACATCGATGTACTGAGGAAGTAGGTTCTCTTTCAGGTCTCTGCCCATAAGACTGGATATATGAAGGAAAATTCAGGTAACCTTGGGAAAGGACAGCAAAGGTATACTGGACTCTTTCCAGGAAAAAAGTGAACAGCCTTTGACCAATGTCAGCCACAAGAATAGAGAAAAAGGCGTGAACAACAATTCCATACTACTCTCCTGAGGCCTGGACCACCTGGTCTGCCATATTGTCAGGGTCAGAGTTAGCCATGTTATTAGACATAGCAACTTTATTCAGTTCTCTTATCCAGTGTGAGCCTCCAGATAACATTCATCCACCTTTTTCACTGGCCACACTGGGAAGGGAAGAGAAGAGAAAGAAGGGAATAAGCGTTTATATAGGGCCTACAATATGTCAGGCACTGTGCTAAGTGCTTTTTACAAATATTATTTGTAAATTGGGGAGTTAGCATAAGGGGAGTTAGTATAGCAAAGTATGTCACAGAATAACCACTAACATTGACACCACTCAAGTGGGGCTCTGCCCAGATGATAAGGTCTACTTGTTTGTGATGCATAGGGCATCAGGGTCATAGTGGAATGTCAGATCTAGTTTAACACATCTCATAGTAATTTTCAACCTTTTGCTAACTGTCATGGGGGAACTGTCTACAAAGGGAATTTATCTTTATGGGGCGGGGTATGTTGAACTCCCCATGTCAGCCACTAAAAAAGGGATAAAGAACAGGTCTCATCTGAGATTTCTAACTGATTCACCTGGTTTTGCAAAGCAAATCTTAGGTAAGATTACCCTAAGCTGTTGTAATTCAATGGCTGGGAAGAGCTCTACCTTGGCCATACTAGACCATTCTATCACCAGTCATGGTTCCAATAACTCATTAAATTGTTTAAAGTTCTCCTGCAATCTCCCAAGTTATTTGGTGGTGAAATCTCACCCATCCTCTTAATTCCCTTGTAGAGAAAAATCACCCTCTAGTGTAACAAGTTAAGACTGAGCTTCTTGATCAAGACCAAGTGTCTCCCAGTTATCTTCATTTTCATTTCTATCTTTTTTTCTTGTGGCCCTGGTCTCAGTAAAATTCTACACAATTACCAACAATATCTCCAGGTTGAACCTGAGATTTCACCAAACACCCTGCAAATTGGCAAAAATGACAGATGAGAATAGTCAATGTTGGAAGGGTTGTGGGAAGATAGGCACACTGATGCATTGTTGGTGGAGCCATGAATCACTACAACCATTTTGGAAAGTAATTTGGAATTATTTAAGTGACTAAAATATTCATACTCTTTGACCCAGATATTCCACTATTGGGCTTATACCCCAACAGGATCAATGAAAGAAAGTCTCCATGTACACCAAAATATCTAGCAACATTGCTTTTGTGTGTGGTAACAAAGAATTGGGAACAAAGTAGATGGTAGTTGATTGGGAAATGTCTTACATGATGGTACATGAATGTAATGGAATATGACTTGCTATAAAAAAAACTATGAAAGTGATGAGTACAGAAAAGCATAGAAATATTTACATAACCTGATGCAGAGTGAAGTAAGCAGAGCCAAGAAAACAATATACACAATCACTACAACAATGTAAATAGGAAGATACCCACTGCTGTGTCAGTCAAACACACCTTTCTGGCCAGGTGCTTCGACTATGACAAATGCAGAGGCAGAGGGGAGCTGTGTAAATGGAAAAAACAGCCACAAAATATTTAAAAGTGAATATTGCAAAATTACAAAAAAAACCCATGGCCCCAAAGAAGGTATATGAGAAGACACTCCAACCCATTCATTTTCAGAGGGGGCAGGTTCATTAGTATGGTGCATTGCATATATTTTCAGACTTTTGTATCGTAAATAATTTTGCTAATTTCTTATCTTTGAAAAGTATTTGTCATATGGAATGACTGTGAAAGATGCTGAGGAAAATTTTCATAAGCTAAAAATAAGGATAAGAAAATTTATTTGCGAAGTAACAAAAAAAACACACAAAAACCAAAACCCAGCACTGGTCCAAAGAAGAGAAATGAGAAGACTCTTCTGCCTCTCCTTTTACAGAGGTGGGAGCCCACAGGTGTGGGACATGCAAATATTTTCAGACTTGTTCACTTGTTTACTAATTTTTTTCTTTTTTTTCTCAAATGTTCTTTATTATATAGGATAGTTCTTTGGGAAGGAGAAGAAGGAGGGACAGTGGGGGAAATTTTGGTGATGTAAGACAAAATCAATATAATTTTTTTATAAAGACTTCTACGTTGGAGACCATACTTCTCATATGTCATTGATCTTTGCCCTAACCCATATCACACATTTCACTTGTGCTATTATATCTATTACATGCATATATATATATATATATACACATCTATTATATCTATACTACATCTATATACTGTCAGTCTTTAGGGCATACTGCTAAGAATTCAAAAGTACATTCACATATATCTTGAGTTGACACATTTTCATTTTCCTTATGCAGGCATCCTAAGTTTTTTGTTTTGGTTTGTTTTGGGGGGACCATCAGCAAAAAAACAAGCCCTTGTAATACGTTCAGTCTCCTAGTTAACATCCTTAAACACCCATTGGACTAATTCTGCAGTGTCAATGGAGCCTGCCCCATTGTGATGACTTACCCTATTCAGTCAGAAATAAAGCATCCACCAGCCTGTATCCAGCCATCCAAACACCCAAGCATCTATGCATTCTGCATCACTCTTCATTGCCTTCAACCACAAAGTCATCCTAAGTTAGCTTGCAGATTTAACGCAAAATGTTCTGGGCCAAGTCTAACTCAGGCCTGGCTGATGTTCAGGCTTGGGTTTGGAGCATAGCAAAATACTCATGTGGATCACACAATATTTTATAAATAGAAGTTTACTTGATTAAACAGAGATTCAGTATGGAAACATTGATTCAGGTGGACCCAGCTCCCCTCTGCCTCTGCATTTGCCATGGTGGCAGCACCTGGCCAGAAAAGTATGTTGACTAGCACAACAGTGGGTATTCCATTAAGCCTAAGAAATGCTCATAGGCTGGACTTTTCTATTCTCCAGCAAACCGGGAAACAACAGCAATGGCTTGAGCCTTAAGTCCCCTAGACCAATCAAGTCTCAAGGAAGGTTTCCTTGCCTTTTTAAGGGAACATCTAGCCTAAATGAAACAAATTCTGTCTCTCCTTCATACTCTCAACTGGCCTCTCTTACCAGGCCCCAATGAATTGTATCCTAGGACACTGAAAGGACTGGCAGGTACGACTAATGAAACAGTGATTTCTGAAAGATCATAGGGAATGGAATCAGTACCACAGCATTGGAGAAGGGAAAATGTTCCACTTTTTTAAAGTTTACTTGGGTTTTTTGTTTGTTTTTTCTTTAAAGGGAAAAGAGTCTTTGAACTACAAGGCTAGGCATCTTGACTTTTACATGTAGCAAGATTCTATCAGTTTTTTTAAAGGGATGGTTAGTGACTATCTAGAAAAAGGAGCAATAATCACAAAGCCAGCAAGCCTTCTTCAAGAACAAATCATACCAGATTCATCTCATTTCATTTTTCAACAGGGCTATGTTTGATAAAGGGAATGCTACAAATATAGTTTACCTGGATTTTAGCAAAGCATTTTATACTATATGCTGTGGACAAAATGGAAAGATGTGGGGTAGATGACAGTACAGCTAGTTGGACTTGAAACAGGTTGAATGGCCAGACCCAAAAAATGGTCATTTAGAGTTTAAGGTTAACTTGGAAGGTGGTTTCCAGTAGAATATTCCCAAGGATTTTTGCTTGGCCCTTTACTATTTAATCTTTTTGTCTATAACTTGGAAATAGAAATAGATGACAGTAGATTTGCTGGGGATGTGAAACTGAGATGGAAAGCCAATAAATACACTGGATGACAGAGGAGATCCAAAAAGATGTAGACATGCTTAAACACTGGACTAAATCTAATAATCTGAAATCCAATAGGGATAAATGTTAAATTGACTTTGTAAGTACAAAATGGGAACAGCGTAGCTAGCTAGTCAGCAGTCTTTCTGAAAAAGATCTGGGTGTCTTGATGAGATACAAGCTCAATGAGTCAACTGTGTAATACAGCAGCAGGGGGGAAAAAGCTAATATAACCTTCAGCTACATTAAAGAAGGTGTACCTTTCAGGACTAGGAAGGTGATAGTTCTGTTGTACTCTGCCCTGATCAGATTCAATCTGGAATGTTGTGTACATGCTCAGGACCACATTTCAGGAAGGACATTGATTAGCTAGAAAGCATGCAGAGAAAGGCAATCAAGAAAATCAAGGGCCATTTGAGGTTCTGTTCAAAGAACTGGGAATATTTAGCCTGAAGAAGAGAAGACTCCAGGGGAAGGAAATAAGCATTTATTAAGCACCTACTGTGTACCAGTCACTGTGATAAGCACTTTGTTACTTCATTTGATCCTCACAACCTTGTGAGGTAGGTACTACTGTTACCCCATTTTACAGCTGAGGAAATTGAGGCAAACAGAGTCACATACCTTGGGTCACATAACTAATAAATGTCTATGGCTGGATTTGAATTCAGGTTTTCCTGACTCTAGGTCCAGCTTTCTATCTATTGCTCCACATAGCTGCCTTTTTGTTAGCAAAAGTAACATGCTGTTAGTTGCAAACATAATTATTAGATGTCCGGCTATTCCTTTTATGGAAAGCCTCTATGGGGGAGTAGTCATTTTGTGTGAAGTAAATGATGTGTCAAAATAATATATCCCCTCTCATCCCTATAACCACCCTCAGATAAATCAGGGAATCAAAATCACTGTCCCAACAACACAGCCCATGCTTTCCTGGCTTATTAATTTACCACTACTTAAAGTGTCCTTCCTTCCCACTACCCCAGGTCTCCATCTACTGAAATATCATCCACCCTACAAGTGCCAATTCAAATGCCACCTCCACCATGAAGTCTCCCATGGATGTACATATGAGTTTAGACCCATACAATCTGAACTCATTTACTCCAGCCTCATTTAACAGACAAGGAAACTATTCCCAACAGATTAAATGACTTGTCTGAGATGACCCAGGATGGGGTTGCAGAGAGAGGATTTACAGTCAAGTTCTCCAACTACACAGCCAGTGTTGTTTCCAGCACACTAAACCACTGAGGGCTTTGTCCTCCTAAGGCAGGGACTAGGGGCAGCTGCTTCATAGGCAACTAAAGAGAAGCAACCAGGAACAGTTTTTAAACTCCTTTTTTCAAAAGCACAGACAGTTCCACTTTTTATGGAACACAAATAACGATTTTGCAATGTCAAGTTGCATATCCTCCAGTAAAAGCTCAAACCTCCGGTGGACAGTGACTTAGATCAAAGTATATAATTTTTAGACCTTGCCTAAGACAGGCAAATGCCTTTCATCCCTTAGGCTGTAAGTGGTCTCTCCCTGTTAAGGATTTCCTCAGTCCTTTGATCTGACCTCACTCATACACTTGGCCACACCAAGTTTTGTGTTCTATTTCCGTATATATCTTATTGCCTTCTAATAGATTATAAGCATCTTGAAAGAAGGGGTCCTGTCATATACTGTATCCCCCAACAGCATCTAGAATAATGACTCAAATATAGCAAGAATTCAGTCAATATTTGTCAAATGTTGGATGAATGAATGGATGAATGAATGACCAAATGGAACAGTAGTCATCCAGATTTTGCTTGAATACTTCTAATGATAGAAACTTACTAAATCACAAAATTTTCTGCTTGTGGTATTAATTTGCAAAGTCAAATTGAACTGAATTGTAAACTTCAAAAGGACAAAGACCACAGATTTATATTTATTTTTTATCCTCTCCAGGGTTCCTAGTGCAGGGCTCTGCACTCAAGGGGATACTGTCTATGCTAAGGATTTCAAAGGACTCTTTATTGGTATCACTGAAAACATTATTGTCCTCACATAAGAGGAGAAAACTGAGACCAAAGAGACTTACCAGAAGGTGTCAGAGTCAAAAACAGAGACCTGAGACTACTGACACTATCTCTGTTCCAAGCATAGGCTGGTTTCCCTCCTAGAAGAAAAATTGAAGAGCCCTGAGGAACACCTCTTTACCCTCCAGATTGTCAGGAACCATGAAATGTTCCTAAAAAACAAACACACAAAAACCAAAAGCAGGCTTTAATCAGGGGAAAAGAACCTGAAATAACAGAGGGGAAACTTGACCCTTGTCAGGAAGTTGGAGAGTCAAAGGATATGATCCTGTGGTGTCAGGAGGAGCAAAGGAAGGAAAAGAACAGCTGTACCTTGGAGCTTAAAAGAGAGACTTCCTGAAGAGGAAGGAGCTGGGTGCCCTCAGGAGGAAGCAATTGTTTGACCTCCAAGGATTGATGAAGAAGAGCCACAGAAGCTATCAGGTGAGAGATTATTCAGTAAAGGTCAGAATGCCTTTGGTGGTTGGTGTCTCTGCACCCAAGGGGACCGAGGCAGCTATCTGTTGACCTGATAACAACAATAGAGAGGTCTTTTGTCTTCCTAGGGCACAGTTCCAAAAAGTAACTGAAAACATCCCAAGACTTGTCATAAATGGATGACTCCCACCCAATTCCTCAGTTTGCTCATTCCCCATTACCACTCTTCCACTCCACCTCATCTTCACAACGAGATGGTCAAACACTTGACCTTGCCATTACCCATAATTGTTCCACTTCTATGTTCATGAACTCTGAAATTCCGTTATCCAATCATAGTCTGTTGTCGTTCTACCTTTCCCTCTGCCTTACAACCCCTAATCCTGCTCTTCGTCCTCACCATTATCTCCAATTTGCCCACCCCTTAGTTCTTTCCCAAGCCAGGAGATGTATACTAGCTACACTCTTCCCTTCCCCATCTTGACTCCTAGGTGAACCAGTTCACTTCTACACTCTCCTCCTGAGTCCCTGGACCCCTCATCCTATCACTACGAGGCATTACCCTGCCAAGCCTCAGCCTTGGATTATCCTCACCATCCACTGCCTTTGTTCAAGCTCTCTTGCCTCTGAGCAGAGCTGGAGAAAATCCCGAATGTGGGATGCCTAAATCCTCTACAAATTTGTTATGTAATCTCAAATAGGTTCTCCCCGCAGCAATTCCTCCATCACCTTTTCATCCTTCTCAAACTTCCCTTGGCTCTCCCTTCACCCTTGACTTCACCTCCCTCACCTTGCCTCACGTAACACTGAAAGAAAAATGAGGCCATTCACCAAGAGTCCTCTCTTCTCCCCTCCTCATCTCATACTATTTATATGCCTTTTGCCAGTATTTCCTCCTTCACCCCTGTATTATGTAAAGAGGTAGCCTTTCTCCTTACCAAAGCAAACCTTTCCCTAAGAACAAGTGATCCAATTCCATCCTGTCTTCTCCAGATTAAAGTTCTCTCTGCCATCCACACACTCTCACTAAACTTCACTCTCTGTCTACCAGCTGCTTCTCTGCTGCCCACAAACGTGTCAATGCCTCCCTTGACCTCAGAAAACCCTCCTTGATCCTCCCATCCAAGGGGTGTGCTGGAGCCAGCTCGTACTGACTCATAAGAACTAATTGTTAAATTTTCAGTGGGAACATTTATGCCTCAGAAATTGGCAAACACTATAAAACTGGGGATTAAGTCATATTGTTTTGTTGATGGAGAAAATGGTACTAATGAAGATTAAACTTAAAGTGTTGTCTTTTCAGAGCACTGGTTGTTAAAATTTTACCAGCACACCACTGCCTCTGTCCCTGGTAGTTTTCATCTTATATTTCTCGTCCTCTTTGTGGCTAAACTCCTTGAGAAGGCCATCTACAACTGGTGCCTCCGCTTCCTCTCCTCTTACTTCTAAGCCCTTTGCAACCTAGTTTTTTACCTCATCATTCAACTGAAACTGCCTTCTTCAGAGTTACCAATGATCTCTTAATTGCCAAATTGAATGGCCTTTTTCTCAATCATCATTCTTCTTGACCTCTCTGTAGCCTTTGACACTATTAAATATCCACTTCTTGACACTCTACTCTCTAGGTTTGGCAACACGTCTCTTTCCTGATTCTCCTTCTCCCTGTCTGACCACTCCTTATATCTCCTTTGCTGGATCTTCATCCAGCTTGTACCTACTAATCATAGGTGTCGCCCAAGACACTGTCCTGGGCCTTCTTCTTTCTCCTTCTATACAATTTTTCATATGCTTCCATGGATTCAATTATCATCTCTATGCAGATAATTCTCAGATCTATTTGTCCAGCCCTAACCTCTCTCCTGACCTCCAGTTACATCTCCAACTGCCTAGGGGACAACCCATACTGGATGTCCTATAAACATGTTAAACTCATTGTGTCCAAAGTAGAACTCATTATCTTCCTCTCCAGCCACCCAACCTCTAACTTCCTAACTTCCCAATTGCTAAGGCACCGCCATCCACCCCATCACCCAGGTTCAAAATCTTAATGGCATCTTCAACTCCTCACTTGCATTTGGCCCCCTTATCCAATCTGTTGCCGGCCAATTCTACCTTTGTAACATCTGTCCTGTATAACTTCTTCTCTCCTCTGACACTGCCACCACCCTGGTATGGGACTTCATCACCTCATGCCTCGACTATTACACTAGCTTGCTG
This sequence comes from Phalanger gymnotis, assembly GCA_028646595.1. NCBI lineage: Eukaryota > Metazoa > Chordata > Mammalia > Diprotodontia > Phalangeridae > Phalanger > Phalanger gymnotis. The sequence goes on along the minus strand of CM053622.1, from coordinate 398,474,177 downwards.
GTTGATTCCCTCTTCTTCAAATCTCTGTCCACTCCAGTCCATCCATCCACTCAGCTGTCAAAGTGATCTCCCTAAAGCACAGGCCTGACCATATTGCACCCTTGTTTAGTAAACTCCAGTGATTCCAGAGGATCAAATACAAAATCCTCTGTTTGGCTTTTAGAGCCCTTCATAACCTGGTCCCCTCCCACAATTCTGGTCTACTTACTCTGTGACCCAGTGACACTGGCCTTCTCTCTGAACCTTAAAAATATACTCCACCCCCTGACTCCCGGCATTTTCACCAGCTGTCCTCCATTCCCGGAATGCTCTCCCTCCTGGATTCCCTGGATCCCTTCAAGTCTCAGCTAATATTCTGCCTTTGCAAGAAGCCTTCCCTGGTCTCCCTCAATGCTAGTGCCTTCCCTCTATGATTATCTTAAAGTTATCCCATATATATATATATATATATACCCTATATATATATATATATATACCTTGTTTGTACATACTTGTTTGCATGTTGTCTCCCATATTCAAGTGTGAGCTATCTGAGGGCAAAGACTGTTTTTGCCTTTGTTTATATCCCCAATGCTTAGCCCAGTGCCTGGCTCATAATAAATGCTTACTGACAACTTGATGAGCACACACCGCCCACCCCCCTTAGACTATAGTTCATTGCTTTCCCACACCAATGTAATGACAGTTCCCCACCCCGAGCACGCAAAAAATGACTCTATCTGCCACCACTTTAACATTCCTTCTCTGTTGGACTCAGCTGTATCAGCAGGTAAAGTTCATTAGAATATGTGGAGTGGAAGAGAAAGAAAGAAAGGAAAACAGGAAAGTGAGACCTTAGTGACCAAGGGGAAAGTAAGACCAGTTAAACCAAGGTTGTTACAATCCACTCGAGTTCAGAACTTTTACTTGCCCTCCTCTCCCAAATAAGACACAACTTCCTGGTATTTTGCTGTGGCAAATGGACCTCCTGTCTAGTTTCCCAGCCAAAGGACTTACTGTTCCTCCCACACAGGGGCTACACAGGCCTAAGTGAGTAAAGCTGCACATGGAGCCAGCCCAGTTCAGTCTGGTCCCACTTGGTTTAGTCCTGTCCAGGGTGTCCCAGAAGATCTGGGTCCCTACCCCTGGATGCTATCCTTGGAAGGTGATAGTGGGACTGGTGATGTGAAGAGAGAGGAGGGTGCTGGGTTTAGGACTCAAGATGTGGAGAGGGAGGGAGAGGAATGGTTAAGAACAATCTCCTTTCCTGCTTATTAATCCATGCTGAAATTTGCTGAAAGCCAGACAGTGGAGAGTAGAGTCCTGAGGGGCCTGCTCCACCTAGTCCATCAGGAGTAGAATTGTGAACTCCTCCAATCCATCAGCTCTGCCTGTTTTGGAAGTGAACTTGGTCAGGGCAGCTGCTCTGAAGGAACCTCATTAAATCTGAGCCCACTCTCCCCAGGGACCAAATTGGTTTGGAGAGAATGGGCACTTGGGTGTTGGGGGAAAATATTTGTACTTCTGTTCTTGGTATTTCTTAACAGTGATCAACGGTGTCAAATGCTGCACAAATATCCCTTTAATAAAGCTATTTAATGTTAATTGATTAAGGGGATTGGGGCACTCATCACTGATCACTAGTCATGAGTGGAATACACCTGAAAGGGGACTTGAGCCATTAGCATTAGAAAAAAACTCCAAAAAAAAAAAAAAAGAAAAAAACTCCAGCTCCTCAGGGATGATCATAGAAACCTGAGGGGGAGATATAGTCAGTCCTGCTCTGAAAGAGCGAGCTCCAAAGTATTGCTATCCATATGTGAATGAAAGTCATCCTCCAAAAGGATATTTGGAGGGAACTTGCAGGCTTTCACAAATAACAGTCAACCAGGAACATCTTCACTGTTGATTGTTCTGAGGTTTTAAAAGGGGAAAGAAATAGAACAATAAAAGGATTACCCTTGTCTATAAAGGAGGAAGGAGGTGGCAGAGTTTAACCATTTCTTATGATTGGTATGTTTGAGAAGAATATACAAATAGAGAGCAATTATCCAGTGAACTTCATTCTTATCTGAATTGGACAAGGGAGAGTTGGACACTCCCAAACACAGTTTGTTGCAGAAATATATTAAACTCAAGAAGGAAACAAACAATGATAGAAATGAGAGTAGGTTCAGAGAGGGAATGGTACCAGGGAGGGAATTACTGCAAGCACAACAAACTTCCTGATACTGAAGGAAGATTAAAAGGAGGGGTGGGGTGGGGGGGAGGGCAGAGAAAAGAACTAGAATCTAATGGGGTGCCTTAGATCGCCTGTTAGATGATGGGGAGGATGACTAAACAAATTGTGGTCTAGGAATAGAATGGAATGTTATTGTGCCATAAGAAATGATAAAAGAGATGACTACAGAAAATCCCGGGTAGCATGAACTGATGCCAAGGAAGTGAGCACAACCAGGAGAACAATTTCTACAAGGACAACATTGTAAAGAAAAACAACTTTGAAATACTTAAGAACCCTGATGAATGCACCGACCAGCCATGTCACTAGAAGAACTATGTTGAAGCATGTTATCTACCTTTCGACAGGTGATGAATCCAAGGTGCAGGGGGAAAACACATTTTTGGATGTGGCCACTGTGTGCATTAATTTTGTTTGACTATGCTTATTTGATACAAGGGTTGTTTTTTTTTTCTCTCAGTTTTTATTGGGAGAGGTTGGGGGAAGGTTATCGATATTGATGCCAAGAAAGAAGGCCATTTAACATTTTTTTAAAGTGCACAGAAGGGAACAGAAGAAACTTTAGAAGGAAGCACAAACAAGCAGGACAGTAATGTGTGAAAATATTCTTTGCTGTATAAATGGTTCTCTGGTTGGGGGGAGGGATACTGGGAGAAATTTAGATGATGAAAAAGCAAAAGGTATCAATAAAAATTTATTTTAAAAAAGAATGTGTGAAATTTATTTTAAAAATAAGCAGTATGAAATGGAGATTATAGCTTCATGTATATAGCTTCCTCTTTGTGTGTTTTGCTATGTATCTGGAAATGTTTATTTTTTGGTGTTTATATTCAGAATAAAAATTAAATTAAAAAATTTAATATCATATAGTGGACATTGGGGAGACACAAGGTGGTTATGAGCAATCTGTGATGTAGCCAATGAGGAAATCCAAAGAACAGAAATTATCGGAGTTTAGGAGTGTTTGGTACCCCAAAATACTGACACACCAGGTCTTCCCCAAATTCAGCCTAAGCCTTCTTTCAGCCAGAGAGAAAAACAAAGTTTATTAAAGATCTGCCATATTGGCCCCAGACTCTTAAGAAATCTCACCATTGGCTAGACTCTTAAGGAATCTGTGCATTTGTGACACTAAGCAGGTCAGAACAATCTGAGCCAGAATGAATCTGAGCTACACTGAATCTGAGCTAGATTGAATCTAAGCGCCTTTATGGAAGCAAGGTAGATCATATATACAGAAAAATTGTGGGAGGGATCTAGGGGTGGCCAAGTAGTCTGGGGTGACTAGAAGAGGGCTTTAGGAGGGGTCTTGAGGAGGAGTCTGGGGTGACTAGAGGTCAGACTCCAGGAATGGGATTAAGGGTGGGAAATAGCTGAAGGCTACAGTGGAGGGCTAGGCTAGGTAACAGATTTGGACATGAAAAGCTTATGGCCTCAAGTGATTGCCAGATCAAGTGGATAGATTCAAGGTGGAGTTCAAGGGGGTTCCCAGAGCCTACTCCATCACCCTGGAATTTTATAAGAGGAGGAAAAGATAGGCCGTCAGTCAATAGACATTTATTAAGCTCAATAAACATTTATTAAGCACTTCTATGTACCAGACAGAGCGCTAAGCATTAGGGATACAAATATCAAAACCAATCCTTGTCTTCATGGAGCTTACAATTGAATTGCTGAAGACAACACACAAACAGAAGCTGAAAATCAGGGGAGGAAGGTACCTGGGGATGATGGTGTCCCTTTGCTGTGGTCAGCATATGGGAGGATATGGATAAGAGACAAAAAGGATAAGTAGACATGTGAATGGGCTGCTGCCCACCCACATCATTGAAGGGTGCTTCTCAGTCAGTGAGATCATAAAGGTGTTTAAGCATTTGAATATTGTAGACATTGTACATATTGTTCTCCTGCTTCTGCTTTCTTCATTTTGTGTCAGTTTGTACAAGTCTCCCTAGTTTTCTCTGAATTCGTTGTATTCATCCTTTCTTATGACACAATATTCCATTACATTCATAGACCATAATTTGTCCAGCCATTCTCCTATGAGCACCTACTTTGTTTCCAGTTCTTTGCTACCACAAAAATAAGAGAGAGAGAGGAAGGGAAGGAGGGAGAGAGGGAGAGAGAGAAAAAGAGAGAGATGGGAGGAAGGAAGGACGGAAGGAAGGATGGAAGGAAGGAAGGAAGGAAGGAAGGAAGGAAGGAAGGAAGGAAGGAAGGAAGGAAGGAAGGAAAAAAAGTTGCTATGAATATTTTATGAATATTTTGGAGTATTTGACAACCTGTTTCTGAGATCACTGGGTCAAAGAGAATTATTAGCAGTATAAAGGATTTTCTTGTATAATTCCAACTTGTTTTCCAAAAGGTTTGGAACAATGCATATCTTTGCCTACAGTATTATTAATGTCCTAAGTGCATACCGTCATGAAGTTTTCCTTTCTCATTCATCTTATGTTGACCTTTTTTCCTCTAAAGGCTACAACCTTTAACGCCAGGCACCCAAGCTAGCACCTGGGCAGACTGTCTTGTACTTTTGTTATTGTTATGAGTGAACCTTGTCTCTGCAGTTAGAGTCTTTTACTTTTCTGTCTTTATGCACCATAGCACAGCTTGCTGGCCTTTCCATAGGGGTCATATTCCTTGAGCCAGTTTACCTCACATCTAACCTGGGTCAAGTTATTCCCTTTACAATATTCCCCACCCCAACTCCATCTCCAAAGCAAAGGTTCTTAACCTGGGATCTATGAGCTACTTTTTTTGGGGGGGGGTGATGGTGGTCGTTTTTTAATTTTGATCATCGTATTTCATTTTAACTGGTTTCCTTTGTAATTATATGCATTCTATTTTAGGCATTTTCTATTATTCTGAGGAGTCCATAGGCTTCACCAGACTGCCAAAGCACCCCACAACTCAAAAAAGATTGAGAATCCCCTGCTCTAAAGGGCCCTTTTGGCATGCTGATTTGGTAGCCACTTCCATTATCAGACCAGCAGAGTGTCTTCTTGCCTTGTAGGCTTGTAGGGGATCAGTCTGTAACTGAAAAAAGGAGAGGAGAAAGTAAGCCCCCTGCCAAAGAACAAGTGGAGCGCACTGGGTAACTAAGCAAGGCGCCTTGGTGTGATGGAAAAAATACAGAGTGCTTAGAGTCAGAAGGGCTCGGCTCCCTTTGTGACCTGGAAGAAAACTATCTCACCTTCCTTGGGCCTCGTGTTTTTCACTTGTCAATAAAAAAGATTGGACTGGGTGACCTTCAGGGTCCCTTCTATCTCTAAAGTTTAGAATACCTTAATCATGGCCTCATTAGCATCTGGGCGTTCTTAACAAAACTACCATACCAAAGCGTCAGAGTCTGACACGGGTAAGAATGTAACCTTCTTTGGTCCGATTGGAAATGGTGGCTACTCTGCTTTTGGCCAGGCATTTGCCCTTAAAGGGTCAACTCAAGAAGCATTCGTTAAACACCAGGGGTGTACTGGAGGCAGATCTTATGGGCTTCCAAGAAGCAATTGTTGGATTGTCAGTGTGAGCGTTTGCACCTTGGCAAATACTACAAATCAGTTTGAGTTATTGATTTGTTGATTATCTAGATTTAAGAAAGGATGGAGGAAATGTTAGTGATGCAAATTAAACATTGTGCATCCACACTGTTCTTCCCACACCCCCAGAGCTGGTTGTTGAAACATTTATTATGGCACCCCGTTAAGCAACCTCTTCATGAGCTAAGTTCTGGAAATGCAAAGATCTTGTATCTGGTGACTCCTTCCAAGTTGAAGAGTTGGCCATCCGGCGAATGACGACTCTATGGGTTTGAATTCCCTAAAGCTCGTGAGTCTCCAGTGACCTTATCTTTAAGGGTCATCCAGAGGACACGATTATTAAAAACAAAAGATAAAATGGCATAGTCACAGACAAAAGTAGCAATGAACCATTTTCCTCATAAACCCAGAGTGCCCTTTCCCACAAATATACACTTCGGTATGAAGAGTGAACACTCATAGGGAGTACGTGTTGAGGTGCATATAAGCAAGAATATTACATGGCCAGGGTTCATACATGTATAGAGAGGCACAGATGTAAGGAGCACATGTAGCCAGGGCACATATGCAGAGGGGCAATCTCTCATTCCATATGAATTGATGTCTTCTACTTCACCTATCATCATGATGCTCCCACCAGGCCTGTGCTCTCTGTTCTCATGAACCTCGAAATCCTGGTTTCTGTCCTCCCAAGGGTCTTTGTATCCTGAGGTATCTCCCCCACTCAAATGAACTTGTCTTAGAAACTTGATTTTGGGGCTCCTTCTGTGCTGGTTTAGGACCTGTGCTTGTCTGAGATGCCAATGAAGCCAAGAAAGTGATGTAGAGAACATGGTGGGTCTTCCCTATGGACCCTACTCTCAGACTGGAGAGTCTTAATATAATGGATTGACTTCGCTCAATTTTAGGTACCCAGGGACTAGTATCCTAGTTTCACTTGATCACTAAAAATCAAATCAGCTTTTACAAATGAATACAAATATTGTCCCCAATACCCCAAGGCCATAAGCCCCCTCATAGCACCTCAGAATTGGGGTTGGGAGTGTAATCAGGCTCACAGCTTAGCTCAGTTCCAACATAGCGTTGATTATGCCAGCTTCTGCTAGGTTCAGAACCCAAACCTTGCTCATCAGGGTTTCAGTTCCAGGCTGACAGCAATATCAAATTTACATTCCTCAATTCTGTTATCTCCATAGTTCAAAGACTCCACTCCCTATGTGCCTATTATGGAAAAGCAGAAATGAAAAGGCCAAAGCCCCAGGCCCATTTCTTGGGCCACATAGCCTAAGGAAAAAGTAGGAGAGGCAGCCATCAGGCCCTCCCCTCTTATTTATGCTGTGAGTAGAAAAAGTACTTCACCTTTAGACCCCTGGGCAGCAAGGCCTGATGATGCTTGGTCAGACAATTTTAACAAAGCAGATATTTCTGGCTATGCAGCCAATGTAAAAAACAAAACAAAACTGCTCTCAGCTCATCCATGTGGTGGTGGTGGTTGTATGTCCTTCATTTTCAAAGAAGACCAATGATAGAACAGGTGATGTATTGGCTTGTGCATGAATTGGATTTAAGTGAGACTGACTTGTACAAAGTGGTCAGTTTTACTCTTCCTGAGTCATTGAAGTCCAGTGACAAGACAAAAGTCAGGATGACTGGCAATGGCCCATGAAGGAGTGGATGACCTTGGTGTTTTCCTTAACTGACCAAACTCTAAGCCTTCCACAATGCCTGCTTCAGCTGCCTTCATGGCTTTTGGAACAAATCATTCTCATCTGCCATTCCACTGGGGAAAGTCTTACTATGCTTGGGGTAGACATTCCCCTAACTCACCAACAGGTTTGAGTCCTGTCAGTTACCCTCAACCTGGTTTAGCCCATCTGCCCAGATGGTTTACTGGGGTATGGCCATTGCACATGCTGCATTTTCCTGGAGCCATAGATGAGAGTTGAGTGAAGGAGGACACTAAAGGTAGATGATCAGCCCTGAAAAAGACTCAGCAAACCCTCACACCAGAGGTACTAGTACTCCCTGAATACTCCATACACCCCCATCCATGTGGTGGGCCAATACAGAATATCCATGCATACACCAGTTCTCCAGTCTCCCAGAAGTAAATCCTTTAGCAGTCTTCCATGTGAGTGACACCATCTTGGGTGGTCTAGAAATGTGCCAAACCCCCATTACTAGAGAACCAGTCAATAAAGACTCTCCAGATGATATTAAAAAATATCCCTGAGGTTCATAAATAATTAGGCTATAAACTATCCCAGCCCCCTCCCCTACTCCCCATTCAGATTAACCTTTAAAAAAAATCTCCCCTTCCAAAGCTGCCCTTGATATTCAGAGTAACGTGATGTCTTGTGGATAACAATATCAGGAAGAATAAGAACGGATGTTGTTTTCTGTTAGTCTGCACCTTGTGAGTTTCATAGATGATAGCCGATCTTTTGGTATGGTAGAAACTCAAGCACCTAGTTAGAGAATAGTGATCAAAACTGTAACTAGGAAGAAGGACCAGGGATGTATCCCAAGGAACTAAAATGTAGAGATGCAGCATTTGTACTCCAACAGGTGGAAATAACTAAGCTTAGCACCTAGCTAAGAAGAATAGAAAAAACAGGAAGGTATCAGATGGACCTCTTCCTCCTTACCCCAACAACACAGGTGAGCTTTTCCCTAACTGCAGCTACCTTATATTCTGCCCTGGTATCCTGGGGAACCTGGTGGTTCTTCACCCTTGTTCATGGACACACGGGTATAAACTCTCCTCTGGTGACTATAAGACTTGCTTTGATTGCCATGTAATTCAAAGTCAGAATTTTAAAAGGCTAATAATACTCATTAACTGAGCTCATAGATGGGTGTTTAAAGTACAGCCCATTAAATAGTGTTCAGAACTATAATTAATGTCCCTGACTTTGAAAGAAAACAAACTATCAAACTATTTCATAAAAATAAACTTTACTCATGGCTATATCTGCCCACTAAAAAGAAACATGAGACTCTGTAGAGGGAGGAATGGAAGTTAGGACTTGGCTTTTTGCCAATGGAAAACAAGTATCATTATTAAGGTCATTACTATATAGCTCAGGCATGTGCCTAGGTAAGGAAAGGCCTGTGATTGGAAAGAACCCTATGCTAATAAAACCTAAGTTCTGGGTTTAATTCCCCACATGACCTAATTATTTCCCTTTGCTGAGTCTTTAGTTGAAGTCTGCACCCCTAATTTCAGCCAATCATCTCCCAATGTACTTTTTGATGGGCCTGACTTCATGTCAAGGTAGAGAGAGTAGATAGTCACTTAACCTGATTTGATGTAAGGCTAGGAAGAAGGCCCCCACTGTCCCACTGCAGCATCACAGAATCAGAAATTCCACTATTAGCCCCTCATTCCTCTTAGTTAAATATAGCATTTATTGGCCCCTCTTTTTAAAATGTAAATTCTCCAAGAATATCCAGTATTTAACACCTCAGTGTGAAAGAATGTATCAAATATATTCCTGGGCACAAGATTAAAGTTAGGGGAGGAGTGAAGGAAGTGGTGCCAAAGATAAACGGAGTGGGGGAAAGACTAGCACAGGGAGAGACTTGAGACAAAGAGACCAGTTAGAAGATTATTGTAGTGGTCCAGAAGCGAGGTGACAAGGGCCTAAACTAGAGTGATGGCAATGTAACTGGACACAAAGCTGTCTTCCTAAAGTGATTTTCCTAAAGTGGAGGACTGACCACATCAACCCCCATTCAGTAAACTCTAGTGGCTCCCTATTACCTCTAGGATTTAATATAAAATCCTCTGTTATGACTTTTAAAGTTGACTAAAGCCTGGCCCCTTCCTACATTACTAGCCTTTTTTTTTTTTTTTGGTGAGGCAATTTGGGTTAAGTGACTTGCCCAGGGTCACACAGCTAGTAAGTGTCAAGTGTCTGAGATCAGATTTGAACCCAGATCCTCCTGACTTCAGCGTCAGCGTTCTGTCAATTGTACCACCTAGCTGCCCCTATTACCAGACTTCTTACACTTTACTCTTTGCTATTCTTTGAATATCTCCATCTCCAAACTCCATGTATTTTCACTGGTTGTTCCCCATGCCTAGAATCCTCTCCCTCCCCATCTCCACTGAACTTTTCTGGCTTCCAGGTCTCAGCTAAAGTCTCACCTTCTTCAAAAAGCCTTCCTCATTTCTCTTTAAATTTTAGTGCCTACCTTCTGAAATTATCTCCAATTTATCCTGTATAGATCTTGTTTATACATAATTGTTTTCATGTTGTCTTCCCCATTAGACTGTGAGCTTCTCGAGAGCAGGGACTGTTTTTTGCCTTTCCCCCCAGCACTTAGCACAGTGCCTGGCACATAGTAAGCACTTAATAAGTACTAGTTGACTGTCTGACTGAGCACCAGTAGTTGGGAAACTGAAGACAGGTCTTAGCTCTTGGTTGTCAGAATAAAACTGGGAGACAAAAGCAGCCTTCACAGGTCACTACCCAGGAAGATAGGACCTGGTTTTATACTCTTTGGATTACTGAGAGCTGTAGAGGGAGACAGAGCCAACTCTGCACCCAGGCATTCAATATGAGGGTCCTTGTAAGAGACCTGATACCATTGTGATCTCCAATACCTGACTGGGACATGTCAGGATCACAGTAAGAGACAGAATCAACTCTTGATTACTGACTACGCAAGGAGAGGAGATGGAGCCCAGTCAAGACCAGAATCTGCAATAGCCTACTAGGAGACAGACAGAATCCAAGGACTGAGGAAGAGGCAGGGGCCTAACACCAGGAACAGAATTGCAGAAACAGCATCAACCACAGGGATAAAACAAAAGAGGGCCTACCCAAACCACCTAACAGTGCTATAGGAATCTTGGCCCAAACTTAAAGTCCCAATTCAAGAACTTGACATGGAAATATGAATGAACAAAAGAAAATGCTGAATGAAGGTAAGGAAATACTATGGGTAAGTGAATCCCAAGAGATAAACCAAGAAAATATGATTAACTCTACAACTTTTAGAGAAAAAAAAATTGGCCACAAGAAACACAAGAATACTAGAATGGATTATAGCGTGGATTATAAAGTTAGATCCACCATGCTCACACATTTCCTGGAATACGGAGAAAGTAGGGTAAGCAGGATACACTTGAACCTCATTCTTATATTAACTAGTCAAAAGAGGGAAGAATATACACACACATGGTGAGGTGGAAAATGGAAGATCCATTACTTAAGTGTAAAATATGGATTTTAGAGTGGAACAAGGATTGATAGAAAGGTTCCACCAATACAAGGTTCTACCAATACAAGGTTCAAGAATGAGTTAGATATCATGAAGTTCATTTGTTGAAATTTTTTGACCACGGTTTTTAAGAAACAAATTGATAATTTAAGGACAAATTAGGGCATCTAGGTGTTTCAAGACAACAAATTTCAATTCCTGATTCAGATGTCTTCAGGAAAATAGTACTTGCTTCATGCACCTAAGTATTTAGCATTTACATATGGCTTAATCAGAGATGACTTAACAAATTTGAGGATAAAAAGTATTGTGACAGCTGAAGTATCAACAATGCAACATGTAAATCTTAAGTAATGATACAGGAGATGTAGCAGGTACTCAAATGCTTCTATAATGTGAAGAAATTAAATTATTCATGTATAAAGATTTTTGAGTAGTAATTTTTTACTTACTGGCATTGTCACAAATTTCTACAATACATTGATTCATGTAAGCTATTTGTTAATTTAATTTATTAGATGGTATGTATACTCTCAAACAAGATTACTATAGTATGTGTATATATACATATAATCTGATGGAATAAGAAAGTATGAAAGAAAATTTTGAGAAACTACATTGTAGCTAAATAGTAGAGTATTATACTAAATGTAATTTATTTCATTAAATCTATTAAGGAAACATAGCAACCAAATAACAATGTTTCTTCATGCTTCTTTATTGGTTCATGATAATATTTATTTTGCATTAAAAAGAGGGTAAAATTAAAGTCTGATTGAATTACTGGAGAGGAAAGGTTATAACATTTATGCCCATTTTTTTCAGGCCCAGAAAAAAAAAAAGAATAAATGGATTTTTTTAGAAGGTGGAGCTATATGCTAAAATGAACTTAAATAATACCAGAAGCAACACTGGAATAAAGTTTGTTCCTAGTAAAGAAATGTTCATATTGTTCAAAGAATGTATGTATTTAAGTCTAGATATGGCCATACAAAAGCTGGGAAAGAAAAGGATTTCTGGAACCAGAAAGGGTAGGAAGAAAGGAGGAAACTCTTTGAAAGAAATCTGCTGAAAGAAATTAAGCTGATGGACTGAAAGGTTAAAATGGTTAAGATAAATGGTTAAAATACTACATTTCTAAAAAGCATGAGATCGATCAGGAGTATTCTTCACATGTGTATCAGCAAGGCAGTCATCACACTATACATGATAATTGCCAAAATGCCTATGTGGTTCTGTATCAAAAAATATATGAGATTCTCCACATAGGTAGAAGAAGTAAAACATTTATTCAGACACCAAAGGACCAGATCCCATAAGCCATCCACCCAATCCATCACAGCAGCAAAGAATTCAGTACACAACATCACAGCATGGAGCCTCACCATCCCACAACCATCCACTCCCCTGCTGGGGCCTTCCCACAAACAAATTCACTCACAGCCACCACATGTCTGCTCTTTCCCTCAGCTCTAACTGTCATAACTGCTCTCTCTGCATTTCCTGTGACACAATTTCCTTTTGCTCTCAGCAAGCTCCTCCCACCACATGTGACTTAGGCTTCCTGTGATGTAAATGGGTCTCGTAGCCTATTAATGGGTGGGAAAGATCTTCAAATCTAAATTGCTTTACATCCAGCCTCAAGATCTTTCTTATCCATTACATAGGGCAATGGGAGTTTTGGGATAACTGGTGTCAACAGAACTTTGTACAACAATATAACAGGGGTAACATAAGATAGGCATATAAAATAATGTCATCATTCCCTGCTCAAATGAATGGGGTTCAAAATCTCGGGGTAAGGGGTGAAGGTCTTGTCCTCCATAGCTTCTTCCTGCTGAAATTGGAAGTAGAGCTGTCCCTGCACCAAGAGGTCAGGAGTCTCATTCGAGAGGTCAGTTCTTTAGCTGGCATCCTAAGTTTGGTTGACACCAAGGTCCAGGGATGACATCCAAACACATTAAGAGAGTGACATCTGGCTTAAGCAATCAGGCATCAGCAGGTGGATGGTACTAAGTCTGTGTAACAACAACGTGGCTAGCAGCTGCTATAGGAGTGTAAGACCCAACAAGATGAGCAACAAGAGCTGCCAGCCCAGGATCTTTGATCTGCTTTTCTAAAGAAAGCAACTTTAAGGGGTTAACAGTCGCACTTTAATCAAATATACATATATCATCCACTTAGTTCAGGGGGGAAAGCCAGCACCATGAACTTCAGAGCAAATACAAACAGAAAAATATGAACAGAGCAAATAACACAATTCAACAGACAGACTTTGTCTGATCAAGACATCACATACATAGTTACCAAAAAGAGAAGCACCAACATCTGGATTTTTTCAAAGCCGGGGGCTCCAAAGGCTACTGAAAGTCTCCATACCAAACCTCTTCCAGTGAGTGAGAGCCCCAAACAAAATGCTAACCTCTGAGTTTATATACCTTGTTCAGGGCCTGAAGGCTACACACCTAATTAGCAAAAAGGTGGGAGCCTGGGGCTTAGCACCTAGTTAGCAAAACTTAATCAAAGGCACTTGACTATTTCAGTGCCCCAAAAGGGAAAACAGTAAAAAAGTCCCACCCTGCTTAACATTACAGCCTGTTGGAAACAAATCTAGCAAACATATTTAACAGACAAAACCCAAAAAGAAAAAAGGAAACAATCATAGCTTCATTCGTGTTAGAATACATTAGTCAAGGACACAGTTTCATAATCATTTTCTCCTGGGTAAACAACTGTGACAGTATTATCCTTCCCATGTGCTACAATTTCTGCAGCTTTTGGAACATCATCCAGCTTCTACTCTACCCATACTTTAGCTCCCAATTTTATTCTATCATTAGAACCAAACGCTTCCTTTCCTCTGCTAGTTATTTTGGAAGGAGGATCGGTTTTCACATAGGTTATTGTTTCACCAAGTATAATAATCAATTGAAATATTCTATCATTTTTACAAGATTGTATAGGTTCTTCACCCAAATTCTGGAATGTTATAATAATTTCTTCTCGATAACTAGAATATATCACTCCAGCCAATACATGTATTCCTGGAGCTGCTAATCCTAATTTAGGTAATATCCATCTAAAATAATTCTTAGGGATTCTCATACATATCTCAGTAGAGATTTTTCTTACCTCTTTTCTACCCAAGCAAAAGTCCTCTAAACAATATAAATTATATCCTGCCAAACCAGGTGTTCCTGGATATGGTGGTAGGACATCTTCCCTCATAGTCCAATACTCAATATTTTGGATCTTATGTGTTTGCTGTTTTTTAATTTGCAGATTTGGGATCATCTTTCTGGCTAGAGGTGTACTTCTTCCTAATGGTCTATTATTCAAATTACGTAAAGCAGTGAATAAATTATCCTTCCAATGTTGATACGAATTATTAGAACTTAACTTTCTCATGTTAGCCAATCTTATAGGAGAGATGTTGGTGGAGTTGTGACCTGATCCAGCCATTCTGGAGAGCAATTTGGAATTATGCCCAAAGGGCTATAAAAATACGCATGCCCTTTGGCCCAGCAATACCACTTCTAGGGCTGTATCCCAAAAAGATCACACAAGTGGGAAAGGGACCCATATGTACAAAAATATTTATAGCAGCTCTTTTTGTGGTAGCAAAGAATTGGAAATCAAGGGGATGCCCATCAATTGGAGAATGGCTAAACAAGTTGTGGTATATGAATGTAATGGAATACTATTGTGCTACAAGAAATGGAGAACATACAGACTTCATGATAATGTAGAAAGACATGTATGATATAATGCTGAGTAAGTGGAGAAGAATCAGGAGAACATTGTACACAACCACAGATACATTGATTCTGTGATGACTAACTTTGATAGACTTGGCTCTTCTCAGCAATACAAGGTTCAAAGACAGCTCCAAAGGACTCATAATGGAAAGAGCTATCTACATCAGAGAAAGAAATAAAGAGTCTGAATGTAGATTGAGGCAAACTATTTGCTCTCCTTTTTTTCTCTTTTATTTTGGTTTTGTTTCTTCTTTCTCATGATTCATTCCATTGGTCACAATTCTTTACAACTTGACTATTGTGTAATAAATTTAATGCAAAGCTGTATGTAGAAGATATATTGGATTTCATGCCATCTTGCGGGGGGAGAGAAGAGGGGAGGAAGGGGAAGAAAATCTGGAACTCAAAAACATGTGGAAGTAAGTGCTGTAAACTAAAAAATAAAAAATCTTAATTTAAAAAAAGGGTAAAAGAAGAACTGAACTTGCTTAACTGTTCTTTCAATAATCCATTCATTCTTTCTATCAACTCAGATGCTTGTGGATAATATGGAATCTGATATATCCACTCTATATTGTTTCATACACAATATCTCTTCATCTCATTACTTTTGAAATGTGATCCATTGTCACTTTGAATCTGCATTGGGGTTCCATAATATAGACTTATAATAACTAGAGTTTTACAGGTCTATTTCTGGGTTGCATTCTCATAAGGACAAGCCACTAGCACACCTGAATAGGTGTCAACACAAGTACATATAAATTTTCACCCTTTCTCTTGGGATAGTGGTCCAATATAATCTATCTGCCAAATCTGGGCTGGAACTTTTCCCCTTGCTATTTCCCCAGGTAGTACCTGAGGAACAGTTTGTTCCTTTTCCTATTGACATATATGACATTCCTCTGTTACTTGTTTTAACAATGAATGAGAGAGGGGGAAGCTAGGTGGCACAGTAAGTAGAGCACCAGCGCTGGGGTCAGGAGAACCTGAGTTCAAATCTGACCTCAGACACTTGACACACTTACTAGCTTTGTCGCCTTGGGCAAGTCACTTAACCCAAATTGCCCTGCCTTCCCACCTCAGAAAAAAATGAATGAGAAATACTAATACCTCAATCTTGTGTCCACTGGTGTGTGACCTGGACTCCTAAATGGCTGGCCATTTATTGGGCCCATTTTGCTAGTACTGGATCATCAGTTGGTGTCAGAGTAGGGACAATATATTCAGTAGCAATCTTTGCTAGTCAATCAGCATGTGCATTGTACTCATGTTCTGGTGTAGTGAGAGCCACATGAGCATCTACATGAAAAAACTGACAAAATAGTAACCAAAGACATATCCTATATATCTTCCCATAGTTCTTTGCCCCAAACTTGTTTACCATGAATTTCCCAATTTTGATTTTTCCACATTGGCATCCATGTAGCTACTCATTAGCTACTGCCCATGAATCAGTGAATATATGACACTGTCCTCCTTTCTCTGTTTTAATAGCTTGGTGTACTGCCATAAGTTCAGCATATTGACTACTTCCACCTATCCCAGTATTTTCCAAAGTTCTTTTAGTACATGGGTTAGACGCTACTGCTTTCCAATGTCTTTTATGGCCTAAATATTTTGCTGTCCCATTTCTTCTGTTCTTCAGTTAATCCATCATATCTGTCATTCCATTTTACCAAGGATTGTACCAACTGTTGCCTTGGTTCAGGTGGTTTGGCATTTCCATCAGTGTCTATA
This sequence comes from Phalanger gymnotis, assembly GCA_028646595.1. Lineage (NCBI taxonomy): Eukaryota > Metazoa > Chordata > Mammalia > Diprotodontia > Phalangeridae > Phalanger > Phalanger gymnotis. Next base: position 398,457,690 of record CM053622.1, on the reverse strand, counting down.
TTTGCTATTGATTCATGTAGAGCAAAAACTTCACTTCTGCCTGTTTTTGATCTATTCTGAATATAAAATTTCCATTTAATTATGCTAGCCTCTTGTGCATGCCCAATTCTGTGAGATGCTGGGGTACTCATTACCCAAGTCATAATCAGGATTCCAGGCCTTAATATCACTTCATGGCCCACAGTCAGTTGTTCAGTCTCTACCAAAGCCCAATATGCAGCTAACAACTGCTTTTCAGAAGGTGTGTATTGTATTCCAGTGAAGGTAGTTTCCTCAACCAAAATCCTAAGGGTACATTTTGGCTATATTGTTTCTGCCATAAACTCCAATTCACATAGTCATCCTGTACAGTCACTTGTAATTCCACTGGGCCACTTTGCATAGGCCATAAATCCAGAGCCAATTGTATAGCAGCTTTGGCTTCTTCAAAAACTTTACTCTGTTCAAGTCCTCAGTCAAATTCATATTTTTTCCTGGTAACTTTATATAAGGATTTCAAAATCTGTCCTAAATGTGGAATATGGTGGCCTCCACCACAGTGTCTATCAATGCCCTAGTTATAGTATTTGATCCATTTTTCCAATATATATAGTCAGATTAATATGGGGTCTGTAATCCTGTCTGTGTGTTTCTTTGATCTGAGCTGGGGTTTTGGCCTATTTCCTAGTCTCCCTGAAGGTGTGACTCACTTGGATACAAGGGCTCAAGATCTGTAGGATTTGTAGGGACAGTTGTTACTTTTCTATTCCATCTGCTATTAAGCCTCTTATCTCATACATTTTGTATAGCTTATTAGTTGGAATACCACCTATTCTTCTAAAGTCTACCCCTGCTCTCAATAGAGTAGTAAACATTTCTTTTCTTGTCACTCTATTCTGACATTGAATCTGCCGGCTATTCACTCTTTGTCTCTCTCTCTCTCTCTCTCTCTCTTTGTCTCTCTCTCTCTCTCAGAAATTTATCTTTTCCCCAGTCTCCTAAGTCACTTAACTGTGCAATCTTATCCAGTACCTCTGAAAGAGGGTTCCCTACTTCTGCAATTAGCAGAGTCAGAATTAGGTGTTTATAAGCTGGGGGAACCGTTTTAATGATTAAATTTCTATCAGAGACTCCCAAAGGAGTATCATAATAAACTTCAGCATTCCCTAACATACTAGCAGTCATCATTACCTCCTCCTTTAACTTTCTCATACAGTCCCTAAGTGAATACCAGGGTCTATCTAGAGTAGGCCACATAGAATCAGGAGGATATTTTCTATTACAACCTGCTGCAGCTAAAGCTAACAGATTGATTATTTGGTTACCTCCTTGCAAATGATAATCCCTAAAAACTTGCTCTACAAAAGGATTCTGACTAATACTTATGAATCTTATACAATCCACAGTATTTATAGATAACTCCTGTGGCCCCTTCACCATGGATTCTCACCATCCAAGATTTTAACAATTCTCCCATTCTCTGGGTGAACCTACTCAAGATATCTGTGATATTCCTGCTATATAAAATCCTCTGACATCTCTCTGAACACTGTATTATTATCTTGGGTTTCTTGCCTCTTTTGCTGTATGAAGTGCACTGCTGTTTGAGGAGCCTGGTCTGATACTGTATCATTCTCTGGCTCCATAGCATCATACCATAAAGTAACATTTCATGCCTCAGCTTCTGATATTATATCATTCTCTCCTGACTCACCATGGCAAGCAGACTGGCTGCTAGATTCGACCTGGGCTGAATTGAAATGCACTCTTGACCTCCTTGGCTCCCTCTGTCTTCTAGCCAAATTAACAGCAAAATCAGTAGATTCCTGAACATAATCTGTTGTTCTGCCACCTGAGATTCCCCATCTTGTTGTGGTATAGAAGAAATATTCTCATTTGAGCTAAATGTTTCCTAATCATCTCAGTTCTCTCTCATAACAATCTGTCCCTGCATTCATATATAATACGATATGCTGTGAGTAAAATCCAGCCTTATCTAGAGATTTCTGTTGCCAATTCTCTCCCTGACTTAACTGTAATTTCTTGCAAACATCTTTCCAAATCTCTAGGTTCTACCCCCTGTAGCTTCTGTTTCCAGTCCTCACAGAAACCAGTGCCTTGTTAGGGAGGAATAAGTTATATTACCCCATCTTGGGATAACCATTTCTTCTTCTAAAGCCCTTCTACCTCCAAATAGAGATCTTATACCTTGCGATCCCATCCTATTCATCACCAAAGGTATGAGCATGCCAACAATCACAAAACGCCTATGTGGTTCTGTATCAAAAAATATATGAGACTCTCCACATAGAAGCTGGAAGTAAACCATTTATTCAGACACCAAAGGTCCAGATCCCATAAACCATCCACCCAATCCATCACAGCAACAAAGAATTCAGTATACAACATCACAGCATGGAGCCTCACCATCCCAAAACCATCCACCCCCCTGCTGGGGCCTTCCCACAAACAAATTCACTCACAGCTACCACATGTCTGCTCTTTCCCTCAGCTCTGTCATATCTGCTCTCTCTGCATTTCCTGTGACACAATTTCCTTTTGCTCTCAGCAAGCTCCTCCTACCACATGTGACTTAGGTTTCTTGTGATTTAAGCAGGTCACACAGTCTATTAATGGGTGGGAAAGACTTCAAATCTAAATTGCTATTACAACATGTAAAGATTAATTGTCCAAGTCAATTTAATTATATTCAGCTAATGAATTAATCAAGAATGTTCATTCTTCAATCACATTAGTTAAAAGGCGTATTCACTTCTGAACATTTTAAACTTGTTGCACATTTTCAAATGTCACTATTTTGCACATGTTGAAATGTCACTATTTTACATTAAGTATCCCCCCCATTAGTTTATAAGTGGTATAAAATAAATGTTGTTTGATTTACTTTTTAAAAATTCAAGGGTAAAAGCATGATTAGAGGTAAAGTAACAGCAAATAGACTTGATCAAGAGATAAATAGGGAAATTAATTTTTTTGAAAGGTGCCATAGCCAATGTATATCAATAACAAACATATGTGCACTAAACAGAATAGTATATAAATACGATTAAATGAAAAGTTAAATGAATTACAGAGAGAAATAAAGAGTAAAATTATAATAATGAGTGACCTCAATTTACCTCCTCCCAGCCCTAAAACAAATCTAACAAAAATAAAATAAAACAAAAAAGAAGAGAAGGACCTGAACTGAATTTTAGAACTGAAAAGCAATAATGTCGAATGCATATTTTATGGATCACAATGTACTAAAAATTACATTAAACAAAGGGTCACTGAAAAATTACTAAAAATTAATTGGAAACTAAACAATCTTATAGAAGAGGTGGCTCAAAGAACAAATAATAAAAACAACAAATTCATTAAAAATAATAACAATGAGATAATATACCAAGATTTCTGGGATGCAGCTGAAGCAGTTCTCAGGGGAAAATTTATGTTTCTAAATATTTTCATCAATAAAAGAAAGAATGAGAAAATCAATAAATTGGATGTGCAAGTGAAAAAAAAACATAGAAGACCAACAAATTAAAATCTCCCAATTAAATAGCAAAAAAGAAGTCCTAATAATCAAAGGAGAAACTAACAAAATTGAAAACAAAACCAAAAAGCTGCTGAATTAATAAACATAACTAGAATCTTTTTTTAAACCATATTAGTCATGTTGTAAAACAAGATACAGACCCAAAGGGAAAAAAAGACATGAAAAAAAATGCAGAAAATGAAAAACAACATGCTTCAAATTGCATTCAGACTTTATGAGTTCTTTCTCTGGAGGTGGATGGCATTTTTCATCATGAGTCCTTTGGAATAGTTTTGGATCATCATATTGCTGAGAATAGCTTAAATCATTCACAGGTGATCATCAAACAGTACTGCTGTTACCGTGTACTATGTTCTCCTGGTTCTGCTCACTTCACTTTGCATCTTTCCGAGTTTTCTGAAATCAACCTATTCATCATTTCTTACAGGACAGTAACATTCTATTACAATCATATAGCACAACTGGTTCAGCCATTCCTCTTATGGTCATTCCCTCATTTTCCAATTCTTTGCAACAACAAAAAGAGGTGCTATAAAATATTTTTGTACAAATAGGTCCTTCCTCCCCTTCCCCCTTTTAAAAACCGCTTTGGGATACAGATCTAGTAGTGGTATTGCTGGATCAAAGGGCATGCACAGTTTTATAGCCCTTTAGGCATAGTTCTAAATCACTCTCCAAAATGGCTGGATCAGTTCACAGCTCCACCGAAAATGCATTAGTGTAGGAGCTCTCTAAAAAAAAAATAGAAAAGCAATAAAATAGACAAGCCACTAACAATTTGATTTTAAAATAAAGAAAATCAAATTACTAGTATCAAGTTTTATAAAGTATCAAATTTTTTATAAAAGTGAATTTACAGCCAATGAAGAAGAAATAAAAGAAGTTATTAGGAACTATTTTGTCCCATTGTGAGTCAATAAAACTATCAAAATGAAGTGAATGAATATTACAAAAAAAGTAAAGTTCCCTGATTACCAGAATAAGAAATAAAGGATTCAAATAACTAATCTCAAAAAAAAAAGAAATTGAAAAGCCTAAGTGGGTTTCTGGGTCACATGAGCAACAAAATGGAGGACTAGATATTTTCTCTGATCCCCATGACGTCTCAGATCTCTCCAAAGTAGAAATTATGTGCCAAAGATAAAGCAATGTCAGCTGTCTTCATAGTCTACAACTCCAACTATCCAAAAGAAGGTTAAAAAAAACCCCAGCATCCCAAACCCATGAACTGATGCCAACTGATCCTGAGCTAACTTAGCACCACTCCTCCACCTCCTACACTACCAGCAGCAAGGCTGCATAGGCAAACCTAAGGACAGAATATAAGCTTATTTAAAAAAAAAAACTCACCCCACACACTGGTCCCTCCACCCTCTTTCCAGTGCTATGGAGACCATGTGAAAATTTTCTCTAGCTGTGACAAACAGCCAGCAGAACAGCAGCCATTTAGAAGTAAATATCTGCCAGGGGCCACAACCCATAGTAAAATTACTGTAAAGCTCTGAATGGTAAGTGCCAGGCCAAAGAACTAAGGAAGAGAGAATGATACCAGGATAGTACATCATGTCCATGAGAAGCTGTGCAATACTCCACAAAGTCTGAGGGAAAGAGTATAGCATCCATTTGGGGCAAGTTCTAACTCTGCAAAAGCCACTTGGAGCAGAAACCTTGGATGGGGAATGATGAATTGTCCAGCATGGGAAGAGGCTGAGATACTTCAAAATCTAACCCCCAAGGAAACCACATTAAGAAGGGAAGGAGTCTGAAAGGAAACAGTAGGAAATGAGGGAGGAAAGACCGAAATTATTAAAGATTTCAGAATACTCAAAGACCTTGAACATGAACAGATAAATCAACAATAAAGGCATTAACAACAGAAGGAAATATAGTCTCCAGATCTAGTAAAGTAGTTCAAGCATCTGTGAATACTATAAAATAAAACAATCCTACACTCGATGAGACAGGGGACCTCACGGAATTTGAGAATCCAGAACCAAAAACACTGTTCCTGAGTGGTTCAAAAGAGAAATGAGAATTATGAGAACAGAATTTACAGTCTGCAGAGTAAAATAATGGGCAGAATAGAAAAACTTGAAACTGTAATGGCAAATACTCACCAAAGAAACAAAAGAGAGAGCAATAGATTAGGAAAACTGATTCATGGAATGAAGGACAATCCAGAAGAAGAAAAGCAAAAAAAAAAAAAAACAAAACAAAACACCAAAACATTAAAAGAATATGCTCACTATGCAAACAAAATATACTGATGTCAAAGACAGATGCACAGAAAACCTAAGGATCATAGGTCTCCCAGATGAACATGACAGGACCAAAAACCCTCAACATTATAAAGCAGGAAATAATAGAAGAGAACAGCCTAGAACTTCTGGACATAGTAAATTAAATAACAATTGAAAGAATTCACAAATTGCCTCCAGAAATGAGGCTGCAAACTCCAAGATCTATGTGGTTAAGTTCGGCATTTCAATTCAGAAACAAGTTCTGCAAGTGATCAGGATACTTTTAAATTAAAGGAAAGGAAATTTGAATAATGCAAACTATTTTGCACCCACTAGAAAACATAGGAAGGAATGGAATAATGTGTTCTGATGAGCAATGGAGCTCAGTATGCAGCCTAAGATGACCTACCCTGCAAATGTGAACTTAATCATACATGGAAGAAAAAAATGAACATTCATTCATAAAGAGGCATTTGAAATATTTTTAGAAAGACAATCAGAACTAAAGATGTTACTTGCTTATCAAATATCAAAAGAACAGAAATGCAAGAGGAGTGAATAAATGCAACAGCCAAGGACAGACAACAATAGCAACAAAGTGACAGTGAAGGGACCAGTGAGCAACTTCTTTCTAAAGGTACCTACGTAGACAGGGTGAAGGTGGAAATATGGTGGAGATAAGAGTGAAGAGGGAGACAGGGAGCATTTTGTCTGCCAGTTTTTGTGGGTTTACAACATGGGAGGGTACATGAAAGAGTGAAACGGGGAGCAGAGAGATAGAGAGGAAAATGTGATGTGCTGGGGTCAAATCAAGGGTTAGTAATGGAGGAAAGGTAACCCTGTGATCTCAGAAAGAAAAGACTCTACAGGAAAGTGCATGAAAAGGAGAGAGGAAGGACTGAAAAGTGGGGAAAGGAAGGAGCCCTTACTTTGATGGTAGAAAGGGCTTCTCCTGATGAATGCTCCTATGGGAGAAAAGAAATGGTCTTTGAAGGGAGATGGGGACTTTACCCTGGGCATGGACTAGAGGATTTGGTGCTTGAAAAGTCTATTCATCCTTCATTAGGAGTTGGGGAGAAAGGGGAGGTGAAGCCTCAGGAGGCAACTGGCACCTAGGGGAGTGGGAGAACAAGGACCCGGGGAAAGAAATTTTTGAGGCAAATGGGGGGAAAAAGGTAACCAAGGGAAGGTATAGATCAGATCAGTGATAGGCTGTATAATGGGGCAGGATCCTCTCTGAAACCTGCAATAATTGGCATTGTTCTGGGATTCAGGCACAATGGAAAAGGGGAATTCATGGAGCAAGCTCAACAAGGCAGTGGTAGAAACTACCTAGAAGGGAGAACCTAAAATGGATACCTTGGAAGCTGTGATTATATGAGGGATACAAGAAAAAAAGAGAGAGAGAGCAGACAATTATAGTGGTCATGAATCAAACAATGAGGGTCTAGAGTAGATGTAAAAAGAGGATGGATAATGAAGAGAGTGAGAGAAATCCTTTTTTTTTTTTTGAAAGGGTACAAAAAATGAAATTAAAAAAACTAACGAACACTTCTGGTGCCAAGATGGTAGAGTGAAGCAGGAAACTCACTTGAGCCCTTGAAAATTCCCATCCAAACAACCTTGCAATAATTCCTCAGAATGAATTTTGGAGTGGTGAAGCAGTTTACTAGTCCAGGACAGCTTGGAGAATCAGTAGGAAAGCTTTGTTTCACTGGGGTGGGAGGGGAGCAAAATAGACAAATAAGCCAATGACCAGATCACACATTGGGGGCCAGCCCCTGGGCAAGCCATCAGTAAGGCCCTGAGCCCCAGCACAAGTCAGAAGCGAGGCCCTACCCCAAATGCAATCCAGCAGGGAGGCCCTAACCCCTCCAGTGCAAACCAGCAGCTAGGCTTTGAGCCTCAGTACAAGAAGCTTAGGGGAATGTCCTCTCCATTCCAGGAACAAAGTCCAATTTTTACATAAAATAAAAAGTCACAAAACAGGAAGAAAAATGAGCAAAAAAACCCACCACCACCACCACCACCAACAACAACAACAACAAAAAAAAACAAACCTAACCATGGAAAGTTACTATGGGTACAAGGAGAATCAAAGTACAAACTTAGAAGAGGACAATAATATCAAAACAGCTACATGTGAAGCCTCAAAGAAAAATGTGAATTAGTCTCTGGCCCTAAAAGAACTCCTCAAAGATTTCCAAAAGGATTAAAAAATCAAATAAGAGAGGTAGAACGAAAATTGGGAAAAGAAATGAGAGTGATGCAAAAGAATCATGGACATCATACTTCAAGAAATTATCAAACTGCCCTGACATCCTAGAACCAAAAGGTAAAACAGAAATTGAAAGAATCCACCAATTTCTTCCAAGAAGAGATCCCAAAATGAAAACTTCTAGTAATATGATAGCCAAATTCCAGAGCTCCCAGGTCAAGAAGAAAATACTGTAAGCACACAGAAACAATTAAAATATCATGGAGCCACAATCAGGATCACACAGGATTTAGCAGTTTCTACAATGAAGGACTGGAAAGCTTAGAATATTATATTCTTAGAGGCAAAGGAGCTAGAATTACAACCAAGAATCACCTACCCAGCAAAGCTGAGAATAATCCTTCAGGGAGGAAAATGGATATCTAATGAAATAGAGGATTTTTAAGCATTCCTAATTAAAAGCCCAGAACTGAAAAAAAAAAATTGATCTTGAAATACAAGACTCAAGAGAAATATAAAAAGGTAAACAAGAAAAAAACACAAGAGATTCAATAAGTTTAAACTGTTTGTGTTCCTATATAGGAATATGACACTATTAACCCTTAAGAACTTTATCACTAAATACGGTAGTCAGGAAGAGTATACACCATTTAGTGTACCAGAAGCCCTTTTTTTTCTACAACAGTCAGCTTGGACCCCTGACTCTCCAGCAACCATGTCGAAGGGGCCTGCAGTTGGCATTGATCTTAGCACCACTTATTCCTGTGTGAGAGTCTCCCATCATGGAAAAGTGGAGATCATTGCTAATGACCAAGGAAACAGGACCACTCCAAGCTATGTCACCTTCACCAACATAGAATGTTTAATCAGTGATGCTGCAAAGAACCAAGTGAGAAAAAAGACTTCACTGAGAGAAGATGAAAAGGAAAGATAGAATAGAATAAATTATGTCACATACAAGAAGTGTGGAAAAAGCTACTACAGTGGAGTTGAGGTGGGGTGTGGTGAACAACACTTGAATCTTACTCTTACCAGAACTGGCTCAAAGAGGGAATAACATACACAATCAGTTGGATATAATAATCTTTCTTGCTCTATAGGGAAGTAAAAAGGGATGGGATAAGAAAAGTGGGGTGGGGGAACTAATAGAAGAGAGGGCAGATGGGGAGCAGTGGTCAGAAGTAAAACACTTGTGAGGTGGGACAGGGTGTGAAAGAAAGAAGGATAAATGGGAAAATACGATGGAGTGAAATACACAGTTATCGGAATGGGATGAACTCACCCATAAAACTGAAGCAGACAGTAAAATGGATTAAGAATCCTACAATATGCTGTTGACAAGAAACATATTTGAAGCAGAGAGACACACAGCTGAAGTAAAAAAAAAAAAGCTGGAATACCAATCATGATCTCAGACAAAGCAAAAGCAAAAATAGATCTAATTAAAGGAAATAAGGGAGGAAATTATATCTTGCTAAAAGATATCATCAACAATGAAGTAACATCAATACTAAACATATATTCAACAAATTGTATAGCATCTAAATTTTTAAAGTTAAATGAGTTACAGGAGGAAATGGGGGACTTCTACTTTCCCCTCTCAGAACTAAATAACTCTAACAAATAAGTAAGTTAAGAAGGTGAACAGAATTTTAGAAAATTTAGATGTGATAGACCTCTGGAGAAAGTGAATGAGAATAGAAAGTAATATACCTTTTTACAGTGGTACATGGTACCTACATAAAAATTGACCTTGTATTAGGACATAGAAACCTCACACCAAAAGCAGAGAAGCAGAAATATTATATGCATCCTTTTCAGATTATAAAACAATAAAATTACATTCAATAAAGGACAAATATATATGTATATATTGATATATATGCACATATATGTGTACATATCTGCGTATATGTATGTGTGTGTGTGTAACAACAATGCTACTTGCCACTACTGTGGCTGTGTAAGACCAACAACAAGAGCACATGGGAGGCTGCTAGCACAAGTTCTTTGATCTGCTTTTCTAAGGAAAGCAACTTTAAGGGGCTCACAATCTCACTTTAATTAAACATACACATATCATTCATTTAGTTCAGGGGAAAAAGTCAGCACCCTGAACTTCAGAGAAAACACAAACAGAAATTACAAGCAGAAAAATATAAACAGCAAATAACACAAATCAACAGACAGGCTTCTAGTGTCTGACCATAGCAATACATACAGTTCCCAGAGAGAAAAGCACCAACATCTGGGTTTTTAAAGCCAGGGGCTCCTTAACAGCTACCCAATCTTGTCTGGCCAAATCACACGACACTCTTCCAGTGAGTGAGCCTCAAACAAAATGTTAACCTCAGAGCATATATACACTTCTTCAGGATCAGAGAGCTTCACACCTCTCTAGAGCTTTATATAGCTCATAACCTAATTAGCAAAAGGGTGTGGGCCTTCCTACAAACAAGGGCAAGACTCAGTCAAAGGCACTTGACTGCCTTAGTGCTGAGAAGCACTCCAAAACAAAAGACAACAAAAAGTCCCACTTTGCTCGTCATTACAACATGAAAAGGCAGAAATTGTTAATACAGCCTTTACAGCCCATACCACAATAAAAGTAGTCATTGGTTCAGGGCCCACAAACAAAAGATACAAATCCAAATGGAAATTTAACAATGAAATAATGATAGCTAAAATTTAGGTAGCACTTATTACATACCAGGCACTGTGCTAGGCACTTTGCAATTATTATCTTTTTTAATCTTCACAACAATCCTGGAAGGTAGGTGCTATTATTATCCCCATTTCATAAATGAGGCAAACAGAGGTTAAGTGACTTGCCCAGGGTCACTCGGCTAGTAAGTATCTTGAGATTACATTTGAGCTCAGGTCTTCCTGACTCCAGTTCTGGCTCTCTATCCACTGAACCACCTAGCTGCAAATCCTAAATAATGAGTGAGTTAAAGAATAAATCATAGAAACAATCAACTTTGTAAAAAATGATAGCGATGAAAGAACATACCAAAATTTCTGGGACTAAAGGAGTCCTTAGGGGGAAAATCATATTTTTACAAAAACACATTAACAAAACAGAAAGAGAGGATTAATAAACTGAATACTCTCTTTAAAAATTAGACTCAATAAATAAATAAACCTAAAATAAGCAAAAAAGAGGCAAATATTAAAAATTAGAGGGGAAATAGATCCATTGGGGAAAAAACATAGAAGTGACAAATAAAACTAAAAGCTGGTTCTTTGAAAAGACTAATAAAATTGATAAACGTTTAGCTAATTGATTAAGAAGAGCAGAAAATCAAATCAATAAAAGAGCAAATGAGCAAGGTGAAATCATGGCGAAATCGTAATAAAACAATAGAACATAATATATATAATTACATGCTAACAAGAAATGGCAGAATACCTTCAAAAATATTAAATACCAAACTATTGGAAGACCAGCTAGAGATCTTAAATAACCCAATCTCAGAAAAGGAAATAGATCTAGCTAGATGTAAAGAAACTACCAAGGAAAAATATTCCTAGTGCTGATGGATTCACAGGAGCACTCTATCAACTTCTAAGGAACAGTTAGTACCCATAGTTCACAAATTATTTTCTAAAATTGAGAAAGAAATCACCCTACCAGAATCCTTTTATGAGATAAATATATTCCTAATACATAAATCAGGGAAAGACAAAACACAGAAAGAAAATTATATGCCAACATAATTAATGAACAGTGACTCAACAATTTAAAATAAAATTCTGTCAGACTACAGCAATTTATCTAAGAAATCATTCATTACAACCAGGTGGGATTTATACCAGGGATTCAAGAATGGTTCAATATTAGGAAAACAACAAACATAACCAATCATACTAAATCATACTAAAAACCAAAACACCCAAAACTGTACAATAGATTCAGAAAGAGCTTTTGACAAAGCACAATACTCTTTTATCCTAAATACTCTGCAGAGTATAGGCATAGAGGGACCTTTTAAAAAAATATGTGTATCATAAAAGGCATCTATCTAAAACTGAAAGCAAGAATTATATGCAATGGGGATATTGGAACCTATTCCAATAAATGAGAGTGAAGCAAGGATTATTATTTGATATAATTGTAGAAATGCTAGCAACAGCAATAAAACAAGAGAAAAAAAATTAAAGGAATGAGGATGGATAAAGTATAAAACTATCCCTGTTTGCTGATGATCTGATTTTTTTACTTAGAAAATCCTAGAGAATCAGCAAAAATACCAATTGAGACAATTAGTAACTTCAATAAAGTTACATGCTTTAAAATAAATCCTCAAAAATCAACTATTTTTCTACATAATAATAGCAAAACACAAGAAGCAATAATAAAAATAGGATTGCCATTCAAAATAACTATAAAATACATGAAATATTTAGGGATCAACCTACCAAGGCATACAAAAGACTTCCATAGCGCTAATTACAAAGTGCCCCTTAAAGAAATAGAGAACAACATAAAAAGTTGGAGGAATATTCAGTGCTCATGGCTAGGCTGTGCCAAAATAATTTAAATGACAATACTACCAAAATTAATTTATACTTTTAATGTTATACTAATCAAATTACCAGGGGCATACTTAACAGAAATTGATAAAACAAAAACAAAAGATCTAGATCAGGGCTGTATAAAATGTGGCCCATCGGCCACACATGGCCTGCAGTGGGACTCGTGGGGCTCACCTACAAGCATAGAAATTTACATAAATGCTTTAGTAAAGGAGGCTGAGCTACTGCAGAGCTCTCACTAAAATGACAAATCAAAATATATTGTCTACTGTTTCAATAAAAACCTAAGGTTGGACAGCCCTGACCTAGATCATCAAGGGAAATGATTTTTTAAAAAGTAGGGACAAAGGAGGAATAACACTTCTAAATCTCAAAATATATTACAAAACAGCAGTCATTGAAAACATCTGATACTCGTTAAAGAACAGAGAGATCAATGGAATAGTCTAGACAAAGGAGATTCAGAAATAATAGAACTCAATGTGTTTGGCAAAGTGTAAACATAAATCACATGGGCAAAAAACTCTATCTGATAAAAACTGTTGGAAAAAGTGGAAAGCAGTCTGGCAGCAATTAGGTTCAGACTGCCACCTTACACTGCATGCATTCTAAATGGATGTGGAATCTTAACATTAATGATCAGACCATAAAATAATTAGAAGAGAAACAGATCATATTCCTCTCACACGTATGTATAGAAGATGTATTCTTAAGCAAACAAGAGACAGAGACAATTACTGAAAGATAAAAAATAATTTTGACTCAACACATGCCTACCAGGATAAAACATTCTTAGCTCTATTTGATTTTAGGTGAGAGTCACAGTCAAGTTTTTGGAATGACCAATCATGCAGCAAAAATTCCATCACACTAGACTCAGGGTTAATCAGGTGGAAAACATTCTTTTTCACAAGAAAGTAACACAATGGGTAAAGTGAGTCAAGAAGATCTTACCTTTGACTGTCCCAAGTTCACTTACTCATTTTTTCCCAGAACCAGATATCCTCATCTGCAACTGTTCAGGATCACACTCTACTCCCTCTGAGCAGCTTGTGGCATTTTCCTCGAATTTTACTGACTTGATAACCCAACAGGCAACTATACCTGAATTAAAAACTCAGAACAATATCATTTATAGTCTCAAGAGATTTTACCTCAAATAGCAAATTTCACAAATCACAGCTTAGAGCTGGATATAGTTATTATCACTCTCATGGTGTTGTAATAAGCAATAAAAGTTTACAAAGACGCATGCTCATACAAAAGATTTCACTTTATTTGTTTGTTTTTTCTTTTTCTTCTCAAGTTTAAACTTATACTGGTATTTAAAAAAATCAATCATTGGAAATTACTTTTATATTATAAATAAATGTGTAAATTCTCAGTAAACCAATTAATTGCTTAGGAGTTTCACAATCCTAATAAGTTCTTTCCCAGGACTGACCAGATGTTACGACCTTGCCTAAACAGAGTTTCAAGCAAGTCCTTATAAGTTTAGAACAAGGAGATTCTACAAGGTCTTTTCTTTTTATATTTTCCCTCATAATAATTACCACTTTTTCCAAACAATTTTTCTAGTCCTTATCAAGTCTCATCCCTCAGTTATGACCTAATTGGCAGGATTTTTCTCAAGTTATTATAGTGTGGGAGCCTTCAGGAGGGCTCACAGGCTCATCCCTTTGATTCCCTTAAATGTTTCTCCTTTTGTAGGGAGGAAGCAAGACAATTCTTAGAGTTCAAATTGAACATAAGCTATTACAAAAATGGGTAGGAGCCTCATAATGCACAGCAACATTTCTAATTTCAAGACACACATAAATTTAAAAGGTATTTTAAAATTTATCAGTACTTAATTTTAGTTTGTAAGACTCCCTAAGTTTCTAATTTGATGTTCTAATCAAATCCATTTACATTTTGGTTGTTTATGTACACAAAAAATTTATCTTTTTCTTTTTTTGATATTTTATTTCTTTCTCCACTTATATGTAAAGACAATTTTTAACAGTCTTTTTAAAAAATTTTGAGTTCCAAATTTTCTTTCTCCCTCCCTTACCTGCCCCTCCCTGAGATGATAAGCAATTTTATGTAGGTTATACATATTCAATCATGCAAAATATAATTAACATATTAGTCATGTTGTAAAAGAAGACACAGACTCAAAGGGGGAAAAACACACATATACACCAAAATACAGAAAGTGAAAAATAGTATACTTCAAACTGTATTCAGACTCCATTAGTTCTTTTTTGGAGGTGGATAACATATTTCATCATGAGTCCTTTGGAACTGTCTTGGATCTTCGTATTGCTGAGAATAACTAAGTTATTCACAGTTGACCATTAAACAGTATTGCTGTTACTGTGTATGATGTTCTCCTGGTTCTGCTCATTTAACTCAGCTTCAGTTCATATAAGTCATTCCAGGTTTTTCTGAAATCAGTCTGCTCATCATTTCTTACAGCACAGTAATATTCCATTACAGCCATATACCACAACTTCTTCAACCATTCCCCAGTTGATGGGTATCTCCTTAATTTCCATTTCTTTGCCACTACAAAAAGAGCTGCTATAAATATTTTTGTACAGATAGATCCTTCCCCCTTGCCCCACCTTTTTATGATCTCTTTGGGATACAGACCTAGTAGGGGTATTGCTGGATCAAAGAGTATGCACAGCAGCCCTTTGGGCATAGTTCCAAATTGCTCTTCAGAATGGTTGGATCAGTTCACAAGTCCAACAATGCATTAATATCTCAATTTTCCCCTTCTATCATATTAGCCAAGAGTGAGGTAAAGCCCATTCAGTGAATAGGTCTCTTTAAGAAGTGAATCAAGGGGTGGCACCTTTAATTAGAAAAAGAAAAAAAATCTAGCTGGGAGAAGAAGACTCTCAGGGTTGCAGTTCCAAAAAGAAACAGTTACCATTGACATTCACTTTCCAAAGAGAAACAGTTACCATTGACATTCACTCTAAGCCAGAAGGGCGCAAAATACAGCCATTAAGTAGAGCTTGGGCAGGGACCTATTGTGGTCCAATCTATGAGCTTCAGAGTGAACTGAGTTTACCGTTTTAAAAGAGACAGAGACAGAGACAGAGAGAAAGAGACAGAGAGAGAGAAAGAGAGAGAGATCTAGCCAGTAAACCCCAAGTTAAGTGGGCAGCTTCTGGCCATCAAAATTTGCCTTCTTTTGGAAAGAAGGAAAGGGAGAGGGAGAGGATGAACTGAGTTACCTAACTAGCTGGATCCCCATTCCAGCAGCTCATTTACTGAATGGGCACTACCTCACTCGGAGTACCTGAAAAGGCCTTAGCCTAAAAGGGCCAGGCCTCCCATTGCATCCTGGTGAATATCTGGTCACCGGATCCAGATGGCTCTGGAGGAGAAAGTGAGGCTGATGACCTTGCACAGCCCTCCCTCAATCTGTGCCATAGTCCTCTTCAAAAAGGAAGGATAAACACAACCTGACCTTAAGGAGTTTACTTTCTAATGAGGGAGGTAACCTACAGGGTAGTAGCAGCCCATCATCTGCAAAGTTGACAATGGAACGGGCAGGCAATTAACGTGCCTTTTCCAGAGTATTGTTTTAATTTCAGTTCTGAGAACTTGATTTGGGAAGGTGGCTGGATATGATGAAAGTATTCTCCTGACAGCTGAAAAAAGGTTGGGTTGAAGAAAAGAATTGTTTGGTCTTGGTGATGAGGTCAGGGAACCTTATGTTTGTAGGGGTGCTTGAGACCCCAAAATACCAACACACAGGGTCCTGCCAAATGAATTCGACTCAAGCCTTCTCATAGCCAAGGAAGAACAAAGTTTATTACAGATTCACCATATTTGGTTGTCTTAAGAAATCTCACCATTTGTGATGCTTGTTTTCACAAGCCAGCTAGATTCCATCTGAGGTAGATGGAATATGACCACCTTCATGGAGGCAGGATGAGACTTATATACATAAAGATTGTGGGAGGAATCTAGGTTGGTCCTGGGGTGATGGGAGGAGGGGTCTAAGGAGGAGCTTGATGGGACTGGGGTGAACTCAGACTCCAGGAACCAAGAAAATGGGATTAAGGGTGGGAAGTAGCTGAAAGCTACCTGTAGCTAACAGACCCTGTAGGGCTTGGCTAGTATTAGGGTAACAGATTTGGGCATAGACATTTTGATAGAATCTAGAGTGGAAACTAGCCAGACGATGGAGGGCTAGGCTAGGTTAAGAGTAACCTAGCCTAGAGATTTGGGCCTAGCATAATGAAACATTTATGGCCTCAGGCAAATGCCTCATCTAGTGGGAAGATTCAAGGGGAGTTCAAGGGGGCTCCCATAGTCTAAACCCCATCACTGGGGACTGCCTGGCTCAGAGGCTTAGCTCCTTCCAGGCATGATCTCTGGGAATCCACTTTGAGGTATTGAGCTGTACTAGATGTCGGTAGGAAATTTTTGAAATCTTGTATTCTCAAATAATGAAGAGCACAGCTAAAAAGGAAATAAGGACAAGAGTAATCTTGGCATGGGATTGAGGTGTAAAATATTGCACAGTTACATAGGACAGCTAGGTGGTGTAATAGATAGAGTGCAGGGCCTAGAGTCAGGAAAAGTCCTGTTACTGAGTTCAAATCTGGCCTCAAACATTTACTAGCTGTGTGACCCTGAGAAAGTCACTGGACCCTGTTTGCTTCAGTTTCTTCATCCGTCAAATAAGCTAGAGAAGGAAATGGCAAACCAGTCCAGTATCTCTGCCAAGAAAACTCCAAATGTGGTCACACAGAATTGGCATAGCTGAAAAAACAACTGAATGCATTTTTAAAGCTTTACACTTTATTTGATCCTCAAAAACTCTATGAAGTTTCCAGCAAGGCAAGTCAGTCATGACTATTCCCCTTTCCCTTCCTTGCTCCCCATAGCAGTCACCAAGTCTTGTGGATTCTTCTTTCATTTCCTTCCCAAAGTAATCTCTCTCTAAACTCATAACTTAACAATGAGATGGGTTCCATAAAGTTCTCAGGACTGCCAGAGGTCCAGGACAAGAGAGACTAAGGACTCCTGTTCTACAAGAATCTGGAAGCATCTTGTTACAATGGATAGAGAGTTTGTCTTAGAGAAGATAGTATACGGTGTGAATCAGGGCAAACCTGTCAAAGTCCTAGATTCCATCAACGGTCCCTTCAAAAAAAAATTGAAATTCGACCAATCCTCCAAGGTCATAGCAACATGCTACCTACTATCCTCCCTTTAAACATTTATTGTTTTTTCAAGTGAAATACATCATGAACGGTTGATGATTGATCACCTATTTTCGGGTTCTGTGTGTATCCTTCATCCCTCACTTAAGGCTGGGAGGGTCTGTTAATAATTTGCCCAGATTAATGAAAGTCTCACCTAGAGTCAGGTCTTGGGTCTAACTCTCCAAAGACCCGGGGCAAAGAGGAATTTGGCTCAGGTTTGTACTTGGAACCAGAGAAGAGAACCCGGGACTCCAAGCCCGTGGAGGCGAGGAAGGGGAGTCTGGGTGGTCTAAAGGGACATATGAATGTGAGGACGGACGGACGGACGGACATAGAAGGACGGACTGATGGCTGAGGGCAGGGGGGAGAGGCGTTTCATCATCTGTCCTATCCAGAAGCTCTCCAGCCTCCCCCTGGGGTCATGGGAGGTCGGACTTAGCCTGCTTCTCCAACCGAAGTGGAAAAAAAATGTTTCTAAGGTAGCGGTGTCAAGGACAAACACATACGGTGGGTGGATGGGGGAGCCGGACCTAGTGCAACCGTTGGAAACGTGGCGTGGGGCGCCTAGGGGCCCCGGAGCTCGCCCGCCCGCCCCTCACCCCAACCCCTTGGACGTCACTACGTCTCCCGGTATCCCCTGCGCTGGGCGGGCACACCGTGGAACGTGCCCGGCGCTGGCTGCGAGCCGCGGCTCCCTCATTGGTCGGGGCGCGATGGCTCCCGGAAACGGGGACTTCCCTTCTCCTCTTCACCCTCCCACTTCTCTTCAGGAACACTCCGAACTCTTAAGCACTACCTGCCAAGGCTGCTGACGTTCGCATTCACATAGCGCCTTAAGGTTTGCAAAGCGCTTTCCATACGCTATTTCCGAGGTAGGGTATTATCCACCCGAGGGTGGAGGGGGAAACGACACTCAGCAGGGAAGCTAAGTGACTCGTCCTGGGTCACATACAAGTGTCATAGGAGACATTTGAACCGAGGTCTCTCCGACTCCAGGTCCTGCTCTCTTTACAAACGCCACGCTGCCTGGGGGGGGAGGGTAGGGGTGGTAGAGAGAGGGGAGGAGCGTCACAGTACGCGGCTTTGTAGCGGTGCATGTCGGAAGTGGTAGTCCCTGGGATTGCCGCGTTGGGTGACTGGCTCTTTCTGCTGAGGAAATGGCCCCTAGTCATGTGATCGAGGAGCCTGCGGTCCGGGGCGGAGGGGAAAGGAAAGGGGGGGAGGGGAGGGACTGCTTGCCTTGTGATGTCATCGCCTCGCGACATCGAGTTGGAGTAGTGGGAAGCCTGGCTGTGGTTTGTAACATTACTACTGTCAGTCCTAATCCTTGTTTCTCCCGGTCTGGCCCCACACACCCTCCCAGCTCTTCTCCTCACCCCCACCCCTGTTGGGTGCTGCTCAGTTGGTTGTTGAGTGTCTGGGCGGGATGGGGTGGGGAGGCAGGGGAGAGGAGGAGCGCAGCGGCAAGGGTCAGGCGAGAGCCGCCTACTAGCGCGTGTTCTCGGCTCTGGAGGAAAGGGCGGGGGGGGGGGGGGGGGGGAAGAAGGCGGGAGCAGGGCTCCGCCTTTGCCGGTGACGTGCAGGGTCACGTGACGGGGCCCGGCCGCCGCTGCTTTGTGAGAGGCACATAGGCAGGTAACGAGCGGCGGCGGCTGGTCCGGGGCGCGGCGGGAGCAGCAGCGGTAATGCCTTCCGTCGTTTCACCCTCCTCTTTCGTCTTTCTTTTCCCCCCTTCGCTGACCATCTTCACCGGACCCCAGGTTCTGCGGACCTCCGTGGTTTCTTGGGGCCCTGTCCTACCCACCCCTTCCCCAACAGGGCCCACCTCAGTCCACGACCTGGCCTCCCACCCCACCCCGAGGCCTGCCTTCTCCTTGCCCACCCGCAAGGGGGAGGGGAAGGGCTGAACGCCCCTCCCCCCTCCTCAAGACTCAGCTGCCTTGGACTCCCAATAATTGCACATACTCGGTGTTTTCCCACTACACTCTCACCGTGGGCATTTGGCTCTCACCCGATTCCCAGCTACCCTTTTCTCAACCCATCATCATCCTTCCTAACCCTTTCCCCTCCCCCCATTTTGCTTTCCCAATCTGGGCACTCCACCTAAGGCATCTGTGTTTCCAGCTTCCCAGACTGCCATCTTCCCCATCCATCTATCTACTCCAACCACCACTGGGGGCTGGTTTTCTTCTTTACTACAGTTGCCAATCTCTACTCTGGAGGGTGTGGCTTTCTGCACTCTTCTTTCCCACCTCAGTACTTAAACTAACCCTTACCCTGGTTTTCCCAGTCTTGTTCCTGGGTCTCAGGCTCATTTCCTCTCAACCCAATATTCTGAAGTTTAGAGCTTTCAACTGTATTTCACTACTCTGAGGTTCAGAGCTTTCAACTATATTTCAATATTCTGAAGTTTAGATAGAGCTTTCAAGTCTGATAAACCTCTTCGAGCAGTCTTACCGGTGTTCAGCCTGACTAGACGTGAATTTATTTTCACTTACGTTGACCTATGTAGTTTGAAGACAGTATTCCTTAAAGCTTCTAATACAGCTTGAAGTGCAACTTAATTAGCCCCCTTAAAGTACTCACTCAAGGAGCCCAACTTTATCAGTTTATTGGATCCTAGTGTTCTCTCATCTCCTTTCACAAACTCCTTGGGGTTCAGCTCAGCCCTACTTTCCATACTTTTCCCCTGGTTTAATTCTGGCTCTCAACCTAATTAGTTGCCTAGCCATCTTCTCAAGTTACACAACTCTGATCCCTCCTTGACATCTACGGAATTCAGTTTTTCTCAAGGGTGTGTGACTGCTCCTTCCTGCTTATACTCACGCTAGTCACTTTCTTGCCCTGGTAACAGCATGACCTAATCTTCCCCTTCACCCCCAGCACTATCATTCACATGTATTATTTTCCCTTTTCTACCCTGGTATTCTGATTGTATTTAATATTCATGTCATTTTTTTCCCACCTGAGGATGCTATCAAACCTTTAACTATTGGGTATCTAGAAGTCTCCCTTTTTTTAGGGTAGGTAGAGGCACTTGACTTCCTTAACTCCCTTGGTACTTATTTTCCTAAATAATGCCTACTATTTCTTTCCCATTCTTGCTTATGTTTACTGTTTTTCTCGTGTTAGAACTTGATACTCATTTTTCTCTGAGTGTGCTAATTAAATAAGGGTTTTTTTGGCTTTTTTTAAAATTTGCTAGAAGAGAAGGCTATACAGGTCTTTTTACCACTCGATTTCTCCTGCTGATACTAATATCTCCTTCAATTCAGCAAGCATGTATCAAATGATTACTATGCTAAGGATACAAAAAGAAAAGGGAATGTCCTTTAGTTTATATTTTGGGAGTAGGGGCTGGGGCATGTATGTAGAAAATTAAACACATAGTAATTTCCCTGGAGGTTTGGCACCTGGGACTAAAGGGGAAAAATTGGGATGGGCTGCTTCTGTGAAGTGACCCCTGAACTTGGCTTTGAAGAAAGTTGGATATTCCACCAGGTGATGGTGAGAAGAGAGTGGAATTCAAACATGGGGAACATGGAAGGCAAAGGCATGAAGACAGGAGGTGGAATGTAGTGTGGGGGAACCAGTAAGTAAGCTAGTTTGGTTGAACATAGATGGTAAAGGAAAATATTGTGCAGTGAGCCTGGAGCCCAGTTGTGAAGGGCTTCAAAAGCCAAACAAAGGAGTTCATATTTTAACCTAGAGGCAAAAAAGGTGGCACCATGTATTCTTGGGCAGGTGAGTCATATGGTCAGATCTATGATTTAGAAATATTCATTATTGTGTGGAAGATAAATTAAAGAGAGAGGCTTGATGCAGAGCTCCAGTTAGGAAATCATTGCAGTATGAGCATTTGGGTGAGTTTTGTGAGAGAAAGAGAAGGTTGTGAGAGAGATTGTGGATGTAAAATTGTCACCTATAACTTATGAGGGAGGGGGAAGAGATGAGGAAGACCCTGAGGTGGTAAAACCTGGGTGACTGAAAAGATGTAGTGTTCTCAGTAGAACTAGGAAAGAGGTTTTCAGAGTAATGTTGCGTTTTGGACATACTGAGTCTGTGATGCCTTTGAGACATTCATTTGGAAATAACCAATAATTGGTGATGCAGGTGGAGCTCAGGAGAGATGCTGGAGTTGGATGAGTAGGTCCAGGGTTACCTGAGTAGAGGTGATTAGTTGAACGCTTAGGAGCTTATGAAATCAGAGAAAGAGTATAGATAAATAGGTAGATTTATATGTATGTCTAGAGAGAGAAACAGAATGAGAGACATAAAGAGACAATGTCCTGACTAGATTCTGAAGCTTCTTTCTTCTAACCTAGGGTAATCTCTTATTTGGGGAGGTGGAGTTGGGGACCAGAGGAGTTGCTCCTTTAGATGATAACTAGAATTTCTAACAATAGCTTCCCCCTTCCCCCCATATTCCACATATTTCTTGCTTCCCATTCCCATGAAGTCTTAATACTAGGCTAAAGATTTTTGCCCAAACTTATGCATTTACTTCTACTTCAATGAGGTTTTCTTATGAAGAGAAAGATAGTGGTCTTCTCCATTCCTGTTGTCAGAGTTAAGTTGATTTTTATATTTTTGCTGCAAAGAGTAGTTATTTCTGTATCACACGAAGCTCCTCACCCACTACTTAAAAGATTCAGGGAAGAGGTGACCTAGTAGACTGTGCCTGAGAAGAATAGGAGAGTCGTTTGTTTTGGGTGGATGGGGGAGAGGCCATAGGAGATGCCCCTAAGGATTGCTTCTCACTACTTTCTACTATTTTTCATTTTAAATCTAGGAGGGAAAATGTAGTTACATGGGAGCTGTCTTCTATGCAGTGTATTAAGAATACCACTGCTCTTTTCTTGGTAAGAAGCAGAGAAAAGACCCATTAAGGTTTTCTGTTTTTATGTGTCCTGGATTTTATGATGGTCAGAGAAATGGGATACATCTTAAATTTGTGATTCACTTAAGCTGAATATGTTTTGCACTTGAGTAACAGTAGAAACTGGTCAAGCTCTCCACCCCCTCAAACTGAAAACTAGGTATAGACATTACAAACCTGGTTTTCCCAGTTAGTGTGGCCTCAGCTCTGCTGTGAGGATATATGGCATTAAGTTCAAAATGTTGCCCTGAAATTGTCAGGGCTCAGTCTTTAATAGTTCCAAAGTTACAATTTTATATTGTTTTAAATTATTTCTTTTGTATAGGTGTTTTAAAAGCTTGATAGGGACTCTTAACCATTTTGAATATGTTTAATGCTTAGGAATATCTTCTGCAAGAGAACATGACTGTTTTACAATGAATATGAACAGTACTTCTTTTTAGTGATTTTTTTTTTCATTTACATCTGACCATCCCTCTAGAAGTGGGAGGGACCTTAGAAGTTGTCTAGTCCAGCCCCTTCATGTCACAGACCAGGAGGCCCAGGGAGATTCAGTGACTTGTCCAAGATCACACAGGTATTAAACATCAGAAATGAGATTTGAACGTGGGTCCTTTGTCTCCAGACCAAGTGCTCTTTCTACTGTACCACATTTATTGTGGTCATTTTATATTTGGTTCTCTTCTGCTTATTTCACTTTGCTTCAGTTCTTTAAACCATGGTTCATACAAACCATGTTTTTTTCTGAATTTCTCATTTGTCATTTACTGAATAGTAGAATACCTTCATATGTCACAGTATTTTTAGTGCCTTTCCTAGTCAGTGATATTCACTTTATTTCCAGGTCTTTGCCTCCACACGGAGTGCTGCTTTTAATATTTTGTTAAATATTGGAACTTTATGTCTTTTGCTTCCTTGTGGTATAAGCCCTATTTAGGGGGGATTGATGAGTCAAAGAATTTTTACATTTAAGCCATTTTTCTTGCTTATATCTAAATTGGCATCTAGAACAGCTTCACCAGCAGTGTAACGGTATGCCTGTGTTTTCATAGTCCCACTCAAATTGACTGTTACCATCTTTTATCATCTTTGTCAATTTGTATGCCATCAGTTAAGTTTTTTATTTGTGTTTCTCTGATAGTAATTTGGAGCATGTTTTCATTTAATGTTTTAATTAATTTAGAGCTTGCAGTCCTTTTGAAAACTATTCATATCTTTTGACCACTTATCTATTTGGGATGGCTCTTGGTGCTAAATATTTGTGTCATTTATGTGTTTTGGATATTAGGGTTTTTTGTGATATTTGATGCAAATATTTTTCTGCTCTGTCTTCTAGTTATATATTAATTGATTTTGTGTAAAGGCTTTTAATTTTAGTAGCAAAGACTCCCTGTTTTATCTTTTATGATTTCCTCTATCCCTTTAGTTAAAAAATTTCCATAGCCATAGTTTTGAAAGATACATTGATCTAATTTTCTTCTAGTTTTTTTTTTTTTGGTGTGACCTTTTATTTTTGGTGCTTATTGTGATAGTTTAAAATATTGACCTAAAACTAATTTTGGGTGGCTTTCCCAACAGTTCTTGTCAAAAAGGGAGACTTTACCCTAATAACTTATATTCGTGGGTTTGTCAGACACTTGGACAGTGTTTTGGATTACTTCCTTGTCTATTCTTTTTTTACTGAGATACTTTTTGTTCTTAATCAGTACAGTTTGATAATGTTATCAAATCAGTGTTTAGAAACATATCCTTCTTTGCAAATCTGTAATCTTCATGAAAAATATTCATATAAATCATAGGTTCCCAAACTTATCTGGTCTACTGCCCCCTTTAAAAAAAAATTACACAGCATCCTCTTGGAAATCCAAAGTGGGTAAGAAGTCTCAAATGAAGTGTACAATTGCACCTGGGGGGAGAGGACGCCTTGTTCCAAAGCCTCCAAGGGGCAGTATCTCCCACTTTGGGAACATTCGATTTAAATCATATTGATGTACTAGAAGCCACTTGTTAATCTTTTTCTAGTTATTAGGAATTATTTTCTTTTAGACAGTTATAAGGCATGTAGAATTGTTATGCTGCCTCAAGACACTTGCTGTGTGATCCTGGGCAAGTCATTTAACCTCTCTTAACCTTAGTTTCCTCATCTGTAAAATGGGAATTTTTGTGAGGATCAAGTGAACTAATATATCCAAAGCATTTTGCAAACCTTGAAGTGCTGTGTAAAAGTTAGCTATTTTAATTTTACTTTTGTCTTCCCTACCCAAAAAAACATTCCATATAATAAAGAATAAGAAGGGGGGGAGCATTTCAGCAAAATTAACCAGCAAATCAACCAAATGTGACACAGGCAGTGCGCGGTGCCCATATTCCCTCACTTCTGCAGTGAAGGGAGGAGGTACATTTTCTCATCACTTTGGAATGAGCATGGTAGTTATAATTATACAGCATTAAACTTTGTTTTACGTTTTTTTTCTTTTACATTCCTTGCCATTGTATATGTTGTTTTCCAGGTTTACTTTACTCTGCATCACTTCATGTCTTCTGTCTCTTTCACGTTCATAATTTCTTAAATTGTAATAGTATTCCATTCCATTATATTGTGTTTGGGGACACTACTAATAAAGTGATTAGTGCATATATAAGACAGTATATGATTAATTAATGAAAAATACAAGTACTTGTGGATTTGGGGAGAGGGAGATTTATGTAGGCTGGAATTGTCAATGTCTTATTGGGTAGAAGTTTAGTCATTCAGAAGAGAAGGGTGTAGTTCCAAATTACTTTCCAGGATGGCTGGACCGATTAATTCACAGCTCCACTAATAGAGCATTAATTTTCTTGTTTTCCCACAACCCCTCCCGAATGCCTCCTTCCTTTTTAATTCAAATTTGGTGAGCCTAAGGTAGAACTTCAGTGTTACTTTAATTCTTTTTTCTCTATGATATGGAGCATCCTTCCCATTATTATACTCCCTCTTAACTCTTTTTCCTGTCTCTGCTTATTTTTTTCTGTTGAATTTGATGCATTTCTGCACCAGAGTTATTTGTTGTTTTCAGCCCTCCTTTATCCAGTAGAGAAGAGTGAGATTCATTTCATGCTTCCCTGCCGTTTCTTCATGTTTATGTATTCTTTTCATGTACCTTATTGTGAAAATAGCAAGTTCTGCACCTTGTTCCTACTTTCTAGATTGGTATGTTCCTTTTACCTTCTTTCCCCTTGTTAAACTTTCAGAACAGCCCTGTCCACCCTCAAAACCCTTTGTTTTTTTAATTTTATTTAATTTTTTATTCTATACACTTAAGTTTGGAAGGAATATGTTTCTTTTCTCCCTATTATTAGAATGTTAAAACTGCATCATTGAGCAGCCTCTTATAATTGCTCAAATAAATTTATCTTTCTAGACAACTTTTATGTTGGCATTTCAAAGTAACTGCTGAGCTCTGGGCTTAATCAGAAATGCTTGAAAGTTCTTTATTCCATTTAAGATCCCCCCCCCCCCATTATTCTTAGCTTTACAGAGTCAGTTATTCTTCATTTTATGCCAGTATATTTCTCCTTTTTGAATAGAGACAGCTAGGTGGATGGAGTGCAGGACTTGGAATCAGGTAGGCTTGTTTAAATTCTGCCATTCTCACGTACTAGCTGTGTGACCCTAGGCAAGTCACTTACCCTCTGTCTCAGGTTCTTATTTATAAAATAGGGATCATAATAGCATGTGCCTCCCAAGATTGTTGTGATGGTTAAATGAAGTGATATTTGTGAAGTGCTTTGTAAACTTTAATATTATATAAAGCTAGCAATTATTGTATTCCAAATTTTCTTCTTTATAGTAGAGGCTCTGCCTGGTCTTGTTTGATTCTGACTTTTTGTTTCTTGGTATTTGAACTCTTCTGGTTACTTGTTTTTTTTTTTCCCTTTTCCTTGAAGTGGAAGCTGCTTTTTTCTGTGATATTCCTGGAATTTTTCCTTTTGAGGTTTCTTCCAGGAGGTGATTGGTGGCTTCTTTCAAACTTCTCTTTGCCCACTGGTTCTAAAAAGTCCAGTCAGTTTTCATTTGTGATTGTTGAAATATGGTGTTCAGGCTTTTCATAAAGTGTTTTTTCAGGAATTCTAGTGATCTTAATCTCTCATTGACCTGTTTTCTGACTGGTTTTTTTATATCATATCTTATATTTTCTTCTATTTGTTTCAGCATTGCTAGCTGAAGTCGTTGACTTCTCTCTGTTCTATTCAAATTTTTAGTGAGTCTATTCCTTGGATAAATTATTCTCTTTCTAATTGTTTTCTCCAGAGGTTGGTCTCCACTTGGGTTACAAGTGTTTTTGTGCTGACCTCTCTATTTTCTGAAGGTCTTTGAGGTAACGAGTTTTGGGTTTTCAGTTCTGCCCTCTATGGTGTCTCAGAACACAGAACTAGGAACCTTGGACCTCCCGGGCCTGAGTTGTCCCAGTCCAGTTTTGCTTCTAAGTTCCATGCTGTGAGTTTCTCACCATCTTGGGGTTTTCTCTGGGAAGCTGTTGACTTTTGCTGCCTAAGGAGGTCTGTCTTTCTATTTACCCACCCCCAACCCCATCCCATATATCTGTGCATGTGTTTGTATGTATATACATACACATATATCTAGTTGTATGTGTATATATGTGTATGTATTTGTGTGTGTGTGTGGAAGGGGCAGGGAGAGAGAGAGAGAGCGGGAGAGAGAGAGAGCGCGCTATAACTGCTTTACAGAGATCAGTCTATAAAGTATAAAGATAGAAAGGTAGGTAGATAGCCTTGGAGGCTACTGTAGTCTCTGGCTTATTAGGCCTGGAGGTTTTCCGCTTGTTTGTCTAGGGTGGCACTGGCTTTGATAGTAGCCCCTTTTCCTTTACTCCTTTTGGGCTTTAGGTCTGCTTTGTGTGTGTGTAGTTCTTGAGTGGAAGAAATCACTTGCTTTAGCTTCTTATTGGATTTCTTGGTTTTTATTTGATGTAGTGTCATTTGCTAGAGTAGGTTTGTGAGAGCTGGACTGCTTGTCTCCATTCAAGCATCTAGGCCAAAGATTTTCTTGTTGCTTTTTAAGAGATGTCTTATGTTGATGCTTAACAAAACAACAGCGCTGTCATTTTCCACTAATACTATATAACTTTCAAAAAGGTTAAATGAATTCACAGCCCCACCATTAATGAGTAACTTGCCTCTTTTGTTATAGTGGAAGCAGCATTGAATATTATATGCTTAAAGGATACTAAATATATAGCATTTTACAAACCTTAAAGCATTATGTAAAAGTTAACTATTTTATCTGTTTATTACGTATGCTAATTTGATGGGCATAAAGTGGTATCTCAGTGGTTTATAGTTGTAATTTGCAATCTCTGGTGATTACATGGTTTTTCTTGTTAGAGATTTTGAACACTTTTTCATATGGTTGTTGATAATTAGTGTTTCTTTCCATAACTTTACATTATAGAATGGTTTTTTAAAGTACCTTCTTGAAATAACTGGAGTCAATATTGGGAAGGGAAGGAGAGCCAAGCCAGAACAAGGCTGATAAACTGGGAAAGTAAGGAGGGATTTAAGACCAAATTCTTGAGACTTTGAGGCAGTGGGATAGATGGAAGAAGACGGGAGATTGTGATCAGTGAGAGGAATAACTTAGAAGCTGCAGTAGAGCAATTTTTGTGTTAGTGAATTTAAATTAAGGTGTAACTATCTTTGCTTGAGATAGAATCATGGGAGTTGAGATTGATGGCTTGGGGGAAGTCAGGATGTTGGATCACATGTGTAAACAAAGAGTCACCTAGAATGTTGAGGATTGTGCTCTGGATATTAATCAATGAAGGAAAAGTGGCATCAAAGTTGACAGATAACAGCATAGAGTAGGAGTTCTTAGAAATCTTTTTTTGTGAGAGCCTTTTGGTAGTCTGGTAAACAGTATGGACTCCTAAGAATAATGTTTTAAAATGCATAAAATATATAGGATTGCAAGGAAACTAATTATATTGAAATACAGTTGTAAAAATATGTATTAGAAAAAGCACCAAGTTCGCAGAACCCAAGTTTAAGAACCCTTAGTAGAGAATTGGGACAGGTTGATATAATTGGATGTTATGAACTTTAAAAGAGGAGGCATTGTCTTTTTCAGTGTATAGAAGTGGGGAAGAGGGGAAGGAGGTGTGCTGTAAGTGGCAGTGAAAAATAAGGAACCTGTTAATTTTTCGTCTGGTCCTGTAGATTAGGTAGAAACTTCAGAGGAAAGCCAGATTTCAGTTAGTAAAAGAAGACTGAAGATAATGGGAGATTTTTTGTTTTAATAATGTAGACTGAATTTCAGTGTGATTGGTGGTTGAAGGTAACTGGGGAAAAGAATTTTCACGTAGCCTGATGCGCCTTAATCACAAGGAGTAGAGATGAAAGAGGTTGGGATTTTTTAGAAATGGTTTTGGCAGTCATGGCAGATGGGGAAAGAATAGATATACAGAAGGTTAGATCTACCTCAAACTTTCAGATTTCAAAATTAGAATTTTGTTATGGTGGAGCCTATTTTGGAGTATGAAAGGAGGGAAGGTATCAGAAGCTTATGGTGACTAGGAGAATTCTGTAGGATGAAGAAAGCCTCTCTTTCTCCTGGCTAAGAGGATTACATCTACACCTGGACAGGGCCAAAACTTAGGGATTTTTTGAGGGTCTTTTCCCCTGCAAATTGACTTGGGAAACTTGATCTAGCAAATGGCAAGCTTTGTTTGGATTGGGGGGGGGGGGAGTAGTAGTTACATCTCCTGGCATTGTTAAACTCAAATAGAATCCCTGTGAGCTGCATATTGACTTAGTTCTAAAATGTAATATCATCCATGTTTTATTGCATATTTATTTTGTTAAATATTTCTCAATTACATTTTAATCTGTTTCTGGCCACATTCAAGAGTGTTGTGGACTGTGTGTTTGACACCTCTGGTGTACAAAATATTTTAACATAATTATTAGATAACATCTGATTCTACATTCAAACAAATTCTGGTATGTTTCCAGTACAAAACACGTTTTGTACTACAAATGTTATTTAGTTCTTGCACTGTAATCTAGTATGATTCACATAGGATTCAGTTAAAAACAAAGCTTCTTGCTTGTATTTCTGGTGAACTGAGAAAAACAGATACTAAAACCAGAACCTGGGGGAGACTAGAGTCTCATAAGCTAGTGCTTCTAACAATTCAAGAACTCTAGATATGCCTCAATCTTCACTGGGTTATTTTTACTATTTGTTGCGCCTATCTGTTTCTATTCTAGGAATTCTTTGGAACAATTTTTCCGGGTAGTTGAATTGAAGCCAATGTTGGGGCTGGTACTAAAGAAAGGAGGTGGACTATAAAGATAAATGGTATTCCTGTAGTTCAACAATAGTGTACACGGCTGGACTTTGATAGTGTTCTGCTTTACTAACAAAGCTCTATTTTTTTTTTTTAATGGTCACATAAAGTTCCTATCTTGTAGGCTGGTCAAGGTCTTCATGTTGTGGTAAGTTGGTTAAAGTCAGTTTTGTATTCTTATTCATTTGCCCTTGAATTATTTCCACAATTTAATGATTAGTATACATGGCCCTGAGGGCATAATTATTCTGATAACTTTTAACTATTGAAGTTTTGAATTTTCCCCTAAATTCTGATTTTAGATTCTGTCATTAAAAGTTGTGTGTAAAGTGAATATATATATCGAAACATTTTCCCATTGATATAACTCATGGTTTCAGAGATGTTTATTGAGAGCAGATTAGATTCCTAGTATGTAATTAACCTGATAGTGCCTCTGCCTAATTGTCTACTTTTTAAATGATTCTCTATCTCTCAATGTGGAGAAAGAACACTTTTAGGAACAACATAATAGTTGTCATATGGAAGGGGAATTAAACTTGTTCTGCTCTGTTTCGGAGGTCAAAACTTAGAACAGTGGTTGGAAGTTAAAAAGAGGCATACTTAGACTTAAGGTACAGAAAACCTTCCTGATAATTATAGCTAGCTAAAAGTAGACTGGGCTGCCTCAAGAGTTAGTGGGTTCCCCCTCAAAGGCTAAATGATCATCTGTCATGCATGGGGTTTTTTTTGGGGGGGGAGGTCTTGATAAGGAGTAGGTTGGACTAGATGGCCTTTGAGAAACTTTCCAACTTGATGATTCTGTTATTTCTGAACACTATTGTAATCACTTATTAACATATAGCTGTTCCACATTAAAAAGAATTTTTTTTTTATTGAACAAAATTTTATCTCTCCTACGAGCCTTTTCCATTGTGGGGGCGTGAGGGAGACCTTTGTAACAACTATACAAAGTCAAGCAAAACATGTTCCAAATTTGGCCAAGTCAGAAACATAGCTCATTCTGAACAATGAGTCTGTCTCTTCTTTAACAAGAAGTAGGGAGTATTGCTGCGTTGTTGGTCCTTTGAGATTGTGATTGGTCATTGCATTGATCGGAGTTCTCGAGTCTTTCAACATTATTTGTCTTTAAAGGGTTGCCATGGTATAAATTGTTCCCTTACTTTTACTTATTTCACCCTGAATTAGTTCATACAAGTCTTCTTAGATTTCTCTGAAACTATCCCTTCCATCATTTCTTATAGTATCACAGTATTCCAACACATTCATTTACTCTAATTTCTTCAGCCATTCACTGTCTACTTGATGAACTACTCCATTAGTTTCCAGTTCTTTGCCACTGCAAAAAAGAGCTGCTATAAATATTTTTGGCATGTATGAATCTTTTCCTTTGATCACTTTGGGGGCATAGTCTTATTTGTGCTATCACTGGGTCAGAGCCTATCCATGGTTTGCTAACTTCTTTGGGCATAGTTTCAAATTGCTTTCCAGAATCAACTGTTTTACTTTTAGGGGAAAATGGAATCAGATATCAAGCAATTAAAATGTATAAGGAATTTAGTCAATGTGAGAAAGAAATTTCTTCTTTCATTGTTCTGCTTCCACAGCCCTATGAGGGGAAACATTGGGACCTTGGGCTTCCCCTTATTCAATTTATGTTTAGGGTACATCCTGTCTGAAACAGGGACTGGAGGCTGGGACGTGACAACCCCTCAAAGCCTGGGAGTTCAAACAAGGGGCAAAGTTCTCTTGCATCTACGCATGCCTAATAACCTTCATACATATTAACTCACACATCTGTGCATACATTATCCCTCCATTTTTTGAACGTGGGACCCATATTTAGGAGGAGGAAACATGTTAGGGAGTAATGTGTAGTGAGTGGGCTGGAAAGATTGTAACCTGGAAGAGCTGGGACCAATCCCAGGTCTAAAGAGAGGTACCAGGAATGATTAACTCCTTAAAAGGCTCAGTTTGACTTCTGTACTGTATGTATGTCCCTTTTGGGGTGTCATATACACAATTCTTCCAAGAATTGTAAATAAACACTTCATTTCAGTTTAAGTTTTGTTTCTTAATGGAGGAACTGAATCCCATTTCTAACAGTGAAGAATGCTAGAGAGGATCACAGAAAATAAAACAGACAATTTTGATTATATAACAAAAATTTTTGCACAAACAAATCTGATGCAGTTAAAATTAGAAAGGATATAGGTAACTGGGAAAAAAAAGTCCATGCAGCAAGTTTCTCTGACAAAGGTCTCATATTCAAGATATGTAAGAAGCTGGCCCAAATTTATAAAACAAGGGCTTTTCTCTAATAGATTCAAAGGATATGAACAGGCAGTTTTCAAAGAAAAATATTCAAGCTCTTAACCATATGTAAATATGCTCTAATCACTATTAATTAGAGACATGCTAATTACAACAACTCTTAGGTTCTACCTCACTCATAAGATTGGCAATGATGACAAGAAGAAAATGATAGGAAAACAGGTGCCATTAGTATAGTGTTGGTGAACCTGTAAATTGGTTCAGCCATTCTGGAAAGCAATTTGGAAATATTCCCAAAATATGCAGTTGGGGAAGGGAGTAGATATTAGTAGATACTGGTTTTTAAAAAGACTATATGTCAGTCATTCAGTAAACATGAAGTGCCTACTATGTCCCAGGCACTTTGTTAAATACTAGAGATACAAAGAAAGGCAAATGGCACAAGTCCCTGCTCTCAAAGGGCAGAGTCTAACAAGGGAGACAATATGAAAACAACTAAGTACAAATGAGATGTATAGGGGAACAATTGGTGACAGCAGTAGAAGTAAGGCACTAAAATTAAGGGAGATTGAGAAATCCCTTCTTGTGGAAGGTGGGATTTTAGCTGGAACTTGAAGGAATGCAAGAGGCAGAGGTGGAGAATTCCAGCCATGGGGGATAGACATGATTAATGGGCATGATCTGGGTGAAGATGTAGCTAAGGAGACTGAGAAGGAGCTGTTAGGATCACAGAAAAACTAAAGAAAAGACAATATCAAGGACAACAGGGTGGTTTGCAACGTCAAAGGCAGCAGAGAAGTTACAAAGGATAAAGACAGTAAACAGCTCATTAAATTTGGTGATTAAAAAGTTGTATAATAATGTTCGAAAGAACAATTTAGGTTGGATGATGGTAGGAAGCACAAAGATAAGAAAAGAGTGAGAAGGAAGTGAAGGCACCTTAGTGTATAGTTGAACCCCCGAAGAGTGGAGAGATGGGACAATGCCTATTACAGATGGATAAATCAGGTAGGAATTTTTGAAGTTGAGGGTGACATGGGCATGTTTCTAGGCAGTAGGGAAGCAGGCAGGAAGAGATTGAACATAAATGAGAGAATAGGGATGATGGAGGGGGTAATCTGTTGTAGAAGATGGGGCAGAATGAGATCACTTGTTAAGTAGAGGGGTTTACTTTGGCAGCCTCTTCGTGCAAGACCAGTGAAAGTAAGAATAGTGGTGGAAGGCGTCTGGGTGATACGAGAAGAGGGAGAGGCAAATGGTTTCAATGTTTTCAGTGAAATTTGAAGCAAAGCTCTCAGCCGAGAGGGTGAGAAGAGGCATAGCAATGCGAAGTTTGAGGAGGGATTAAAAGGTTTGGAAAAGGCATTGTGATGAATGAGATAGTCATTTACAGAGATGTAAACGGATTGCCTTACTACTAAGTTAAAATTTCAGAACAAATTTGTTGTAGTAGATCTGGACAGCACAGTTTTGTGATTTTTCTCCAGCTGGTTTGGCAGCAAGTGATTAGGAGCCACAGAAGAGTAGGAGCGAAGGCAGCAGATGGGGAGTGATCCAGAGCTGAGGCTTGGCAGGGTATAAAATCAGCAGTAAGATAAAGGGGGCAAGGGATTCAAGAAAAGGAAACTGTAGAATTAAACTGATTTACCAAGGGGTCAGTGAGAAGGAAAAGAGGTAGAAGTAGTGGTCTAGGGGAAAAGAACTAACGGGCAGAGGGATTGGAAATCACTCTGAGGACTAAGAATAGAGTTTGGGGTTGTAAGGCAGAGGGGAAGTCATGACAACAGATTATGGTGGTGCATTTGTGGGTAATGGCAAGATCAAAGGATATGGCCATCTCTGTATGTAGCTGCAGCGTAAGGTAGAGGAGTAGGTCATGTGAAATGATAAATTGAGGA
Source organism: Phalanger gymnotis (assembly GCA_028646595.1). Classification (NCBI taxonomy): domain Eukaryota; kingdom Metazoa; phylum Chordata; class Mammalia; order Diprotodontia; family Phalangeridae; genus Phalanger; species Phalanger gymnotis. Next base: position 398,423,536 of record CM053622.1, on the reverse strand, counting down.
ACTGTCCAGTTAGGGGGTTTGAGAGAATACTGTTTATGTACGTTGAACTCCCCTAGTGGGGGGTGGGGAGGAGACTATGAGCCAGACACTGAATTCATTGAGGAAAGACAAGAAGTGTCCTGCAGGCTAAGTAAACTTCAGTAACAGAATTTTGAGTAGGTGGTAGTTATAGATTGAGTGAACCTCACAGGAAGAAGAAATCACTGAGTGATGTTTGTAGAGTATGAGTTTGGTTGGAAGTGGCAATGGAGAGTAAATACCAGAAACTCCCAACTCCTCCACCTTGACTAGTGAGTAGAGGAATGAGCTGAGTTGTAATCAGTGTTAGAAAGGGTGGTCAGGGGAGTCAGTGTCATCTCAAAGGAAGCCAGGTTTCTATGACATCCAAAGAGGAGTGGGAGAGGAAAAATTAAGATAATTTATTATGAATTTGTTGTTGGTCAACCAGGGGGCAATGAGAGGAAGATTTAATAAGTAACTCGTAAAAATAAATAACTACAATTTGTAAAAGATGGGAAAACACATTGCATAGGATATTTCCATATTATTATTCCAATTTTCTATATTATATATCCATTTGCACTGTGAGAATTGATGTTTACAATTTTACCCTTAGGTACATGGTGTAAGTTTAAGTAATTTTCTTTTGGTTCTTAACTTGGCAAATATTTACAAAGGTGTATTTCCATATACAAAAGAAAGAACAGAAGAAAGAGCATTGCATATGAAACGTAGCAGCTTCATTTTGATACACAGCTTACATTTCTTTTCAAAACTGTGTGATAGATTAAACACATTAGTTTCAAAACTATTTTGCTTATTTATTTCCTTGTGAATCTCTTGTTTTCTGTTCCTTTTCTAAAAATGTTATAACCCTTTTTTGAAGGCATCACAATCATTACTCCTGTCCCTTCCCTGTTTAAAAAACAAAACAAAACTGAAAAACCAAAGACCATTGTAACAAATAAATTTAATCCAGCAAAACATCCATACATTGACAGCATTTAAAAACGTGCTTCAATCTGCTGCGCCTCGAGCCCCTCACTTCTTTGTTAGGCGATGGCGTGGTAGCATGTGTTATCTAGAGTTGAATTGATCAGAGTTCTTAAGGTTTTCAGGTTTGTTTTCTCTACAACAGTGTTGTTACTTTCTTATAAATTGTTTTCATGCTTATGCCCAATTTACTCTTCATCAGTTTATATAGGCAATCCCAGGTTTCTCTGAACCTGTCCCTTTCATAATTTCTTTGGTGCAATAATACATCATTAAATTAACGTACTTGTATTTTTGTTCAGCTGTTAAGCAGTTGATGAGCATCTACTTTCTTTCCAGTTGTTTGCTGTGATGAAAAGTGCAGCTACCAATATTTTACTACTCATAGCTCCTTTCCTTTTTTCCTTCTCTTTTGACATTAGGTTATATACGGTTTAGTGATTTGGGTGGAGAGGGCACAGTTCTAAATTGTTTTCTAGAATGGCTCGACCAATTTACAGGTCTACCAATTAGTGGTACTCAAGGTGTCTCAGCCTGTTGATCAGTTAGTACTTTCCTTTTTTTTTTTTTGTCATCTTTGCCAATCTCATGGTTGTGAGGCAGCATTTCAGAGTTTTTTTTAAGATTTTTATTTAATTTTTAGTTATTATCCGTAGTCGTGAAAGATGTCCTGTTACTTGTTCCTTCAGTTTATGATCTGATCTTTTGTATCTTAAGTCAAGTATCCATTTGAAGTTTATTGTGATACATATTATGAGATCTAGTTCTAACCTTAATTTCTGGCAAACTGCTTTCCAGTTTTCCTAGCATTTTTTGTTTTATCCCAATGTTTAGGGTTTTTGGATTTATTGCACACTGTGCTTCTATGTATTGTGTACCTAATCTAAAATTTGTAAAATAGGAAACCAAATGTTAGCTTATCTTGGCCATGTCTTTAAGAAAATGTATTCTCTCCTTCATTTCCTGCTACGTTTTTGGATTATTGCTCTTATTATTTAGTAGCTTTTAGAACATTTGATTGATACATCTATTAAACACCTATTGGATGACCAGCATTAAGTTAGTATTTGAGATTTACAAAAGAAGAAAAACGTCTTGACTTTCAAAGAACTTATGATAAAGTATTTAAGGAAGCAAGTGAAGCAGTTAAGAAACAACTAGAGAATATAATTAAGTTATGGTCAATAAGATATTAACTACATAAAATGAAAAACAAAGGAGAATTTGAAAATACTAAGGAATAGATTCTGAGTAACCAAAGGGAATTGCATGTCCCTTTGCTATAAAATATTGGGAAGAGGATTTAATTAAAAACTGAATGACTTTTATTACATTCCTGTTCTTTTAGATCTTAGTTTATTTGGCAAACTAAAAACCCAATTCTCATTCTACGTGGTTTATTTATTATCCTCCCCCAATAAATGATTAAATATTTTCTGCATCGTGATTTTAAAAAATTATACCTACAGGCCAGAGCATTTCTAGAGTGATACATTACCAGTTTTATAGTGAAAATAATTGGAAATTATTTCCAATATATGGAAATTTGCTTTGCAGATGTTTCGCAGAGTACTGTAATCCTATAGTATGGTAGCTTTGGCTTGTTTTTTATTTGTATCTGTAACTCTTCCATCTCATCACAAATTCCTAATGTAAATCTTCAAATTACATGAACTCTTCCTTTTTGCACTGTTTAATTTTACCTGGCTCTGCTATTTGGCAGTTTTATAACCTTGATTTAGTCACTTAAACTCTGGATTTCAATTTCCTCATCTGTAATATGGTGGTGGTATTGGGATGATGGGCAGTGTTAGATAAGATAATCTTTAAGGTTTCTTCCAACTGAAATCCTAGGGATCCTGTGAGATGACAGTTTGGCTTAACCTATAAACTCAGTTCAGAAGCCGGTTTTTAGTTTTTTGGTTTCTAATCCCCTGTCACGCCACCTCCTCCCCATTCTTCTACATTTACTAGTCTTCCACTTCCTTTTTCACTAATCTGTTTAATATTTCATTAAGTAGAAAGTTAAGCAATTTGTGCCCATCCTGTACCTCAAAGTCTTTCTTCATCACCTGCCACTTATTGCAGTCTCTACCTTCCAGGGGTCCACTTTGTCATTTTATAGTGGTTGTTTGAGCTCCTATTCTCTTCTTAGTGGTGGAAGGTTCCATAGCTAAAGCATTCTAGGGCTTCACTCAGAATTCATTGTTTGTTAATTTTCTTCCTTGTACTCTTATGTCATTTGACAAAGTCCTTACCTGAGATGATCACACACAAAATTACTGTGTCTTTTTCTATTAATTATCATTCAAAGCAAAATTTTTGAATAATGGTATTTATGTGGGAGTATTTGGTGGGAAAATACTTTTTTTTTTTTTGGCAGGAGCAAGGCAGGGCAGTTGGGGTTAAGTGACTTGCCCAAGGTCACACAGATAGTGTGTCAAGTGTCTGCGGCTGGATTTGAACTCAGGTACTCCTGATTCCAGAGCCCGTGCTCTGCTCACTGAGCCACCTAGCTGCCCTGGAAAATACTTTCGATAGATTTTTTTTTTTTCCAGCCATGGACCCAAGAATCTCCTGGAGATCTTTAATTCTTGTCAGAAATTGCAAAAGATATTCCGAGGTGAATATTAAGAGGTAAAGAAATATTCTTTGGAGAAAAGTAGGGTAGAAAAATGAGCAGAGACTTTTGAATTGTGAGAATCATTGGTTATGATGGGGAGATTTTTAGAAAGAAACTGAAAGTTTGCCTAGTGGTGCCACCCAACCAAATTAAAAGCTTAACATTTTTGTTCTTAAAGTTCCTTAAAGGTTATAAGGTCATATGTTCTAGAAGGTTATAAGGTTAACTGCATATGCATTTTTGCTATGGTATGCCTTGACCTTTAAAAGAAAAATTTATTACAAGAATAATAAAACTGAACAAACAAGAAATAAAAAAACATTCTGAAATTTTTGCATTTTGCTGAAAGAATATTGTAATGGCAAGTAAAGTGGGACTTTTTGTTGTCTTTTGTTTTAGAGTGCTTTTCAACACTAAGGCAATCAAGTACCTTTGGGTCTTGCTTTTGTTTCAATCAAGAGTCTTGATCAAATAGGGAGTCTGATGACCTGATCAGATCAAAGAATCCATGCTAGTAGCCCTCCTGTGTGCTGGTGTTATTGGTCTTATATAGCCACAGTGATGGCAAGTAGCATTGTTGTTACAAATATGGAGAAGCAAATATTAACAATGTTAATAACAATTTGCTTTGTATCCTCTCAGCTTTTCTGTTTATGAGTAGTTTTTTAGTTTCATGAATTGCCTTTTCAAAATACTGTTTTTCTCCTCTTTGGGCCTTTAACTTGTTCAAGTGCAGCATTTGGTAATTTTTGTCTATTGGATAACCTATTGGAAGTTGAATCTTTTTTTCAGTCTCTTTGTCATTATTCTTCCTCCAGAGGCAATATCTAGAGGCTGTTAATAGAAACTCATATTCATAGGATCACAGAATTGAAAGGGACCGTGGTCACCATTTAGTCACACTCCCTTCATTTACAGATGAGGAAATTGAGTCCCACAGAGGTGAAGTGGCCCAAAGTCACTCCTAGAGGATTTAAGCCTGTGACACTGTATCATGCTGCATCTCTTGGCACTTGTCTTGGGTGATTTCTGTGGTGTAAGGAATGAGAGTAAAGGTAGTGATATAGAGTGTGCATTGTTAGCTTTTTAGAGGCCTTTTCTTCATCAGAACACCTTGAGACATGATAAACAGGGTTAAGTATGATAAAATTTGTAGTTAGGAAGACACATTTGGTTAGTGAATATCATGCATGTTGTGATATATATTTTTCACAAAATACTTCTTATTGCTTCATGCGCATGTAATTGGAGCATATACTTGTGAAGTTGTCAGGGAGGAGTGAATATTTCCAGTTCAGTTAAAACATATTCCCCAAATATCTATAAATGTTAGTAATGGTAGTCTCTTTAAATTAGCACATTTTGAAGATGGTGATTGGAAAGCAGTAACTGGCGTGAGTTCCCCACCAAGTCCCTCCAAAAACCTATAAAAAAAATGGCTCTGAACCAATTCTAGAACTGCAGAACCCACAAAGTGGCAGAGGGAAGCAGGGCTCCAGCCCAGG
>CM053622.1:398398800-398417915 GCA_028646595.1 Phalanger gymnotis | reverse complement strand
AAAAAAAAAAAAAAGAATCCTGCTTCTATTGGTGACACAATAAACCTTCTCTTGGGCTGAAAAAAAAAATAAATTAGCACATTTTAACTGATGAGATCTCCTACCATTTAGCTAGCTCATTAACATGTCTCTTTGGAACAACTAGGCCATACTTTTAATTTTTAAAAAAAAAATTTCAAAGTTCTGCATAGTAAGCTTGCCTCTAGTTAGTAGCTCTAGTTGTCAATTTATCCGCAACACTGTGGATTGATGTTCTGCCACCTGCCACTTCCAACTTTGGGGATGCACTGGGATGCAGTGCAAAGTACATTTGGAGTAAGGAAACCTGGGTTTGACCTTGGACAAGTTCCTTAACCTCCATGGACCTCAGACTTCTCATCTTTGGAACTAAAAGATTGACCTCCAAGGTCCTTCTAACTCAAAATCTGTGATTCTATAACATTCTCTCCTCTCCCCACCCCCCGCCATTAAATAAAATGTGTATACGGTTAGGTTGGGGTAAACTACCAGAAAAAAATGCCTGACTAATAATGGAAAGAGAAAGGAAGAGAAAAGCAAATATAGGAGACTAGGAAAAAAGAGAGAAAAGGAAAAGCTAAGCCAACTTTCGCTGTGTTTTTATTATTTAATATTTTTAGTTTTCAACATTGATTTCCACAAGATTTTGAGTTACAAATTTTCTCCCCATTTCTACCCTCCTCCCACCCCCAGATGGCATATATTCTGATTGCCCTGTTCCCCAGTCTGCCCTCCCTTCTGTCACCCCATTCCTCCCACCCCCTACCTTATCCCCTTTCCCCTTACTGTCTTGTAGAGCAAGATTTGCTGTGTTTTTAGATAGGTGATTCCCTGTAAGTTAACATTGCTCAGCTGATTCCCACACATTTTTTAGGATATGATTTAGGAAATGATTCAAGCCATGACAGCCCTACCAGTAGTACCTATAGTCAAGAAGCACTCTTCCTTTCCTTATTCCACCAAATTTTAAAATCCAAAATATCACCAAACAGTATTTTGTAAAATGTATGCTGTACCTAGTGTCACTTGATTTTTGCAGAAATATTATTTTAGGCAAAACAGTGTTATGAAAGGCAATTCCACAGGGGTAATATCAGGGACATTTGGCAGAAGGACAGATATTATGGTTGCAGTTTGGTCAAAATATGTTGTCAGTTTTTTTCTGTGGGATATTCTTGTATTACATTCAGATTTAGATAGAGATATAACTGGAATGCATCTGATTGCACTAGTTGTTCTCTAAGGTCTCTTCTGTCTCTAAATCTTGTGACCACTTTTGTACAGTATATATGTATCCTTATTCCCTAGATCAGTGCCTAGCACATAGAGACTCTTAAATTCTTGTTTATTGATTCTAGCCATAGACTTTCATGTTAGTGAGGTTTCATGACACTGTAGTAAATGGTAGTTAAGGCCTTCCTTACTTGGAACTTGCATTAACCCCCTGACTGGTTTTCCCATTTAGAACCCCCCCCTACCTCTTAATCTGTTTGTATTCTTCTGCCAAATTAGTCTACTTAAAGCAAGCCTGATCTACTTGCTTCCCTGCTCAGAAACCCTTTGAATTGAGTTCATTGTCCCTCACAATCTACCTCCTAGCCTACTTTAAATTTATATCATCCTGCATAATTGCAGATATCCTAGACTTCAGACAAAACTGTTCCAGAGATACGCCTCGAGAATGCCCACATACCTTTCTAAATTCCACTCTTTCCTTTAAATGCCCATCTAAAATTATACTTCTTTGATGAAATCTTCTGCCTCTCTAGATATAGTATTTTGTTTGTATTTTTAAAGGCACTGGCCACATTTTCCTTTATTTTATAATTACTTCCATACTTATCCCTACACTATTTGAAAGCTTTTTTTTTTTTTAACTCTTGATGCTAGGTATTGTTTTAGGCATCTTTGCATATCCCTTGTCTAGCCAAATACCTTTTATTAAGTTGGAATCAACTTGGTTGAAATGCAGTTCCATTTGTAGTTGGAAGTTTTTTCCCTGTTCTGTGTTTTATTTTGACTTTTGTATATGAGCTAAAATATTGTTAAATTTTAAATAAAAACCTATTTTTTAGAGGAATGTTAATTTTTCCATCTTTAGTGAAGCACAGTACTTAATGCAGACACAAAACGCAGATAGGGGAGCGGGATATAAACTGGTCCATGACAAACTAAACATATCTAGTCAGCCTTGATTCTGGCCCTACTATGCTTCCTCCCATCTTGAGGTTTTCCATAGTAGTTCTCCTAGTGAACAGGACAGGTTGTCCTGAAATTGGGCAGAAAGAATGTGCATCCTAGGGGGCATGTATCATTAGGGAAGATAGTGTTTGCTATATAAAATTTTTATTTAATTGCCTAATTATCAAGAGTGTTTATTCTGCCTATTCAGGCATACGTTTGAACATTGAGAGAGAGGTTTTTTTAGTAGGAACCTTAACTTATTAGACTAAAATGGCGTATTCATTATAATTATGTTACTTTAGAGCAGGAGTTCTTAGTCTTAGGTTTGTAAACTTTTTTCTTAATTTTATATTTCAGTGTAATTGGTTTTCTTTGTAATCTTAAGTATTTTCTTTTATGCATTTAAAAACATAAAGTAAAAAAAAGTATGCTTTGATCTGCATACAGACTCCATCAGTTCTTTCTCTGGAGGTAGATAGCATTTTTCATCATAAGTCCTTCAGAATTGTCTTAGATCGTTGTATTGCTGAGAGTAGCTAAGTCATTCACAGTTTATAATTGTACAGAATGACTATTACCATGTACCCTGTTCTGGTTCTGCTCATTTCACTTTGTGTCAGTTCATATAAGGCTTCCCAGGTTTTTCTGAAAAGCATCCTAAATAGTCATAACTAATAACCTCTATGTAAAATATTTGAAAGCATTGAACTGCAAGTTAGGAAACATAGGTTCTTATCTCAGCTTTGCCACCAGTTAGCTGTGTGACCTAGGGCAAGTCATCTAACTGCTTAATTTCTTTTGTTTGATCACCTTTCATAGGAAAAGATAGAACTAAGGTATTCTGAGTTTCCTTTCAAGCCTAAAATTTTATATTCTCTATAATCAACACTTACTCCTTCTTCAGTGTTCCTCATTGGGTATGAGATGTCATCAAGGAATTGTGTGATAGGAAGAGAGATTAGTTGGTTGAGTGATGAGAATTAAGGACAACAAGTGGATTCATTGGTACCATTGAAGTATAGAGAAAGTAATGAAGGTCTTTGGCAAATGGACCAAATTGGTGAACAATGGAAGGACATGGACAAGAGTAGCACTGGATGGCAGACAGTAATGACTTATGATCTGCTTCGTTGGTAAGCTTCCAAATTGATAAGAATACAGAATCATTTGGGTATGACTTGTATGTTTAAATGAGGGCTCTATTCATCTAGCCTACTTTACCTTTCTTGATTCTGCAGTTAAGTTGTGATGCTGAATTTATCCCATGGTAACAGATTGATGTCAGTTAGTGGATTTGAGTAACCTGCGAAGTCAGACAGGATGAAGATCCAGGTTGGTAAGGAATAGACATCTTCCTGAAATACAAATACTTCAAATAATTAAGGTGCCATCAATCTAATAATAGGAAGTTCTGTGCATCTCTGAACTTTTTTTTTGCTTTTTAAAAATAATTAGTATTTTTTTCCTCAATTACATGTAAAAACAATTTTTAACATTCATCTTTAAAATTTTGAATTCCAAATTCTCTTCAAAGCTTCTGTCTCCCCCTTCCCTCTTTGAGAAGGCAAGTGATTTGATATAGGTTATACATGTGTAGTCATGGAAAACATTTCCGTATTAACTCATATTGTAAAAGAAAACATAGATGCTCCCTTCCCCCCAAAACTGAAGAAAAATAAAGTTTAAAAAGTATGCTTCCATTTGTATTCAGACGCCATCAGTTCTTTCTTTGGGTATGGATAATAGCATTTTTCATCATAAGTCCTTCAGAGTTTTTTGGATCATTGTATTGCTGAGAATAACTAAGTCATTCACAGCTGATCATCTTACAGTATTGTGGTTACTGTGTACAATGTTCTTCTGGTTCTACTCATTTCACTTTGCATCAGTTTGTATACGTCTTTCTAGGTTTTTCTGAGAGCATCCTACTTATCATTTCTTATAGCATAGGTTTCCATCACAGTAATATACCACAACTTGTTCACCCATTCCATCTGTGAACTCTTAATTGTTTAAGAACTATATTGGAATTTCTTTTTCCTTTTAGACAGAAGAATGACTGCCAGGAAGAAATTCTAATGGAAAATGGGCAACAAAGATATGTGTGTGTGTGTGTGTGTGTGTGTGTGTGTGTGTGTGTGTGTGTGTAGTTTCTAGTAGATTTCTATATTTGTATTTGAAAATCTAGAAAGACTGATGCCTAGTTAAATTTTTTTTTAAAGGTGGATATTTTATCTTTTTTGAAGGGGTGTAATTTGACTTATTCAGATGCATACACCTATTTTCTGGTGATAGTTAATCAGCTGTCCATGGGAAGACTATTAGTTACAAGTTTATGCTTATGAGATTAAACATCTTTTGCCCACCTTATTTTGCCACATGTGAATTGAAGTCAGAAACTTGGTTTCTGTTTTCTGTAACTCAAATCTCTTCCTGCTGTTTTCTCTCCATACTTGGTATCTGTTTGCTAATGCTTGCAAAGGCACAAACTCATCAGTAATTCTATTTCTGGACTTCTATAGCATGAGTCTCGAATAGTTGCTGTCTATCTAAAGTGGCCAATAAGTAACTCCTTAAGGAGGCTGTAATAAAGATCCTTCCTATTACATTCATTGACCTTCTTGGTAAAATTTGTTTTTACCTTCCCTGAAGGAGTGTGCTGACTTTAGCCTCCTTTGCAAATTTATAATTTGTAACTGGTTCCTTTGTCTACATGCCTTGGACTCTACTGTAAAGTAGAAGAAGTGAGGAAAAGTCCTGACTACATATGCATTAATCCCTTTGTGGAATCAGTTTAAGGGAAATTGTCAAATGGATAGGAAAAAAGGTCAAGAAAAGTAGTCTTTGGTCTGAATGAAGCTGTGGAGAATAGGAACTGCCTCTACTTTTATTTAGTATTTGGGAATTCCAACTTGAGTGGGAGTTCTGCTGAAAATATTATTCTTGCACCTCTCAGTGGAGCGAATAAATGAATATTCTACCAGCAAATACTATTTACTATTGGTTTAAAAAAGTGCAACTTTTAGAAAACAACTTTAAATATATTGTGGTTTTTTTTCCCCTTTCCCCTAGGAATAAAAAGTATTTTCTTGTATAGGTCTTGGATTTTCTCACTGTTGACTTTTTCTCACATAAGGGAGCTTTCTTTATTCAGATGTGTCTGAAATGCTTTATTCTGATTTCTTACAGATTTTCTATTTTGTACATAACGTTGTTTTGTATATACTGTATATGATGACTTCAGTGGGCAGTGAACGTTCCCGGGGCACTCGGGACAAAACTCAGATTTCAACCACACAGATGACACAACCACAAAAACAAGTAGTACAGGTAAGTTTTGTTCATCTTTAATGGAATAAAGTAATTTTAGGGAAACTTTTTTTTTTTGTAGGGGGAATTCAGTAGGAAGAGTCAGCAGAGCTTTGAAACACATAGAAACACCCTGTCTGGAGAAATTTGCGTTCCCAGGCATCCTTTTTGATGTCTTGTAGCTTCTAGGGTACTGTTTTTGCATCACTTGGCTGTGCACCTAGAAACCATAAATTGTTACTTTTAGACTAAGCAAAACTTAGCAAGATGAATTTGATACAAAATTGTGAAGGGTACATTAAAGCCATTAATTTGGAGCAGCTGAGGAAATAGCTCTGATTAGTAGTTTTATTTTAAGGTGATGAAAGTTTATTAATTTTTGAATGCAGTAGTACATAACAAGTAACAATGTTTTCCAGCCTAGACTTGTTTTATTCAATAAGAATGGATTATGATTAGCAACAAATGTTTAATCTACTAAAATCATCTGTTTATCATCTTAGATCAGTTAAGTAAGCTCCCCCAAATTTTGTCTATATTTTGCTTGACAAATCTTTGTAAACAGTATACAGGTAGCTAATTTGGATCAGGTGAAGCTTAAGTTTTTATTTGAATGAATGGAATCTATAGTAGTAAAATTATACTGTATTCAAATGCCAAATACATATGATTTGTGGATTGTAACACCACTGTGGCCCTTTTAGGGGCAGCTAGGTGGCTCAGTGGATAGTACTGGGCTTTGAATCAGGAAAACTCATCTTCATATCTGACCTTAGACACTTACTAAGTTGTATGACCCTGGGTAAGTCACTTAACTCTGCCTCTGTTACTCATCTGTAAAAATGAGCTGGAGAAGGAAATGGCAAACTACTCCAGTTTGTCTGCCAAGAAAACCGCTAATGTGGGGTCCAGAAGAGTCAAGAGAGGACTGAAATGACTGATCAAGTAGGCCTTTTATTGAAGATGATAAGAAGGTGCTTTATTTTGCATTGTTAATGAGCAGTGGCATCTTTTTTGGAGGTGGGGGGCACCTTTAGAGTGCAATAGCTTATTATAAAAGATCATGGTACTTTGAAAGAAGTTATGGGTTCTAATCTTGGTTCTGCCATTTACTTATCTTTGTGACCTGAGGCAAATCATTTAACTTCTGTGGGCTATAGTCTCCTGTAAAATAAGGAGATTGCATTGGTGACCTCTAAGGTTGCTTTAAACTGTAAACCTGTGCCTCTGTGATTCTATAGAAGGAGTCAATAAGACTGACCTTTTTTTTCTTTTAAAAAATACTTTGATGCTTTTCGTTTTTTTATGTTGATTATTTGAAGCCTCTCATGCACTATTGGATCTTACTTTGTGACAGAAAAACAATTGAGTAAAAACACACAATATAATAACTCATCTGATAGTATAAATTATATAATATTCTCTGTTAGCAGTTCTTGTCCTCTGCCATGGGGGGGGGGGGTAATAATTTCCTTGTCTCTTCTGTCTCTCCTCCCTTGGCTTATATATAATAGTTGGTGATCTCATCTTTATTTTTATTTCTTCAAGGCAAAGAACACTGAAAGTCACTTAATCTCCCTGGAGCCGTGGGTTCCTAAACTGTGAAATTAAATCATTTGGACTAGATAGTATTTAAGGCCTCTTTTTTTTACATGACTCTTGTAATGTAGGTGTTTAGAATATCTGTTTGACCCAAATTTTACCATGTGAAAGAACTATCCCATGAATAACTCAGTATGAACATGGTTTCATTATTAAGGATGTAAAACAGTTCACATATCAAAATAAAAGGGAAGGGAGCCTCAGGAAATCCTGTACTATTTATTTATTGTTAGCTAAAGGATGACAAAATATATTTTATAACATTTCTTTCTCTTCTTTTTTGTATTTTTAATGAAGTTTTCTTGGCTCGTTAAAACCTATTAGATTTTCTCTAGCCATGATTTTGGAGAACACTAAAATTAATCTGGAATGTTTGCATATGTTTATTTAAAGTAAAAGTCTTGTTTTTAAGCTGTTTTCAACTTAAAAGTTTTCTTCCTCTGGGGCTGTCACATTTGTTCATTCACCCTTCCCCCCCTTTCAGATTCACACAGAAGGGTTCTTCAGAGAAAAAAATGTTCTGGGTTAGGGTCTGGTGTAGGGAGAGATATTTAGGGGCCCCAAAACTCTTTAACCACCATAAGCCATTATGCAGTGGATTAGAGAACATGGATTTAACATCAAAGAAATATGTCTGTCTTTGAGGTAAATAATTTAGGTCCTTTCATTTGAAAATGGTAAATCTTTTCGTTTTTTACTTGAGGATATATAGGGTCATTTTACATTATTTGTTTTGAGGCTTTAACTTTTTCAATTACTAGATTTTACCTAGTATAAGCCTTTGAACTAAGATTTGTTGTGATAGAATTAGTATGTTAAGTACTAGACAAGCATGTTTTGTTTTTATGTAGATTCCTGCTGTCACTGTTTTTCCTTCAGTTAATTAATTTACAATTCATTATATAATTTCTAGTACATTTAATCCTCCCAATATTCCTTCCAGTTGGGTATGTACCTCCTCAGTTTCTTAAATGTTCTAGGAGATTGTTACCTCAGAGCCTAGATAAAGATTCGGGGCTATAGACTTCCAAGACTTCTTTTGTGTACTTTGGGAACTTTAGGGAAGCTTCTTGAAAATTAACTTTTATTCTTTTCCTCTTGCCCACTCCTTCACCAATGAACATGTTTGGCTTTGTTGCTTATGTGTTCCATTCATTGGTCAGTCTTGCAGAGTATTTTGCACAGTTCACTATTTTAGGCACTTAGGTTGCCTATATAATTACATAATACTACATTTGGTGCCCACAGGCAATAAGCACAAATATATTAAGATTGAATGGATCAAGTAAAGTGATAATTTCTGAGTTTTCCTGATAATTCATTCTTATTCTACTTTATCTCCCTTGCTGTTTCATTTTTCCCTTTCTGTTTTCTAATTATCCCAAGGCTCAGTCTGTGGCCACTGTTCTTTTTTTTTCACTGTTCTTTGCCTTGAAGAAATAAAAAAAAAAAGGTGAATTCACCAACTATTATGTTGCCTCTCAGATCCATATCTGCAGCCAATATCTTGTTGTATTCCCTGCTCCCAATACCTGTAGTACATTTTTAGGCTACTTACTTTCTTGGGCTACTACTGTCCTCTCAAGCTCAGTATAGTATTTACAAATCTACTTTCCACTTTTTGTTTACAAATAGATGCCCTCCTTCCCAACTTTTATATTTCTATGAATGACACTGTTATTCTTCCATTTACAAAACATCGTGCTTCTTAAACATTGACTTAGCTTTCGTCCAGTAAATCCTTTCAGTTCTTATCCATCTTTTAAAAAATTCTCACTGCTGTCATCTTACCCTAAATCTGCATCTGCTTCAATTTCCTAAGTTATAGTTCTGTACAATTCCATCATTCCATATATTTTATAATTCATCTTGGAGAGAAATCTTCCATTGTCTTCTGTCTTTGGCTATTGGTTAATTCTGTAATAGGCGTGTTTAGTGAGATAAGACAGAGCTTAAGTAGCTAGTTGTGTTGCATGACAACTGAGTGTGTGTGTAGATCTTGATAGGTTGGAAATGTGCACCAAAATTTAATGATAATCCCAGATCTAGACCAAAAGGTTTTAAAACATTTTTGAGTTTAGGAAAATCTTTGCAAAGAATTAGATGCGCGAGACCTTGGAAATAACCCGGGAATTATTTCCTATGGAAAAAGACCTATAGGCATTGTTCATAACAAACTCAGTATAGCCTGTATGATTCATTGCTAAAAAGACTAATGCAGGTTTGGGTAGCATTAAGAGAAGTACAGTGTTGAAACTGAGTGACTTTAATGGTCTCTGTACTCTGCACTGCCAAACCAGTTTCTGATGAGATTGTTTATAGACTACTAGCCTGTGGTGTTAAAAATGCCTATATTCAAGTACTGTTTCTGATGCATAGTACCTGTATTGATTTTGGGCAAGTAACATTCCCTAAATGACTCTTTTATGATTTTAAGTTGCAGAATAGCTAATTTATATTGTTAAGAGATGATTCTCAAGAGGAATTTCCCATACCAGCAAAACTGCAGCCTGGACTCACACACACACACACACACACACACACACACACACACAATTTTTTTTTTTTTTAAGATGAATACTGACACAACCTAAGACAGTAAGGGTGGTGAGGGATCTGGAATCTGACATGCATGGCATATTGGGCTAATTGGGAATTGTCTAACATAGAGTTTCATAAAGTGGGTGACACTGTGGCGTGGAATGATGAGGGGTAGGACAGTAGTAGCACATTTTTCATCTGTTGTGTAACAGAGTTAAAGTCAGAGTGATTACATTATTTTTCAAATAAACACACTATATGCAAGTTATAACTGATCAATGGTCAAGTCTGCTGACAGGTCTTAATAAGCAGGTGTTGGCAGGAGAACTTGTGCATTGTTGGGAAGTTGAGCATGCACTGGCAGGAATATGTATGTGTAATGACTTGTTTACAATATGATACTACAGGGTTAGATGAACCAATATTGCGCCATCAAAATTTCAATGCAGGAAAAACCCCACAAATTTATTTAAAAAATTATTAAATTTAAGATGCATCATTAAAATATTATGTATATATATTTTTGAAATGATGCAAATATCAAAAAAAAGTCATTGAAGGGTTAAAGTAGATTACCTGAGGGGTGCTGAGTAATTTTTTTTTTTTAAAAGGGGGCAGTTGGCTAAATAAGTTTGGGAACTTCTGGTCTAATAGAAAAGTAGACTTGGAAGACACAGTAGTTTTCTTCCTATGTTTGAAAGAGTGTTAAAGATCTGATTTATGTAATTTATAGAAGTAGACCAGGAACCCAATAGTGGGGAAACAGAATTAAAGCAAGGCAAGAAATTTTATAAGATTTTACAACAGATTGAGCTACCCTGCTTAAGTAGTGGTCTCCCTGTCACACTGGAAGTATTCAAGTGAAGACTGGATGGTATGAACAATAGTTGAGAAAGGGATTTTTTTTTTCGGTGGGAGATTTAACTACATAAATTCCATTCCTATCCAATTGCAGGATTTTTATTCTGTTCATTGAAATGAACTTTTCTGTTTAACCAGGTTTGTGTCTTACCAGGCTAGTTAAGCTTATCTTCAGATTGGCTGACTCTCAAAGACTATATTAGCTAAGTTGTATGGAGGTTATGAATTGGATCACTAGAAAGTGCCCACACCAAAATGACAGACCTTGAAGGATCTATTAAACATTTTGACATTTAATTATTTGTTACATTACTTTCAGTTATGTGTGCGTTTGAAAACTAGATTCTAAGGTCCTCTGAGGTAACAGTCATCTCATACATTTCTTTTCCATTCTTCTCAACAGCTAGTATAGAGCTACATTATAATTTTCTTGTATATTGATTTGAAAGGAGTAGCAGATTATACATAATAGATTTGCAGTTTCATGTGCAGTCATCTTTTTCTTACTATACTATGTTATGGAAATGTTTGTTTTATTCGGTAAATTAAAAATAAAATTTACAAAAAAAACTACATTCTATTAGCTCTTAGTAGTAATATTGAAATAAATGTCAAGGAAGCAGAGGTATGAATGTAAAGAGATAGTTTTAGTATTTTAGA
This sequence comes from Phalanger gymnotis, assembly GCA_028646595.1. Taxonomy (NCBI): domain Eukaryota; kingdom Metazoa; phylum Chordata; class Mammalia; order Diprotodontia; family Phalangeridae; genus Phalanger; species Phalanger gymnotis. The sequence continues at coordinate 398,406,740 of CM053622.1, read as the reverse complement.
AATCATTTGTGAGTAAGAGGAAGGGAAGAAGAATCAAGAGTGTTACAGCCATTGAGTAGGGGTTTGTATATAATAAGTATGTTTTCAGAGAAGTTGCATTTTTTAGAAGAGACCTTTTGAATGGGTTAGAAGTTAGCCTTCTGGAAAAAGAATTTTAGCCTTATACTTAACTCCCAGATAAGATTAGATACCTTTTCCAGTATGCCACTTCAGATATTAAGAGGGGAGTAGGGAGAGAATGAGCTTCAGTATTGGTATTTAGGTTGGACAAGTTTTGGAGCTGGCCTAACTTGTCTGCAGTGTAATGAGATGAAAATGTTTCTAGAATGGAGAGAATTATGATTAAGCTCTTTCCTCATCTTACTGCTTTTTCTCTTTAATATTTTAGTGTAGCCTGCTCTGTTTTTTTTTCCCCCTTGGCTGTCACTTTCCCCTGTTCAGTTTTTCTGCTGGCTCCAGATACCACCCTCGTATGGAGGTGAGCAGTTAAGGCTTCTTGAAGAATAGCATACAATCTTTGATGCATGGTTAGAGTGCTATGTGGTGAAACCAGTAGGGGCTGAAGACCACTATTAAGCTTACTTGGAAAACAGTTGTGAGATGAATGTATATTATCTCCAGAACCTCTCTTATACTGGCAGTTTTGGGGTTAGAGGGCCAGCTTGGGAATTACTGTGAATAAAGCATCAATATAGCATTGGAAATGCTTTGTGCCAATATGTTTGCTATCTCTGGAGCTAGGGTTCTCAAGGAACCTTGTTCCTCTTTCCTGTACCCCTATTTCAGCCTCGGGTGTTTGGATAGTTTTGAGGGAGTCCAGGAACTTGTGGCAGGATAAATTTTCATCCTTATTTCACCATAATTGTTTTCCTTTATAATCATGTGTATTTTATTTTATTCATTTAAAAATATTCTGAGAAAAGGTTCATAGGTCTCACTATTTACTCCTGTTCTAGAGTTTTTTGGCCTATGCAGTGTAGAGATTATACTTGATTGTTATGGCTATGGCATATGTTTGAATCTGCCTTAGATGCTATTAGAAAAGAAGTTTCTATAAGATTACTGGCACATGCCATTAAGAGCAGCACCTGCAGAGGAAATGCACCTACAAAGTAAGAAGTGCTGCAAAAAAAATTAAGTGTTGGAGATACTATGATAGATTGTTTAGTCATTTCAATTAGTTACACAATTATGTGAAGTTAATTTTCTTAGCATATGTAACTTCCATTTGGAAACTCCCCTCTACCAAGGAACATGAAATTCATCTAAGATTGAATACATATGTTCTAGGGAATCATCTGAGGCACACAGAGGTTAGTTGCTCAAGAGTTATAGAGCTGGTGTGGGAATTAGGATTTGAACTCAGCCTTCAAGTTTTTTGAGGCTTTAAGTCCTATCCTCTGTGTTGCTTGCCATTTCTCAGTTACTTAGCTGAGAGACAGAAAGCGAGAGAGTTTCTGTTTAATAGTTTTAAAACTTCACTAAGACTTTTAGGAAGCTGTGTATGATCATAGTCATAAAATGCACACATTTGCATTATAGGTTTTGACCCCAGTGTAACTTAAAAAAAAGGTGTAAGTGGGTGGGTTTTTATTTTGTTCGTTTGTATTACTTTGGTCTTTTAAGAGTGATACCTGAGCCTTGGTTTTATAACAAGGTCATTTGTCATACCGGCTGTTCCTTTCTGCCTACCCATCCACTTCTGCTGTTTCTCTGTCGTCCCTGGGCTTCCCCCCCCCCCGCCCTCGTTTTTTGCCTCTTTTTATTTAATAATTTCTTTCTGAAGAGAAACATCATTGGGGTCATTGTTTCCATGATTAATGCTGATAAAGTATGTGGTCACAAAGTGGAACACAAGTTTTAGGACACTCAGATACAGAAATAGAACACTTTAATATTTATCTTTATTTTGATAATAGTTTACTTTATAGTAATAATTGCTGACACAAGTTGCAAAAGGGGACTATTTACTAGATAACTCAAATTAACAGAGTATCTTGGTTCTTGGACATTAATGCAAATTTTATCATTTTGATTGTATTTTTATTGCAGAAACCTTAATTGTTCATTGTATTTTTTAGGCAACAGCTGAACAGATTCGCCTTGCTCAAATGATCTATGATAAGAATGATGCAGACTTTGAAGATAAAGTTAAACAGGTACATTACTGTCAGCAGAAGTTCTCATTCTAGCCTTAATGTTTATTTTCTAGGGTTTTCAGTTATACTGTAAAATGAATATAGGATTAGCATTAGCCACGATTCATTGAAATTTTGAAAAAACGTCACTTATGTTCACTCCTTCTAATTTTTAAATATTGGAAACAATTCTTTTAGGTGTCCTAAGATGTCTGGTAGTTGATATTCTCATTGCTCTTAAACATTGCTAAATATTCAGTTAGCTGAGTATTCCATGGCTGCCTGTTCAGAGTATCATTTCTTCTTCCCCACTGCCACCCAATAGTATTTTATTTTTTTCAATTACATGTAAAGTTTTCATCATTCACTTCTCCAAGATTTTGAGTTCCAAATTTTTATCCCTCCATTCCCAAGACAGCAGGCAATATGACAGGTTATACATGTACACTCATATTAATCATACATCCATGTTAGTCATGATATGAAATAAGAATCAGAACAAAAGGGGGAAACCAGGAGAAAGAAAAATATTGAAAATAGTATGCTTCAATTTGCATTTAGACTCCAGAATTCTTTCTCTGAATGTGGATAGTGTTTTCCATCATGAGTCTTTTGCAATTGTCTTGGAACATTGTTTCGCAGAGAAGAGCTAAGTCTATCATAGTTGATCATCGCACAATGTTGCTATTACTGTGTACAGTGTCAGTTCAATTTCAAACTTACTTGCCACTTGAGAAATAAATTAATCTAATTGTTATGACAAATTCCTTCCAACTGGAGAAGAAGTAACTTGTGAATTTGACTTGTGCCTACTACTTCTAGGTTTCACGGAATTTAATTTTGAGTTGTATTCAAAAACATAAGCTCACAAGAAGTATTTTCATTTTTAAAGTTTTCCTATCAAAGTCTTCTTTTGTTCTGGAGGGATCTTTGTTAAATGAGGCGACTGAAGTAAATGATTTTCAGGGTCCCTTTCATCTCTAAATCTTAGGTCTTATTGAGGAAAGGTAGCATAGTATATTGGGAAGAGTTCTACAAGACTTCTTCTAGACTTGGAGTAAGGAGAGGCGTGTATTCAAATACGGCTTCTTATAGTTACTACTGGCTGTGTGATCACGGACAGGTCATTTAACCTGTAGGAAGCAGTAAAGCAAGCAAAATGAAACGTGATATTTATAGAAATAATAACTGACCTTTATATAGGGCTTTAAGGTTTGCAAAGTATTTCACATACCTCACCCTCTAGAGCCATAAATGGTATTATTCCTTCCCCTCCCCCTCTTTTTATTTTTTTACAGTGACAGAAACTGAGATATAGGTTAAAGATTTTGCTTATAATCCTATATCAGCTAGTAAATGTCACAGCCAATTTTAGGACTCAGGTCCCATGATTCCAAGTACTCTTTGCCTCTCTACCCACTTCACAGTGTAATTTTAGGAATCAAATGAAATAATTTATAGCATTTGTAAACCTTAACCATTTGTAGTTATTATTATGAGTAATGGAATCAAAGCTTTAGTGCTGAAAGTAAAATTAAGAGCTCTGTTCCGGCTCACTCGTTTTACTGGTAAGAAAACCTAGGTCCAGAGAAGCCAATAGCCTTGCCCAGAATCACTTAGCTAGTAAATGGCAGAGATGGGATTGAAACTTGGGTCTTCTCACTTCATATCCAATGCTCCTTTCCAATTCAAGTCGCACAGGCTCACAGTTTAGGTGCCATCCTCTACTCCTCACCACACTCTTACTCCATATCCAATTTGTCTCCCAGTACTCTCACTTCTACCTTTGTAACATCTTTTATATATATCCCGTTATTTCATCTGAAACTGCCACCACCCTCATCCAGGCCTTCATAACCTTATGCCGGGATTGCTGTAATAGTTTGCTATGCTAGTTGGTTTCCTGCTTCACGTCTCTCTCCACTCCATTCCATCCTCCATTCAGCTGTGTTCACTAAGCTCCAGTGGCTTCCCAGTACTTCTGGGATATTGGAGAAGGCTTGGGAAATTGATTAAAAGTTGATCCTAAGAAGAGAGATTAAAAACTTATATCACTATTCTGAAATTCCCAGATTTTAAAAAAAAGTTTTAGCTCAATGAAAGTTGTTTTCTTAGAAATGCAAAAGACCAGGTGGAATTGATTTTATCCTGTATTCTAAGGCAATAAGAAATTCTTTGCCTGGGATTTCTGATTATATTATTTGAAAAAGTATTTGTAAAAAGGCTGTAATTGCAAATAATTGTATATTACTTGCCAATGTTTATTCAGGTGATGAAGAGGGTAGAAAAGTTGTGCAAAGAACTTGATAAAACATGCTCTGATGTTGACTTCAGAAACTCCTAGATAATAGATTAGTAAAATAAAGGTAAGACTATATCTTAACTTAAGCAGTGTGGTATTAACATTGATTTGCATTTAACCAGTTTTATTACAACTCAATGCTGACTTTATTATTTATATTTACAGTGTTACTGTTGTTACATTGTTATAAATTTCCCATTATGTTCGTAGACCATCATTTCCTTAGCTATGCCCATGTCATTGGGCATATATTTTGTTTTCAATTTTTGTTAATGTAAACAATTTCTACAAATATTTTCTACATATGGGTATTTTTCTTGCTGTCAGTAACTTCATTGATATCTTGTCCTAATAATGGGATTAGAGATCCCAGTTTATTAACTATCTCTTAGATAATTCCAAATTGCTTTTTGAAATGGTTGAATAAATTCATAACTCCCTCAGCAGTGCATTAGCATGTCTGCCTTTCGTCAGCCCCCTTTACAATGAGTATTTCCATCGTTTAGCACCTTTAGTTTGTTGGGTGTAAGAGAGTACCTCGGTATTGTGCAAATTTTCGTTTTCCTGATGGGTAGTGACTTTGAACATTTTTAAGGTGATTATAGTTAGCTGTTATGTCCTCTCAAAAATTGTTCATCTCAGAGGGGCATAGTCAAGGTGGCAAAGTGAGAACTAAGCAGCAACTTTGCTGCAGCTCTCCCCAACCTCTTCCACAGTGACCTAAAAAATGTGCCAAACCAAATTCTGAATGGGAAAGCCAAGAAAAAGTCAGGATAATTAATTTTCCATTTCAGGGAAGCTTAGGAAGCTAGAGTGGTCTGCTGATACTGGGGTGGGGCTGATCAGGAGCATAGCACAACAGAAGCAGCACTAGGTCGTGACAGTAATAGTAACAGAGAAGGAGAGCAGCTCAGCGCCCTGTGATGGTAAGGGGACTGAACACCTGGCCAGAAAGAGATCTTAGGGGACCCCTGTGCTAGCACTGGGAGCAGGAAAGGTGCCATCTAGCAGCTCTCTTGCCCATTACTCAGTTCTGGATCACAGTTGCACAGTGGAGTGGAGTGGTCACAGTTCTGAGGAACCAGGGGCCCTACTTATGTAGGGAGCAGAGCACAGACCATGAGGACTGTGAACATACCTCTTCCTGAATCATACCACATGGGAAGCGCCAAAAACTTACAGGCCTTCAAAGGGCGCTTTGAAAATAGCAGAACATCATCAAAGAAGGAAGCTCAATCCAGTCATTCTCTTCCCCATGCCCTACCTTCCACCCCCAGGTGAGCAGAGCCCAACTAATATAAAAGTCCAAATTCAAGAAATAGTCTGGAAAAATGAGCAAACAGCAAAAAAAGAACCTGAGTTTAAAAAGCTGTAATGGTGACAGGAAGTTCAAGACACAAAGAAGACAATGACCTGAAAATATAAGCCCAACAAGAATTCCTAGAAGAGCTAAAGAAAGAGATTTTTTGCTATTTTTGTTCATGTGGAGAGCAACTTGAGATCTTCCAAAGGGGCTATAAAACTCTGTGAGTAGTACCCTTTGACCCAGCAATGCTACTGCTGTGTTTATACCCCAGAGGGAAAAAAGAAAAAACCCACCTGTACAAAATTATTGTAGCAAAGAATTCGAAACTTAGGGGATGCTCATTAGTTGGGGAATGGCTGAAGAAGTTATCCTATACGAATATAATGGAATCCTACTGTACTCTAAAAAATGATGGATGGGATGGTTTTAACCAAAAATCTGGGAAGACTTGTGTGAACTAATAAAAAGTGAAGTGAGCAGAACCAGGAAAATAATTTACATAGCAATAGCAACAATATTGAAAAAATAATCAACTTGAAAAGACTTAGTAACTCATATTAATACGGCGATTCACCATAAGTCTAAAGAAACCAAGATGAAAAATGCCATCCACCTCCAGACGTGAGAACTGATGGACTCAGAGTACATCTTTCTTTTCCTTTTTCTTTTTGGACAGGTGAGGGAAACATGGCTAATGTGGAAATATGTTTTGCATGACTTATGTATAATGAGTATTGTGTTTCTTGCCTTCTCAATGGAAGGAGGGAGAGAATTTTTTTGCTGGCAAATCTTTATTTTCAGGTGCTTGCATCTATCATTTCTAATAATTTTATTTTATTAATTCATCACTTAAAAAAAAAACTAATGAAGTCTGATTTTTTTCCACTCCTTTGTTGCCTTCTCAAAGGTAACCAAACGAACATCAAGACCTGCTGACCTATGTTCCCACTGTACAAAACCTTTAAAGTTAATTTTACACAAATTCAGAGCATCTTAATAATGAGTGTTAGGGAACAAGTAGACTTTATCAAGTGATTTAACAGTGGACCAGATATTTACTGTTTCACAATTAAATAAGAAATGTCAAGAAAATACTATAAGATCTCATTGTGTCTGTTCTTTATTGATTACAAAATACTTATTTGCCAGGAAAGTACTGAAACTCTGTTACGTTAAGATCATCAAGGATACTTGGGAAGATGTAACAGCAGAATTAACTGTTCATTGACCTGCTGTAAACAAGCATCAAGTTAGCCACAAAATGGGTAAATCCTCACCAAAACTATTTGCCATTGTGATAGGGGGGATCCACCAGCACAGAGTCCAGGTGGGAAAGAGATTCCCTGTGGATGCTGAGGTTCTCCAGTTGTCCTTCTTTGTTCATGTCATTGTCCAGACATGTTCATGTCCACAACATTGCAAGACCTCCTCGGAGATCTATACTTAAAGGCAATACTAACTCGAAGGGGTTTGGTGTCATCATCCTCACAGCAAGACCAACTGGATAAAGAAATGTCCTTTGCACAGATAAAACATGCATCTGAATGGACACTCCCTTTTTAGTGCTTGTTCAACAATGTGTGTATCTAGGCAGAAAGGGTGTGGGTGATAAGTTAGGCTTATAGTGGAACTGGAAGAGGAGAGACAGCTGTTTTAAATCTGAGAAATTGCAAAGCTCTTTAATTGACCCCAGATTTCTCATAAAAGCAAAGACCCACCTGTCTTTTTAGTATCAACATTTTACAGTGTTGCTTTGTGGCAGTGAAGCATGGAAGGTACCATGCAGAGAAGTGAGGTGCAGCATGAGTGGGTAGTAGATTCCACCATCTGACCAAAGAATATCTTTGATGAACATCACCAAGAAATTACATGCTAGGAAAGGAAGAGGATAGGCTTGCTGATCATGTGGCAACAGCATTTGCTTCATAAATGGAAATACGGCAGGTCTCCTGAATGTTGGATAGGCCACCAGTGGTGAACTTTTTAAGACAACTTGAACTAGACTTGCACAGGAGAGGCAGTCATGCATGGTTTGGGCTCAGCATTGTTGGATGAAGCTCCCAAATTTATAATATCACAGATCTATTTTAATACTAAGTTTGCTAAGTTAAAAAAATTACCTCAGGGCTAATTTTCTTTTAGTGATTTGTTTTCTCTTGTTCTTAAATGAAATTTACTGTAAATATGTGGTGTG
>CM053622.1:398358923-398398300 GCA_028646595.1 Phalanger gymnotis | reverse complement strand
CTTGAGTTTTTCAGCGGGGTATGACTGCTTGTAGACTAAAGAGTTCTATGTTCCAAGCCTGGGGGGATGCGCCAGCCCTGCCTCACCAGCACTCCTCCTTGCCCAAGAACCCCCAACCTGGACTGGATTTAGATCTTTAGCAGACTCTTCACCCCTGTTCTGATCTGCCACTTAATTCCTCCCACCAGGTGGGCCTGGAGCCAGAAGCAACTGGAGCTATAGTTCTGTAGCTGCCCCAACTCTGCTTCCCCTGGGGCTTTGGCCAAACCCCAAACTCCCTGTCCCCAGCAGCTTTTCCCACTAACCTACTCTGTTGTCCTTGGTGTTTGTGGATTGAGAAGTCTGGTAACTGCCACAGCTCACTGATTCAGGGCTCTAGGACACGCTCCGCCTGGTTCCCCATCTGGTCGGTCCGCGCTGCCCATGCTGAGCTCTGCTCCCCTCTGCTCCCTGCTCCGTGTGGGATAGACCTTACCCAGAGACTATCCAGGCTGTCCTGGGCTAGAGCCCTGCTTCCCTCTGCTACCTTGTGGGTTCTGCAGTTCTAGAATTGGTTTAGAGCCATTTTTTATAGGTTTTTGCAGGGAGCTGACGCTAGTCCCTGCTTTCCAGCTGCCATCTTGGCTCCGCCCCTATTGTTGATTTTTGTAAAAAAGATTTTTTTGTTTTTACAGTTAACTAGATTTGTCCTTATATTGCTTCCTCTCTCAGAAAGCTGGCCTTGATTTGAAAGACTCTAAAGAAAAAGAGGAATAGAAAAATATTAAGAAAACCTGATTCAATATAAAAAAAAAATCTGGTGATGTTTGTAATGTCCACATTCCCCAACCCCTGAAAGGAACAGGAAGAAGTATTTTATTATATTTTTTCTTTGGGATCAAGCTTGTTATTCGTATTTTTGCATCATTTAGTTTTGTTCTTTCCATTTGTTTTATAATTATTGTGTATATTTTATCCAGTCTGCTTACTTCACTTTGTTTTATGATTCTCTGCATTCATTATATTTATCCTCTCTGAAATCATGTTAATATTCCTTTACATTCATATGCCGCAATTTTGTTTTGCCATTCTCCACTCAGTGGAGATGTACTTTATTTTCAGTCCTTTGATATCACAAAAAGTGCTGCTATAAATATTTTTTGTGTATACAACCTTTGTTTCTGTCAGTGAACTCTTTGGAGTATATTCTTAGAAGTGTAATCTGTGTCAAAGAATATAGAAAATTTAGTCACTTCAGTTGCAAAACTCAGAGATGCTTTCTAGCATGCTTTTACCAATGTAGCTCCTCATGATACATTAATGTAACTTTGTTTCCATTATCCCACCAACACTGACATACTGTCTTTACAAAAACTTAAGAGTTTTATAGAATTTAATTTAGTTTTTATCAAAACATGAGCTTATAGTTTTAGTATTTTCATTTTGTTGGATATGAGGTTGAAGCTTTAAAATTATTTTGATTTTCTGCTCTCATTAATTCTTTCATAAGTTCAGTTGCTCACATGTCTTTTGAGGTTTTTAAATTTGTATCCTTTAATCATTTATATGTTAAGGAAGCAGATAGTTTGTAATTTTATGTAACATATTATGAAATCTGGCAAGGTTGAGTCACAGTACATTAATTTTCTCCCACCTGTTTCCTTTGATATACTTGCTCTTTTTTTCTCCAAATAACATTGTTATATTATCTAATTTTGGGAAGTAATCTGTTTTGATTGTTTTTTATTTAAATTTGCATCTTAATTTGGGAACCTTGAATGCTTTAACCCTTTTGAATCATCCTAACCATGCACACAGGTCATCTCTACAGATGTTTACTTATTTCTGTTTTCAAAAAGTTTAAAAAAAATTGGTGCTTAAATTTCTTTTAAATGTATTTTTAAAAAATTTTATATTTCATTTTTCCCCATTTTTCTATAGCTCTCACAGGATATTACATGCTCCCCTAATTGGCTTGTGTTATCTCCCAAAGTCTGTATCATGTACCTGTTTTGATTTGGTCTTGCTATGCGGTATTAGATATGTTGGTCTATAGCTAGTTTCTGACGAACTGCTTTACAGTATTTTCAGCAATTTTTGTCAGATAGTGAGTTCTGTCTCAAAAGTTTGCATCTTTGTGTTTATCAAACACTAGGTTTACTATGGTCATTTGCTACTGTGCTTTGTGTATCTCATCAGTTCCACTGATCCACCACTATTCCTTAGCCAGTAGCAGATTATTTTGATGACTACTGCTTTATAACAGTTTGAGGCCTTCTTTCACCTTTTTTTCCTCCTGATTCTCTTGATGTTCTTGACCTTTTGTTCTTCCAGATGAATTTTGTTATTTTTTTTAGCTCAATAAAATAATTTTTTTGGTATTGGCATTGAATAAGTAAATAATTTAGGTAGAGTTGTCATTTTTATTATATTGGCTTAGCCCACTCATGAACAATCAGTATTTTCACTGTTGTAAAAACTGGCTTTATTTGTGTGAAATGCATTTTGTAATTGTGTTCATATATAGATTACAGTTCTTGGGTTTGTCTTGGCAAATAGACTCCCAAGTATTTTATATTGTCTACAGTTATTTTATATGGAATATCTCTTTTTAACTTTTGCTGTTTAACTTTATTGGTAGTATATAGAAATGCTGATGATTTGTGTAGGTTTATTTTGTATTCTGCTAAGTTGTTAATTATTTCAACTAGTTTTTAGTTTATTCTCTAGGATTCTCTGAGTATACCATTATATAGCGTCTGCAAAGAGTGGTGATTTGTTTCCTCATTGCCTATTCTTATTCCTTTGATTTCTTTTTCTTCTCTTATTGCTATAACTAGCATTTCCAGTACAATATTGAATAATATGCCTTTTTGCCCACATCATCTCCTCTGATCTTATTGGGAAGGCTTCTAGTTTATCCCTACCTATTACAGATAATACTTGCTGATGGTTTTAGATATTTATTATTTTAAGGAAAACTCTATTCCTGTGCTTTCCAGCATTTTTAGTAGGAATGAGTGTTGTATTTTGACGCAAGCTTTTTCTGTATGTATTGAGATAATCATGATGTTTGTTGGTTTTTTTATAGAGAGGGTCAGTTATACTGATAGTTTACTTAATATTGAACTAACCCTGCATTCCTGGTACAAATTGAGCTTTGTTATAGTATCTTTGTGATATGTTTATGTTTATATATATATATATATATATATATATATTTGTGGTATGTTTCTGTAATCTCCTTGCTAGTATTTTAGCTACCATTTTTGCTTCATTACGGAAATTGGTCTCTAGTTTTCTTTCTCTGTTCTTGCTCTTCCTAGTTTAGGTATCAGCACCATATTTGTATTGTGAAAGGAAATTGGTAGGACTCCTTCTTTGCCTATTTTTTTCATATAATTTATATAGTGTTTGAATTAATTGTTCTTAAAATGTTTGGTAGAATTCACTTGTTCAATATATCTTTTCCTGGAAGTTTTTTTTTTTTATCTTGAGCTTATTTATGGCTTGTTCAGTTTCTTTTTATAAAATAGGGTAATTTCTAGATACTATTTCGTGTCCTGCTAATCTGAGCAGTTTATATTTTTGTAAATATTCATCTATCTCATTTAGATCTTTAGATTTGTGAAATTCTCACTTTTTTTTTTTTGGAGATCATTCCAACAGAATTGACTCACATCTGTGCCTTTTGTATATGTCAACTCCTTTTAACAGCCCTAATAATGATAAAGTTTTTTGGAACTATATGTATCATCTTCTCTTATAGGAATGTTAACAGTTTAACTTTATTGTGACCTTTATGATTATACTTTCATGTTTACCTTTTCATGTTTAAAAGATGATTTTAAAGGCCTCATGTGTGCCTTTGTTTAGGGTAGTGCTCAGCTGTTTTATAGTTTCTTATTGCAAATCTGTAATCTTTTTCTAGAAGCTTTTCCTATTTTTTGTTCATATTTTTTAAAATACAGGTGATTTGTTTTTAACCTTTCAGTAGCCAGTCTTTGACATGAGTTAAGATTTTTCTTGATAAATGCATCAAATTGTGCCATTTGTGAATCACTAGTAATTTATTCCTTTAATTTTTTTCATACCTTTTCATTATAATAGCAGTAATAAAACATCAAATGAAGTTGGCTATATTAAAGAGTGTTTTATATGTCTGGAGTTTAATAATAATAGGATTTCTGTAGTGCTTTAAGGGGCATAAAAACACTTTTTTGCACATTTTATCCTCATCATAATACTGAGAGTAGGTGCTATTACTGTCTTCATTTTTCAGATGAGGAAACTTGGGCAGATAGTAACAGTGTTGTAGTAGGAAGGCCGAATTTATGATCTCAAAAACGATCATATATCTGAATGGTTCAAAATCGTTGGGTACATAGAATTCTCTAAGAAGAAGGCATCAAAAAATTTATTCAGGGCCCACAGTGACAAATTAGCGAACCAACCTCCCCATTCCAATATTGTGATCACAAGCCTCCAGGCCCAGTAGGCCCACCTCACAAGAGTAACCAGGAGGCCACAGAAAAATAAGATGGTATAAATCATATTCACTGGCCTCAAGTCCCCTCTCGAACTCCTGGGTCCACACATGGGTCGGCTCTCCTTTGGCTTCAGCTGTAGTTTCTCGCCTTTCCTCTCAGCCAAGCCCCACCGCAACGACCAGAGACCAGGGAACACTGGTTCCCCGAGTTGGCCCCTCTTAAGTCATTAATCTATGCCTACACAGGTTTCACACCTGATAGGGCTTTGGGCCTGGGGCTTAGCACTTAACAGGTGAAAGTACTTTCACAGTAAACAAAAGCCAAACTCCTCAAGAGCACCCCATTAAACTAAGCCCATTTTGCCTTACTGGCACAAGTGTCACACAGGTAGCCACTTTTGATCTGTAGTTAATCATTTCATCTTCTTTAGTTTTGTATTCTATGCCCTGTACCACCCAACTTCCATTTTAATAGAAATACCTCTGTTCATTGAATATAACATTAGTTTCTGGTTCCAAATAGATGCTTTGCCATCCTGTTTAAATAATCGCACTTTTAATTTTTTAAAGTTGCTAACTGATGCTGCATTTTATCAAAGACTATGTATAAATTCATAGCATAATTTTAATGATCCTAATATCATCCCATCCGTTTAATTTGTAGGATCTTAGGAAGCTTTTATATAAATGCTATTTAATAGAATATAACAAAACATTTTTTTGAATTATAATTTGATAATATTTTTATGTATTTGTAAAATTTGCCTAAACTTTTTTTTTTTTGCGTTTGACAGATTCTGGGACTAAAATTTGATTTACCACATTTGAATAATATATTGTTTTTATGTTTATTAGCTATATATATTAGTAAGCAATGGTGAGGACCACAGAATACTTTAGCTGTCTGGGGCAAAAGAATTAAAGAGATGTTCCTCCTTGAGGAGCAGATGACGGAAAGAAGATAGTCTAGTACTTTTGGTTTGTTTTGGGGCGGGGTGGGCAGGGCAGTTAGGGTTAAGTGACTTGCCCAAGGTCACACAGCTAGTACATGTTTCAAGTGTCTGAGGCTGGATTTCAACTCAGGTCCTCCTGACTCCAGGGCCGGTGCTCTACTCAACTGCACCAGCTAGTTGCCCCCATACTAGTACTTCTTTACCTCCTATTGGAATGTTAATACATTGATCAAAATGTTACCTTTTTAGTTGAATACATCATCCTGAAGGGACCAAGAAGAATTTACTGACACGCAAATTGTAGCTTTAAAAATCACCCGGTGAGGCAGTTGATTTTGGGGCCACAAAGTAATGAAAGACATGGTCAGATAAAAATACTGTAGTTGAGTTGAGACAGGGTCACAAGGATTTTGTCATTGATATCCCTGTAACAGAACTTCCTTTGTGAAATCTCACAGAAGTAGATTACAACTTTTGGAAAGATTGTTTACATAACAGCTTGGGTAGTGTGTTCTAAAAAGTCAAAGTTATGGGAGCAATGCCAGGATATGGGATGAGACTCAGAAAGCCATGACATAATAGTGATTCCTTAATATGTAATCTTACACCCCTTTTAGTATTTAATTGATGAATTTCATGCAACTCAAGTTTTTAGTAACCTTTGAAAAGTGATACACATTGCTAATGTGGGAATTTGTTACTCTGAACTATGAAGCTATGGATTGACGATTTAATTTTGTTTTTTAAATTTACTAATGGGGATGTATGAATGGCAGCTTCATGAAATAAAAGTAATGCCCCAAGAAATGGACCCTACCTCAGGGCTATTAACACGGTTTGGGGAGGTGATATTATCAAATTACGATGGGGAACTGGTCTGTTTGGAGGACTTAAAATAAGGGGCCTCGTTGGCAATAAAATAAAAATGAAATGAATTTCTTCCTGAAATTTTGTAAGGCTATGTCTTCACATAGTAGTAGGTGACCCAAATTTGGCTGTGGGAGAATGAAAGAGCACATATGTAGACTTAAAGTTCAATTTAAAATGATTTTGTGTCACTTCATGATCAGTTGTGGTAAAGTACACAGATAATCTAGAAATTGAGAATTATTTGAGCTCTTGAAAATATTTCATTAAAATGCTGTGGGGCTTTTTGGGCAGGGCAGTTAGGGTTAAGTGACTTGCCCAAGGTCACACAGCTAATAAATGTGTCAAGCATCTGAGGCTGGATTTGAACTCATGTCCTCTTGACACTAGAGCTGATGTTCTACTCACTGCGCCACCTAGCTGCCCCAAAATGCTATTGTTTATTAACTAATTTGTGCTTTTTCCATAGCTTATGGAAGTAACAGGGAAAAATCAGGATGAGTCCATAGTGGCCCTGCATGATTGCAATGGGGATGTGAACAGAGCCATCAACATATTGCTGGAAGGGAATTCAGACACGGTAGGCATTAATTTCTAAAATGCTTATGGAATGTTTGTAGTTGATTCTTTTGGTAGTGAAATTTTATCACTTTAAGTGCAAGCACAGTAGAATTTGTTAAGTAGACTTCATTGGCTTCAACCAATTCATATTTCCTGGGTTGGTTTTTGGGGGTTTTTTTTGTTCATTTTTTAAGATGACTTCTGGGTTACTATAAATCTATTTCAGTTATTGAGGTAAATAATTCAAGTCCTATCAGATACCTCCCCCACCTCCCCAGTAATTTTTTTTTTCCTAAAAGAATTTCTCCTTATTTCTTCTTATTTTTTACCACAGAAATATTTCAAAGTAGTATCTTTTGGGATATTGAGGAACCCTAATTTTGTAAACTTAAATTTTTTCTCCAGAGTCCTTGTATCCTTAACCCCCAATTTTTTTTTGCCTCTTATGATAGTTATGGGAAACATTTGAGGGACCGGGAATTTATTTCAATGTTTCTTAATTACACGATTATACATTATGATAAGGTTATGATTGAATTTTAATTTCATTTTTTTTTCAGTTGAATCAGAATTGAAGGTGTAGAAAAAGTAACAAACTACATATGGACAGCTTATTCTAATGTGTAATTGAATGCACCTATATAATCACCCCTTGGACAGTTGAAAATACATAGGGTTTATGTTAGATCCATTCTATTATATCTCACTTCTAAAGGTAGAAATATGAATGTGAATACATATTTGTAGTTAAATACGATGTTGAATGCATAGGAATCAAATGGTTGTGCTTTAGGTGGGGGAGTTTTTCCTGGTGTATCTTTAATTTCAAATAAAATGATTTCTAATACTAGCTCAGGCATTTAAATCGCTACATGATCCTGGACAAGTCACTTAATTTTTGCATCTGCTTCATGTGTAAAATGAGGATCACTATAGTGCCTACTTCACAAGGCTGTTGAGAATAAAATGAGATATTTGTACATAATACCTTCATGTTTTGTTTCTTACCTATTTTTTCCCCCATCTTCCCTGAGGAAGCCTAATACATAGTTAAAGAGCTCTAATTCTTAGGAAGCTTTTTTTTACACAGAACCTGAATCTGGCTCCTTCTGACTGTTCTTAATTCTCCCCTCTGGGTCCAACAAGGAAGGTCTAATTGCCCTTCTAAATGGCAGCCCTTAAATATTTGAAGATAGCTATCATGCTACCTCTAAATTCTCTTTTCTGACATTGAGGCAAAGTATCATTTAGAAATCAGCTATGCACACATTTATAAGTTTTTTACATACTGAGGACCAAGTTCTTTTCAAAGCTTGTATGAAATATAAAGCAAATTCACAGTTAAAAGTTATTAAAAAAAAAACAGTGCTTGTGGAGCATTTTATAAATTATAAAGATTCGTTTTATATATATCATTACACCTGTGCCAGGAAGTGGGTAATATTCCTCATTGTCAGTCTTCTTGAATCAAGGTTAATTATAACATTGATCAGTGTTATAAGTCTCTTAGAGATTTTTTTATTTTTATATTGTTATGGTGTAAATTGTTCTTCTCTTCGGTACACTTCACTCTGCATCAGTTCATGCGAGTTTTGCCAGGTTAGGAACTATCCCTTTCATTATTTCTTATGCATAATAGTCGCACTCGTATACCATAATTGTTCAGCCATTCTCCAGTTCAAGTCCAGGCCTTTAGTTTCCAATTCTCAGCTACCATATTTAATTTTACAATTAAAATATACAAATTTTTTTGTGCATAGAGAACTTTTTCCTCTGGCTTTGATCTCTTTGGGGCATAGGTCCAATAGTCACATCACTCACTAGTGCAACAAATATTCATGGTATATTAACTTTGGAACATAGTTCTAAATTGTTTTCCAAAGTGACTAGAACAATTCAGAGATTCGCCAACGGAACACTAATGTAGCTGTCTTCCTGTAGTCACCCTCCAAATGTCAGCTTTCCCAACTAATGTATTTAAGGTTGGAACTCAGAACTACTTTGTTTGGTTATTAGTGGCTTGGGTCATTTTTTCATATGGTCATTGATAGATTGCTTGGATTTCTTCCTTTCACAACCACCTGTTCAAATCCTCTGATCATTGTCATTTGGGGGATGGTTCTTATTCTAAATTTGAATCAGTTCATTCTTTATCTTAGAATTGAGACTTTTATCAGAGAAATGTGCTGCAAAGATCCTTTCCTCTACCTTAATAGTTTTCCTTCTAATCTTTGCTGTGGTTTTTAAATCTTAGGTTTGCACAAAACCTTTTTATTTTACATGATCAAAATTGCCCATTTTGTCTTCTGTGATGTTCTTTCTTGTTTGGTAATGAACCCTTAATCCTTTATGACATGACCCATTTGGATCCTATCTTGGTATATAATGTGAGATGTGGATGCAAATTTCTCAGAGGCTGCTATTCGGTTTCTTGAAACTTTTTGTCGGATAGTGATTTCTTACCCCAATATCTCGAGTGTAATTTTATTGAACACTAGACTACTGGATTTACTTTTATATGTTGTGTATTTTTTTTACTGGTCACTGTTTTTTAGCCAGCACCTCATTAATTTTAATGACTAGTATAGTTTGAGATATAGTATTGCTATTCCCCTTTTCATTCTACTTTTTTCTATTGTTTCCCTTGAAATTTGTGTCTTTTTGTTTCTCTAGATGAATTTTGTTACTGTATTTTCTAGTTTAATAAAGTAATCCTTTGGTATTTTTATTGCTGTGGCCCTAAATAAATAAACTAATTTAGATGGTATTCTCATTTTTATTGTATTGCTTCAGCCTGCCATGAGCAACGAATACTTCTAATTATTTTGTTCTTTCTTTATTACCATAAAGATTGTATGTGTATCTTTGGAGTGTAGACCTTCAAGTATTTTATGCATTCTGTAGTTATTCTAAATAACATTTCTCTTTCTCTTTCTTCTTGCTGGGTTTTGTTACTAATATGTAGAAATTCTGTCTACTTTATGTGGTTTTATTTTTTTATCCTTCCTACTTTAATGAGGTTATTAATTGTTTCGATTTATTTTATGTTGACTGTAGGCTTCTGTAAATATACTATCTTATCATATGCAAAAAACAATCTTGTTTTCTCTCTTCCTATGTTCTCTCCATGTCTTTTCCTTTTCTTATTTCTTATTTTTTGTCAGTGGCATCTTGTAGCATAATGAAGTTTACATTTATGTAATGCTGAATGAATATGATGTATTGTATTTCATCTGGATTTCAGATATTAAGCCGGGCAGGTACTATTTGCATTTTTCAGACAAGTAATTAGTTTGAGGGTAATATTGGTTAACTTAATTGACTTGTCTAAGGTTACACAGTAAACAGTGAAAGTGGAAGGACCTGGTCATTTATTTGTTCTGTATCACATTGCCTCATGGTCATAGTGTTTTATCCAAATCTGAGCTGTGACCCACTTCTTAGGTAGAAGTAAGTGGTCTCTTATATGCCTTCAATATCTATATGGAAAAGAAACTCTTGGTTAGAAAAAGAACATTCAAGATATGAGAAATTTTAAAATAGATGAATTGTTATGTTGAGTATTCACTTGAAAGCTTTGATTGCTTAGTATTATTGTTACCTTTATGGGGAAAAGACAACAAGTTTGGAAGATATTTTTAATGTTCCTCGGTTTAGTTTTGAACATTTAGCTATTTTCTTCTCTGCAACTAGACTTCATGGGAGACTGTAGGTGGTAAAAAGAAGAGTATTGGAAAAGAGAGCTCAGAAAACAAAGAGAATAGAGAAAAGAGAAATGATAAAGAGACAAGTCGTGTACGTGGAAGCAACAACCGGTGGGGAAGAGGTGGCAGTCGTGGCAGAGATTGTAAGTGCAAATCTCCCTTTGCCCAATAGCATTCCTAGTTATTTGGAGCTGAAATAGGTGGCTTGTTTAAATATAAAATGAACACTGATCCACCAACTTGTGGCCAGCATCAACTCTGCCTTATCCTTTTGGCCTTTGTGTTATATTTCTGAGAACTGTGCTTATTGTTATTTTGTAGGATAATTTTCTCATTATAGAGGTAGATTTATTCTTTTCTCCTTTTCTTTTGTTCTGAATATTGTTCCATTGGAATGTGTTTTTTTTTTACATCTCAGCATATTTTATTATACTTTAGTAAAGAAATTACTACCTCAGTTTGATAGCAGTTACACAGATAGGTCACAGTTTATGTATATGTCTGTGCGTGTACATAAAGCCTAATTAAATAAAACTTTAAGACTCAAGTCTGTTACTCTAGAGTCTTTATCTCATCTAGTAGTGAATGCTGTAAAATTAGGAATAGTATTTGGGAGATAATTTTTCTTTTGCTCAGAATTCATCCATTTCCTCAGAGAGCTCTCATATATATTATTTTTTTCAAGGTCGAAATTTCTACCAGAACCATGAATTTTAAAGACTCTCATTTGGCACAATTTTGAAACTCTTTAGCTTTTATGCTGCTGCAGCTTCAACTGGCTGCATTATATTAAATAATTACACACATTGATGACTTGTTATATTGTTATTTGTTATGTTGGACGATTTTTTTTATGTTGGACAGTTACCAAAGAACACATTCATTTCACGGGAAAAGGAAGGGACTTTGGATTGGACAAGAGCCAAAAATTAATGGATCAAAATGATTAATTTATGACACTTTTTTCTCATTCCTGAAACCTGATTTGGTAAGGAAGCAGGAATGTTTAGCTTTTGATATTCTGGGCTTTGGGTTTGGTTTTTTTGTTTGTTTTTGTTTTTAGTTTTTTTCAGTAACAGAATCTTTTGTCCGCACTAAACTTCTTGTAGATTCTCTGTCCTCCTTAAGTGTTTCAGTATCCTTACATTAAGGTCATATATGAGATGACATGACAAAAAGTAGAATTCTTTGTTATTCTTCCTTAGTTAGAGGTGAAGAGAATGGAATTGACTGCAATCCAGGGGACAGGCCTTCAGAACGTGGCAAGCGTGGCCGCATTAGAGGTAAGATCTGAAAAATAGGAGACAGTGCGAAAAGAGGTTATGATTGTATTGTATTTTGTCTGAGGGATCTCATTAAAGGACATTTGGCTTTTCATTCTCTGGGTCTCTTTCTGTTTCTTAGTGTTTTGAAGAAATATGTTAGTCTTATTCTGATTATCAGAAACATTTAGCCCCCTTTTGGAGGTAGAGATTTAAATGTTATGATTTACCAAATGTGATACAAAGTGAATACAGAGTTGATGTCAATATATTTCAGTTGACTTATGAGATTCTTCTTAAAAGTAAGATTAATTAGGCACCTGGCTATCTCCAGTTTTTTTTAGAAGACAATGATTCTTTGTTCCCAAGAATGTTACTGATTCTCTTTTGGAAAGTAACCTTATGAATACAGAAGCAGTTTTTTTTCCCCCTTGGGGTGGTAGGTGGTTAGAGTAAAAACAGATAATTAGGAAAGGAAAAGAAATGACAGGCCTTTTTCATGTTTAGTGCTGGACAGATTACTCAAAAAAGCATTTCTTTTGGGCCTATTTGTCAAGGAACTGTGCTTAATCACTGGGAATACAAAGATAAAAATGAGCTAGCCATTGCCCTCAAGCAGCTTACATTCTTTCAGAGAGACATTTACAGATATATAGAAAATTTACACTAATTTTTTGGTAGAGTGGGAAGTCTAACAACTTTGTTGATCGGGAGTGGCTTCATGTAAATGGTGATGCTTGAGGTGAGTCTTGAAGCTAGAGATTTTGAGAGGCCAAATTGAGGAGAGAGAACACTCCACGTAGGGGCAGAGTTGGGGGGGGGTCAGTATTGAAGGCTTAAAGATAGGAGATGGTGTGTCAAGTAGGAGGACAGTAAGAAGGTTGATTTGGTTGGACCATAGAATATATGAGTTATGTAATAAGACCAGAAACATAGATTGGAGACAGATTATGAAATCCTATATTAGATCCTAAAAGTAATAGGGACTCATTGCAGCTTATGGAGTAGGATAGTGACATGGTTAGAGCTGCTCCTGAGGAAAATGATTTTGGAAGCTTTGTGGCACATAGATTCAAGTGGAGGAGATAATTGAGGCAGAGAAACCAGTTAGAAGACTATTAAAAAATCTAGTTGGGAGGTGATCAGAATCTGAGCTAAGAACTGTGAATAGAAAGGGCTGGAAACTAAATATGTTCTGGAGGTAAAAGTAAGGTGAGTAGCAGGTGTTTAAAACAGTAATACCTAAATTATAAAGACTATATTATATTAAGGCTTATCTGTGAATTTTTTAAATTCGAATTTCATTTTCTTTGTTCAGAAGCTCTAGGAAGTTCTGTTATTTCTTCCACTATGGGGTTAATTTTTTTTTTTGCACTGTTGTGTTCTTTGGGGAGACTTATGTACATAGGTTATCTGTCAGCATCCTGTCTTCAGTGAGTTTAGTATGTTTTGCCAGCATATAATGAGCATAGTTTATTGTAGTGTTACTGGTTTTTGCTTCTCTTCTAGGCTGTCCTTCACTTCTGTGTATTTGCGTTCCCAATCTATTGTTTTCTCTTTTGTTTCATTGACACTTTCTTTTGCAGATTCATTTTTTTATATTCTGCTCATTTTTTCAGGCCATAAATTCTACTCTCATAATTTTCATTTCTCTTTTGAACCACTCAGGAACAGCATATTGGGGTTGCATGCAGTTCTCAAATTCCACAGGATCTTCTGTTTCATTAAGTGTTGCATTGTTTTCCTTTCTCTTGGTTGAACTCATTTACTAGATCTGGAGGTAGTATTTCCTTCTGTTACTGTTTTTCCTGTTGATTTATATGTTTATGTTCAAGGTCTTTTGAGTTTCCTTCTTACTGAAATCTTTGGTAATTTCAGCCTTTTTTCTCTCCTCATTTTCATCATCACTCATATCCTGGTCTCAGAGCCTCCCAAACTGGGCAATTCACAGTTCACTAGCCTAGTCCTTGCCCCAACTAACTTTTGGGTGGTAAGGACTGTCTTCACCTGGGTGCTGGGCTCTTTTCTCTTTGGTTTGATGGAGTGCTGCACTGCCCCTCACATACATGGTATCCTGACTTGGCAGCTTGTCCCCTTCCCTTTGTTCTTCAGTTCTTTGGCCCAGGAGTTCAGAACTTTGCAGCGCTTTTCTGGGTTGCAGCCCCCAGTAGGCTTGTGCTTTTTAAAGAACTATCGCCAAGCTGGCTGTGGAGGCTGGAACAGACTTAAGGAGCTGGGGTCTCCATGCATCAGAAAGAGGGAAAGGGAAGGGAGGGGGGAAGATTGAGGAGTAGGGGTGAGTTTTGATATAAGCTTTGCCGTGTTTTTGGGGCTTCTAGTCTTGGGGGGGGGGTCAGGGAGGAATACGTAGTGAGCTCAGTGTCAGTGAACAGCAATTCCTGAGTTTTTGAGGGTTTCGTGTTTTGTTTTGTTTTTTTTAATCTTCTTTTGGATTCTAACTATCTTAGACTATGGAACTAAAGTTGCTTTATCTTTTGCACATTAGTTTCTGCTTTGGAGAGACTTGAGAGGTTGTAGGGATTGGAGAAAATGTCTGGTCCACTATCTTGTTGCTCACATGACCAGGAATGACCATATTATGTTGAAAGGGTGTAATAACAATGCTACTTGCTGCTGTGGCTGTGGAAGGTCAATAACACCAGCACACAGGAGGGCTGTTAGCAGAGGTTCTTTGATCCCCCTTTCTGAGGAAAGCAATTTCAAGGGGTTAACAATCTCACTTTAATTAAACATGCATATATACCATTCACTTAGTTCAGGCTTCTGTTTGGCCACAGTTATCAGAGAGAAAAGCACCAACATCTGGGTTTTCAGAGCTGGGGGCTCCTTTATGGCTATCCAGAATCTGGTCTGGCCAAATCACACAAACACTTCCAGTGAGTGAGCCCCAAGCAAAATGCTAACCTCACAGTATATATACACTTCTTCAGGGTCAGAGGGTGTCACAACCATGTGACTCAAACGCATGTTACCTAGGCCTTCCTTTGAGGTAGGAAGGTCATCAAGGACTCTTGATTCAAACAAAGGTAGGACTCAAAGTGCTGAGAAGCACTCCAAAACAAAAGACGACAAGAAGTCCCACTTTGTCTGGCATTACAGAGGGTTTCAAGAATTTGCTCATGTTACTTAGCATTTGTTTTCTTGGTACATATCATTAGCAAAATTATAGACTATCCCATTTTGAAGGAGTATGTACTTTTGAGGTTGTCTTATACAGTCCTTAACCACACACTCCTATTTGGCTTTTTCAAGCTGATTATCCATGACTCTCCTATAGAACCAGGTTTAGTCAAATTGGCTGCCTTACAGTTTCTCACACATAACACTCCCATCTCTCATCTCAGTGTCTTTTCACTGGCTCTTCCCCATGCCAGTAGTGAACTGTCTCCTCACCCCTACCTCTTAGAATCTTATCTCTTTTTCATTGTTTTAATTTTTTAATGGAATTTTTTTTTTCACACCATTTCTCCTTCTTGTCCTTCCCCCATTTGAAAAAGAAAGAAAAACAAAACTCCTGTTAAGGAATGTATATAATCAAGCAAAATAATTTTTTGCATTGGCCATGTCCTTCTATATTTCTTCCCCCCCCCCCATTCTACATTCTGCACTCTGAGTCTTTTACTTCTATCTAAAGATGTTGATATTATGTTTCATTATTAATCCTTTATAATTATGGTTGGTCATTATACTGATCAGAGGTCCTAAATTTTTGAAAGTTATTTTTCTTTATGATGTTGTTATTATTTAAGTTCTAATAGTCCTCATTTCACTCTGCGTCATTTAATACAAGTCTTTTCAGATTTCTTTGAAACTATCCTCTTCATCATACTTATATAGCTGTAACTTTTTCAGCTTTTCCTCAGTTTGGGGGTACTCCCTCAATTCCCAGTTCTTTGCAATCTCAAAAAAAATCTATGAATGTTTTTAACATCCTTATTTAGAATTTATTTTGCCTAGGAATAACCCCTCCTTTAATCTGCATTCCTTCTTATTCTCCCTTCTCCTCCTGCTTCCCTTTTGAATGAAATGTGTTTCTGTTTATTTATGTGTGTATATGTATGTATTGTTCTCTTTTTTACTAGTTTAGATGATAGCACCCCTTCTTCCTTGTTTGCAAAGATTTCTCACCTCAGTTATGTGAAATAATCTCTCCTGTTCTTCTCTTTTCTTTCTCGTATTTCTCTTCCTTTCCCCCCTTCTTTTAAGATCTTCAGAACATAACAGAACCACTCTTGGACCTGTTGTTTAATTAGACTTTCTATGATTCCCTGATGCTAATAGCTTTCATAGTGTTACACATGTGTTGTCTTCCCTCTGGTACAACGTAAACAGCTTATTCTTATTTCATCCCTTATGATTGTTCATGTTTACCTTTTATATTTCTCTTGGCTTTTGTTAGTGCTTCAGATTTTTGTGTAATTGTGTTATTTTCATCAGAAATTCCTAGAAGCCCTCTTTTGTTAAAGATCTATTCTTCTGTAGGATTATACTTAAGTTATGCTGGTTAAGTTAATTCTCGGTTGTAAGAATTTTGCCATCTGGAATGTTGTATTCCAAATTCTTTGTTTTGCTATAGTTGTGGCTGCTAAATCGTGCATGATCCTAACTCTGGTTCCTCAGAACTTGAATTTGATCTTGCTTGCTTTTCGAAGTGTTTTTTTTTTCTTTTACATGGAAGCTTCTCATTTTGTCCATCATGTTCCTAGGAGTTTTCATTTTGAGACTTCTTTTAGAAAGTGACCAGTGGGTTCTTTCTGTTTTTGATTAGCCCTTTGTTTTTAAGAGATCTGAGCTATTTTAAGAATTCTTGATCCACAAAGTCTACACTCCATTTTTGGTGATGGCTTTCAGGTAGTCCAATGATTCTTAAATTTCATCTCTCAGTCTGTTTTCAAGGTCAGTTAATTGCTATAAGATAGTTTAAATTTTCTTCTTTTTTAAAGTCTTTTTTTACCTTGAGATATTTAATATGTCAAGGAGTCTTTATCTTCAAGGATAGCTATGTGGTACAGTGGATAGAGCACCATGCCTAGAGTCAGGAAGACCTGAGTTTAAATCAGGCCTCAGACACTTAGTAGCTGTGTGACCCTGGTCAAGTCAGTCCATCTATGTTTTCCTCAGTTTCTGCATCTATAAAATTGGGGTGATAATTGTACCTACATCCCAGGTGAGATAATTGTATAATATGTAGTATAGTACCTGGCACATTGTAAGCACTGTATAAATGTTAGTTGCTATCATCACCATCATTATGATGTTTGGTCAATATTGATTTTCGTGGAATTTGTCACTTTTGTGACAGTTTTGTACACCTTGTGCCAAATTTAATTCTTTCTAGTCTTTCTTTCATAGCTCTCATTTCTTTTTCAGTTTTTCCCTTGAGTGGTCTCATTTCATTTAGTCTCTAAAACCCTTGCTTCATCTCTTCCTGAACTTCTAGTTGGTTTTGTGGCCAACTTGTGTTTTCCTTTGAGACTTTGCTTTTGTTTTAAAATTATTCTCTTCTTCTGGGTTTGTGTCTTGATTATTCCTTACACCAGAATAAACTTTAAAAAACAACTTTTTAAAATTTAAAGATTTAAAATCTTATATGTTTTAACATAGCTGTAGTTTACCCAGATATCCTTTTGCCTCCCCAAGAGCCATATCATAGAACAAATACTGCTTTTTAAAGACAGAAAGAGAACAAAGAGCAGGGAGAAAAGTCAGTATTACTGATCAGTACAACAAAAATGTCCAAAAACATGTAATGTGCAGCACAAGTAGACCTTCCTCCTCTGAGAAAGGGTGAATTAGGAACATTATATCACATCTTTCCTTTCAACTTATACTTGTTCTTTAATATTCAGTTTTTGATTTATGTTTGTGTTTCTGTTTACATTGTTTTGTTTAATGTATTTGTTCTTTCTGCTTACGTCACTATCAGTTCCTATAGATCTTTCCATGCTTCTCTGAATTCATCACATTAAATATTTAAGCGCAGCTATATTCCATTACATTCATACTCAGTTATTGAGTATTTGTTGTTTCCAATTCTTTGGTATCATAAAAAATGCTGCTATAAATATTTCAATGTGTATGGGAGCTTCTTGTCAAAGGCCTCCTTGTGGTATGCACCTAATAATGAAATCTGTGGTTTCAGAGGGCATAGACATTTTAGTCACTTTATCATACTTGCTTTTATGGTACAATCCTTTTTTTGTTTAGTCTTTCTTCCTGCCTCCTTCCTGACTTTTTGTTAAGTTCTAGTTCTGTTCTATTGAAAGTAATGTCTAGGTTGTTCCTGCTGTTGCTTTTTGGGGGGTATTGAGTGTTGTGTTCTTTCAGGGTCTCAGAGGCAGGCTGGGAACCTGCAAACTTTCACTGTTTCATAAGTAGTCTCAGCTGTGGCAAAGTGTGATTTACCCCCACCCCCTGGCTCTGCCATTGCCCTTCTTTTGCGTCTGGACAGTGGGCATTTAGGTTCCCTTTGTTTGTAGTTTCAGTAGACTGCAGCTGCTGCTGATCTTCACCCCTGTCAGCTATTGAGGAAGCCCCGCTCGTTCAGAGTGATGGAACTAGAGGCTTCCCTTTGTTCTAGGATTCCTACTCCGATTATTCTGTTGCAAACTTCAGACTGGGCTGGAGCCTAGAACAGAGACCTTTGTTCTGCTCTTGCAATTTGAGCAGTACTTTTGAACTTTTTTCTGGCTTAGTACTTGGCCTAGGGGCAGCATCTACTCTTTACTCTGGAGTACCCCTCTAGGGTCCTCAATCTGCCCTGGATCTGTGACTTAGAACTGGGTAGTAAATGAGAACAGAACTGCTGGCTGGTGTCTCCTCCTGCACCATGCAAAAGTTTTTCAACTCCTTTGTGCTAGAATGGGATTCTCTTTGTTCTGGTAAATCAACATCTCCCTGAGCTGGAGTACTCTGCGTGGTATGCTTATTGCTGTACCCTCTCTCTAGTGTCCACAGATGTCTGTCTCTCCCTGCTTACCTGGGATGAAAAAATGATTCACTGTGATTTTTTTTTTCAACTTAGATTTTCCAGTCAGGATTCATTTGAATGTGATTTCTATATCTGCTCGAAAGAATTGTTTTCTTTAGTGGAACAGGACCAGGGGAAGCTTGCTGTATTTCTTAACTTAGTAGAACAGGGATTCTTAACCTTTTTTGTATATGATATGGACCATTCTCAGAACAGTGTTTTTAGATATATAAAATACAAAGAATTCTAAAGGAAACCAATTATATTGATATTCTTAGTACAGTGTTTAAAAAAAAAAAGTATGGATTTGGGGCAGCTAGGTGGCAAAGTGAATAGAGCACCAGCCCTGGACTCAGGAGGACCTGAGTTCAAATTCGGCCTCAGACACTTGTCACTTACTAGTTCTGTGACCTAGGCAAGTCACTTTACTCCGATTGCCTTGCCTCCCCTCCTCCCCACCCCCAATATATGGATTCACCCAGCAAAGTTAAGCATAATCCTGAATGAAAAGAAATGGACATTTAATAAGTTGCCAGACTTTCAGGATTTTGTTTTTTGTTTTTTTTAAATCAGAGCTTAACAGAAGATTTGACATATAAGATCCAAGAAAAATACAAGGTACATATCAAAGACTAATTACAAGTGATTCAATAAGGACAGACTTTATTTTTTTTTTTTTTTGAGGAAATGTAAAACATATATCTGAGATTGTTATTAGTAATTGGGTAGACCTCAGTATAATAGGGTTCTAAACAGTAAAACTGTTTAGGAAAAAGTGGAAAGAATAATTATCTTATACAAATGTGGTGTGAGAGGCAGAACTGACACAGAGGAATTAGATGGGGGAGGAGGGCTGGTAGCTCTGGAACCCTACTTTCATTGGGAGTGGTTTTAAGAGGGAACAATACATATATGTTTAAAAGAACATAAGAAAATCTAAATTCAGAAAGAAATAAAAGGCTAAGGGGATAGGGAGAGTGGACAGGGAGGGGATAGAGGAGAGGATGTGGGAATAGGAGAAGGGGGAGGGATACAGATTAATGGGAAGGGGAGGATAAGGGAGGGATCCTGGGGGGAGGTGGGTAGGTATGTTAAGTATTAAGAGGGCATGGTAGATAGAAGTAAAATAGAAGAGTCAGGAGGGATAGGGAATAAAGAGATACGCATAAACATAAAATAAAGATGAGGAGTAGAATTTATTAGGAGGGGAAAAAGCAGGGGTAGTGATCATGATCTCAGACCAAGTTAAAGCTAAAAGAGAAAAATATGGAAGTGACACTGTAAGTCAGCTGTATTAATCAACATTGTTTTAGACTACTTAAAATAACTAGGTAGTATAAATATGGAATGTTGCTGTGGTGTAGGAAATGACAAGTTGGTGGACTTAGAAAAAATATGGAAAGACTTGGAAGGATGAAGGAAACAGAGGACAAATAAGTATAGTACAGTCTTACATGTATGCATATGAATATATATGTCTATATATGAGTATAATTATAGATATCTAAGTGTGCGTGTGTCTGTGTCTGCCGGCACTTAATTGTTGCCTTCTTGAGGGAAGGGTGGGAGGAGGAAGAGGAAAAAAACAAAGTAAAAGGTGCACAGCAGAGAACAAAAGAAAACTTACAAGAAAGCAAAGATGGATAGCTCTGAGCACAATGCATATAGGCTTTCTTGAAATGGAAATTTATTGTACACTTTGAATCCTCTTATGTTCTGCTGTGCACATGGCAATGTTTTCTTTTTCTTATTCTGTATTTAAGTTTTAATGTTTGTTTCTTTTTCTTTTCTTATTGTATTTAAGTTAGTATACAAGTTTAAATTTTTTTTAAAAAATTGAAAAACATTCATGGATCCCCTGAAATCTTTGTAACTTGTGGTTAGGATCCCCTGTAGTAGATATTGTTACAGCCTAGAACTCCTGTGGTAGGGATTTCACAACCTTTGTCATGGGACGGATCTTCAGAATTCACTAATTGCACTACACAGGATTTTTTCCCCTAGCAGTGAAAACTCATTAAGAGTGTTGCATTAGGAAGATTTTTATTTCACAGTATTTTCACTGTAAGTGCTTAATTCTGTAATTTTAGAAGTGAAGCAGTTACTGGAAATCATCTAATTCAATTTCACCTAAAAGTTGAACAAGGCATTGTTAGCCCGTATCAAACTCCCAACCAAAACCAAATTGACCCAGTGGTGGTACTAGTCAGTTTTTTTTTTTTAAATTTAATTTTTTACAGTTAAATGTTTCTTTTCTTTTCCTCCCACTTCTACCCTTACCCTCATTGGAAAAAAAAGCACAAGATGCTTGTGACTAATATGCATAGTTAATCATAACCAGTACCACATTTGCTCTTTCCAAAAGGATATGTCTCATTCTTTACCTTAAATGTGCGTTCTCTTTTAGGAGATTGGTAAAAAGTCGCTATCTATTTGTCTCCTTGAAATGTAATTGGTTACTACAATCATCAGTCTTTGAAAGTTGTTTGTCTTTGCAATGTTTTTACTATACAAGTTCTTCTTGTTCCGTTCACTTCACTCTTTGTCAGTTCACCATCACTTTGATCATTTCTTTAAAAATAATAATGCTCCATTACATTCATATACCATAATATCTTCAACCAGATTCTTTTCCACTATAAAAGGAAAGATCATAAATACTTGTGTACATTTAGAACCCTTTGTTCTTCTTTCCTTTCTTTAGGGTTTGGGTCTGGTAGTGATACATAACCTAGTAACCTAGGTTCAAAGTATGTATGAGCAGTTTAATGACCTTAGGCATAGGTTGAAATTGCATTGAAGATTGACTAGACTACTTAATAGTTCCTCCAAAAATGGGTTGATAAACTGTTTGCTTCCAGCCTTCTCCCACCTTAGTCATTTTTCTTTCTTGTAGTTTTTGCCCATCTGATGGATGTGAGTTGCAACATCAGACTTGCTTTAATTTGAATTTCTCATTATGAATGTATGTAGTAGATGTGTGTAGAAGATAATATCTTTTGTATGATATATACATAATGAGAGAATATCGAAAATATGTAGTATCCATTATATAGAGCAGATATTTTCCTCAGGAATTTTTTCTCTGAGTATTTTGATTTAAGGAAAAAAGGAGCCTTTTAAAAATAGATTGTTGGTAATATATTTTGTTTGTATATCACCTATTTCTGTAGCCATTCTACAAGCCCCTTCTAGAAAACAGTGCCTTATGATAAAGCATTTAAGGGAATGGGGGAAGGAGTTCAGCATAACTAATCAGTATATCAAAAAGTCTGACATTATATACAGCATCCTATATCTATGGACCCCTACTTCTGCAAAGGAGCATGAGCATGAGGAGAAAGATGTTTTCTCATTGTCTTTTTGAGCCCTAGCTGAGTCATTACAATTTTTCAACATTCAGTTTTTTAAAATAATTATTATGGATACCTTTTGTTTTTATGTTGCCCTAATTTTTACATTCCATTCTTCTCCTTTCATCTCTATACCATCCCTTATAATCAGCATTGATTTTGCTTGTTTTATTGTTTATTTTTTCCATTTATATTGTTACAACCATTATGTATGTTGTTTTCCTGATTCTGCTTACTTTATTTCATATAGGTTCATGTAACTTATCCTATATTTCTCTGTATTCATTTTGTTGTTTTATTATTGACCGGGGAAATCTGTTACATTTGACTATCACAATTTATTTAGCAATTCCCTGATCAAGGGGTATCTTCTTTATCTGTATATCCTTATTACCATAAAATATGCTGTGATAAATATAAAATAGGACCTTAAATATAGGATATTTAAAATGTACTTTCATATATTTGTATAGAGTCTCATAGTTTTATCATAAGAAAATCAAAATCACTCGCTATGAATCCCCTCCTCATCTCAAAACCCCTTCATATTATCATCCCCCTGTGTCCTCTTTTACTCCAGTTTCATGCTCAAGAGGTCACCCTTTGATGTTTCTTCTTTGTTGGTTCATCTGTATTTTATTCTTTCTTTGCCAACTACCTTTTGGGCATATTCAGACTGAAGGTTTTCAAGTTGCCAACATCCTTCCAGCTGCCCAGTTTTGCAGCCTTATTTTCACATTCCACTACTCACTCCACACATCTAAGAATTTCCCAAATATCATAATTTTTTTATCCCCAAATATCTCTAGAATCCATACATTTCTCTTCACTCTCATAGCCATCACCCTGTTTCAGGCCCTCAACCCCGTCGCTGAACACTTGTAATTGTTGTGGTTCCCTGTTGCTAAACTTACCTCCATTTCCCATCTCTGTACATTACCTTGACTCCCTTATGGATATAATATTCTTCCTCCACATCTGCCTCTTGGAATTCCTCTATTTCCTTCAAATTTCAGCTCAAAGCATTTTCTGATTCTACCAGTGGATAGCACCCTCCCTCCAAAAACTAGCTTGAATTCATTTTGTATCTTGTGCATGTATTTCTATTTCTATATGTACATGCTATCTTCCCTTTTAAGAGTGTAAGATCATTGAACCTAGGAACTTTTTCATATTTGTTTTTATTTCCCCATCTCTTATTCTAGTGACTGGTACTGTGGGAAATTAAATGTGTGTTGATTGATTCAAGTGGCTTGATATTTAAGGGAATTTAATGTTGAGTCCTTTAGTAAAATGAATCATCATTTCCTGATTTTTGTGTTTGTCTTTCTTTTTACATATTATGAAAGTGAGAAATATTCCTCACAAAAATCATTGTGGGCTGGAAATCAAGAAACTGTCTTGGTAGTTATCCTGATGACATCTGATTACTTCTGATACCCTTTGCAGTCCTGAGATGATATAATTCTTTGACCTTTTCTGGTGTTCTCTTTTCCTTTATAAATAATTTGTGAAATGCGTTTCCAAGCAGCGTACATTATTTAAGTGTTCTTATACATATTATATTGATCTAATATTGTAACTGTATATTTTTAAGAACTGTACAGTTCTTAAGGGTACAGTTCTACCCTTCTATTGTGATATTGCAAACACGACAGTGAATTCGTTCTAAATTTCTCTTTTCCCTTTATCCTTTTCATAATATATACTCTTTCAAAAGGTGAGAAAATATGTTTCTTGGGTGGCATGATTTTTAAAAAATATAACCCATTTTGAAAAGAATATTGAAAGGTATCTTGGTAGGCTGGTAATAGATTACCCATGTTTCTTACTGAATTACCTACTGGTACATTCATTCTCAATTATGAGAAGATCCTAAGGAATTACAGAGGAGAGATTTTAAAATGTCATAATTTATAAATCACTAATTTAAAATTCTTCTTAGCACATGTTTTGCATTAAAAAGTAAGATCATACATTTAGGACTGGAAACGGGTGTTAGAACTAGTCCAACCACCTCATTTGAGAGATGAGAGACTCAGGCCCAAAGAAGCTAAATGATTTGCCCAAAGTCAAATAGCCATAATAAGTAGCCTAGCCAGTTTCAACTCACATCTAGATCTAAATTCTTAACTGACAGTCACTGAGATTTTGTTCATGTCCCCTTTCCACCAAATCTCTTCAGAGATGTGGTGTTACTATGTTCTCAAATCTGTTAGGCCTGAGCTTGATCTTTATAGACTCCAGCCTTCATTTTTAATAGTTTCTTATGAATTGCTTTCCGTCCCTTGGATTTCCCTCTGCTTCCTGCCAGACAATACTCCCTCATAATGAAGAAGTTTGGTTTTTTTTTTTTTTGATGCAAAGAAAGGAGGAAGAGGAAAAAATTTAAGCAAAGCAATTAATACATATTTAAAAAAACCTGACACCACACACCCTTTTGGACTTTGTAGCTCTGCAGAAGAGTATAGTGAAATGCCTTCTCAACTTGTCTTTGTCCTTTGTGATACAGCAATGTTTGTCTCAGTTATTTTCTGGTGGTAGTGCTTTCTATTTACATTGTTGCTAGCATTGCGTAGATTTTTTTCCTGGCTCTGCCTATTGCCATTTTCATCATCTCATGTAAGTCTTTCCATGTAGCATTTACTTTCATTTGTTTTGTTGCTGTTCTTTGATTTACATTGTTTGATTCACTTTGTATATTGTTTTCCTGATTTTGCTTATGTCACTTCATTAGTTCATGGAAGTCTTTTATGGTTTTCTGCATTCATCATCTTTTTTCTTATAGCAGAGTAACATTCTGTTATATTCAAGTGCTAAAATTTATTTAGCCATTCTCTAGCTTATGGGTAACTCCTTTGTTTTGTTTTTTTTCCTACAAAAAATGCTACTGTAAATATTTTTGAGCATATGTGATCTTTCATTTTGTGATTGATTTTGTTGGGTTGTACACTTAGTGAAATTTCTGGGTGAGAGGATATAGGCACTTTTTGTGACATTAATTTTATTCTTTTCTTTTGACAGAATTGTCAATACACTTTACTCTGTGGACCATTCATCTAATGATTTCCGTTCTATTCAGTGCTATTAAAATACTTAATGGATGTTGTAGTTGTTACTATCATTAATCTAGTTGACTATATTTTTTAAAATATAAATTCCTTTTAAAAAGAGCTCTTTGCTAAATAAACAAATCAAGAAATTTGATACTTGCTCTCCACTCTTATTGCTCAAGAGGCTGACCTTGAGTAAAATTATATTTTTGGTATTTTGGAATTGTTGATGCTACATATGTTGGCAGGTTTTGCTTTCCAAATGTAAATGAAAAAGTTAAATCCTACATTGTACTATGGGTCTTTTAGAATTAGAAGAGACCTTGGGTGGGGCATCTAGTGTAATTTAGGAAAGCAACAATCATGAACATTCTTGAAATTTTCATGTGATGGGGAACCCACTACCTCTTGAGGCATAGTCTCTTCTATTTTTGGACAGCTCTAATTGTTAGGAAGATTTTCCTCATAAATTTACCTCTTTGAATTTTCTCATTGTTTCTGGTTTTGTACTTTGGCATCAAATGGAACAAATATAACTTTTCACAAGTGACAGTCCTTCAGTACTTGAGGACAACTAGTACTGCAGGCCAAACATTCCTAGTTTTCAGTCCTTCTTGATGTGATATTGATGTAAGGCCTTTGACCATCCTGCGTTGCTTCTCTTTGGAAGCTTTATAGCTTTTTTTTCTCTAAACTCTGGCTTCCAAAATCGATTATAATACTGTAGCTGTCTTTTGACCAAGTCATAGTACAAAGGAACTACCATCTTATTTTTGGAAGTCATGATAATCTTAGGCTTCTCAGGTAGGTAGGTATTGGTGCAGAGGATAGAACAATGGAATTACAGTTAGGAAGGCCAGAGTTAGCCTTATCTCTTAAGATACTGCTGACTAGCTATGACTCCAGAAAAGTCACATAATCTCTGTCAGTCTCAGTTTCCTTATCCATAAAATGAGGATACAATCCTACATCACAGGACCATTGAGAGGATCAGGTGACAATTATAGCTTTGTAGCCTTGTTTGAGATATGATATTGCTAGACCCTCTTCTTTCCCATTTTTTCTTTGATTCCCTTGATATTCTTGACCTTTTATTCCTTCTGATTACATATCTTGTTAAAATTTATGTTGACCAATGTATTCCTTATGTATCCCACTTGTTTCTCTCCTCTCTACCTCCCTCTTTCTCTCTCTCTGATGGATTTGCAACTATGAAAAATGTTCCATCAAAAGCAAAATATCTTGTCAGTATCTGTCATCCAACAAATTTTTTCCCATGCGTGTCAGTTACATAGGATGTAACAGGGAGCTTTGTTCAACCTTTTGATTATTAGTATCAGATGAAGTATACAACAGGTCTAGCTTGCTACTCTTAAGGAGGATTTTTAGTGAAAAGTACAAATGCAAGAGCCACTTTATCAGGGATGAAATCGTTTAGATCAGAGGTGTCAAACTGGAAGCAGTTGAACTAATTAAAATATAATTGGGAAATGTTTAACACAATACAGCAAAGGGTGTTAATTTGTGGTTATCTAGTCAATCTAGAGCCATCTGGGATTTATTTGTTTGTTTCTTTGTTGGTTTGGGGGGTTTTGGGAGGGCAATTAGGGTTAAGTGACTTGCCCACAGTCACACAGCTATTACATGTGTCAAGTGTCTGAGGTTGGATTTGAACTCGGATCCTCCTGACTCCAGGGCTGGTGCTCTACTCACTGCACCACCTTGCTGCCCCCACGGGATTTATTTCGATTTGAGTTTTGTCTCACTGTTCTAGATACTCTTTTTCTTATAACATGTACTGATTGCGTTAAATCCCAAGGCAGTACTTGACTTAAAAACATCTAGTTTTAGAACATCCCTTTCATATGAAATGACGTTACCCTCTCAACACACTAATAATGTTGCTGCAAAACCTCTACTGCTACTGACCTCCTGTGGAACCTGTTCTCCCTCTAACCAGAGTTTCCATCTTTCCTCTTATCCTCCCTCTCCTGGTGGTTGTTTGATGATAGTTAATGGATGATAAAGGAGACATGATTTTCCTCATTTATTCATTGCTGAGGACCTCTCTCTCCCACCCCTCACCCCCATTTCATATGTGCGGTCTTCCTGCCTGTGTCTCCTAGGAAAGGATTTTGTGATGTTGGTATTTGGGGAAGGGGACATAGATGATAGTTAGGTCCTGTGTTTGTACTGGGGCTTTAGCTGAAAAGATGGAAGAACTCATGTTAGGAAGTGAACATTTTGTCACTGAAACCTTGTTGTAAATTGTTGGATTTCATGCATTTTTTAAGAAGGTACCATTATGTATTATTAGGTCCTTACAGGCTACACTAGAGATCCAATCGTTATTTTAAGACGGCAAAAGACTTAAATATCAACTTTTGGAGCCTACTCTGTGTAGTTTATGTATTAATTGCATAGTATCATGACAAAGGGAGAAACAAAATGGGAAAGAGGAGTCTGCTCTTATTTAAATGCTTAAGTCCTTGTGCTCCCCAGATAATTCTTTGGCCTTTCTATTACTTTTCCTTGTCGGTAAGTTTATTCTTATCTCTTAGAAATCAGTCTTAACAATTTAGTGCCACATTGATGGTGCTTTATTATGAGCTGGTGTAGCTGGGTATTAATACAGCCCAGCAAAACTCTGCCCTGTTTCTTGAAGCCAACCTCCCCACAGTTGACCTCACTGATTGGCCCAACAATTGAGCTGAATAATTTGTTCATTGATTTAACTCTTTAATGGAGCTAGACTCTTTTGTTTCATCATCATCACATGTGCTTAGTTATTGGGCTTTCTGCTATAGATAAAGAATAGAATATGTTTGGAGATAGTAGGAGATATTGACAGTTAAGGAAATTATTGGAAAGGGAATTAAAATACTGTCTACCACCGTATAAAATATTCTCTTTTGCTTCCTTTCGTAGGATTTGGACGAGGGAGAGGGAGAGGGGCAGGGCGTTTCTCATCCCAAGGTATGGGGTAAGTATCATTTTTCCAGTCTGACTTGTTTCCCTTCTTATTTCCTTTACCCATCTTGCTTTTGCTGGTTCATTTCTGCCACAGGTGCTTTCTATAATTGTAAATATTCTGCTTATGTTTCATTCCCATGAAAAGATTTGATACAGGAGAATAGAACATACAGCAGTTTCATAAGGCAGTTTAAAGATGTCTAGTTAAATTTAGTGAGTGTAATTGTGTATTAACAAAGTGCAATGTTATAAAACTGAATAAATGTGGATTTTTTTTTTGTGAGGGCTACTATGAGAAGTAAAGGGAAATGAGGGCTTTTCCTATAGCAAAGCAGCAATACTTTAACATTTTAGAGTTTTAATGTTGGAATTTTAACTTTACTTTGCAATTATTTTCAAATCCTAGGACATTTAACCCTGCAGACTACACAGATTCTTCAGCCACTGATGGCTTTGGGACAAAACCAGAAGTTTGGGAAGCTGGCCAGAATGATACAGATGATGGACCTGGTAGGATTCTCTTAAAAGAACTAAGCTGTAATAAAATGCTGCAGTCAGAGGCATTTTGAAGTTACTTGAGATGGATTATTTTTACAGTAATGGAAATCAGTTTTCATATATGATCATGAAACTAAAGAAACCAGACAGATAATTGGCAGTGGTTTTTGAAATTAGAAACAAAATGCAAACAACTTGCACTTCATTGAAAAATGGACTAGTTTAAGATGTAATGATTTTTCTAAATTTTGCCCCTAGAAAGTTCCTGATAACTTTCAAGTGGTCTGTAGCCTATAATGTATTTCTTTTTACTTGGAACTAAATTACTCTTTATCAAAAAGCAGATGAGAATCTTACAGGATACAGTTTTGCCCGTATATCCTTAGGAGATTAAACAAGCTGTGAATTGCAGGGTTTTTTCTAACAGTATTTATAATTGTATTGTCTTCTTAGGAATACATATCAAGGTTGAAAATAGAGATGTTAGTAATTAAGTAGTTCTGTTGTTTTTTTTTAAGCAATAGACACTCAACAAAAACTCAGATTTACCAAATTCTTTACAATTTGGAATTATTTTTCTCCCAGCGTCTCTGATTGGTAGATAGCAAAAATGTAATTTTCTAGAATTAAGGTGATGAAATTAAAGGTCATGGAATTTGTGCTTAAGTACTTGATACATTGTATATAACATAAATCTTGAAAGTAATGTAATGCAGAGATTTCATATCATTTCCAGTCAATCCACTGAACCAGCATAGAGTAGACATAATCTTGCTCAAGACCTGCCAAGCAAAAATTATTTTGGACTCAAAGGTAGAAAACCAAAATTTAGCATTTAATTTTATTTTCACAAATTGTTCTCATAAAAAGTTTGGGCCATACTTACTTTATCAAGGTCAGAACAAAATTCTAGGATGCAAATCTGTTAACTCTAGATTATATAACCATCTGATAAAAAAGAATTAACATGTTAGCAGAATTAATTTAAAATGAAAAGAATGATTTATCTTTATGATAATTAAAAATTTGTATAAGATCAAGTTGATTATTTTAATTTTACTTTTATTATGATTATTTTACATGTTTTGGGGGATTTTTTTCACCCCAAGTTTTTTCCATGTGCTTCATTGAATTTGTAACAGCATTGAGCCCCAAGTGTGGTTAAGTGCTTGTTTCCTAAGATCCTCAAGGTAGTGGATTTTGGAAATATATGCATTCTTTGGAGAGGAAAGCCAAAGTGAATCATAATGACTTAATCTCCTGTTCACTGAGAAATCTATTACAATACTCCATAAATAAAATTCTTTTTTCAAATGAATTCTCTAAATTAGGATTCAAAGACCTTTTATAAGTTATGCCTAAAGATATTTATTTCTATTAGATGAAAACATTTTTAAAAATATTTAGGAACCAAGTAAAAATAACAATGAACAGCATTTTTGGTGGAAAATAAAAATGAGCAAGAATGCCAGCATTATTTTTTACATTTTTTTAAAAATCTGTAATGTCTGGCTCAATAGAAAACTGCCAGATTCTCATCTCCTTCTGCATTTTATCTGTTGTGATAAATTGTTTGGTTGAAGTATATGAAGAAGATTCATAATATCTTAATATTATTATGAAAATGGTTTTGACCTTGCTGACCCCTTAAAAAGGATCCAGGGACCTCTAGGAGTCTACCCACTACACTTTGAGAAATGCTGTTTTAAGTTAGAACTGTTCGATATGATCATGGAGAAAAGTGGGGAGGCAATGCTTTCTTAAAAAGTCTTTATTGTTCTTCTGAATTTGTGGCCTTGGGCAGTCTTTTAGGCCTCTTTTTCCTCCCTATTTAATTTGAGATGTTATCCAATTTTAATTAAGAGATATTAGGATAAGTCAGAAAATTTTAAAGGAGCATAAGTTTACATAGAGGCATAGATTTTAGCTAGAAGGTACTACACAGGTTGTTTAATCTAGCTCGTTAATTTTATAGGTATGGAAACAAAAACCCAAAGTGACTCATACAGAGTAGCTTACTCTCTGAGAATTGTATATACCACCTCTTCAGTATTCTATGATTTGGACTTAAGGGCAGCTAGGCAATGTTTTATTAGCCTTATCTCAGCTTGCAACACATTATTAGCCCTCTTTTCTCCCATCCTTTACAGTCCAAAGGTCTTCCTCTTGGTAAAGAAACTAGAAGCAAAACTAGAATTGAGTAGGTTTGCATTCTTTTTTCATTTAATGTTTTCCCTTCTACTCCCAAGCAGGATTCTGTCTTGGTCCTTGTCTTTTCCTGAACATAGCTAAAATAATGCCTTTTCAAAATGCTTTGTCTTTTCAAAAAATATTTTTATTGACTGTTTGTTTTTTCAATCACATACATTCCATATTTTATACTTTTTTACTGTCTCAGAAAGCTGTTCCTGTAACATAGCACTAAAGAGAAGGAAAACCCTTCAGCAAAATTAACTAACATATTGAAAGCTTCTGACATTCCATGTGCAAAGAAGGGTGAGAGGTGCTTTCTCATATCTCCTCCTTGAAATCAAGCTTATAAATGATAATGTCACAGCATCCATAAAAAGTTTCATTTTTGATGATTTTCTCTTCTTTTTCATTTACATTGTTTTTATTGTGTATATACTTTTCCTGGTTCTGCTTATTTCTCTTTGTATCATTTCATAGAAGTTCTCATGTTTCTTTCCATTGTTCACATTCATCATTTTTATATTAATATATGTACCAGAACTGTTTATCAGTTGCCCAGTCACTAAAGCATTTTGCCTTGTTTTCAGCTTCAATACAAAAAAAAAAATGCTGCTACAGATATTTTGATGAATGTTTGGCCTTTAACTGTCTTCCTGTATACCTATACCTAGGAGTGATATCTGTGAGTCAGGGTATAGATGTTCTTGTTCTTTTCTTAGAATAATTCCAAATTGCTTTTCAGAATGGTTGAACCAATTCACAGCTCCACCAACAGTTCATTAGTATCCTGACTGTCCACAATCCTGTTTGTGTGGATTATTCCCATATGTTATCATCTTTGCCAAAGTACTGGATATGAGCCTGAAAAGTCAGGTTTTGATTTCCATTTCTCTTATTAGTTATTTTATTCATGCTTTTAATTAACTAAGCATTTTTAAAGGGCCTGTCTGCCATATTCTAGACCCTGTTCTAAGTTCTAGGAATACAAAGGCATGAGTGAAACAGGCCTTGCCCTTAAGGAGCTTACATTCCAATTGGAAGAGAGAACATGTGAATATGTATGTATGTACTCTGTACTTTTTAAAAATATTTTATTTTCCCCCTAATTACAATGTCAAAATTATTTTTAACATTTTTTTAAAAAGTTTTTGTGTTCCAAAGTCTATCCTTTCCTCCCACCTCCTTGATACAGTAAGCAATCTGTCATAGGTTATACATGTACAGTCATGTAAAACGTTACCATATTAGTAATTTTGAACCCCCCAAAAAAGAATGGAATTTTTAAATGAATACAGAGTAGCTTTGGAAGGGAGGATCAGGAAAGGTTTCATGTTAAAAAATGATATTTGACCTGAATTTTAAAGGAAATAAGGTATTTCAGAGGCATATCAAGTGTATTCCATGCATGGGCCTAGAGAGAGAGATGGAGCCCTTTGTGTGCTGAACGTTAAGCAGGCCATTGTAGCTGGGAGGGGAGTCATATGTAAGAAGAGCTTTAAACGTCAAATAAGATTTTAAATTGGATCCTAGAGGTCATCAAGAGCCCTTGGAATTTATTAAATAGGGAAGTATTATGATCAGACATGCTTTCTAAGAATCACTTGGGCAGCTATGCGGAGGATAGGTTGGACTAGAGAGAAACTTGAAACAGACAAATTAGAGCTTTTCAGTAATCTAGGAAAGAGGCGAACAGAGCCTCAAACAGTGTGACTGTGTGTATAAACAAGACAACATATACTAGAGGTAGAAATGGCAAGATGTGGCAGTTGAATAGATATGTGGGATAAAAAAGAGAGGCTTCAAGCATGTCATTGAGTTTATGACAGGTGGAGGCTGATTGTGTTCTCTAAAGTAATAGAGGACTTTGTAGTAGGTTGAGGGGAGATGATGAATTCAGTTTGGGGACATGCTGAGTTTGAGATACTTGACATCAGGTTTAAAATATCTACTAGGCAAGTGATGATTTGAGAAAGGAGTTCATGAAAGATACTAGGGGTAACTATGTAATCTAGGAAGTCATCTGCATAGAGATGATAATTGAACCCATGAGGGCTGGTGAGGTAACCATGTGAGAATGTAGAAAGAGAAAAAGAAAAGGGCCCAGGACAATTAGAGCATGCTAAATTAGTGGGTCTAATATTGTTAATTGTCATTTCCCTTTTTTCTTTTTAAAGTGTTTCCCTCCTTTGGTCACATTTATTGTAGGATGGTTTTGGTAATTATTAGTTACTATCTCTATGTAGGTGATTCTCAGATCTATTTGTCTAGTCCTAATCCTCTCTTCTGACCTCCAACTTTGATTTTCCAACAGACTGTTGGATGCCTCAAAGTGAATTTCTCATTGACATCATGAACTCAAAGTCTCAAAGTGAACTCCTTATTTCCCCCCTAAACCCTTCTTTCCAATTTCCATCTTAATATCACAAGTATCACTAGCCTCTAGTCACTCTCTTATACCCCACATGAAGTTTGTTGCCAAGTCCTTTCAGTTTTATCTTTGTAACATAGCTTGTACACACTCCCTTCTCTCCTCTGACACTGCTAATATGCTTATTACCTCCTACATAGACTATTGCAGTAGTCTACTGGTTGGTCTCCCTTATCCTCTCACCTTCCTTACTGCATTTCATCCTCCACTCACCCATCAAATTGATCTTCCTTAAGTACAGATCTGACTGTTATCCTCCTATTCAGTCAAGTTCCTGTTATCTGTCAGCTCCTTTTTATCTCCAGGACCAAATACAAAATCCTCTCTTTTAAAGCTCTTCGTAACTTTCCATACTTCATATATCTTATACCCCTTTACATTGTGATTCAGAGACACTGGCTTTCTAGCACAAGGGACTCTGTCTCCTGAGTGAATTTTTCATTGGCTATCCCCCATGTCTGTAATTCTCTCTGTCTCTTCGCTTCCTTCAAGTTTCACTCAATGTCCCACCTTTTGCAAAAAAGCCTTTCTTTATCCCCGTTAATTTTAATACCTATCTTCTGAGATTATTTCCAATTTATCCTTTATGTATCTTGCTCATACATACTTGTTTTCTAATTGTCTCTTTCCCCATCAAACTATGAACTCTTTGAGACCAGGTACTGTTGGGATTGCTTTGTATCCCCAATACTTAAGCACAGTGCCTGGGCACATAGTAGATGACTCATAAATGCTTCTTAAGCTGATGAGCTCGAGCGTGTGCGCACACACACACACACTGTCACACACATACACACACACACCCCTTGTCAGAGACATTTGCTCTCTGTTCGCGAATTTTTTCCCCCCAATTGTCCACTTTCCCATCTTATCCTTCCTGACTTAATTTTGTGCAAATGTATTTTAGTTTCATGTAATTGAAATTATTTCATTTTTGATTGCATTTGTCTCTTTAGTTAAGAATTCATACCTTAGGTTTTGTTATTTTTTTTTTAATTTGGTGGAGAGAGTCAGAGGGAGAGAAGGTGGCTTTTAATGAAAAAATTCAGCCCTTAGCTACAACTATGAAAGATGTATAATCTGATTCTTATGTCTAATTTTTTTATGTTGTGTACGACTTCAGGTCTCGTTCGCTTTTAAATTTATTGTGACATGTAGTGTAAGGTATTAGTCTGCATCTAATTTCTGCCAGATTTCTTTCTGGTTTTCTTAGCCGTTTCTGTCAGAAAGAAAAATTTTCAGGCAGTACGATTTCTAATTTATTGGACTTACAGTGGAATATTCCCTATGTTTCTGATTCTTGTCTAGTCTGTTCCATAGGCCTGCTTTTCTTTTTTTTTTTTTAACCAGCTCAGAATACTTGTGATAATTGTTGTTTTATAAAAGAATTTGAGATTTGCAAGTATTCATTCCAACCCCCCCGCCTTAGTTCCTACTTCTTTTTCATTGTTTCCTTTAATAATCTAGCTTTTTTTTTCTCCCAGTGAATTTTTTTATTTCTTTTTCTAGCTCTGTAATGTATTCTCTTTGTAGTATGATTGGTACAACACTGAAAAAGTAAATTAGGTAGTATTTGTCATGGCCTTTCTAGCCATGTATCATTGAAATGTACCTGTAAGTTCTTTTTTTTCTTTCCAAAATAAATTTTTATTGATATTTTGTTTATACTTTAATTATCTTTAAAATAACTGTTCTTTAAAGAAGATTTTTTAAAATTAAAAGATAAAAAATAATAAGAAAAGCCATTCAATACATCAAAATGAGTCAGACAATACATGCAGTATTCCACACCCAAGGACCTACCACCTATGTAAAGGAATATAATGGAAGTGTTTTCTCATATCTCTTCTTTAGTGCCATCTTTGTTCTTTGTGGAACATTTAAATAATATTTTAAAAATTAAAATAGACTGAGGCACACAGTTTGGAGCATGATTAGTTAATTAGTAAAGGATGAATTTGCCAATAGGATTTCAGCTTCCCCAGAAAAGCTAAGGCCCTGAGGTTGAGGGATAGCTACCTTTTTTTAAATAGATTTTAGGGAAGTGCAAAATAAAGAACAGGATGCCATAGACAGAGAACAGGTTATGACTGGTTGGAAATTGAGAGTGAATAATAACAACCCTCTCCTTCCCTTCTGTGACTAAGAAATGTCCATTGTTTGAATCCACCTAACAAGGTTAGAGATAGTGGACCAGAATTCTTTGGATAATAAACCAGACATCCTTCAAGGATAACATATCTTTCACACAAAAATAGAACAGTTAATTAATAAGAGAACTATATTTCTAAAGTTAACTCATTACAGGATAGTTGAATTTCTGACATCATGTCTTAGGCAGTTACTGGACAAAATAAATTGTAAACAATTTAAAAAGAAAGAAATAATGTGATTATTTCATTTGTAATTCTGCAACATTCCCTTTTTCAATAGTTTTTTGG
This sequence comes from Phalanger gymnotis, assembly GCA_028646595.1. Lineage (NCBI taxonomy): Eukaryota > Metazoa > Chordata > Mammalia > Diprotodontia > Phalangeridae > Phalanger > Phalanger gymnotis. Next base: position 398,362,555 of record CM053622.1, on the reverse strand, counting down.
CTATTGCCCTTTACAAAGTCTTTGTGTATGCTGTTTTATTTGCATCTTCTCTTTTTTCATCATGTTTATTGTTTTTTATAGCACAATGATATTTCGTTACATTTATATGACAAAGCATTTTCTTTTTTTTACTCATTCATTTTCTTTTTCTTTTAAAAATTCTGACCTTGACAGACACTCCAGAAAATTTCCAAATACAAAGCAAAATAGAAAAAGAGGATATGTGAATCCAGGAAATCTCTGTTACACACAGCATGCTTTTTAAGTTTGTAATAAATTGACGATATTACTTTAAAATCTTTCCTCCTTATTGATTGCTTTGGGAACTTGTCTCTTAAGTGTATTTTTTAAATGTTTTGCTAACCCTCTTTATTTTTATTAGGGATTTTGGTGGAATAGGGCAGGAGGGAGAGAGTGCAGCACTAGCACTAGCTCCCATCCCTTCTGAAATTAAAACTCAGCCCTTTTAACAAATAAGCATTAATGAGGAAAACAATGGAAGTGCTTATTTCAGCTAAGTGGCCCAAGTGGTTCGAGTGCCCGCTGTGAAGGAAGACCCATTTTCCTGGATTCAAATCTGGCCTCAGATTCTTACTAGCTGTGTCACTCTAGGCAAGTCACTTAACCCTGTTTGTCCCTGTTTCCTTATCTGTGAATTGAAGAAGGAAATGGCAAACCACTTCAGGCTCTACCAAGAATACTCCTAGTGGGGTCATGAAGAATTGGAGACAGCTAAAATGACTTAACAACTACAAAGAGCAAAGCAAATCATACATTTGCCTTGTCTAAATATATCTCTCATTCTGCATCATCTGGAGAGACTGTGCTTCATCTGAGATCTTTTAGAGTCATGGTTGATCATTACATTGATCAAAGATCCTTAAATCTTTTAGAAGGTATTTTTCTGTACAGTGTTCTTGTTACTGTATAAATGATTCTCCAAGTTCACTTCAATTTACCCAAATGAATTCATACAATTCTTACTGGGTTTCTGTGAATCCTTCGCTTTGGTCATTACTTAAGGTGCAATACCATGCCATTGTATTCGTATACCACAATTTGTTCAGCCCAACTATAGAATACTCCCTTTCTGCAACCAAAAAGGTATGCTATTAACACGTTTGTACTATTGGGTCCTTTTACTCTTTCTTTCATCTTTTTAGTGTATAGGCCTAGTAATAGTATCACTGAATCATCTGCATAGTTCCAATTGCTTTTGAGAATATCATGACCATTTCACAATTCTTCCTGCAGTGTTTATTTTCCTGTATCCCATCCAAATTTTTTTTATTTTGTTTTTTGTTGTATATTTGTCATTCTGATTGTTGTAAGGTGAATAGGCAAGTTATTTTAATTTACATTTCTCTCATTACAAGTGTTTTGGAGCGTTTTTATGTGTTTTGTTAGCTTGAATTTCTTCAAGAACCATCTTTATGTCCTTTGATCATTATAAAATAGATGTCATACTTTTGCTTCAGTGCAGTCTTAAATATCTCAGGCTTGATATCTTCATCAGAGAAATTTACAAAGATTTTTACACAGTTTCATTTCTAATTTTAACTGCATGTATTTTGTTTGTGCAAAACTTTTTCTATTTTATGTAATCAGAATTGAATCTTATCTTCTGTGGACTGCTCTATCCTTTCTCTGGTCTTGAATTCTTCTATCCATCAGTATAAAAGTTATTTTCTTTCTTGGCTCCTGTAATTTTTTTTTAGTGACCTTTTAATGTGACCCATTTGGAACTTATTGTGGTTTATGGTGGTAAATTTTAGTCTAAACCTAATTTCTGCTAGGCTGTTTTCTAGTTTTCCCAGTTTTTGTCAACTAATGAACTCTTACGAAGTAGTTGTGGTCTTTTAAGTTTATTGAACACTTATTACTATGTTTGTTTGCTTTTGTATGTTACATACCTGATTTGTTCCACTAACAGACTTTTCAAATGTCAAATTGTTGTGATGATTACAGTTTTGTAGTAATAGCTTGAAATCTAGTACTGCTGGGCCACCTTCCTTTTCTCTTTTTTTCTTTATTTTTCCTTGAGATTTTTGACCTTTTGTTCTTGTGTATTTTGAATATAATTTGGTGGTAGTTTGATTTATATGCCATTGGAAAAGTAAATTTAATTGACATGACCCCATCCTTAAAGCAATTTATACATTCTACAGTTAATTTGAAGAATTTGTTTTTTTCTATCTTGCTCTAGAATTTTGTGGGTAATAATATAAAACTGAAATTTTGTGTAGTTTTATTTTATATCTTGCTACATGTGTTAGTATTTTCAAATTTCTTTTAAATCGACTTGTTGGTGTTCTTATTCTGTCTTTTCGAGAAAGTGTGCTTATTTCCTCAGTTTTTTTTTCCTTGTCTTATTGATATAGCCATTATTTGTAACACTGTCAAATAGTAATAGTAGTAATGGACATCTTTGCTTTACTCTTTATTGAAAAGGGCTCTAATTTATCTCCTTTACATAATAGTGATTTTGATCTTAAAGATAGCTACTGTTTACCATATTAAAGAAAGATTCTGTGCTTTTTAGTGTTTTTAACAGAAATGAGTTGTATCTTTTTAGTGCTTTGACTATGTTGATATAGTCATGTGATTTTTATTGCTTTCGGTATCACTGGTTTCTTTTGCTTAAAATTTTCCTAATATACTAACCTTTCATTCTTTAAAAAAAAATTCTCTCTGATCATATTGTAGAATCTTGGTGATACTACATCATCAACTACATGTTACAGCACATATACTACATTTTACTTCTTTGTTTATAATTTACTTAAGATGTTTATGTCAGTATTTTTTTTTTGAATACCTGTCTATGGTTGTTTCCCCATTTAGGTGTCGACCATATTTCTATTTCAGAAGGAATTCCGTAAGAACCTATCTTTCCCATTTTTATAAGAAGTTTATGTAGTATTTGAATTACTTTTTCTTTTAGTTTTTCTTGGAATTCACCCTCAAATCTGTTTGGTCCTTTAAAAACAATTGCTACATAATTTGACAAAACCATATCTTTCATTTTTTTCATTGGTATATTTTCTTTTTTGTTTTATACTGGAAAATTGTTTTCTGGTCTCTTTTAGTCAGACTGGTTAATGATTATCTTACTGTTTTTCCTCCATTTCAGTTTTGTTAATTTTTTGATTTTCAGGTTTTTGGGGGGTTTGGTGGGGTGTTGTGTTTTGTTTTGTGTGTGTGTGTATTTGGTCGAGTTTTTTCTGTTTAGTTTTGTGTGACCAGTTCCTTTTTCTCTTCCTCTTTTTGGTTATTAAAATTGTTTAAAGATTTATGTTTTCCCCTTAGGACTGCTTTGTATATTAAAAGTTTTAATCTCTTGTCATGTTCTTTGATGAAATTTTCTGTTTCTATGATTTGTTCATTGACCACTAAATTTTTTATATTAAGGTATCTGCGCTTTGATTTTTCATTTTTTTCTTTTTTCTTTTAATTTTTTTAATATGTTTAGTTGTCAGCATTGATTTTCACAGGAATTTACAAATTTTCTCCCCATTTCCCCCCCCCCCCACACACACACACTTCAAGATGGCGTACACTCTGGTTGCCGTGTTCCCCAGTCTGCCCTCCCCTCCGTCACCCCACTCCCCTCCCATCCCCCTTTCCCTTCC
>CM053622.1:398343220-398358423 GCA_028646595.1 Phalanger gymnotis | reverse complement strand
TTAAACATATTTTCACATTACACATGATGTAAAGAAGAGTTAGAACTAATGGGAGGAACCATGAAAAAGAAGAAACAAAACAACAGAAGTAAAGGAGAGCAAATAGTAAGCTTCTAGACTCCAAAGTTCTTTCTCTGGATGTGGATAGCATTTTCCATCATGAATCTTTTGGAGTTGTCATAGATCCTTGCATTGTTGAGAAGGGCTAAGTCTGTCAAAGTCAGTCATCATACAGTGTGGCTAGTACTATGTACAATGTTTTCCTGGTCCTGCTCATTTCTCTCTGCATCAGTTCATATAAGTCTTTCCAGGTTTTTGTGAAGTCTTCCTACTCGTCATTTTTTATAGCACAGTAGTATTCTATTACTTTCATATACCACAGCTTATTCAGCCATTCCTCAATTGGTGGGTATCGCCTCAATTTTCACTTCTTTGCCACTACAGAAAGAGTTTCTATAAATGTTTTTTTACATGTGGGTCCTTATTCTCATTTTTATGATTTCTTTGGGATATAGCCCTAGAAGTGGTATTGCTGGGTCAAAGGGTATGCACAATTTTATAGCCCTTTGGGCATAGTTCCAAATTGCTCTTCAGAATGATTGGCTGAATTCACAATTCCACTGACAATGCATTAATGTTCCAGTTTTCCCACATCTTCTCCAACATTTACCATTTTCCTGTTTCGTCATGTTAGCCAATCAGATAGATGTGATGTATCTCAGAGTTGTTTTGATTTCCATTTCTCTAATCAGTAGTGATTTAGAGCATTTTTTCCTATGACTATAGAGAACTTTAATTTCTTCCTCTGAAAACTGCCTGTTCATATCTTTTGACCATTTCTCAATTGGGGAATGACTTGTATTCGTATAAATTTGACTCAGTTCTCTATATGTTTTAGAGATGAGGCATTTATTAGAGAAATTAGTTGTAGAAAATTGTTTCCCAGCTTTCTGCTCCCATTTTAATCTTGGTTGTGTTGGTCTTTGTGCCAAAACTTTTCAATTTAATATAATCAAAATCATCCATTTTGTATTTCACAATGTTCTCCATCTCATTTGGTCATAAATTCTTTCCTTTTCCATAGATCTGACAAGTAAACTATTCCTTGCTGTCCTAGTTTACTTGTGGTATCAATCTTTATATCTAAATCATGTACCCATTTTGACTTTATCTTGGTATAGGGTGTAAGATGTTGGTCTGTGCCTAGTTTCTGCCATACTGCTTTCCAATTTTTCCAGTGGTTTTTGTTAAATAGTGAGTTCTTATACCAGATTGCTATAGTCATGAACAGTGTTGTGTGTTACATACCTAACCTGTTCCACTGATCCACCCCTCTTATTTCTTAGCCAATACCAAGTAGTTTTGATGATTACTGCTTTATAATACAATTTAAGAACTGGTACAGCTAGGTCACCTTCCCTTGCACTTCTTTTCATTAATTCCCTTGATACTGTGGACCTTTTCTTCTTCCAGATGAAATTCATTATTGTTTTTTCTAGGTCTATAAAATAATTTTTTTGGTAGTTTGATTGGTATGGCACTGAATAAGTAATTTAATTTAGGTTGAGAATAACTAAGTCATTCACAGTTGATCATCATGCAGTACTGCATTTACTCTGTATACTGTTTTGCTCACCTTACCATCAGTTTATGTACATCTTTCCAGGTTTTTCTTATAGCGTCGTGCTTTTCATTCTCCCCACCCCATCATACTTAATAGTATTTTATTTTTTCCAATTACATGCAAAGGTAGATTTCAGCATTCACTTTTACAAGATTTTGAATTCCAAATTCCCTGTCTTCTTCCCCAAGACAGCATACAATCATATTAAGCATATTTCTCCATTAGTCATGTTGTAAAAGAAGAATCAGAACAAAAGAAAAGCACAAGAAAGAAAAAACAAAAGAGAGAGAAAAAATAGTATGCTTCAATCTGCATTCATACTCCATAGTTCTTTCTCTGCATATGGACTGCAATTGTTTGTCTCTTCTTGTAGCACAATAGTACTCCATTGCAATCATATATGACATCTTGTTCATCCATTCCCCAGTTGATGGGCATCCTCTCAATTTCCAGTTCTTTGCTACCACAAAAAAGACTTGCTATAAATATTTTTCTACAATGTCTTGTCCCTTTTTTTCCCCCAGCTTTGGGATACAGACCCTTGTAGTGGTATTTGTGGTTCAAAGAATATGCATAGTTTATAGCCTTTTGGACATATTTCCAAATTCTTCTCCAAAATGATTGCGCTATTTCACATCTCCACCAATAGTGCATTTGTACCCCAATTTTCTCACATCCCCTCCAAGTTTATCATTTTCCTTTTCTATCATATTAGCCAAAAGAATGACAAGTCTTGCAGAAGACTGTGTCATACAGTGGGGAAACAAACATTTCAGAATTTAAGGATTAGCATTCCATTTGTAAGTCCAGTGTTTACTAATTCTGTAGCATTACATCTCTTTTTATTTTTTTGAGGTTGTGGCTTTTTGTTTGTTTCTTTTTGTTCAGGGCAATTGGGGTTAAGTAACTTGCCCAAGGTCACACAGCTAGTACATGTGTCAGGTGTCTGAGGCAGGTCCTCCTGACTCCAGGGGTGGTGCTCTACTCACTGCGTCACCTAGCTGCCCCACGTTACATCTCTATTGTATAATTTTATGTCTCTTAGGCTGAATTTCATGAAAATAATATTATTTGTAGTACCTCCCTCACAAGATAGTGCCTCTCAATATGCTTATTTGTCATACTAGTGTAGTAGGTAGTCTTTATGGGTGTAGCAAGCAGCAAAGAAAAAATGAGAGGAATTGCTTTTGTCTTTTGTTGAATAAACATAAGAAATTCTGTTGTTATTAGATTTAAGGGTTTTGTCACTATACCCAGAATTGTAATATTTGAAAATGACTAAAGACTTTCCTTGTCAACTTTAGACCTGGGACAATCATTCTGTTTTCTCTTAACTAAGTGGCAATTTTTTATCTTCTCTCTTAAGATTGTCAGTTATGGAGAAATGGATTAATAGATGGATCGCATAGTCTAACTTTTAAAAACATCTTTATTTGTACCTTTCCTTTTTGTATTTAATAACTTGACTCCCTTTTCTTCCTTTCCCCCCAAGTGTGGAATTCTCTCTTGTAGAAAGAAAAAGAAGAAAATTAGGTGGTACTAATGTGAGACTCAGTGAAATACCCATTGCCTATGTCTTCCCATCTTTCTCTAAAGAGGAAGGATATTTTATCTCTCCTGGGACTGATTGTATGTTTATTATTCTTAATGTGAGTTCAGATGCAGTGTGGCATTGCTTTCATTTCTATTAAGTGTATTTGTTGCATTGTTTCCATTTTCTCCTTGTTCTGTTTTCTGTGCATCAGTTTTTAACAAATTTCTTCATTGTCTATCATTCGTTTTTTACGTTACCTATATTCCCATTGTATTCATCTTCTTGTTCTTTCCTAGAGAATTATGATAAAATTTCCAGAGTTATGATAAAAAAAAGGAAAAACATTTATCTAAGGTAACCAGCATATCAAAAAATGTCTTGATAATATGCTGTTTTCCACCCCCATGGCCTCTTAATCTCTGCAAAGAATCAAGGGAGAGATTTCTTCTGTGTCTCTTCTTTGGGGTAAAACTTTGATATTTTGTTCCAGTTCCATTTCTGTTATTTTTTTGTTATTGTTCTTTGCACATACATTGTTGCAGTCATTATGTGTATTGTTTTTCTGATTCTGCTTGCTTCAGTTATTCCAGCAATTCTCAAAGTGTTTTCTGAAGACCCTTTATGTCGCCAGACCCTTTTAGGGTATCTGAGAGGTCAAAACTGTTCTAATTTCTAAAGTTAAGCATTGATAGATGTATCCCATATAAACAAAAACTCTTTGGGTGGAGGGATTCTTGGTAATTTTTAAAAGTGTAAAGGGGTCCTGAGGCCAAAAAGTTTGAGAACAGTGACTTAAATACTAAAAATAAAACTATGTTTTTCTATATTCATCATATTAATCTTTTATTCTATCACAGTAGTATTCTATTACATTCACATACAATTTGTTTGAACATTCCTCAGTTGATAGGTATGTACTTTGTTTCTATTTCTTGGCTAGCACAAATATATGCACAAAAATATTTTATACAGGGCTTTTTTTTAGTCATTGACATTCTTGCAATATTTTCCCTGCCATGAAATTTTTTGGATTGGTCATTTAAGCATTCTTTTGTGTAGTTCAGAATTCCTGTCCATAATGTTTGTACCACTTAATAGCTCCAACAGTGCTTTAGTGCACCCATTTTCCCATAATTTCTCCAGCTTTCATTGTTCCTTTCTTTTGTCATCTCCTAAGTGCTTTGGGATAAAATAACAACCTTAGGGTTGTTTTATTTCCACTTCTCTTACTGCTGATTTGTAGCATCATTTTATATGGTTCTCATTAGTTTACAGTTTGACCATCTAAATATCCATTGCATTTTACTTATTACTGTTAGTTTTATATATATTTTGGACAGCAAATACTTATCAGCGCCATTGGATACAAATATGTTTTTTTTTTCCTAATAGACCTCTTCCCTTTATATCCTAGTTGCAAAAGAGCTTTTTCATGTAATAACTGTTATCTAGATTGTCTTTTGTAAATCACTTTTGTCCCTTGCTTGGTTAAGAATTCACCTTTTAACAATATCTGATTTAGTTTTCTAATTTAAAAAAAATTATATATTTTTTACTCTTCTGTTCAGATTCAAGTCTGTTTTGAATTTAGTGAGGCATAATGGCTTATATCTTTTAATGGATCTTCCTCCAGGTCACACCCACCAACTGGTGACTCTTTTCCCATTCTCTTTTCTCCTAATATTCTGCCTCATTTCATTATCTCATCAATTTTCTTGGATTCAATTGCCTTATGTAGGTGATTCCTAGAAATGTTTTTCCAGCACCTATCTTGTATCTGCAGCTTCCTATTTATATCACTGAAGTTAAACTGAATTTCCCCTAAATATCTAAAAATCAAGCTGTCCAAAACAGAACTCATCATTTTTCCTCCCAAGCCTCCCCATCTTCCCTGTTACTATTCTGAGTTCTCTCTCATGCTCCCAGTTCTACTCCTCACTTGCGCTTACCTCACATGTCCAATTTTTTGTCAGTTCTCATTGTTACTATGATGACAGCCTCATTAGTACATGTCCCGTTTTCTCTTCTGACACTAACAACCTGGTGCAAGTCCTTTAGCAAAGGACTGAGCATGTTACCCTCCTCCTCAGTAAACCCTTTGGCTCCCCGTTACCCCCAAGATCAAATAAAAAATTCCATTTATCTTTTTAAAGTTCTTTATAACTTGGCACTTTAAGATTTTTCCAATTTTCTTAGACTTTATATTCCCTTCCACACTCTGTATGCCAGTGTCACTGGCCTTTCTGCTGTGATTGACTGCTCTCTGTGCCTGGAAGGTTCTCATTCCTTACCTCCATCTCCTGGCTCCTTTTAAGAATCAAGTTCAAATTCTGCCTTCTACAAGAGGCCTTTCCCATTCCTTGCCATTTTGATAAAGCCTTTCCTCTGAGATGTAGTTGTTTGCTTGTCTACTTTTGAATTTTCTCTCCTTGAGGTCAGGGATTGTGTTTTTGCCCTCTTTGTATTCCTAGTGTTTAGCACATGATATCTGGCATGAAATAAGTACTTCATAACACATCTTGAACTGGATGTCCTTGTAGGTATCTTAAACTCAACATGTCCAAACCTGAACTTAGTATCTTTTCCTTCAGCTTTTACCACCTTCCCAACTATATTTCTTTAGGGGGCACCACTATCCTCCTAGTCCCTCAGACTTGCGCTCAATGTCATTCTTCTCACTGTCTTTTACCTCCCATTATCTAATCTGTTGCCCAGGCATATCCATTTTACATAATACTATCTCTTGAATACCCCTGTCGCCACATGCATAGACCATTCCAGTAGTCTGAAGTTTGTCTCCTTGCTGCAAGTCTCCCCACCTCAGTCCATCTTCCACTCAGGTATCAAGTGATCTTCCTGCGTAGGAGGTCTCACCATCTTGCTCTCCTGCCCAGTAACCTTCAGTGGCTCCCCATCACATAGAGGATGAATTATAAAATCCTTTGGCATTCAAAGCTCTTCATATGCTCTCCCCTCCCCCCACCTTTCCAGTCCCTCCTTTCCAGTTTTGTTATACCTCATTCTACCCTTATGTACCATGTAATCCAGTGATACTACCGCTTTGCTGTTCCTTGAACTCCCATCGCCTAGCTCTAGGCATTTTCCCAGCTCTCCCCCTGGACAGAATTCCTGCCTAGGTTTCTCTTGAGTTTCTCCCCATTTCTGCCTCCTGGATTCCTTCAAGTCCCAACTTAAATCTCACTTTCTACAGGAAACATTTCTCAATCCTTCTAAATTCTAGTGCCCTCTTTCTGTTTATTATTTCTAATTTTTCCTGTACATAGTTTGTATGTGGATAGTTATTTGCATGTTTTCTTTAACATTAGGTTGTGAGTTCCTAGTAGTCAGTGACCATCTTTTGCCTTTCTTTATATACCAGCCCCCAGCACAGTGCCTGGCATATACTAAGTGCTTAGTAAATGCTTATTTACTAGCTAATTTCGGTCTGACTTCTTTCTGGTTTCTCCCAGTAATTCTGGTCACATATTGAGATCTTTCCTGTGTAATTTATGTTTTGGGTTTATTGCACTACATTAATGAGTTTAGTGATTAAAAAAAATCTTGTCTAGTCTTTTCCATTGAGCTACTATTTCAATTTTTTAAAACCTTTCAGAGTTCCACTCAGTTTCTCCTCATTTGTATTTTTTATGCCATGATAACATTCTAGTACATTTGTGTAACATAATGTCCATCAGTTTCTAAATTTTTGCATTTCAAAAAAGTGTTGCTATTAATATTTCCTTATAAATTGGTCCTTTCTGCCTTTAACCCAACAATCCTAGTATTTGGTATCTATGAATAATAGTTGGTAACTTTCTTGGTTAAAGCCAATTTCTTCCCCAGAATGGTTAGCCCATTTTTCTACCTTGCCAGCAGTGTACTTCTATACACAATGACTCTTTTCCCCCCTTGCACAGCAACTATTAAACTGAATTGCTGATGACCTAAAACATCCCTTTGCTTCATATGAGATGGAGTTTAGAGTGGAACCATGAGACACCTGAAGTAAAAAGTATACTCTGAACTTTCTTTCTTTTTTTTTTTTTTTCCAGCAGGGGCATGGAAGAACTCTATGGAAGAGTGGACAACAGAAGACTGGAATGAAGATGTAAGTATATGTTGCAGACTGGATAAAATAATCATATATTAGTCAATAAGAGTTGATTAAGTGCCTATTCTGTTTTTGTAAGCCACTTCGCTAAGTGTTGAAGATACACAGAGTTCCTTTTCCCTTGAGAAGTTTTTATTCTATTGGGGGTGAGGACTATGTAACATTCACATGTACAGATGCCTGCAAAACATACAAGGTCTTCTAGTAGAGGAGAATACCAAGCAGGTGGGCGAAGCTGTGTGTTTGAATTGGATTTTGAACAGAATTTAAGGATTCCAAGTGGCCAAGATGAGCTTAGAATTTCTGCTTCCAGACCACTCAGTTTGGCCTTCATACCCTGTTCAGCCTGGCTACAGGATGTGTTTTCAGCCCTCTTCCTTAATTACTCACCTTCCCAAAGCATTTGCCACAGCCAAATCTGTCTCATTACTTTGCCTTCTACATGTTTCTGGCATTCAGTTCTCCATACTTTCATTGTAGTTCTTCTTGCCTATCTCCTACCTAGAAAACCCCTCATGTGTCTTCTCATTTCAAATCCTGTACATCCTCCAAAACTAAGGAGGATGCAGAGTGTTACTTCGAAAGTCGTCTGTGTATAGAGGCAAAAACTGGGTTCATGTTACCTGTATGATCTTGGACAAGCCATTTCCCTTCTAGGTCTCATTTTCTTTCTTTAAAGCAGTTAGAGTAGATCATCAGATCTCTTCATCTCCCTTCTTACTCTCAGATTCTATGTGCCTTCCCAGACCATTCCAGCCCACACTGATAAGTTCCTCTCTCAATTCATGCAGCATTTTTTGCCTACTTCTCATTGATAAATAATCATGTATGGCTACTTCCTTGGGGCATTTTTTATTCTTTCATTTTTCTGTCTTGCCTCTCATCTTGGATAAGTCATAAGTTGGTTTGCTTATCTTTTGTTAGTTCTCTGTGAGTCGAGTGCTAGATTTTGGGCCAAACACACATTTCATAGTTTTCTTGTGTTGTTTTTAATTCTTTGGTGTTTAAGAATGGCTATTACTCCAAGAAAACATGCGAAAGATTGAGCTCTTTAAATGGCACACTTTGACTAATAGAGTACCTATCTATTGTTTCTGTAAAGAAAAACACTTGTCTTAACCAAGATGATGTAAAGACTGGACTAATGATTCTTCTGATCAAACTCATCTTTTCATTTAAAACTATACCAAAATGTTAGACAGATGATACACAAGAGGCACTGGAGGCTTGGACTCCAGCCTGTAACAGGTTCACTCTTGATCTGGTCAGATAGGAAAGTGAGCTTCAAAGCGGTTAATGATAAGCGTTATTCTAGTCTAGTTTTTTCTAACACAGTATTGCTGATAATGGAAGCACCACAAACTCCTACAGTATTCACTAATCACCCTTCTCGCAGGGGCTGGGCCAGTTAAGACGGGCACAACTTGTGCAATCAACCCTAAAGGGTTCCCCTAAATCCCTTCATGCCTCAGTGTGGGCTGGTTGAGGCAAACACAGATTTCCCTCTCCCAATCTTTGATGAGGGCCGATCAAGGCACACAGCATCCCAGCTTGTGCATTCGACCATAAAGGTTCTCCAACTCACTGACCATTAGCCACCTGTTTTATAGGGCATCAGACAAAGAAGGCATATTACCAGCAATATCCTTACAAGTTTGCATCACCTCATCCCTATATCTCACTGCGCAGTTGCAGTGGATGTTTACAGTTTCAGCACACATGTTTATATTATTTATTCTTATATAATGCCACCTAAGTGTGGTGGAGATATTTTGAACCATGAGCCTGGGAACTCATATGTAATACTTGGGAAACACAGATTGTTATGGCCACGGATCCTGGGAAACTGAGGTTATTATGACCATAGTTCCTGGGAAACTGAACTCTAAGAAATAATAACAAAAATCCACTTTACACATACTAGAATCTACCTTACTGACACTAAAATTCACCTTACTAACACAAAACTATTATTAGAAGTTCAGATGAATCTGTAAAACCTGGGCGTATTCATTAGATAGCAGAATACAATTACAAAAATATTGCATATTTTTTACTTCTCATGGGCCTAGAAGTCTTGCCTCCATTGAAGGAATTATAAATTCTGATAAACATGTTGCTATATTTTGAAGCCAAAATGTTCTGAAATTATAAAAATTCCCAAAGGAAGATGGCATGCTGTAATATTGTCCTTATACCATGCCTCATTGGTTAAGAGTAAGAAATGGACAAAAATATACTTAACTGGTTTCGGGAGCTTGACTGATTTAAAACTCATTGAGAATTGGTGGGGTATAATGAAGGCTAGATTTGGAAAAATGGATTGTTCATCAAAGCTATCTAATATGATAAGTGTGCTTTCTTGATAAATTATAGAATCTGTGTTATGGAACAAAGTGATTGCACCAAATGGAACACATTTTGTTTATTAAAAGTTTTTTTAAGTTGTAAAAAAAAATGTAAGATTAATTATACGTCAGAAAATATACCTTACTTTGTCTCAAGTAATTCTCACAACTGTAATCATTCTAGACTCCCATTTCACTTTTGAAGAAAAGAGGTGATAACATGGCTTCTGCAACACAAGCAGTGCACCTGAGATTCCAATTTCTCCTTTGGCTCTTTCTTACTGAACTATAAAGGAACTAATTTGCTTCACTTGTCGTCTTCTCCATTCTCCTGTTTAAACTCAATGGTGCTGGGTGGCATGATAGTTTAAAATTATAGTAGAACACTATGACCATATAAGAGCAAGAAGAATTAATTTCACATTTGGAGTTTTGGTTAAAATTGCAAAAATTCCGGGCTCCATGTAGCCTTTTTATTTTATTAATCCCTGTCATCATAGACACTATTTTTTGAATCCCGCACTGGGATGCCCATTTATGGCTCATATTTTGTCTTTACTGGTAACTTCATCCACTCACATGGCTTCAGTGTGCTGTTTCAGTCAAATCTGATATCAGCTACCTATTATTCTATCTCTCTTTATGTTCCATTCCTTTTAAACGTATTCTTGCTCATTACTGTGACCCCCAGTTCTTCAAACGCGCAGTAATTTCTAAACTATCATGCTTGCTCTGGCTTCATTTTCCTTCCTAGTCATTCTTAACTATAGTTAACCAATCTCAACATATCTTCCTTCCCTGCAGCAAGGCAATCTGTTTACACTTCTTTAATTGATTCTTTAGCTCACTACAGCTGTTCTGAGACCTCCCTTCTCTCTTTCACCTTCCCATGCTCACATACCCCACCCTCCATCATACATCTCAGTGGAAGACCTCTCTCATATTACTGTAGAAAATAAAGGTCTTCGTATCAAAACCCCTTGATATACCCTTCTCTTTTACTTTCATATCTTAAGTGTTGGCTATTCTTCTTGACCATCCCAACCCCTTGCACCCTTGATTTGATCACTCCTTATCTTTTCTAACAGCTTACCCCTGAAATCGTTCCCTCCCTTCCTCTCTAATCTACCTCCCTATGTACTGGCCCAGGAGTCAGGTATATATACCTTATCCCCAGGCCCAGGGTACCTGCTGCCTTGAGGTCACATGTGTCACCTTGGTCCTCGGGTGTGTCTTTTTGACTGGGTCCAAGTTTTACAGAACAGATCCTTTTATTAAGGGGATTCTGTGAAGTTTGGATTCAGTTAAAGGGCCTAGAGAGCCATATGTGGCTTAGAGGCTTCAGGTTCCCCACCCCTGTACTGGTCTGTTCTCTGTTACCTAAAAATATGACTGTTGGAGAGTCACAGTTTCCCTGCCCTTAAAAAACAAAACACCAATTAAAACAAAACACTTGAAATACTATCCTAGATTTCTTCTGGTCACTTACCAAACTCTTAGAACAGTTTGATGAACTCAGTACTCATTGACTCCTCTTCTTACCTGTTTCTCAGTTCCTGCCACGCCGGTTTCTGAGCTGTTTACTAAACTGAAACTGATTTCTCTAGTTACCAGTGATTTAATTGTCAAATCACTGGCATTTCCTCCATATCTACATTCTAGGTCTCACTGCAGTATTTGACACAAATTACTACCTCCTTTTGGATGCTCTCTCCTAAGTTTTGCAACCCTGCTTTCTCTTAGATTACCTTCTGCCACAGTGGGTTTTGGGTGGGGGTGCCACTTTATCAATATCCTTTTGCTTAGTCGTTATTGATATTCCACTCATCTTTGTATGTCCCTCAATGCTTTGTCCTAGGCTCTCTTCTTTATATCTTCTCAGTTATTTCAATAACTTCAATTCTTGGCTTTCAGCATATGTGTATCAGAAATACATCCCATATGTACCTTAAATTTAGCTTGTCCAAAACAACTTATTATACTTCTACTGAGAGCATCACTCATAATTCCAGCCTTGGAGCCATTCTCATCCTTCCGTTCTCCTTCCCCCATTTTCCCCATACTCAATCTGTTTCTACATTTTGGACCTTCAACGTCCATAACATTTCTTTCATTTGTCTTCTTTCTGCCCACCCATTTACCACCCTAGGTCCTTATCCCCTCTCACCTGGATTATTGCAATACTCTCCTAATTGTTTTCCCCTTCTCAAGTCTGACTCCATCCTTTATACAGCTCCCAAAAGTCATTCTCTGGGGTTCTTTGTTACTTTAGAGATTGAACACAAACTCCTTTGATATTTAAAGATCTTCACTTTTCCTATAAACTACCACTGGTTGAGCTGCCATGAGATGGTTACAATATAATAGCTTATGATTTGGGGATTTGGTGTGCACATTGCTTTTATGCTGTGCCTAACACCTAGAATTAAGTTTCTCATTTCCGCACAGCTTTCTGAAACGAAGGTATTCACCGCTTCTTCTGTTCCAGCTGAAAATCATGTAACACCTGGACAAAGGTAAAATCTTCTCTCCTTGACAGCTATTAGAACAAACTTTTCCCATTAGTTAATTTCAAGTTCATATTATATTAGGTGACCTAAATCAGATATAAGAGGAAGAAAGATTTCCTTTTTTTAATATGGAAATATTTTTGATTCTCGTAGATGACTAAGCTTAATTTTTTTTTCCAGAATGAGATTTCTAATAGTGGTCTTCACACAAATATTGACATCATTTTAAGTATGTTGCCATTTTTGGCAGTAGTTCTCCCTATTTAACTCAAGGGAATAAAAGGGGAAAAGTTTAAGATTGAGCTTTTTGGGAAATAATAATCATTGTCTTTCTATAACTAGAAATCATAGTACATTGTATATGTATGTAGTGGAAAGATTAGGTTTAAAAATATGAAACTATATTTTGTTTTTAGCTGAGTTAATAGCAACTTATTCTAAAGACCATTTATAGATAACATAAGAGACTCTGAAGTTCTTTTCAGTTTTGAGATTCTTTGCTTCTGCACACATGAAAGGTTCTGAATTAGAAGTATTAAGTAAGATAATTTTAATAATATTGGCAACTCTTACTGCATTAATCATAAAAGAGTAACAAGCTGTATAGTACTCTGCTCAGCAAAATAACTTCGTTTTAGAGTTAATTTTAGTTAAATAGGAAGAAAGATGAAATCCTAAGAGTGTAGTAGTAATAATTACATTTTGAAACTGAGTTTTTTAGTTTTGACTGATGAACCTAAATTATTCAATTACCTGCAGTTTATTGTATCATCATTTAAGTCCTGTGAATTATGGCTTATAATTGAACTCCTTTTCCCTTCTAGAGTTCCTAGAGTCTTTCTTCCTTGTAATTTTGGTCCTTCTATAAGGTTAAAGTCTAGTGAGAATTGGCTTGAAAATGTGTCATACACATTTAATACAGTAAAGTGTCTGAAATTAGCAAGAACTAATTCCAAATGTCTTCCCAATTTTCCATCTCTTTTCTTAGAATTCACTAAATGTAATGTAAAGTAAATTCAAATGTATCCTATGCTCAGAATAATACTAAAAGCCTCCACAAACTAAAAAAAGCAGTTAGTGGGAGAGGTGTGGTAGTTGGTGCATGTTAACAAATTAGAAATGAAGCATTCAAAGAAATCATTTAAAAGTTTTTTACTCGATTCCTTGGTACTGAGGAAAATTTTAAAAATTAATTTTAAGGCCATTTTTTAAAAGTATTAAATATTTTTCCATGCAGTAGATTTGAAGTTCTGAAAACAATACCTAGAACTGTTTTATTATATATATTTTTGAAAGTAATACTTGAGAATTTTGAATGTGTGTAATACTTTTTTCAAGTTTATTAATTGTAGGTATGAAAACAAATTTCTTATCATTTAAGATGATAGCAAAACTTTTTTAGTTTATGAGATTGGCCTTGTTTTCTGAAACACAAATTATTTTCAAGAAGTATGTTCATTGACCAGATATTGGAGGGGGTGGGGCAGTACTGAAAAGTCCAAAAAACAATGATGTATTCTTTTCCAAGCACATATCTGACCAATCCATGTGGAAAATGTTTCTGAGTTTTTTGGACCTAAGAAATATTATAAGTATTATTAGTTTTATAGGTGAGGTATTCCACTCATGGTATTTATCACACAACTTTGAAGTATAATTAAAACAAACAACTAGATTATCTCATAGGCTAAAATTCTAGGCTTAGCTTTAATTTATGTTCTGGTCAAATAAGTATTTAAAAGAAAGACTTATGCTTGAAAGAGAAGGAATTGCGGAGGCCTCAGGATTGTTCATAGATGTGAGAATTGGTAGCAGAAACTGGGGGTATTTGTCCTATAGAGAAGAGGACTTGGGTGGGGATGACATTGGAAGGGCCCTTCCTTTGGAAAAGAGGATTAGATTTGTTCAGCTTTGAGTAGAGTGAAAATCTCAGAATAGCGTGAAGGAGGCAAATTTAGGCTTGAGTTAAGAGGATGAAAAGCCTTTCTTGAAAATGAGACTGCCCTAAAGCAGAATGGGCTGCCTCAAGTGCCAATAGGTAGGTTTTCTCCCACTGAAGGTCTTCAAACGAAGACTATTTAAAGTGATCAGGTTTTTTTTTTTTAGATTAATTTATTTTTAGTTTTCAACATTGACTTTTATAAGATTTTTAGTTGTAAATTTTTTGCCCTCCCCAAGGTAGCATGCAATCTGATATAGGCTATACATCTGTATACGATCATATTAAACGTATTTCCATATTAGTCATGTTGTGAAAGAAGAATCAGAACAAAGGGGAAAAACCACAAGAAAGAAACAAACAAAAAAAGAGAAAATAGTGTATTTCAGTATGCATTCAAATTCCATAATTCTTTATCTGGATATGAATAGCATTTTCTGTCTTTTGGAGTTGTCTTAAGATACTTGCATTACTGAGAAGAGCTAAGTCTATCAAAGTTGGTCATTTCACTGTGTTGCTGTTACTATGATACAATGTTCTCCTGGTTCTGCTCACTTTACTCAGCATCAGTTCATGTAGGTCTTTCCCAGTTACTTTTTTTTTTTTTTTGGAGAGAGGAAAACAGGACAGTTGGGGTTAAGTGACTTGCCCAAGGTCACACAGGTAGTAAATATGTCAGGTATCTGAGGCTGGATTTGAACTCAGGTCCTCCTGACTCCAGGGCGGTTGCTCTGCTCACTGCATTATGGTAGCTAGCTGCCGCCCCCGCCCTGGTTATTTTTTTTTTTTAAAGGAATTTCTTGTTCAGGTTTTGACTTCTGAAATCTCCTCTAATCCCAAGATTAAATTCTGTTAAGTAACAATCTGATAAACACAGTCCTTCCTTGAACCAAGGGGAAAAAAACCCCAGTATAAATGTTTATTAACTAAATAAAATTCAGTATCTATATCTGCAAGTCCAGATTAGTCAATACGCCTCTCACATTCCCAACTTTATAAGTTAGTAAATGGTCTCAGATATCACAACAATGAAGTGAAACAGGTTTTCAAAAATAATTACTCCCACTTATGATGGAGAGGGCTATCTACATCCAGAGAAAGAACTACGAAGTATGAATGCAAATCGAGGCACACTTC
>CM053622.1:398330163-398342720 GCA_028646595.1 Phalanger gymnotis | reverse complement strand
CTGTAGTTCTAAAGCTGCCCCTGGGGCGGTGGCCAAACAGCCAACTCCCTGTCCCCAGCATCTTTTCCCACTAACCTTCTCTGTTGTCTTTGGTGTTTGTGGGTTGAGAAGTCTGGTAACTGCCGCAGCTCACTGATTCAGGGTGCTAGGGCATGCTCCGCCCGGCTCCCAGTCTGATTGGTCCACGCCGGCGGTGCTGGGCTCCGCTCAGCTCCACTCCCCTCTGCTCCCAGCTCTGTGGGGGATAGATCTTACCCATAGACCATCTAGGCTATGCTAGGCTAGAGCACTGCTTCCTTCTGCTGTTTTGTGGGTTCTGCAGTTCTAGAATTGGTTCGGAGCCATTTTTTATAGGTTTTTGGCGGGGCTTGGCGGGGAGCTCACGCTAGTCCCTGCTTTCCAGCTGCCATCTTGGCTCCGCCCCGATCACCGCTTTGTAATAGAATTTGAGATTTGGCCCTGCTAGGCCGCCTTCACGCATCTAGGTATTCCTGATGTACTAGGTCTGCTGTCTCAGGTGAACTCTTATAGTTTGATTCTAAAAGTGAAATGTGAGTTTGCTCAGGTATTGTCAGTGATCAGTGAGAGATGATAGAGAATGAACGGGGGTCCTGCAGAATTAAAGAGAGAAAAATGTTCCAGTTTTTAAAAAGAGGTCAGGGTAGGGTATGGAGAACAATTCTCCAAACTGTAGACCAATGAACATTACTTTGATCCTTGTCAAAATTCTAGATCGCAGTATTTAAATTATGGTTAGGGAACATCTAGAAAAGGAAGGTAGTGATCAAAAAGCTCTTGTCTTGACCAAAAACAAAGTGTTTACAGACTAACCTCATTTCTTTTTGACCAAGTTACTAGCTCAGGACAGAGCTGTAGACAGTTCACCTAGATTTTAGCCAAGTTTGGCAAAGATTTTCATGCCATATTAGTATGAAAACTTGTCTGACCTTGAGCTCAGAGCAAACTCAATAAAAATGGTTACTGTTATTGGACAGGAACTGCATTTATGCACAAGTTTCATATATCCTGAAGTATTTGAAACATCATCTCAGCAAAGATTGTGATTCATCTCAACAAAATCAAGATTGTTCCATGAGCAAAAAAGTTTCACAACTCCTGGGCTGAGACATAAACAGAATTAATTGAGCAGGTTCCTAGGAGGTGTTGTAAGGTCCTTCACAATTCTCTCATTTTATCTTTTCTTTAGTTTTTATCATTTCTTGATTGTTCAAAAGCTTTTTTGGTATTTACTATTGCCTTGCTTCTGTTTCTTGTCAAAGTCATTTACTTTCCCTACAGTTTTAGGAGTTAGATCCATTATGGTTAGTTACCCAACTAAAATTTATCTGGCATCTGTGCCATTTTCTTCTGTCTCCTCATACTCTCTCATCTCCAAACAAGTATCATAAAAAAACACCTAGATTTCTTGCAGAAAAATTTACTTGTTATGATCTTCCTAACATTTTGAAAAGTGTATACGTTTCTTTCAGCAAAAAAAAAAAAATTTGTCAGTAATACATTTGAATCAACAAAAATATTTTATTTGGGGGAGCGGTTCTGCTTGTTGTCAATATGGCCCAAAATTAATTGGAAGTTTATTTTTATATATATATATATAGCATAAAGTGCCCCCCTTAGATTCATGGACTATTCTAAGTCAATGCACTTGAAATATGGATTTGGCATTAGTATTTCTGGTTTTTATGTATAATGTGTTATGTGTGATTGAAGAAAAATTATTCAGATTTCCTTCGTTACCTATTGTAAAGTGATAGTGATCTTTTCAGGCTTGTTGAAATTCTAATGTGCTTTTCAGTCTTTTGACAAATGTGAAATGAGTTTAAGTAACCACATATTTTACCTATGAAAACAATGGAATCTGCTCTCCATGAAGTACTTTTGAATTAATATGTTAATTGTGCCCTGTAAACCAGATATCCTTAATTCATCAAACATATTTTAAACTCTTTGTGCCATCTATTAAGGCTTATGGGACATATGAAGGTGAATAAGGCTTAATCTCTCCCTTCCCAGAGTCTACAATCTTGTGGAAATTTTTAACACACATAAACAGTACATTAAATTACAAAAATGAAATTACCATTCTGGAAAGTTTTTGATGGGTTTGGAGTAGGTTTCAAGAATTAAGTAGCATTTGAGCTATCCCCTGCAGCACAGGTGACCTTTTAGGGGGCTAGGGCGTTCTAAAAGGAGGAGACATCGCAGGCACAAAGATTGCATTTGATGATAACCACCTAGGTCAGGCAGTAGTAGAGATGAGGCTGGAAAAGTAGCTTGATTAAGCTTGTAATCTTAATATAAGGTTAAAGAATTTGGGCTTTATTTGGCAGGTAGTGGGAAAAGCATTTGAAGGCTTTTTAGCACAAGAACAGCATAATCAGAATTTTACTTTTAGGAAAATATGTCTAGCTATTGTAGTAGTTTAGATTAGACATGAGCAGGACCTGATGTGGAGTAGTGGCAGTGGAAATTGAGGAGCTCTGTTGTTTCATTTGTATCTGACTCTTTGTGACCCCATTTAAGTTTTTCTTGGCAAAGATACTGGAGCGATTTGCCATTTGCTTCTCCAGTTCATTTTTACAGATGAGGAAACTGAGGCAAATGGAGTTCTTAAGTGACTCATCTAGGGCTGTGCTCAGGTCTTACCGATTCTAGGACTGGCACTCTGCCAACCTTGCCACCTAGCTGCCAATTGATGAGCAGACAGAAGAAAAGATATGGTAGGAGCATAGCAGTTAACTGTATGTTGAAATTGAGGGAATAAGTCAGGCATGGAAAGAACTTTAGAGGAGTAGCTGAACAGTTGAATTGTATACCTGATTTCCTGTCATCTCAGTTCAGAGCATCAAGCCTTTGCTGTCAATTCTCTCCCACTTTGAATAACTTTCTATTTTGTATATACCTAGTCAGGGGTAGGGAACCTGCAGCCTTGTCCCTGATCAAAGATCATGTACATGTTGTCTCCTCCAATACAATGTAAGTTTCTTGAGGGCTAGGTACTTAGTAAATGCTTGTTTTGGTGGATTGATTAAGGTTGCCACCTGTTGTGTGTTGCCTCTGTTCAATTGAAGGGAGCCTGAGAAGCAGTCTCTATTAAAATTCCACTGTTAGTTGATTGCTGTCCAGAAAGAATCCATTGCACTAAAAGCCTCCTAAAAAGTTCCTTCATAGAATTCCAGTGTTGGCCCAGCTGTACTACTACCTATACAGTGATCTCGATGTAACGTTTACTTCACATCGGCAGTATTCTCCATGTTTTCCAAACCAAATTCCTGCTTTCTAGTGGCAGATTTCAGAGCTATAAAAAATGATGACATTCTCCCCCCTCCCATCCCCTGAACAAAAACTAAGGAAATCAGGGATTAAATATCCTCTCTCTGTTTCCCAATTTTATCTTTGCAAACTACATTCAAAATTGCTCTGTAGAATAGTCATAATTGTAGATGGTGTATTGACCACCATTAGTCTGTAACAATGGAAGTATTCTATGTATGATTTCAGTATTCCAAAATAACATTACCAATAAAATATTTCTGAACCATTGTAATATGACTATTTGAAATTCAAATAAATCTGCTTTGTGCAGCTCATTGTTTTATAAAAAGAAACTAATCTGTATTTAACAAAATTGAATTGTAAAGAATTCAGTTTAATCCAGTTTACTGTGAATACGCAATAAGAAAGCCATTATCTATCTGGTTATGTGGTCCCAGGTTTAAATCTTTAACACAGACTCATTAATAAGGCACAGATTCACCAAAGTTGAAAGACCAAGGCTTTGGAAGGGACTTCAGAGATCATCTCCCCTAATTCTCTCATTTTCCTAACAGTGAAACTGAAATCTGAAGAAAGGAAGGTCCCACGAATGGATTTGAAATCTAGGGCTTTCTCCAGCTCCCCACCCTGATTTCCCAGCTTTCCTGTCGTGGTTGATACCCACTGCACATGTTCTTGGGAAGTGGTCAGGAAAGGGCTCCCCTCTGGAGAACAGCGGCTAAAGCCCTGGCATGGCTCGTGCTGCCTTGTTGCCTACAGAGAATAGTATTTAAATACTGTTAACAAGTTGGAAACTCTATTTCGATAACTCAGAGGTTGGTAAGCTCTGAATTGTAATGTGACCAGCACTGATCTAGTGGGAATAACATATCTAATCCATGATGCTTTAAGGTTTACACAGCACTTTCCATAAACTCTCATTTGCTCCTCACAACAATTCTGTTTTATGTATGAGGAAATTGAGACCCTTCTGTGTGCGTTTTTAATGTCATCTTCTGCTGGCTCACTTACCCACTATTATCTTCTCTAATCTATTTGTTCCTTTCTGTATTGTCTACACAGATGCTCCAAAGTCCCCGGTGTCCTTCAAGGGGGAAAAAAAAAACAACCCTCACTGGAAGCCTACCTTACTCATTAGCCGTTGTTTTACATATCTTTTCCTTTTCTCACCCAAATGCCTTGAGAAGCCCGTCTCTACTAGGTTCTTCCTCCTCCTCATTCCACTTCTAAACTTTCTGTAATCTGACTTTCCAGCCTCATCACTCAGCTATGACCCCTTTCTCCAAAGTTACTATTGTCCTCCTAATTGCCAAATCCCTTAGCCCCCCAATGCTCTTCCTTCTTTAGTTTGCACCATTTGACACTTAACGGCCTTCTCCTGAATATCCACTTCTCTGAGTTTAACGTCTCCTGCCGGATCTTCGACTGTTTCATACCCTCTAACTCTAGGGCTTTGTGGTATTGCTCCAGGTTTTCCTCATTACTCGAACGGCCTTCAGGCTTCTGTTGAATTTTCAATCATGTCACATCCACTAACTGATTCTACCCCAAGGCTCTGCTTCTTTTCTTTCTCTACTCTTGTACTTGATCCCATTAGCTCTTATGATTCCTTTACCATCTTTATGCAAATGACTATTCAGTCATAGTCTCTTCCTTGAGATTTAATCAGTGACATTCCATGTTAGACATTTCAAATCGGATGTCTGAGAGGCGTCTTGAACTAAACATGTGGCTTCCACTCAGACTTCATCCCTTTAACCAATTTCCCTATTACTGGCACTTGCTTCCAGTTACTCAGCTTCCCAACTTTGAGGTCATTCTCCACTCCTCACCCTCACCCCGTATATCTTGATAATTAGTTGCAAAATCTTGGGTTTTTTTCCCTCCGTTTCTTATACTCTTACTCCCTGCTCATACAGCCACCTTCCTTCACTCTTTCCCCTCCCCCCACAGAGCTTTATCACCTTTCACCGGGACTGTTGTCACAGTTTTCTGGTTGGTCTCCCTGATTCAAGTCTCTCTACACTAATCCATCCTCCATGTACCCACCACAGTGATTTTTCCTAAAATGTAGATGTGACCAGGCCATTGCCTTCTCAAATTCTGACCTTAGTGTCTTTCAGATTAAATATAAACTTGAATGTTTGGAATTTAAACTTCATCTTACCTTTCCACCCTTCTTACCGCTTTCCGCATACTCTTTTGTCCAGTCACACTGGCCTCTTTCCACTTTCATATTTGTAACCTCATTTCCCATCAGCATTCCTTTTCCCTGACTGTATCCTATTTCTAGAAACCTTTCTCACCTGTGTCTCTTAGAGTCTGAGGCTTCTTTCTTGACTCATCGTTTCCAGCCCACCTCTTTCCTGTTGCTCATTCCTCCTCTTAAGGTTACCATGTATTGACTCCATTTGTGTCTTCTATATACCCACGTATTCGTGGTTTCCCTTTTTAAAATGTGAGCTTCTTTAAAGGAGAGATTGTTTTTGCTTTTTCTTTGTATCCCCAGTACTTAATCACAGCATCTGACACAGAGTAAGTTCTAATTTAATAAGTGCTTATTGACCAAGGGTCAGAGAGTTAACAGGTTACAATTAGGAATTGTCAGAATGTGAGAAATGGAATTTAAACACGTCCCCTTCTTTCACATCCTGATGGATATTTTCTTACTCTTATCACACCAAACCACTTGAGATAAGAACCATGATCCCAAGAAGGTTGTATCACCACCCTGCAAAGGGTGCAACTCAAGGAACTTTACAGAGAGTTAAGAGAAGCAAGTCCCATCTCTCTCACTTAATACTTTAATGGCTACCATGAAGTGTCCTTGACCTTCAGTTTCTTTTTTTTAAAATAAGGACAGTTAGTCTTAATAGGATTCTTGTAAGGATCAAATTAGTTAATATGTATAAAACCTCCTGAAAACTGTCATGTGCTTTGCAGATAACAGTTATGGATGGTGATGATGATTGAGGCAGCCTTAAGGAGTATATGTGGTGGCGAAGCAGCTGGGCCTTTTTAACATGTCCTAATGGGAAGGATTTTTTGACCTTTTAAATATTTCAGAATTTTACTTGGTTTTAAAAAGGTGTCATTTTGAAAGTGGGGGCATATGAGACTAATCCTGTTGTAGAGGGGGTTTTGTTCATTGAATTTGTTAATCTTAGACTGTGTTTGGATTTACTTGTATCATTTTCTTTTAATTATTCTTTGTAAATTGTTAGCTTCTCTAATGCCACTTTCTCCTTTGAATATCTTGACTCAAGCTTCTTGAGAAAAGTAGACCAATTTTACTATACAAATTTGCATTTCCATTGTCTACCATAAACCTTTCTTGCCAAAGGAATGCTGATTCCTTTTCAAAGAAAGATGAACGCAGATTCAATGCTTTGTTTTGAAGCATATATTTGAGCTAAATATATGGAAAATTCTATACTGGCGTGCTAAATCCTTTTCTTTGGCCAACTTCTTTTTTTTTATTAATTAAATTTTTTTTAGTTTACAACACTCAGTTCCACAAATTTTTGAGTTCCAAATTTTCTCCCCCTCTCTCTCCTCTCCTTCCTCTCCCCCCGCCCCAAGTTGGCATATAATGATATAGGTTCTACATATACCTTCACATTAAAATTCTTTTCCCAATAATGAAACTAAAGAAGAATTATAACCAATGAAATGAACCATAAGAAAGATGTAACAAAACCAAAAATAAAATTACAAAAAAGAGAGAGAGCAAATAGTTTGCTTCAATCTGCAGTCAGATTCTGTAATTCTTTGTCTGGATGTGGACAGCTTTTTCCATCATGAGTCATTTGGAGCTGTCTTAGAACCTTACATTGTTGAGAAGAGCCAGGTCTATCAAAGTCAATCATCACAGAAGCAGTGTGTCTGGTTGTCTACAATGTTCTCCTGGTTGTGCTCCCTTCATTCATCATCAGATCGTATAAGACTCTCCAGGTTCTTATGAAGTCCATCCGCTCCCCATTTCTTATAGCACAATATTATTCCATTACATTCATATACCACAACTTCTTTAGCCATTCCTCAAATGATGGGCATCCCCTTGATTTCCAATTCTTTCTTACCACAAAAAGGGATGCTGTAAATATTTTTCTACGTATAGGTCCTTTCCCCCCTTATATGATCTCTTTGGGTAAAGAGATACAACGCTAGAAGTGGTATTGCTGGGTCAAAGGGTATGCACGTTTTTATAGCCCTTTGGGCATAGTCCCCAATTGTTCTACAAAATGACTGGATCTGTTCACAACTCCACCAACAATGTAACAGTGTTCCAATTTTCCCACATCCTCTCCAGCATTTATCATTTTCCTGTTTTGTCATGTTGGCTCATCTGACAGGAAAGATGTGGTTAACTAAGAGTTGTTTTGATTTACATTTCTCTAATCAATAGTGATTTAGAGCATTTTTTCGTATGACTGTAGAGAACTTTAATTTCTTCCTCAGAAAACTGCCTATTCATATCCTTTGACCATTTCTCAATTGGGGAATGACTTGTATTCTTATAAATTTGACTCAGTTCCTGGTATATTTGAGAGGTGAAGCCTTTGTCAGAGACACCAGTTGTAAAAATTCTTTCTCAATTTTCTGCTTCCCTCCTAATCTTGGTTGTGTTGGCTTTGTACAAAAACTTTTCAATTTAAAGTAATCAAAATTATCCATTTTGCATTTTGTAATGCTCTGTTATCTCTTGTTTGGTCATAAATTCTTCCCTTCTCCATAAGTTGGACAGGTAAACTATTCCCTTCTCTCCCAAATTGGTTATAGTATCAGCCTTTATATCTTAAGTCATGAACCCATTTTGACTTTATTTTTGTCTAGAGAGTAAGATGTTAGTCTGTGCCCAGTTTATTTTTGGCACCTTCTAAGCTCAGTTTAGGTGCTGGGCATTAGTCAGCAAAGTCAAGTAAGTGTCCAGGACGTAAGAGCAGAAGTGTGAGACAGCAGAGAGCTGCCTTCAGATTGAGGGGCCTAGCTTCCAGTCCTTTCTGAGATGGCAGCGAATCATTCAGCCAGGATCCCAGGCAGCTCTCTCAATGGACTTGTGACCTTCTTTATTTAGTGACATTTTCTTACCTGGAGTTACCTATCCCAAGGAAATCACAGACCTGACCCAAAGAATGGCTGTGAGCAATTTCTAGTAAGTCTTTTTAAACCCGCTCATGAAAAAGCATTGAATTTAAATATGTATTTTGCTTGAAAATATAGACATTGGAAGTTTTTAGGATAATTCTTCTGCATGAGGGCTTTGAAGATCTTTCCCTGAAAGATTTCTTGATCCACTTTGTGGGTTGAAGCTAGAAGACCCTGTAGTGTTGTAGACATAGATGTAGGTTATGACATCTCCTGCTCTTCATCAAAAGGAATTTACTTTGGACAAAAAAATGTTGATTTTTCTTGCATTAGTTTATATAAAGAAAGGCATCAGTTAACAGTGAAGGATGCTGATTTCCATTGTTATCACATTCTATAACCTGTTTTAGCACAGCCCAGTTCCACATCTTTAGTAACAGTAGAAATGGAATTGGAAGGTGAAGGCTCTCCGCTGAGTACAAGTTTGCTGTCAATTTTGAACTTAGCAGAACCCTATTCTTCTATGGATTTCTCTGCAACTTAAATAAACTTGTTGCAGCTACTTCATCTGTTACAGCACCGAAGACAACAGAAACCTCTCCCTCTCTCTCGACTCTGGGCTGTCTGCCAAGCACAGCTTCCAGTACTACGCTTCTGCCTTCAGCAACCCCACACACGGCCACATTGCCTTCCTTGCCCCAATCCAGTGATTTGTCCAGCGGCTCCCTCGCTCAGCTAAGCAGGTATAGTGTGATATGTGGGCCTGGAGTGGAAAAAAGAAAAGATTGAAATCCGATGGAAAGCTATGTGGAGATTTGTTTCCAATAAAGAAATAATGTTTTATGTGATGGTTGGTAGATTTTTACCATAAATCATTTGGGTGAGGTTTTGCCTGGCTTGTACCTTAGCAGAAAAAAATTAGGCTTAATAAAACGAACTGCCTAACTTCCTTAGCCATTCTTTTATTTAGATTCCCTCTGAAGAAAGGCTTGTACTTGAAAAATGCTCTCTTGCATTCTAGTGTATGATAGTGGGGGCCTAACCCCTCTTTCAGTGCAAGAATGTCTTAAGTTGAGGCTGATGCCAGCCTCTGCTTTGATTCCCCCAGTCAAATGGTATCTACACTGCTACCGTCACGCCCATCCTTACTTTATATGTTCACGCAAGCTTAAGTTTAGGAAAGGATTGACAGTGAAATGAAAATTAAAATGAAAGATGAAAAGACAGTGGTGCCTACTTTGAAACACATTTCCGATTTGACTCTAAGGGCCACTTTTCAGCCTTAGTCTTTTTATCAGTAGGGTTATAACGAAATGGATTTTGAAAGATGAAGTGCTTGAAAAACCATGTCTCCTTCATTCAGTTAACCTTCTCTATCAGAAATGCTTTTCATCATGTTAAGCAGAAGAGCTTGATTTGAATCCTAGAATTTATGGTTAATTACCCAGCCTGTGAGCGTGGACTGTTTGGTTGACTATTTGAACACAGTTCCTTTAATTACAACTATGATGAAATATTTCTCGCCCTTTACGAATACTAGTGGCTAGAGAATCTTAACTTCTGTTTCTTAAAAGAATACTTGGACTTTTTCTATCTTGTAGAAGAAATGGAGACAAGTAGCATGTATAATTGACTCTTTAACCTAAAAGATAACAAGGCTACATGAGCCAGAGTTTTTCGTGCTAGCACCAGCCCCTGGCGATCTAGACCTCCAAGTTTTGCTGAGGGTATATCACCTATCTAGATGGGGAGCAGAGACGCCATTGGTACTGAAATAGCTTTGAGAGGAAGAAAATGGGAGAGACACATTAGAGCCCAGCATATGGTTTTTGAAGCTGCCAGGTGGCCCTATGTGTAATCTTAAAACAAATTTTAAAATTGTGCCCAAAAAATCCCCTTCCCTACATAGTCATTATCACATAATGACTGGTCTCAATGAAAATAGTTACTCCCTTTTGTTTTGTAGTTCACTGTCCAGTCATCAGAACAGCCTTTCTTCTGCATCATCAGCACTGTCATCCAGTACTTCACACACAGTAAGTGGCCTTTTTTCCACCTAGGAATTGGAGAGTGTTGAAGGTAACTCGTGATTTTTGACAGAAAATTTCTTTAAGGTTCTCATCAGTTAACCTCTCAAACTCTGAATTTAAAAGAAAACAAAACAAAAACATGAAAGACTTGTTCCAACTCCAAAAGATCTCTTAATAGGTCTTTTAAACTTGTTTAAAAAATTATTGTGAGGATAATCTTCAATAAACTTCTGTATTATTACTTAATAAAGAACAAAAAATGTTAACATGAAGTTCTATTTTGAACAGTTTGTATTTTTAAAGTATATTAAATTTATTATTGTAAAAATAGACATCTTGTTTGTGTCCCCTTGTGAATTTTTTTTATGCTTGTGTGTTTGATGCTTTTTAGGTCAATTCTATCACTACCCACTCACTTAACCTCCTTCCCATTCCCCTTTCTTCCTACAAATAGAAACCCTCTTTTGTAATAAATAGTCTTGCAAAATGGATCAACACATTGGCCATGTCTGAAAAATGGATGTTTCATTCTTCATGTCTATTCTCCATCACCTCTCTACCTAGAGGTTGTTGGAAAGTTTTGCGTGTGTGTGTGTGTGTGTGTGAATGTGTGTCTGTGTGTCTGTGTGACTGATAGTGATAGTCCAATACCCTCCCATCCTTCAAGGATTTTGGGGAGTTTGCTGGGTGGGGTTTCTTAAGTGTTAAAAGAAAACATTCACATTGGGTTTTTTTTTCTTGCCACTTAAGTGAAATGTGTTACCCCTAAAGAATGTTGTAAATTATCTACAGTGTGTAAAGTAAAAAAAAAATGAATGGGCGGCTGCACTAATCAACATCGCTGAATTATTAGACTCCAAACGCATTTGGAATTAATCTTGGGATCATAGTGAAAATAGCCCTTGTAATTTCTGAATTGAATTTGTAAGAGAGTTTACTGTGCATTTGGCACGTCGCCTCCAAGCACTCCTGAGTCCCTTTTCCTCGGTTTTGTTTTGTCAGCACGCCGGGGCTGAGAATACAGCCCCGCTTCCGCCCTCCACCACCTTCTCGGCTGCTTCTGCCTCTGCCACCAGCACCAGCTCTTCAGCTGTCAGCATGGCCAACAGCATGAACACTACAAACAGCCTTGGTCTGAGCGGCACCAGCGTCTCTATGCCGAGTGCAACCACCAGGGCAGCACCCTTAGTTTCTTCAGGTATTAGATGAACACTCTGCTGCCTCTCCCTACGTAACCAGGCGGGTTAGCATCTTGACACTTTGGAGTGACTTTTGTAGGGGAGTAATACCACTTTTTTTCAAATGCTGACAGGCTTGAGAGTTGAATTCTTGGGATTTTTTTTTTACTTCAAACACATCTGGGGAACCTTCAGATTTCATTTAAAGAGGAGAGGGAACTGCCCAAGTTAAGTCTTTGAGATGCAAGAAAGTATCAGTTTTGACAAATTGTGGCAGGTTTTTCCCATGTAGTTTTCAAGTTCTGTTGCCAGAATCCCAGTGGCCACATCTTATTCTATGATTAAAGACAGCTTCATGCCTTGCTGTAACCTAGGAAAATGTTGCCTGTTCTTGGCTACTGTTCGTGGTGGGGGTGGAAGGACTTTTATCTGTAATTTCACTAGTAGGCAGGTCTCTCCCAGGGTACAGCATTTAACTTAGCAGAACAAACTATTGCTCAGCTGCACTACCGAATCCACAGTCCAGACATTGCCTGGCCTAATTTCCTATTCAGCTTCTTTGTATGAACAGAAAAAATTTGCGTTTTTCAAATCTGATAACCTATATGAACAGTATTTCTCTTAGGACAGAAGTAAGGTCTTAACCTAGGGTCTGTAAACTTGCTTTTCAAATACTTCAGTAACAGTATTTCAGTGTAATTGATTTCCTTTCTCATCTCTTATGCATTTAAAAGCATTATTCTAAGAAAGGATTTATATATAAACTTCACCATACTGTCAAAGAGAACCACATCACAAAAAGTTAAAATTCCCTATCTTCCAGAATGTGCTTAAGTATTCTCAGATCATGGATGGCAAAATGCAATTTTTCTCTCAGTTTGATTTTCCTGCATACTCACCACTCCTTCCCCATCCTCTCTTTCTTTCCCTCTCTCTCTCTCTCACACACACACACACACACACA
>CM053622.1:398292222-398310249 GCA_028646595.1 Phalanger gymnotis | reverse complement strand
AAACAAACAAAAAAAACACCCATCATTTTCAGAGATTAAAATCAAAGGAATTGTTACAATCTGAGTCACTATAGAAGAAGGGAAACTTTGACAGAGAACTAACTTGAATTAGAGACACAAAACAGAATATGGGCAAATAGATACTCCTCTAGGTAAAGAAATATAAAGTTAGGATCCCCAGGGAACAATGATGCCAGAATAAAAGCACTAAGTGTGTGGAGAAGATTAACTTTTTCTGAGAATAAAACATCAAGGTGATAGGGATAAACTACTGAGAGGTCTTTTGATGTGAGGGAACAGAAAAGCAGCAGATGAGTTTCAACAAAGCTAAATGTAAATTACATATTTAAGGATAGAAATAATGTGAGGATTCTTACAGGATGATGGACTCCAAGCTATCATACGCCCCAGAAAGGGACCCAAGTCTTTCTGGGTTCCTCATTCCTCGCCTACAGAATAAGATCCAAATACCTTTATCTAGCATTCAAGATCCTTCAAAATCTGGCACATTATCCACCTAATTGGTACTCTATTAAATAAATGAAATTGCTTTTCCTGCCAACATGACCTATTCATTATTTATTGACCACAGTGTACCACTACCTCCACATCTTTCATCATGCAGTCTCCTCTTTCCAATTCTGCCCCATCAGAAATACTCTTCCTGATCACCTAAGTCTTACCTTTTTTTTTCCTCCTAGCCCAGCTCAAGTGTCACCTCTTTTTGGAGCATTCGTTGACTGCCCTTTCCCTCAGGAATCATTCTCATCTCTGAATTCCTGTAGCATTTGTAGTATAGAGCAGGAATCTTAAAGAAGGTAGGGGCTTATTTGCAGCCTAACCTACCCCACCCCCAAAATAAGTCATATCATACAGTTCTTCATCCCTTTCATTCCATTGTTTATTTATATATACATATATATGCTTGAAGGGCAAAAAATTTATCTGGGACACCTTGCACAATGCCCTGAAAAAGCAAGCGCATAGTCAATGTTTGCTGCTGGTAGTGACAGTACATTGTGGTTCATTACCTCCTCCAAGCAATAAGATGTGCTGCTGTCACACAAAAAACCAACACAACATCATCAAGAGGTGTACTGAAAACCAGCAGCCTACCCCTGTAGAAAATGATGGGACAAAGTTATTTAGAAAACTGACACTTCTTTTTACTGCCCCATAAGTATAAGATAACTGACATGCAGTTAAGTGTAAAGGAAGAAAACTAAAGTAGGGCCTGTCAGTGGAGGCTGCACTAGCAGTGGGTTCTTAGGGCTGCAAAGTTGAAGACTTGGAGAAAAATGTGATTGAAGTTTATAAAATTGTTAAATGCACAAACTGAGTGGATAGATTTGCTCTTCAAATTCTAGAATATAAATACAGCAGAATATCCCCTGAAGCTCTGCATAACTTGAATCACATAATTTTAAAACTGGAAAGAATGAGATCGTGCAGCTCAGCTCTCTTATTTTACAGGGAAGGTCGTTAAATGACTTGAACAAAGTTACGCTGATTAATTAATGGCAGAGCTGGGACTGAGATCCGTCTCCTGATGCCTGGTCTGAGTTCTTTCACTATGCCGTGAAAGAAATATACAAAAAGAAGCCCATTTATTCAACTCATTACCCCAAAGAATTTGTTCAGGATGACAATAAAAGTACACATATTTTAAAGGCTTACACATGACTGTAATCTTCCACATAGGCTTCTGTACCTCTCTCACAGTGTATCAGGATGGATGGACAATGGCTCTGAAATCCTTTGCTTACACACTTCTTTGGTGTTTTAAATTACTTTACTATTTAAAAAACAAACAAACCAACAGGTTGTTAAGGAATGAACCCCCTCAATTGTCATCATGGGACACTTTTTTTTTCTTTTTACAAATGAAGGAATGAAGATACTGACAATCTGCTAAAGTGATTCAAGTATGCAAACAGACCAATTGCTAAAGGAGATAAAAATAAGTCAGTTACTTAGCGTTAGGGGAAGCGATGAAGAAGAAATAAAACTTCCAAGAGTTCTCTAATGAGTATCTGGGGCTGTGAGCGTAAGACCTCTGGAATGAGAGTTGAAATGTAATCCATTTAATCTTGTGGAGACCTGAGTTCAAATCCAACCTCAGACATTTATAACTGTGTGACCCTGGGAAAATTGCTTAACCTGTTTGTCTCAGTTTTCCTCATCTGTACCATCAGAATAATTATAACTGCATCTATCTCCCAGGGTTGCCGTAAAGATCAATTGAGATGATTACAAAGTGCTCAGGACAGTGTAGACCCTGGATGCATGTCAGCTATCATCATCATCATCATCTTCATCTAGAGCCTAGTCTAATGATACATATCATCTCTATCCCCAAGGTCATGATACTCAAGAGGAAATCCTTGTTAAACGTCCAGTCTTCTGACTAATTTTAGCCTTGAACGATAAGAACACAAACATATGATCTTACCTAATGATTTCAGCATATTCTTTATCTTTTCCTTTACTGTCCCTCCACTTCCTGAACATGACTGAAGCATCCACGTTGGCTGGAGAGAAAGTGTTGGGCTCATTAAGCAGCGAGATTACACTCAACAAGATAGTCCTAAAAATGTGAGAGAATGGTCAGTCATAACTATTCATACAATTAAAGCTGATATTTGACAAGTGTTAAAAGCCAGGAAAATCCAATTAAATATTTTCTTTTTCACCTTCCAAAGGATGAGCTAGCATAATTTGATTTGGGGCTCTGATTAAAACATCACAAAGAATCCCCCACCTTAGAAATTCAGTCAAATACTGCACACCCAATGTAAAAGTTAACTTGCCAAAAAGAAATTAACCTGTAGGAACAGACAGATCCCTTTCCCACCCCACCTCCCAATGGGCAGACAGAGAAAGTGGTAATAATGAATCCAGTGTGAAAATGGAAGTCGAGATTTGGGTTCTAGCTATAGTTTGTGGTGTTAATATTTATATAATCTACTGCTCAACCCTGAAGAGGTGGTAAGTCTTTAATTTTGTAAAAGCCAGGAAAAACAAGTCCATGAAGATTACAAATTAAGTAACAGTGGGTTTGGAAAGATAAAAAGAATCAAATACTTTGTATAAGGAAATTCAGAATTTCTTTCACTGGGTAAAATGATTGAAATTATGAAGGTGAAGAAGAAAGTGTGAAGAAGGGCATGCCAAACAATGAATGGGTTGAAAAGAAAGGTCCAGAGGAGTCAGAACACAGTCCTTATTAGCTGAGATTAGCTGCTGGTACTGTACAGTGTACTCTAAACATCCCTAATCTGATCCATTATCTATTAGCTTCAACTCCTCACCCTGGAAGGCCTTTTCAAAAAGCAGCAAATATTACACAGACTTGCCTTTAATGTTAATAGAAAAATACATTGTTAAAAGACTGGTAATAGTAAAAGAAAGAAGGAAAAGGCAAGAATAATAAAGCAGACACCGGTCTCTCCCTGAACAAAGAGGACTGACTGAACCTGACCATCTTTAAAGTCTTAAATTCTGTAAGTGATAAGGGGAAATAGCAATCATCAGAAATATAGCTACTTCTAAGGATTAGAATCTAAACTAAGCCGTCTTTGGTTAAATAAGAAATCTAACACCATGACGAAAAGATGGAGTACCAGCTCCAAGATGGTCCCCTAATATTTCCAGTGTTACAAACTGCATGTGGATAAAGAAAAAATCTAAACTATAATTAGGCCTGATGGTGCAAAATAAACTTTTTTGTCTGTGGAGTTTAATCAGATTGGTAAAAGTAAACAAAAGTAGCTCTATTTGCTTTTACTTGCCTACTATTCAAAAAAGGGCAACCAGCTCCTGAGGGGTGTGGACTGATGCATCATCACTCCTTTGAAAGATAAAAATAAAAGGAACCATTCAAGATTACTCATGAGAGTAAAGATTGGGAAAAGAAATGGTCAGGAAAGTGATTTTTTAGATCTTTAAAAAACAAAACCAATTCAATCTGAGGCGGATATATGTTCAACAAGAAAGATAATGATGGGGTAGCTAGGTGGCAAAGTGGATAGAGCACCAACCCTGGAGTCAGGAGGACCTGAGTTCAAACCCAGCCTCAGACACAGTACTTATTAGCTGTGTGGCCCTGGACAAGTCACTTAACCCCAACTGCCTTGCAAGGGAAAAAAAACGATAATGATGAACATGAAATGAAGAGACTTCGGTTTCCATCTGGGCTCCTATATACCAGCTACATGACCACTGACAAGCCTAACTCCTCTAAGCTTCTGTCTCATTCAATGGAGGGCAAAAATATTTCTACTACATATTTCAGAAGGTGGTTGTGGGAAAGGATTTTGTAAACCTTAATGTAAGTAATATATAAAAGTGAGTTATTGTGCTGATATGAGTGAGTAAACATCTAATGAACCCCTGTCATTTCAGCATCAAGCTACTCCTTAGTGTGAGGAAGCTTATTCCCAGACACTGAAGGGAGAAAAATCTAGTCCAAAGGCCAAGGAGAAAACACAATAAAATTATATTTATCTTACTAATGATCACAACAAATTAGCATAACATTTATCTACTTAAGAACTACTTTTAGATTGGCTGATGTCACAATATAGACAACCTGGCAGTTAATACACTACATACATACTCAATTATCAGCTCAATGAAGGCAAAGATCATATCTTAGTCTTTGCTGTGACTCCTGTGCAGTATGTTACATGATGTAAAACTGTTATACAAATATTTGTTGAAACTAACTAAAAGAAGCAAAGAGGAAGCCCTTTGCCAGATCCCTTAAGATTTCAAATTCATTGTTCATTTGTGCTGGCTTTATCTTCCACTTTAACATAAGGAAACTGAGGACTGTTCGAGGTACTTCGAAAACAAAATAGTCAGATGAAAGAGGTCTGAGGTGTAGGTTAAAAGAAAAAGTCACCCACCAGAAAAATCACAATAGATTGAGGACCTCCATATCCAACAGAAGAATAATGTCTGGAAACTCCCCAGGGATGATTATGGTCACCTTAAATGGGAAATCCCAAGATAGTACTGTTGCAACTCCAACTTAAATTGAGAAAGACCTGAGTCTTTGGGAAGATAAAACAGTTCTCATGGAGTTTCTAGAGAAGACAGAAATAGGAATTGGACTTATTATTTAATTTAATCCCTCAATCCTAGTGAGGAAGCTTTCTCTACCAATGTAGGTCATGTCTTCTCTGCAACTTATAGAGTGACTTCCCAGGACCATAGAGCCAAAATGCTTAAGAGTTAAGACTAGAACCCAGACTAGCTCTCTGTATAGTACACTAAACAGCTTCTTGTCTAGAGAAGAAAAGGAAAAAGCAAATGCTGACCTTTAGGAGAAATGATCCCCAAAACCAATCAATAACTGCCAAACCTTTTTAATTCTATCTCCACCTCACATTTCCTTTCTTCCACTCTTAAAGTCACAACTCTAGTTCAGATCTTCATCAACTCTTCCCCTAGACTACTGCAACAACCCCCAACTGATTTTCCTACCTCAGATTCCGCCCCCCTCTTTCCAATCCATCCTTTACACAGCTGCCAAAGTAATATTCTGAAAGTACAGGAGTAACCCAAGTCATTTGGCTGCTCAAGAAACTCCAATGATTCCCTACCATCTCTTGTTTTTGGTGTTCAGTCATGTCCAACTCTGCATGACCCCATTTGGGGTTTTCTTGGCAAAGATACAAACGTTGCTTGCCATTTCCTTCTCCAGTTCAATTTACAGATGAGGAAGCTGAAATAAAGAGTTAAGTGACTTGCAAGTGTCTGAGGCTGAATTTGAACTCAGGTCTTTCTGATTTCAGGCCTGACACTCTATCAGAGCATTGCCCCACCTAGCTGCCCACACCATTATTTCTAAGATTAAATATGTACTCCTGACATTTAAAGCCCTCACAACCTGAATCTAATCGATTTCTTTAGGCTTCTAATACACTATTTCCCCTCATGCACTCTACAGTTCTGCAAAAATAGCATTCAGTTCCATTGCCTATCTTCCTGCCTTCGCACATAGACTGTCCATTGTTTCTGGAACGTACATCCTCCTCACCTTCACTTCTTAGAATCCCTAGTTTCCTTCAAAGTTCAGCTTAAACGCCACTTTGTACATGAAACTTATGCTGATTCTCCTGCCTACCTGTGCCTACCTCCCAGACATTATCCTGTATTTACTTTGTATATACCTAAGCGTATGCACGTTACTTTCCATAACATAATATAAGCTCCCTGAGGACCACTTTACTTTTGACTTTGTATGCCTAATACCTATGGCCAGAGACACAGGAAAGGAGAAATTTAATGCAGGGGATTCTCTGGCAGAGGCTTGGGTATAGCATTAAGTTAGCATACACAGGTCAGAAATGGTTTCAACCTGAAGTTGAGGGGTAAGGACCTAGAGACTAGAGTGTAGTCCTGAAACTATGAATAGGTAACTACAGCACTATAGTCATCCAAAGAATTAAGGCTTTAAGGAAAATCAAGGTTACCTGGGGGAGTAAATGGAAAATGTCTGAAGTTGTTGAATAACGTTTCAAGTTAAGAGCAATGCCTTACACAAAAGGGGGGGTGAGGGAAGTGGTCTTGTGATTTCATCAATGTAGGAAATTCTTGGTGTAGAAACTCCCTCCAATAATGTAACTACAATTATTTCTAGCTTGTAATTTTAGAGTTGCTTGGGGTCACTT
Source organism: Phalanger gymnotis (assembly GCA_028646595.1). Classification (NCBI taxonomy): domain Eukaryota; kingdom Metazoa; phylum Chordata; class Mammalia; order Diprotodontia; family Phalangeridae; genus Phalanger; species Phalanger gymnotis. The sequence goes on along the minus strand of CM053622.1, from coordinate 398,303,569 downwards.
AGAGGTAAAGTTTCTTGCTTTCCAACCAGTCAGAGAACCATCTAAATCAGAGCTGTCCAAAATATGGGCCATGCGCCCCAATGCGGCCTGCCTGTGACCACCACAAGCACAGAAATTGACATAAATACTTTAGTTAAAGCATTTATGTCAATTTCCACACCCGTAGTAAACACAGGTGCGCTGCATAAAATTGCACTGAGGGCCGAACTTTGGACAACCCTGATCTAAATCAATTCAATTCAATAAAAATATTTATTAAATGCCTGCTATGTGCCAGGCAATGTGCTAAGCATGGGAAACATTTAAAAAAAAAAACCAATCCCTGCCCTCAAGAAGCTTACAATCTAATAGGGGAAACAAAATGCAAACAAATATAGACAAAGCAAGCTGGTTAGTGTTCTTCATTCTCAAAGAGGGCCAAAATGACATCACTATGTTGGAGTCAAGGTACAGTGTGTCTGACTGTGGCTGATCAGACCAATATGAGCTCAGAAGGCTTTACCAGAGGTCGGGCACACATAGTCCATATGAACATTTGGAGTGGCAATATAAATACATGCATACATATATACATACATACATACATACATAATTGAAAAAAGGGAAAGCACTGGAATGAAGAGGAGATGGAAAGGCTTCCTGTAGAAGTGATTTTAGTTGGGACTTAAAGGAAGCCAGAGAGGTCAATAGTAAGAGCAGAAGAAGGAGAGCATTATAGGTATAGGAGACAACCAGCAAAAACACCCAGATCTGAGAGATGGAATGTCTCATTCCTGGAAGACCCAGGAGGCCTGTGACACTAGATCAAGAGTATGTTCTGGAGAGCAAAGTGTTAGAAGACTACAGAAGTCGATGGGGGCTAGGTTATGAAAGGCTCTGAATGATATACAGAATGATATATATATATATATATATATATATATATATATATATATATATATATATAATGAGTTTTGCCAAACTTATGGTAGTTTTCCATCATATTTTTTTTTTGTGGAAGTGCAATGTGCTAAGCAGTAAGTAGCCACTGGAGTTTATTGAGTAGGAAGGTAAAATAATTAGACTTGTGTTTTAGGAAAAAACACTTTAGTGGCTGAATGGAGAATGGATCAGAGTGGAGACAGGCTTGAGGCAAACAGACCCACAAAAAGGCTGTCACGGTGATTAAGACATGACGTGATGAGGGCCAGCACCAAAGTGGTGGCAGTGTCAGAGGAGAAAATGCGGCATATTTGAAAGATGTTGCCAAGGTGAAATAGATAAGCTTTGGCAATAGTTTGGATATAGGGGATAGGAGAGGATGAGGAATCTAGGATGACTACTAGATTGTAAGCCTGAGGGACTGGGAGGATGGTGTTGCCCACAGTAACAGAGAAGGTAGGAAGAGGAAAGGATTTGGAGAAAAAGATAATGAGGTCTGTTCTGGATATATTGCGTTTAAGATGCCTACTGGACATCCAGTTCGAGTTGTCTAAAAGGCAAATGGAGATGCAAATTTGAGGTCACTCAAGAGTTTAGGGCAAGATAGGTAGATCTGAGAATCATCAGTATAAATAGTAATTAAATCCCTGGGAGCTGATGAGATTCCCCAAGTGAAGTTGTATAGAGGGAGAAGAGAAGAAATCCCAGGACATCAAAATGTGCTATCTTTCTCCTGATACATAAATATTTGAATGAACTAAATCTATAGTACTAACAGAAAATCATGTATTTATAAAACACTTATTTTTTATAAAATTGGTTTTTTTGTAGTTTGGCAAAACATTCCAAGTCCCTGAAAATGTTTGATTTCATGTGTTTGTGTGTGTATGTGAGTGTGTATATACATGTGGATATAGATACAGATACAGACATCTATATCTATATCTATATCTATATCTATATCTATATCTATATCTATATCTATATCTATATCTCCTGCAATTGAAATCATGGGAAGAATGGTACCATAGGCAAATTAAAAGACGTAAGGACATAAATCCCTAGTATATTAAAAGAAAACTATATCCTGGATGGTGGCACTAAAAATTCACCTAAATAAGTAATAACAGAGTCCAACCAAGGAATTTTATGCAGAGGGACTTCACTTCATCACCTGTGACTGGCTGCATGACTCACTCTCTATACGACCAGCTCTTCTAGATTTCTAGTGCTGGTCAGGCCCAAAAGGGTAAGGGGAGAAGATCATTCTAAACTATTAAGAGCTACATTTTTAAGATCTAAATTTTCAATGAATGTTATATCAATTTTATTGAATTTCCCTCTCCCCTAATCTGGGTCTCCTCATCTCACCCAAGGGAGATGTGTATCTGCCACTCACAGACCTATTCCCCAATGCTGATTAGTAAGAAAGCTTTAACCTACTTTTTTTCTAACAAAGACAGGTTCACATCTTTAGGCAAGCAGACAACCTAACAGTTTCCCAATCCTGAGAGCTCACTATATTTGTGATTTGCTCAGTTTGAAGACCTAATTGGCTTTAGCCCTATTGCAATTCAGAGTCCCCTAATTCAACCAATTCACCAACCTCTCAATCTCCTCTAGCAGCAGAGATTACAGGCAAGCACCACCATGACTCAATGAATGTTTTTTATAAATTAATATACAAGTGTAATTGCATACGTAAATTTTTAAAACATTAAAATGTATTAATACACTCCAACAAAGAATCTACCAAAATGGAGCAAACAAAAATCAATTTAAATTACAATCATTAAATAAAGCCCATTTCTTAGATGTACTTTATAAAAGGTCTAAAAGTCAATCATGGCTGTCTGTTTTTTTCATGTGGTAGGTCATTCTTGGGAAGCTGACAACTAAAACTAAGTTCTCTATCACAGTAATAAAAACATTGCTGAAAGAATGAAGCTCAGTTAAAATCCTCTGATGAACTCCTTTCCTAATACCTCAAAAATTAATTAACAGCTACTAAAGTAACTTCCACAAAAAAAAAATGATGGAAAACTACCATAAGTTTGGCAAAACTCATTTGTTCAGAATACGAAGATCAGATTTAGAACTGGAAAGGAACTCAGAGGCTAGTTAGTCCATCTCATTTTACAAATGGGAAATGAAGGCCCACACAGGCCTTTCACAAAATTACATGGGTACAAAGTATAAAACTGGGATCCAAACCCACATCTTTTGACTCTAAATTCAGTATTTTTTTCACTGTACTACAGCGTCTTTATCAATTGCCTGCCTGACACTATCATTTCAAAGTACTTCTGAACAACATTACTTTTACCAATTATTGGAATTATATGAATACATGCCATAAAATGTTGACAGTAATAAACTAATCAACACTTCCGAGTAGGATTTTCAAGCTAATTGTGTATTCACTAAATGATGTGGTCTAGACCAATACTTTCCAACTAAATGTGTACCCAAAGACCTCACACTTAGTGTTCAGTGAAATGGGCAAACTGTGACTAGGATTATTACATGTACTTCATGAATCCAACCTGACATCACTCATCATCCCTAGATGATTTAGATATCCCTTTAGATACTTACTAATTCTGTGACCCTGTGTAAATCACTAAGCCTCTCTTTACTTAGGTTTCCTCATATGCAAAATTGGGGGGAGGGGAAAGGGGCTCTCTGTAATAGTCTCTAAGGCCCCTTCTAGCTCTGCATCTACAATCTTATGATCTTTGTCCCCTTCATTATCATCATGTACTTCCTCTCCACCACCCTCACTCCATCCTTAACCTATCCATACACATTACCAAGTATAAAAAGAGAATGGTATAGCAAACTAAGAAATTCACAATCAGAATGGAAAAAAATCAGGAAGCCCTGATTTAAAGTACACCTCAAGCTATAGCTGGTCATATCATACGAGGATAGAAGAAAAAAATGTCCAAAAAGATAACATGTTGCAATCAGGTACACAAGGTCAAGAAAAAAGATCACATTAGTCAAATAGCTATCTTTTTTTTCCAATGCCTACTGTGATGGTCAATGTACAATTACAGAAAAAATAAAGTAGAAGGAGTACACTGATAAAAGATGAGTGGCTAGCCCATTGTCCAGTTTGTCTGCCTTAGAGCTAATGTTTCCTAATTAGCTGGTCTCCTTGATTTTGTTATTTCCTCTTCCAATCCATACCACATTCTACTGATTTAATTATTTTTATCTTTCTTATCTAGTAGCAACTCAACATGAATTTATTAAGTACCAAAAAGGCACAAGGCCCTGCTAGAGATACATACAAAAACAAAATATAGGAGGTAATATTTGAGTTGGATAACTTATCAAGGGAAAACGTTCACTTAAAATAACACCCAGAAGAAGATAGTTAAATATAGTTTATATTTTCAACTGACCAGGTTCCAAAACTAACATGAAAAAGGAAGTCTCTGAGTTCTAGTCTAATCTGGGGAACCCTCAGGCTCTCCAAGATCCTTTCAGGTGCTCCAACAGTTCAAAAGTATTTTCACAATAATACTAAGATGTTTTAATTTCTAATATTGCATATGCACACACATTTTTATATATATATATGCATGTATGTGTGTATAGGTGTACACACATGCAAATACACACAAGCAATGTGGTCATCAATAGTTTTTAAGAATGTAAAGGGGTACTTAGGCCAAAAAGTTTAAGAACCTCTGATTTACGATTATAGCTCTTCCTACTGTATTAGCAGTAAGCTCCTTGAGGCAAATGATTATTTTTCATTTTTTCTTTGTATCCTTAGCAACTAATACCTTGCACATAGTAGGTACTTAATAAATTCAAGTTGATTCCAACTGCTGCTATACAAGAAAGATAAAAAATAATCTAATATTATCTTGAGCAAATTCTACATTTTGAGAAAAAAAAAGGCCTGGCTGACACTAATGGAAATGGCAAAAAATATTTTGAGCTTATTACAGAGTCTTTCTAACTTGCTAACAAATTCCTTTCACAAGAACACACTATTATCAAGAGCTCACTATATACTAATGATTTTAACTGGGAAAACTTCCAGGAAATAGGTACTAGTGTGCATTCCTAGAGATTACATCAACGTGGATCCCTGTAATGTAAAATTCTTAGTGAACATGGGCCTTCTTCTCTTTATGAAGAAGTGTCAAATATACAAAGTGGCAACATAAGAGCTACTTGTAACCCCAAAATATATAATATAGTTCCTGCTACTCAAGAAGCTTGAAATTTAGTGTTCGACCTACATGAATTATATTATACCTAATATGCTACAATATTTAATTTCATACATATGATACTCTGCTTCTATCACTACAGAGTAGTCACAGTACTATTCATATGTCTAAATTTCTTACAATCAAAAAAGATCTCACAAGACTTGTCACAAGTGACAACATCTTTGGCCTAACTATAAGTAATTAAAATATACATGCATACCATATACATGTGTACATACATATATGTATATTGTGTATATTGGTGTGTATATATACATATGTATACATACATGCTTTCAAATGGGGAGAAGTGTCTTGGTTGCTTATTGACACAAACACAAAAAGACTACTGTCATTTTAAAAAGTTTTGGAACAAAAACAGTCCTACATTTAAATGATACCGTAAACATTTATGGATGAAGGTATGATAAAAAGTTAGAAAAAAATAATCAATGCCAAAAAGAACATATTTTTTTTTACATTTTGATTAATTTTCTGAAAACTTATCAAAAGAAATATTATAGAATGTGACCAAATCCTACAAGATCATGAACAAAAAGTGAATACAAGAGAACCTAACAATTTATACATTTCAGAGTAACACACATACGTCCCACAAAATGCCTATTGAGGCAAAGGAAACTGGAAGAACTTCCACCAAAAGGAGTCTCCTGTTCTTCTTTCTTTCCCTCGCCTAGGGGGGAAAAAAGGACAGTTCTTATTCATACAGCCCATTACCTGACATTTTGAGTAGGGTTCCACCTCTCAGAAGGTAGTTCTCCACTCTGTGGATCATCTACAGGAGGATGAAGAATAGAAATGCACACATCTCCATTCTACAAAACAAAAACCAGGACATTCAATATATACCAATAAAGAAGAACTTTGAAGGCACATCATTAAACACACACACACACACACATTCTCATAATCAGCTATTTTTTCTTCCTATAAACTCTGTTTTCCTCCTTGTTAAAGGGCAAAAATACTTCCTGCTTTTATTTCACTGGCAGATCTTAAGTCGAGATAGCCATAGCAATTTCCCTGAAATATTCATGCGTAAATATTCATTTTGATGAGAGGAGTCAAATCTATCAAAGTTAGTCCTTACAGATACTGTGTATCTATAATCGTGTATGATGTTCTCCTGGTTCTGCTCCCCTGACTCCGCTTAAGTTCACATAAGTCATTCCTGGTTATAATGATGTCCATCTGCTCCTCATTTCTTGTAGCACAATAGTATTCCATTACATTCATATACTACAATTTGTTTAGCCATTCCTCAACTGATGGGCATCTCATTGATTTCTAATTCTTTGCCACCACAAAAAGAGCTGCTACAAATATTTTTTGTACATACAGGATCCCTCTCCCACTTGTCTGATCTCTTTGGGATATAGCCCTAGAAGTGGTATTGCTGGGTCAAAGGGTATGCACATGTTTATAGCCCTTTGGGCATAGTTCCAAATTGTTCTCCAGAATGGCTGGGTCAGTTCACAACTCCACCAACAATGTAACAATGTAATATTGTTCCGATTTTCCCACATTCTCTCAACAATGCAAGGTTCAAAGATAGCTGCAAAAGACTCATGACAGAAAAAGCTATGCACATCCAGAAAAAGAATTATGGAGTCTGAATGCAGATTGAGGCGAACTTTTTGCTCTCTATTTTTCTCTTTTTTTTTTTGGTTTTCTTTTCCTTTCTCATGATACATTCCATTGGTTATAATTCTTCTTTACAACTGGACTATTACGTAAGTTCAATGTGAAGGTTTATGTAGAACCTACATTGGACTACATGCCGTCTTGGGGATGTAGGGGAAGGAGAGAAAATTTGGAACCCAAAAATTTGTGGAACTGGGTGTTGTAAACTAAAAATAAAAAATAAATTTATTATTTATTTTAATTTATTATGATTTATTATTTATTATTCTGTCCTGGTACAGCCCACGCTGGGCTGCGCTCTGCTCCCAGTAGGGTACAAGAGACCCTTCCCAGAGACCGTCCAAGCTGTCTTGGGCTGGAGACGTGCTTCCCTCTATTATTTCATGGGTTCTGTAGCTCTAGAATTTGTCCGGAGCCATTTTTTACAGCTGTTTGAAGGAATCTGGAGGAGAACTTAAGTGAATCCCTGTTTTCCAGCTGCCATCGTGGCCCCACCCTCATAAGTTTTGATTATCAATATTTACAGCATTATGTTGTTTTGCCTTAATACACCACAATTTATTTCATTACTCTCTCAAATTCTTGGGACTTCTGGTGCTTTGGGCTTTGCTAATTTTAATACTGCATGATAAAAATCTTTAATCAGATGATTATCTTTTATTTAATAAGTTATTCAAAAAAACTTTTATTCTCAATTACATGTAAAAACAATTAACAATTGTTTCTTAAATTTCTGAGTTCCAAATTCTCTTCCCCTCTCTCTCCCTCCCCTCCCCCCTTCAATGAGAAGACAAGCAATTTGTTATCGATTACATATATATATGCTCAGTCATGGAAAACATACTTCTGTATCAGCCATGTTGTTGAAAAAAAAAAAGACCAAAGAAAAGGAAAGTTTAAAAAAGTATGCTTTGATCTGCATTCAGACTCCATCAGTTCCTTCTTTGGAGGTGGATACCATGTTTCATTTTAAGTCCTTCAGAACTGTCTTAGATCACTGTATTGCTGAGAATAGCTAAGTCATTTATAATTGATCATCATACAACATTGCTTTACTGTATACATTGTTTCCCTGGTTTTGCTCATTTCGCTTTGCATCAGTTCAAGTAAATCTTCCTAGGTTTTTCTGAAATAATCCTGATGGTGATTTCTCATAGGACAATAGTTGTTTGTTTCTCATCATTTGTTCTCAAAGAGGACCAAAATAACATCACTTTGTTGGGGTCAAGATATAGTGTGTTCAAGTGTGGCTGATCAGATCGATAAGAGCTCAGAAGGCTCTACAGGTCAGGCATCAATAATCTATAAGAACATTTGGAATGGAGATGGCTTTACATTTGTGCATCTCACATTTCCTTTGCACTACTGCAATTCTGCTTTGCTCAGAAAGCACAGTGCTCCTTTGATATGGATATGCCATACTGGGTGGTCCTTTCTCAGTGTCCCCCATGTCTCACAAGTGATTCCAAAGTCCTTCAGAAAGACCTTGAGAGTGTCCTTATATTGCTTCTCCTGATCATGTGAACGTTTGCCTTGTCTGAGTTCTCCATAAAAGTCTTTTAGACAAAAGTATTCAAATAACATGGCTAGCAAACTGGAGTTGCACTCTCTGCAGAAAAATTTGAATCCTTGACATTCAACTTGAGAAAGGAACTCAGTGTCTGGTACCTTATCTTGCCAGGTGATCTACAGAATCTTCCTAAGATAATTGAAATGGAAGCATTTTAGTTTCCTGGCATAGTACTGGTAGACTGTCCAAGTTTCACAGGCATATCACAATGAGATCAGCACAACAGCTCTGTAGATCTTCAGTTTAGGAGGGTGTCTAATAGCTCTTCTTTCCAAAACTTTCCTTTGAAGACTCCCAAACACTGAGCTAGCTCTGGCAATGCATATGTAAACTCATCATCTATGTGTACATCCCTAGAAAGTACGCTACCAACATAAGTGAATTTATCCATTGCATTCAAAATTTCTCCATTTGCTGTATCCAATGGTTCCATGTAAATTCTGTGTTCTTGGTATTAAATTGCTAGGTCAAAATCAGCACAAGCAGCAGAGAATCAATCTATACCTTTGTTGCATCTCAGCCTCTGAGGTGGCATTCAGAGCACAATCTTATCTGTGAACAAAATCATGCACCAACTCACCCTCCACTTTAGTCTTGGCTTATAACTTTTTCAAGTTAAATTATTTATTGTCAGTAAGGTAGCTGACCTTGATGCCATCTTCATACTTATTGAAGGGGTGGTGACATCACCACTGAAAACATTCTGCTAAAAAGTATGGGAGCAAGCACACAGCCCCACTTCACTTCACTAGTAACTGGGAACGTGTGAGAGCACTGCCCATTATACAGAACCCATGTAAGCATGTCGTCATGAAACAGATGTAAAATAATGACGGACCTCTCCAGGCAACCAAATTTTGCCATGATTTTCTGAAGCCCTCACAACAAATAGTATCAAAGGTGTAGGTCAGATTGAAGAACACTGTATACACCGAACTCTGTTCTGCTCTTAGCATTTCTCCTGGAGTTGTTGGGACAGCAAAAAAAATATATATGGATCATTCCTTGGCCCTTTTTGAAGCTACATTGGCTTTCAATTAGAGGACCATCTTCCAGGTGAAGGATCAGTCTAGTACAGATGACTTTAGCATTAAAATCTTACTGAGCCAGGAATCCTGCATCTAAGCTGTACTTGAACTTCATTTTCTAATTGAGTTCAATACTGCCTTCTTGGAGACAGATGAACTGTCTTGCTGGTAAACTCAGTGGAGTTTCTCATTTCTCATTTAGCAGCTCTGAATTTCCTCATCATTTTCATCAAACCAATCTTAATATTTTTGAGTGTTCTGGCTCAGATAAATAAATGCAGTGCTGTACACCAAATCTCTGAAAGCCACCCACTCCTTTACTATTCCACTGTTGCCAACCATGTGCTGGTTCAGCTTTCCCTCCAAGTTAGCAACTAACAGTTTCTACTCTGCTCTAATCTGTTTACTCTAATCTGTAGTCTTCTGGTAGTCATCTTGCCTTGGGGCCACTGCTTTTGTTAAATGTGAATATTTAGCTTGGAGAAGACAAATCTATGATCAGTCCAGCACTCAGTGACACACAGAGCCTTCATCATTCTCACATCCTATCTCTTCTCCTTAAAAATGGCATACTCTATTTAAATGCCAATGTTTGCTATGACAATGCATCAACGAAGTTTTATTGCATTTAGGTAAATGGAAGACAGTATTGGTAATGAGAAGGTCATGAGATGTACAAGTGTTCAGTGGGAAGTGACCATTGCTATTTCTAACTATTCTTTCCAAGGACTCCCTGCCACATCTGGTAGAATGCCCCTACTCTTGCATTAAAGTCACCGAGAATTATAACCTTGTCCTCTTTCAATACACTGATAATGAGGGTTTCCAGGTCTTCACAAAATTTTTCTTTGACTTCATAAATGTTTGTCATGGTGGGGGCATACACATTGATGATGGCAGCAAGCTGCTGTCCTGCAAATGGCAATTGCACTGTCATGAACCTGTCATTCACTCCTTTAGGGAGGCATATAAGCTGGTTGACTAAATTAGTTTTGATTGCAAAACCTACACTAGCTTCATGGTGCTCCCCTTCACTGTGGCCAATACATAAAAACGTGTATCCAGCTCCAACTTCGGTAAGCTGGCCTTCATTTGCCAGCCTTCTTTCACTCAGGGCTGCTATTTGAATGCAATACCTGCTGAGTTCTATCACAACTAGAGCTGTTCATTCTTTGAGTATATAGGATTTCCTGTTGTCAAAAAAGAATTCACCCATTCCATGTACCAATGATGAGTAAAATCATCTTGGCAAATTTTTTATACATTTTTTTTTAAATTCTGACCACAGGGTGGGACTCCCATATGCCACAGAGTAGGCAGGCCAGGGTTGGGTAAAACAGACAATTTTTAGGGCACCTTTTCTAGCCCTTTCCTCATGCCAGGAAATGAGCAGTAAGGTGCTTAAAAAATGGCTGCTCGGATACCTAGGCGGCTACAGGCTCCCACTGCTGCTTCGGTCCAGTAAGAAGACGACTCTATGTCCTAGTGCCTGGCCACAGGGTTGTCTTCTCACTGACTACAGCTCCCAGTGTATCCGCACATGCTGCTTTGTCTTTTACTTGTCACCACAGGAGATTGAGGTAGGTAAAGATGGTAAACTGGTATGAGTTATGTCTTTTGACTCCTACATAAAGTGGATTTAAGTGAGGCAGAGTTGCACAAAGTAATGGGTCTCATTCTCTCTTCCAGGGTCATCAGAGTCCAATGGCAAGACAAAGTCAAGATGCCTGGCAATGGCTCAGGATGAACTGGATGACCTTGGCATCTGTAACATCTAACTAAGCTTTCAGTGCTCCATAGCACCAATTTCGCCCACCTTCATGGCCACTGGAAGAAAGTGTTCTCATCTACCTATTCTATTTCTCCCTTTCTCCCTCTCTCAATATATTCATGTCTCATCCCTTAATTTGATTTTTTTATAGATA
>CM053622.1:398273257-398291722 GCA_028646595.1 Phalanger gymnotis | reverse complement strand
AAGGGGAAAATGGATGGGGGGGGGGGCAGAAAGGGGGTGATAGAAGGGAGGGCTGACTGGGGAATGGGGCAATCAGAATATATGCTGTCTTGGAGCAGGGGGAGGGCAAAAATGGGGAGAAAATTTGTAATTCAAAATCTTGTGGAGATCAATGCTAAAAACTAAAAAATACCAAATAAAAAAACATAAAACATTTCAAAAAAATTTTTAAAAATAAAATTCAATAAAATAATGCAGAAGGAAACAACATGAAAGAAGAATGAGGGTAAAACTTAACTCTCCCCTACATTTGAACTGAGTACAATTAAGAATGTAGTTAGACAAGGCCAATGTGGTGATCTGCTTTGCTCAACAATACTACTTTGTTACAAGGAAGGTTTTTGGAGTGTGAGGTGGGAGCTGTTTAAGAAAAAAAATCAATAAAACTCTTTTTTTTAGAGTGGGGGGAGGAAGGGGGAAATATGAAACTCAGCAAGATTAAATAATTTGCCTAAGGTCTCATGGGTAGAAAATAAAAGAGTCAGGATATGAACCTAGGTGTTTTGATTCCCTGTACAGTGCTCTTTACAGCACTATACATTGCCTGTTGACTTCAGGAGGAAGGTAGGAAAAAAGTAAATGGCAAAATATATGGAAAAAAATGTTTCATAATTAGGAAATGAAAGAAGCCAAAGGTTTGAAAGGCTACTGAAAAGCTTCACGCATTATACTACTAATGCTTTCTTCAAGAAGAGGGTAGAAGGTGTGAGATGAGGCAAACAATTCACATTACAAAAGACGAAATTAACTATAACAGACAAGAAATGACTGATAAGGGGCAGAGCCAAGATGGTAGAGCAAAGACAGGGACTCTCCTAAGCTCTTCACAAAACCCTTCCAAATAAGTTTAAAAAATACCTCCAAACAAATTTTGGAGTGTCAGAACACACAAAAAGATGGGACGAAGCAATTTTCCAGCCCAAGACAACTTATTAAGTTAGATCTTTTGCACTGAGTTAAGTGTGGCATGTAGTCCAGTGCAGGCCACACCCCATCAATAGGCCAAGCAGAAAAAGATATTCACTGAAGAGAAGAACCCCTTAAAAAGCAGAATTAGCCAAATGGAAAAGGAGGTACAAAAGACCACTGAAGAAAATACTACCTTAAAAATTAGACCGGAGCAAGTGGAAGCTAGTGACTTTATGAGACATCAAGAAACAATAAAAGAAAACCAAGAGAATGAAAATATAGAAGAAAATGTGAAATATCTCATTGGAAAAACAACTGATCTGGAAAACAGACCCAGAAGAAATAATTTAAGAATTACTGGACAACCTGAAAGTCATGATCAAAAAAAGAGCCTACACATTATCTTTCAAGAAATCATCATGGAAAACTGCCCTGACATTCTAGAACTAAGAGGTAAAATAGAAATTGAATTGAAAGAATCCACCAATCACCTCCTGAAAGAAATCCAAAAATGAAAACTCCCAGGATTATTATAGCCAAAATTCTAGAACTCTCGGATCAAAGAAAAAATATTGCAAGCAGCCAAAAAGAAATAATTCAAATATTTGGGAGCCACGCTCAGGATAACACAAGATTTAGCAGTTTCTATATTAAAGAACTTAGGGGCTTGGAATATGATATTATGGAGGGCAAAATAGCTAGGATTACAACCAACAATCACCTACCCAGTAAAACCGACTATAATTTTTGGCTTGGGGGGACAGGGGGCGGGGGATGGATATTCAATGAAATAAAGGACTTTCACAAGCATTTCTGATGAAAGGACCAGAGCTGAATAGAAAATCTTTCAAATACAAGACTCAAGAAAAGCATAAAAAGGTAAACAGAAAGAGAAATCATAAGGGATTCAATAAGGTTTAACTGTTTATATTCCTGTATTGGAAAATTATACTTTTAACTCTTAAAAACTTTCTAATTATCTCATTATTAGGAGAGTTAGAAGGAAAGCACATGTATGAGTTGAATATGATAGAATGATTATCTTTAAAAAGTAAAATTAAGGAATAAGAAAGAAGAATGCACTAGGAGAAGCGGAAAAGGGACAGGTAGAATGAGGTAAATCATCTGATATAAAAGAGACATGAAAGAGCTTTAACAGTGGAACAAAAGATGAGGGAGGTGAAGGAGAGTACAGGAACCTTACTCTCATCAGAATTGGCTCAAAGAGAGAATACCATACAAATTCAGCTGGGTATAAAAATCTATCTTACCATACGGTAAAGTAGGAGGCAAAGAGGACAGGAAATGGGGAGGGGAGGAGGGCTTGATAAAAGGAAGGGAAATACATAATCATAACTACGAAAAAAATATTTGCAGCAAGTTTCTTTGATAAAGACCTCATTTCTCAAATATATATAAAACCGAGTCAAATTTATGGAAGTAAGAGCCATTCCTCAACTGATAAATGATCAAAGCATATGAATACGCAGTTTTCAGATGAGGTAATCAAAAAAGTCCTATGAAAAAAATATTCTAAATCACTTTTGATTAGAGAAATGCAACATTCTCACATTTTCTTCCATTTTTTCATTCTTTTGGTTTGGTCTGATTGTTTTTTGATGTCCCATAAAGTCATTAGCTTCCGCTTGCCCAAAAATAACTTTGAACTACCACTCTACACCCCTTTCAGATTGGCTAATATGACAGAAAACAAAACTGACAAATGTTAGCAGGGATGTGGGAAAATTAAAACACTGGTGCACTACTGGTGAAGTTTTATACTGATTCAACCATTCTGAAGCGCAATTTGGAACTATGCTCAAAGGTCTATAAAACCATGCATACCAAGCAATATCTCTACTAGGTCTGTATCCCAGAAAGATAAAAAACAAAAAGGAAAAGAACTTATACGTAAGAAAAAAAATTTATAGCAGCTCTTCTAATGGTGGCAAAGAATTAGAAATTGAGGGTATGCCTATCAATGGAGGAATGACTGAACATGTTGCTATATATGATTATGATAGAATACTATTATGCTGTAAGAAATGACAAGCAGGATGCTCTCAGAAAAACCTAGAAAGACTTACATGAACTGTTGCAAAGTGAAATGAGCAGAATCAGAAGAACACTGTATATAGTAACAGCAATATTGTATGATGATCAATTATTAATATGAACTAGCTATTCTTAGCAATACACCAACATAAGACAATTCTGAAGGACTTACCACGAAAATCTCCAGAGAAGAACTGATAGGCACCTGAATGCAAATCAAAGCATACTTTTTTCTTTATTTTCCTTTGGTTTTGTTGTCTATATTTTCTTTCACAACATGACTAACATGGAAATAAGTTTTGCATGACTACACATGTATAACCTATATCAAACTGCTTGCCTTTCTCAATGGGGAGGGGGGAGAAGAGATGAAAGAGATGAAAAGTCACTAATTACAATTATAACACCTCTGACAGAAACTATTTAAACAACCTATTGACAAAAAAATAGTGTTTAAAAAGTAGAAAACAAATGACCCAGGGAAACCTTTCTATTTGACAAAAACTGCCAGGAAAACTGGAAAGCAGTCTGGCAGAAAACGGGCTTAGATCAACACCTTACACCATACTCCACAATATTATTTTAAATGGATAAATGACCTTTAAAATGTTAAAGATCATATTATAAAAAAGAATAACAAATCACATGATTCTTACGGTTATGGGTAAGAAATGTATTCTTAACCAAATAAGAGATAGAAGCAATTACAAAAGATTTTTTAAAAATAATTTTTATTACTTGAAACTGAAAAGCTTTTGCACAAACAACATTAATGAACCTAGGATAAGAAAGGAGTGATCAAATTGGAAAAAAATCTTTGTAAAGAATTGGTTTCATACATGAATACATACATACATGTATACGCACACAAACACACACACCCATATGACTAAAAGCCATTCCCCAATAAATAGATGGTCAAAGGATATGAACAGTTTTCAAAAGAACTGGAAAATATTCACAACCACATCAAAAAATGCTCTAAATCACAAATAACAAGGGAAATGAAAATCAAAACAATTCTGAAGTTTTACATCTTATAAATTCACACCTTGTACAGTAGCCCGTCCACCATCCACCCTGCCCAACCCGCTAAAAAAAGTAACAATGTTAGAGGTGTTATGGAAAGATAAGCACACTATGCATTGTTGGCAGAGCTGTGAAATGGTACAACTCTTTTGGGAAGCAATTCAGAATCATGCAAATAAAGTGACTAAAATATCTATATCCTTTGAATCAGAGACTAGGCTTATACCCAAGAAAGCTATCAATAAGAAAAAAGTGCCTATATATTCCAAAATATTTATAGCACCACTTTATGTTATAGATAAGAATTGGAAACAAAATAGACGGTCTATCAACTGAGTGACATGAATACAAAGAGGCATGGAAGAAACTATATGAACTGATGCAGAATGAACAGAGACAAGAAAATAATGCATATAGTAACTACCAACAATGTGAATGGAAAGACTGACAACAAAAAAAAAATTAAAAAATAAATGTAATAAAATGAGAAAGCTCAAATAAGATTTGAATAAAGAGAGAGAAGAAGAAATTCCCAATCTACCCTTTGGTGGAAGTGGGAGATCCACAACTGTTACACAACGTACATGGTTTCAAATTTTTTCAATATGTCTATCAGTCATGTTGACTTTTTTCCCTCTCTCTAAATAAAAAGAGGAAAGATATATGGGATACTGTGGTAATGTAAGAAACAAAATATTTTTTACAATTTGTTTTAGAATCTATCAACTCTGAAGAATGAAAAACAGATAAAAAAAACATAAATCAGCTTTCTTTAGATATATTTAATGGTCAAAAAAGGTCCAGAAACCACTTCCACCAACAAACACTTTGATTTCCTTGCCAAACAGCAAGAGGCGTTACCCAAGGGTAACAGTGAATTTAAAGGAGAAATTCATTTGCACAAAAATTATGGAGGATGAAGCCAGAAGATTGATCATACGCAATATTCTTGCAAAGAACAGAGAAGACAGTGCTTCACAAACTTTTAACTATTTACATTTCCCCTACAAGCTGAGCAAATATTTTGCTTAAGTAAACAAAATACTGGATTTAGAGTTTAAAGACATGAGTTCAAATTCCTGCCCTGACCTTGGGTCAATTCGCTTAACCTCTCGGGGTCTCAAGTCTCTTCATGTAATATCAAAAACAGTTTTAAAATTCATGACCACTAGGGAACTTCTTCTATAAAAAAAAACAAAACTATAAACCCCAATCCTAGAAAAATGAAATTTATCTCAGCAAGTGAAAAGAGAGGTTTGAACTCAAGTACTGCCTACAAGTACAGAATTAGACATATTCAGGTAGGATCAGCAAGTCCTTTTGTTTTGCTTAATTGTACTTCTTTGTTACAAGATAGGCTTCGGTGGGGTTAGGAAATACTGGGAAATGACAACAATGTTAAAAATAAAAGCAACAATTGAAAGAATTTTAAGATATCAAGAAAGAAAGCAGCATATGATGAAACTGCCTGACAAAAAGTTAGCATGAGAAAAAAAAATTTTGCTTGACTATGAATATTTAGTACAAGAGATTTTTCTTTTTGTTTTTTCCCCAACGGGGGAAGAGACTAAGAGAAGGAAAAATAGATTTTTGTTACTTGAAAAAGTTAAATTTTAAAAGTTAAATTTTTAAAAAATTAATAAAAATAAAAAACAAAGCTGGATCCAAAAAACAACATGCAGAATGACTACTAATTCTGTAAAGAAAGGCAACAAAACTCAGGACAAATTCGATAGACAGTACCAAATTACTTAAGTTAAAGCACATAACTTTTTCTCTCAACCTTCTTTATCTTTTAACTACAAGAGTTAAAACTGACATTTTCTTACTACAATCGTTCAATCTGGTGGTTTTGCTAAACTGTTTTTGGAGAAATGTATTTTGTGATAGCACCTTGTTTGGGCAGTCAAAAAG
Organism: Phalanger gymnotis; assembly: GCA_028646595.1. Lineage (NCBI taxonomy): Eukaryota > Metazoa > Chordata > Mammalia > Diprotodontia > Phalangeridae > Phalanger > Phalanger gymnotis. The sequence goes on along the minus strand of CM053622.1, from coordinate 398,285,776 downwards.
GTATACTGTTGTCAATAAAAAAAAATGGACAGGAATAATACAAAGCATTTGTAGTAAGGGTACTTTTCAAATAGACTAAAAATGCAGAATTAGAGCGAGAAGAAATTTTGGAGATAAATTCATAGAATCTTGGCACTAGTAGACTCCTCAAAACTATCTAATTCAAAATATACTTGAACCAGAATGTCTTCCTCAATATTTGTGACAAATGACTATCAAACTTCAGCTTGCAGACCCTAGCAGGGGTATAGAAATAGAAAATTATATAGAAATTTGATATATATAGAATATGTATGAGATAAAACCTATGGCATCATTCTTGGTGGCATTAGTATAGAAAATTGTTCTGTTCAATTCAGTTAAATGCCCTTGCATCTGATTTGCCAATTTGGCCTAGGACATGTCATGTGATTTAGTGTCTATCTCTAAGATACCAGAAGATAGCAAATGTTGGTGACAAAAAGGATTTTCTAGTGCTTCATCTATTACCCTTAGAAAAGGAACACTCATATTCTATTGTAATTGACAGTCCCAAAGAACCTCATCTTGTGTTTATTGAAAAAGAGGTTCTCAATCACTCAACAACAATTCCTTAAAGAAGACCAGTCCAAATGGTCTAGGAAATTTTCCCCCAAAAAGCTAAATCTCAGGTCATAGCCACAGCTTCACCCTTGCTTCACTGTGAGGTCAGAGGATAGGTACAAAAATGCATTTATAAGATTTTTTAAATTGCTAACACATAAGCATTTATATACTGAAGGAAAAATAAATGGTAAATGGCAAAATTTTAAAAAGATAAATTCCTAACAAATCACTCAACGAACTTTGAAAATGTTACCCTTATTTTGGGGTTTTTAATAAAAGTCTATTGACTTTTTAATATGACAGCTCCTATGAAGAGCTATCGGTAACTATCACAACCTCTAAGGCCACTCTGAAGTAAAAATAAAACAGCAGGGGCAGGTAGGTGGCGCACTGAGTAGAGCACTAGCCCTGGAGTCAAGAGCACCCGAGCTCAAATCCAGCCTCAGACACTTGACACACTTACTAGCTATGTGAACGTGGGCAAGTCGCTTAACCCAAATTGCCCTGCCTTCCCCTCTGCAAAAAACAACAAAACAAAAAAAACAGTAAAATAGAAACTTATGGTACCAGCCACTTACCTCATAAATGTTAGGGTGCCACATTTTGGTCAGGAATCTGAAGGTAGGTGGTGAATATGGATAGTCAATAGGAAATTTAATATGAGCCTACAAAAAACAAAAAATGCAAACAAATTGTAAGACCTTGGTATTTATTTCCTTAACTAACTAATCCCACGAAAGCCCAATAAGACAGTTTGTTCTTATTGACCACAGTACAAGATTTTCAGTTCATTAAGCTACAATGAGCCAAAACTTCCAATTCAGAGTTGTCCCAAGTGCCAGAAGTATTTCTAGTTTAAATCCTTTTCAAGTAATTCTAGCTGCTTGTTAAAATCATCATGCCAGTTATTATTTTTTAAAAATGAACTTTAGGAATGAGAAAAACCCGAGCCTGCTGCTTCTTAGCTTATCTTTAGACAATTTATCTTCTCTGAGTCTAAATTTCCTCACCTGCAAAACAATGACAATTGCTACACAGTTTACCTTACAGGATTTTTCTAATGATTATATGAAATTAGATGTGGTATTACTTTGTAAATTGCTGTGATAAAATTCACATAATATTAGTCTATTACACAAAATCTGTTACTATTTTTTCTAAATGAACACTATGATTAATTGTATAGAAAAACCTAAAGATAAAGTCATTTCAGAAGCACTTATATTAATGTAGTTAAGACACAGCTTTCTTTTTACTTATTTAAAGACAATTATAATGATAGATGTGGAAAGAAAAACATATCTGTTATATTTTATATTTAAGAGGAAGGCACCCTTTTAGAAATACAATTCATCAGCATTTTGTGAAGAGTAGGATTTGAGCAGTGTAATATTAATAAATCTAGCATTTGTATAGAGCTTTAACACTTGCAAAGCACTTTAAATATTATCTCATTTTATCCTGACAACAACACAGGGAAGTAAATGCTATTGTTATCATCCCCATTTGTACAGATGTGGAAAGGGAGTGACTTGCCCAAGATCACAAAGCTAATCAGTGTCCAAGGCAGAATTTGAACCCAAGTCTTCCTGACTCCAAGTACTGCACTCTATTCACTACATCACCTTTCTGCCTCTGAATTATGAGTCTGGATTTCCAGTATTCAGAATAAAGAGACCACAGTAAAACTTGTAGCTGAAAATGAGGAAAGTTTTCCTTTCCTTTTTACAGCACACCTATAATGCCACCAAGAATGATGCCATAGGTTTTATCTCATATGTGTTTCACGCATGTTCACCTGTACATCTCTGAGGGCAGAAAAATCTAAAATCTCTTAGAGGCCAGTTGAAGAGGGTATCCCAAAAACAGAGTGGACAAAACAATAGATTAAAAGGCTTGAGTCCAATTTGATGAAAGGAACGTGAGCCAAGGGACAGAGTCCTGTAATGAAATTATGATATCCTGGGAAAACCTAAGATTGTAGACCAGTGGACAGCTTCCTCACTTCAAGTAGTCAAGAGATCAGATACCACTTTACAAAAGAGATCTGGAAAATGGCTGAGGCCTTAGAAAGTTACGTGTTGTATACACTTATAACTAACAGAAGATGACGGTTAGACATATGGCTCTAACTACGGTTAGAGAGTAAGTACCAGAGTAAGTACCAGAAGACCCATATGGAGAATATACCGTATTTCCCCATGTATAAGACACACCTTAATTTTGGGGCCTGAAATTTGAAAACAAAATGTATTACATAAAGTTATTGAACTCAAGTTTTATTCATCTGCTCATAGCTTTCAAGGCATCTTTTGGGCAAGTCTGGTGTGTGTACACATGCTTAGTCCATTCCGTTTCACGAACCTGAAACACCAATTGTGTCCTCCTTTGAAATCAGTAACTTCTTTTTCATTAGCAATTCTTCTTGCTTCATGCTGAACCATCTTTGTGGACACAGGAATTCCAATTGTCCTTTGCTCTTCAATCCATATCTTCAATTTCCTCTCTAAATCGGGCCATTTTGCTGACTTGCTTCTCATGGCCTTCTTCTGCTGTGGCATTTTCAGTAGGGTTTCTTCTTCCCATAGCCAGTCTCAGATTGTTTTCTCAGTTGGAGGAGGACCAAACTTACGTTCAGCAGCACGATTTCCATTCACTTTTGCAAACTGGATCACTTTTAACTTGAATTCAGCACTGTATAAAAATCTTTTCTGAGCCATTTCTGGGAAGAACATGGCAAAACGTAACCCAATATACTGGTAACAAATGCGCGAAAAAGCGGGAAATGCAAGTAAAAAAATCTACAACCACTGTATAATATGCACCCAGTTTTTAAACCCCAAATTTTTCAGAAAAGGGTGTGTCTTATACATGGGGAAATACGGTATGTATCAAAATCCAGATGGAAAGAGAAGCAAATTTGGATATAGTATATAGGAATGGGGAAGGATGTCAAGGCTTCCTCAATCTGAGGAAAATCTCTAACCTCTTTACTTAGCTTTGGAAGTTCCAAGAGAATAGGTGCCAACCACAAAGCCTTACCACTCCCTTAGGAGCTACTAAAAAGCCTCATTATTCTCCCTAAATCATCTATAATCACAAAACTGGAGTTACACATGCCAGTGCCTAAAGGCATTTGCTTACTCAATAATGATGAAGAGACTAAGTGATTAGAAGTCAAACTGAGTTGTCATAGAGGTACCAAAGATTATATCATCAGAGGCCTAGTAGAGGTTCACTTGTATCCATCAGTCAGCTAAAGGAACAAACAAGGCAGCTGAGCTAAGACCGACAGAAAGAAGAACTTTAAAGATAAGTGTAACTGAAGTGATGAGACTGATTTCCAAAGTAATGAGATCTGAAAGTTTGCCTAAGCTATAAAACAATTAAGTTTGTAGAATGATTTGTAGTTTGATATTCAAGGAAAACATAAAAAACCAACAGAGACTTACAACTTTCAAAGAGCTACAAGAGAAGGTAGGTGTCCATCAAATGAATAACAGCTGAATGAATTGCATTATATTAATGTAATGGAACTGTACCATAAAAGCTAGTATGAACAAGTCAGAGAAATTTGAGAAAATGTGTATGAACTGATGCAGAGCAAATAAAGCAGAACATGAGAACATTTTACCCAATGACAACAAGCATGTAAAATACAATAGAAAGACTTCAGAATTATGATCAACACAACGCAGTGACCACTTTTAACTTGGATAACTGCTAGCAAAAAAAGATTTCTCACCTTTTAGAAGACAGGTAGTACAATACAGATGCAATACAAGGCATACATTTTCAGACACAGTCAATGTGTTTGGGGGCGGAGGTAGTGAGGTGATGTTAATTGTACTTACTTGTTAGAAAGGAGGTTTCAGGAGTAGAGTTATTTAGAAGGCAAAAGCAATATAAAAATCATTTAAAAAATTTTAAATCTCAAGTCTGCCTTTTTTTTTTAAAATAATGAACAATGTCTTCCCAGCTAACTTTTCCTACAAATGATTTATACGTTCCTAACAGAATTACATTTTTTAATGCTTTGGAGTCCTAGAAAACAATATGAAATAAATCTGGCTACTAATGTAATTGTGACACATTCTTGAAAATATATGTGATATTTTCGGTTTATGTTGTATAAACTTTGAAATTAAACATTATATAAACATCATGGGATATTTAACAGAAGACTCAACTTAAGTCTACAAGTATAGAAAAAAAGATTTAGGACTGAATCCAGATTGCAATGTGCCCAATTAGAAAAAATATCATAGAAATAGCAAAAAGAAGTTTTTATCCCATATTTGTTTTAATCCTAATGATGAATGTACATAACTATATGTAAATACGTACCTAAACATACCAACACTAACTAGCAAATGCTGTTTTCTCAGGAAAAAAGAAACAAACCAACCAAGAACTGGGAACTACAGTAGTCAAATATTTGTCAACCACTTTTTTATATTGCAGTCCAGATAAGCATACTTTCTGTTGCTAAAAAATCCAAAGTAGTCTGGACAAAAATTAAGTAACCATTAATTCAGAAGTATGTTTCTATAATTATTACTACTTCAGATTCAACATGATAGAATTAAGATCTTACTGAAAAATCAAAGGCAAGTATTTCCTAGAGTATTGAAAAACAAGATTATAGATGGGATTTGCCAAGAAAAGCAAATATAAGAGTTTTTTTGGGCTAAATTTAGGTAATTTCTTCACCATATAAGACACATTAATATTGTTCTCCCAAGTTGTAGCTTGCAGTACACCCCAGATATCCTCCCATTTTAAAGTCTGAACACTTGGAATTTTCACTCTGGTCACTTTACAGTGATTTTTATGATTCTGGGTACCTTCATGAAGGTCCAAAAGAGGCCAAGTAGAAGGAACAGAAATTCAGTGAAAAGATTGACTTCTAAGCTGAGAGATTCAGAAGGTACCAACAAATTCTTAGAATTGTGGGAGAACAGAACATTATGCATAAAGAAATTAGAAGTAAAAGGAAAACTTAAAAGGTACATTCAGAGTATACAAAGACTTTTTATGAATACATTTAGTAGCTACTATATGAGTCTCCTACTTTGCAATCAGTTGTCTAAATCCCTGGGTAACAAATGTAATTACTAAGCAACCATCAGTCTGATAAAAGATTATGGAGAATGGGGAATTGCCACAGTATAAAAGAAAGGCAAGTTTGCTCCAAATTTCAGAAAAGAGAAGAAATTTGAATGTGTAAAATATAGGCCAGTAAGCCTAACTTCGATTCTTGGCAAAATTCTACAATAGGATGGTTTGTGAACATCTCGAAGAGAAATGAAGTGATCAGAAAGAATAGGTTACCATCTCTCTATGGTCCTGTATTGCTCAATGTTTTTAATAATGACTTGGATGAAAACATAGATAGCATGTTTATCAAATTTGTAGGTAACAATAAGTGGGGAAGATGACTAACCAGCTGGATTACAGACTGAGAATACAAAAAAATAATGACAATATAGAAAGATGAGCTGAATTTACCATGATATATATATTTGAGACAGGCTAAGTACAGATAAACCACAGTTTGTGCAACTTAGGCTGCAGTAATACTAACTGCATCTGGAACAAAGGAGATTCCAGTTTCATTTGTCTCTGCCCTAATTAAACCACAACTGGAATGGTCAGCTCAATACTGAGTGTTACATTTTAGGAAGAACACTAACAATCTGAAGAATATACAGAAAAAAAGACGAAACTTCTAAATAAAGGACCTTAAAACTATACCATATGGGGAGAAGTGGAAAGAACTAGGAGTGCTTTGTCCAGAAAAGAGAATATATGATAAATGTCTTCAACTATATGAAAGGCTGTCATATGGAATAATCACTAGTAATTCAGTTGGGCACTAGAGGGCAGCACTAGGAACAATGGGTGGAAGCAGATTAAAGATAAAAACAAAAAACTAACAATTTAGAACTTTGCCAAAATGGAATGGGCTGAAGAAGCACATGGTGGATTAAATGAGTTATCATTAAACCATTTTTCATACCTTAAGGCACTATATAAATGCTAGCTAAGATGCTGATGATTTTTAAGAGGTTCTTGTTCAGCAGGTATGAGTTAGACTAAATGGCCTCTGAGGGCACTTGCAATTCAAGATACTCTGTTGGTTCTGTCATGCTTCAGCTTTCTCTTTTCCAGGCTAAATAATCTGAGGTCATGAATCAACCAGATATCCCCCAATCTACTGGTGAAATTGCTTTATATTATCTCCCCCCCCCCCACCCCCCAGCCAAAAGTCTTTTTAAAAGACTGGGTTTTGAAGTAATTGTCACAAGTGTCTAGACAATGCTCCTGGCCATTTAAATGACAGGGAACTATAGGTGGGGGAATGTGCAACATTCCATAAGACAAGTGAACAAGCAATTATTAAGCGTACCAGATACTTTGTTAAGGGATGAATCCATCTAAACAGGCATGAGTGAAGGAGAATGCTGTATAAGAAGATTGGAAAAGCAGGTTGGAGCCAGGTTGTAAGGTCCTTAATGCCAAACAAGAAAACTTATGTTTAATCCTGGAAGTAAAAGGAGGGTAGAATAAAAAAAATCCACTGTCATTAATATAGATGATATTTCTTTTATCAACCAAATTCACAAGGTCAAGAAAGGAGTACAGGTTAGTCAAAAACTGATTTTTTTTCAATGTCCACCATTATAATCAATACCAGATTACCAAAAAAAAAAAGTGTCTGGGTCTGCCGATTTGTCCTTGATTGGGAGTTCAGTTAGTTGCTGCTGAAAGCAGTCACTATTAGTCTGCTGGGAGGTTCTGCAACTTCAGAGGAACTTAACTGCCAGCTCCTCTCTGACCTGGGACTCCTACTCTAGTTATTCCACTGCAAGTTTACATGATAGGCTAAAGGATGGAACTAAGTTGCTTCTCTGCTCCTGGGATCAGAGCCCCAGAACTACATTTCTGAAACTCATTCCCTGCTCAGTACTGCCCTGTATCTGTGACTGGAATTGGGTAGTGGATGACAAGTTACCAATTCCTAAACCCAGGGCTAGTTCAGAGATCCCTTGCCTTTCTGCCTAGTCTCCACTCTTTTTCAGTCCCTCAGTGATGGAATACTCCACAGCTGCTGAGTATGCCAGTCAGATCCCTTCCCTGATGCTCACAGATGTTTTTATCTTCCCAAGCTGCCTTACTTAGCTGGAAAAAGAATCACTGTGACTTTTTTGAGGAGCTTTCCCAATCAGAATTCAGTCAGATAAGTTTCTAGATTGTGGTAGAAGAGAAGCAGTGGGAATCTAGGCTGTATAGTTTCCTTTCAAGCTGCTATCTTGACTCTGCCTCAGGGGAGAATCATTCTTATACAGGATTAAAGACTAACCCAAATATCCAGGTCCTAAATTCTGTCACTACTCTCCCTTCCAGTCTATATCATTTCCTAAAACACTGATTCCACCAGGTGGCTCTTTCATTGTCATCTATGGCTAGCTTTTAAATATGGACAAGTAAACTCTAAAAATGTATATACTTCTATACTCGTCCATGTTAATTTTTTGTTTCTTTTGTCTTTGTTTTTCATTAAATATCCCCTTTGGGAGAAAAAATCCAACTTTCTCTTAGCTAAATTTTGCGACACTTGAATTAGGATAGCTAGGGATGGATCAGATTAGTTGCAGAACCCAAAGGAACTAGGTTAACATGAACTTGTAAACCCATGAAGAAAGGAGATAATTGTGGACATTGGACAATTTACTACCTCATCTCCAAGCAGATTAGATCCCCTCACTGTACCCCCCTCTCCCCCGGACTATATTCATTCAATGTAACATTTATTTATAGAATACTTATACTATAGAAGGGAGTTTGTTATCTTTGTCTAATCATGGAGATAATACATGTATGCAAACAATAACATAAGGCAGAATACCAAAGGAAAGGTACAAAGACTACCTTTGGAAGCAAAGGAAAAAGAAAGAGGGTGGTGAAAGGTTACTGCCAGCTGCAAAGCTTCAGGAAAGAAGTAACATTTGAGTCAGGCTTTGAATAACAGAGTCTCTAGGTTCAAAGAATTAACATGAGTGAAGGCATAGAAACTGAACAAGTTATCAAGAACTAGCAAGTCTAGTCCATCTAGAACATACTAAAGGATGATAATAGTACACTGTGGTGAAAGGATGAAATGACTAGCTCCACACTATGAAGAAACTTGGAATTATATCTAGGGGTAGCTGGGGAAATCCAGTAGATTTCTGGGCCCTATGTTCTTTCCCCAAACAGAAATATCCATCTTCTTCTTCACCTCTAATCCAAATCAAGATCTGGGTGACATCCAACTTTCTCTCACCAGACGTTTCTTATCATTTTTTCTTACCACTTCAGCTTACCCCTTTTCTCTACATCATACTTTTGGTTAGAACCACTTACTCTGAATTGTCACTAAAATTTAATTTTGTAACTATTATTAAAATACTACTTTATTACTCTAGAAGCTTTCCTTATTATAGACTATAAGACTTGCTTAATGAAATATATAACTAGTCAAAAGAAAATGACTTAACAATTCACACATTAAAAAATGGATAAAGGAAAAATATGTTTTCTGACGTATGATATATGGCTTGGATGAACAATTCGTCAAGTCAATAAATTAGTACATCTATATTGGGCCCATAACTGCCAGGGAATGCATGCATTTAGGAAATAATGTAGCACATACAATGATCCCAAATGTTTCCTGAAATAAAAATCAATCTAATTAACAACACTATACAATTAATGTGTGCATATGCCTTTAAAATGGAACACCACAACGTCCAAAGACTTAGAACTTCAAGTAACCCAAAAGAGTGACAAAAAGCCAGTCTCGCTATAAGTAGGCTGCAGCATATCAATGACGAGGATTTATATGCAGATATCACTGAGGAAATGCCTGACCAGAAAAGGTAGTAGGGCCAATTATATATGAGATCAAGGGATGGACAGTCCAAATGCTGTATTGGTATAGGTATTTTATGGAAAGTTTGTACAAGAATCACAAAGGATGAGAAGATTGATGGGTTACAATCTATTATTTGAGGGAATGCCTACACGGATGAGAACACAGATCCACTAATTTAAGTATATTTGAGTTTATTAACTTCATTTATATAATTATCATTATTTCATTTGTCTATGTACAGTTTTTCTCTCCCTGAATAGACTATACATTTTGTCCCAAAAGAATTTACATCTAATTATCCTCTGAAACCTAACAACAATACGGACACAAAATTCAATTATAGGATCTAACTCCACTGACATGAAGAATTCTACTCTCAAGGTTAAATTTAGTAATAGGAAGATAACTTTCAGTCCAGAACCTAGAGATGAATTTAGCCTACTTAGAAATCCAAGTCAATAAGCACAGATTCAAGCCAACCCTGAACAAAGGATGATTCCCTCCCAATCCCTTTGAGACTGGATCATTGTCTTCAGATCTGCCCCCCAATGTACATTAAACCCTTCTAGGATCTAGATAATAAAGGAACAGCCCATCTTCTTAGCAGAATCCTAGCCTGCTTCAGCCTTGTCATCTAACCTCATGTTCATGGCTAGAGTTCATGAACTTTGGGGCAGGGGGTGGATGACATATTTATTTCCAGTCACTTCTAACTAAATATTACCATTTCCTTCAGTATTTTTTTAAAAGCAGTGAGATTTGAGTCCAGATGCTGTGAAAGTGCTCTCTCCTCCACACCACACTGCCTTCCTAACAAATCAATGCTATGTCAACCATCAGGAATTACTTTTGCCTTTCTTTAAATCTCTAACTCTTAGCACAGTGCCTGGACACATAGTAGGCACTTAATAATTGTGTCTCAGCTTGACCTTTGCCTCAACAAAAGAAATCTGTTTTGACTGAATGCTTCTTTATAGGTTAGTGGTTTGAATCTTTTTTCCCCACAGAAACAGCATTATAAATTGAAAACTTTTCCCCCAAAGAAACAATTTTATAAATACTTGCCAGTCCAATCCACAAAAGTCAATATAAACCATAATGTACCTGAAGCACAGTTCTATATTACTCACTGTATTACTAGGAAAGTATGTTCATTCTCCTGACTCCAGGGCCAGTGCTCCACTCACTGTGCCACCTAGCTGCCCCAGGATGTTCATTTTCAACTTCAATATGAGGCACACACTGTCCTAGAACTCCTACAGAAAGAATGAAGCTGCTATCTAAGTTCCAAGCTCCTGGTAGGAAGTATGCTGTGGTCTGGAGCACAACAGTCCAGGGAAGCTACTGAGGGGCTAAACGGGATCTCCTAAAGAGGAGATCCAAGAGGTTGAGATAAAATAACTGTATGGAAGAGGAAGAAAAGAGTACTTCTGAAGAAAAGTAAAAAGCTTCCCACTCGCCCTTCATAAGTTCTTCCTCCACACTTAGACACATTGAAGTAAAAAGACAGTTACAAATACCTGTCACTAGTAGGTATATCTAGGTACACAAAGAACCGAAATAAAATCCATCTATATTTAAGAGGAAATACCAGACTACTGCAGAAGTCTCATCGGAGATAGAGGTGAAGAACAGAATGAGACAGAGATAAGACTATATGCTATAACAGCAGCCAAAGGTTCTTTTTCAAAAATTTGGGTTTTCTTCTTTTAAATTCTTCCTCTCATCAAATAAATAAATTCTACTAAGAGCCTACTCTGGATTAGAAATAGGAATGAAACAGGAGAGCAGTACCCAGAAGCAGCGCCCCACCCCCCCACCACCAAAAAAAAAAAAAAGGAAACAAAAGAGGGAGGGAAATTTCATTTTATGGCCATAAGGGAGTTCCCACAGCAACTAAGTTACCTAGCTAGAAAAGCTGTTCCCAAATACACATTAAAGGAACATATTTATATTGGGGTCATGTAAATAGGAGACTGCCTTTACATTCCCAAGGAAAGTTCATAGGTTCTATAATTTCCATTTACTCCTTTATTAAATAAAGGCTACAATAATCATTCTACAGCCTTGATGCTTATGAATAGGTTCTCAAAAAGTGATAACTAGGAAACTGTGTGAGCACCTGCTTAATTTACATATCCCTTGCCATTCTAAAAAGTCAACTATGTGGAGAGGCCTGCACTTAGGGCAGGGTATTTCCCTAACAAAGGTGGTAAGTGGTAGAAATTATTAAGTCAAATATATAGGAGATCTGATGTCCAACTTTTTATACAAATGATTATGAATTATCATAGCCAGTGGCATATACTTTATAATCCTTTCTGCCTGGAAGGCTGAGGTGGATTGCTTGAGCTAGGGAGTACAGAGCTTAGTAGCGCTACTAAACTAATCTGGTATTAGCACTAATTTCAGCACCAATATGGGAATGCAGGTGGTAAATTTCCATGACTAGAGAAACTGGCGTCTGAGTAGCCACTGCCCTTCCAGCCTGGGCAAAATAGAGGGAACCTCAATGTCTCCTCAAGATCCCCAAAAACCAAGAGTATAGCTTGTGTTTAGAAGGAATCTGGTGAAAGAGTGCTTGGCTTAATATCATCATTAAGACTGGGTTGAAATCCTTGTTTAAGGAAATAGGTTATGTGGCCCTGGCCAAGTCACTTATCCTCTACATACCTCAGGCTACTTCCTCCCTTATTTTAAATGACAGACATTAACTACAGCATGCTAAACGGAAGGTCTCATCATTTTGTATCACAGATCCTTGCCACATTAACTATCTGTGTGGTGAAAAATAGATTGGGATCACATCACAATAAACTCCTTCAGTGGTATGCATATTAAAAAAAAATGTGCCAACTCTGCAGAAGGAATATTTCTTTCAAACAAATGGAAGAAATTATTGCAGAAAAAAAAACAATGGATCTGATTGTACAAAATTAAAGATTTTACACAAAAGAAAGTAATTTATCTAAAATTTTTAGAAAAGGAACAACTTGAGGGGAAAATTACCA
>CM053622.1:398239897-398272757 GCA_028646595.1 Phalanger gymnotis | reverse complement strand
GTCTCTTGCAAATGAAGGAGAATCCTCTCCTCCATGTTTGTTTACTCCTCTCATGCATTTTCATCTTGAGAAATATAAAGTTCCACCTCTCCTTCCTCTTCTCTACAATAGCATATTGCTTTTGCCTTCCCTTTTCCCTCTTGACAAATCATCAGAACAGAACCTTTTCTACCACCCCATACTTTGAAGACATGGCAATTTTGAAGGGACATTTGTTTCTTCTTCCTCTGCTACATTGTTAGCGCTTCATCAAATAGACCCTTTCGGTTGTGCAAATAAATTTGCCTTATTAGGCTCCTCTGGATTCTTGTGCTTATATTTCATAGTTTAAGCTCAGCTTTGGTCTTTTCATCAGAAATTCTTCAAAGTCCTTTATTCCTTCCTTTCAGCTTCCCAGTTATTTTATTTCATTTATTTATTTATTTATTTTTGCCTTTTTTTGAGTATTGTATTCCAAGGTCTCTCATTTATAGAAGAAGCTGCCAGGTTTTGTGAGACTGATGCTAGTTCTTTGGTACTTGAACTGGCTACTTTCTGGCTGTTTTATTTTCTTTGAAGTGGGAGCTCCGGATTTTGTCTGTGACATTCCTAGGACTTTTCTTTTGGGGGTTCCTTTTCATGAAGTGATTGATGGCTGTTTACTTAGAATGTTTTAAAGTTTTCAGAGTACTTATTACATATCTCATTTGATCATTACAACAACCCTAGTAAGTTGATATAATTATTATCTTCATTTCACAGATGAGGAAACCCTGAAGCACAGTTTTAAGTGATTTGCCCAGAGAAACACAGTTAGTAAGTGCCCGAGGAAGGTTCAAACTTGGGTCTTTCTCCAAGTCAGCTCTCTATCATACTCAGCTACCTAGCTGCCTCTGGAAGGTTTTAATTTATAATTTCTCGAAACATAGGGCCCAAGATTTTTTAAAAATGTGATTCTCAGGGAGTCTGATTATTCTTAAATTAACCTTTGATCAGTTTTCTATGTCACTTGTTTTTTATGTCAGTTATCTTTAATTTTCTTTTTTTTTTTCCAGTCCTTTTGTTTTGATTTGCTTCATAGAGTCATTGATTTTTTTTTGGCACGTTCTTGTTTTTTAGAAGTTTGCTACTTGTGTAAGATTTACTAATTTGTCTTCTAGACTATTTATTCTCCTAATTCTTTATTCAGGAGCTTTTTATTTCGCTTTTTATCTTTTCATTCATTCTGGGTATTCATGCAGTCCATGTGGAAAATCCATTTTTTTCTTTGAGTCATTGCAATAGATATCATCCCTTGGGGGATCTGTAAATTTAAAATAATTTTGATACTGATTGATGTTTTCTTGGATTTATTAATTTCTCCAGTATTAGTTCCTTAATTGGAATTTTGTACTAGAGCTAGTCTTTGCTTCCTGATGTGCTTTTGGGTGGGGAGGTTGGTGGGAACTGCTTGGTCTCCTCCCAAGTTTCTGACCTCCACTTCCAAGGTTATACCCCCTTGGATCTTTGAGGTTCAGAGTACTGGATCTTCTGTGGCATTTCAGAAGAGAGCTAGGGACTTCAAGGCCCTGGGCTTGGAATGATCATGGCAATTATGCTTTGTGCCACTCCCTCGGCATTCCTGGTGATCATCTAGGACTTTCTTACCATCCTGAAATTTTCTCACTAGGCACCTCAGTATATAGAGCTCTGTAGTCTGCCTACTTGTGTTTTGTGGTCTATTATTGGTCTTTCTAGGAGGCTTTTGCCCACCTTGTTGACTTATTCACTTTAGCTGGCATTGGCTTTGCTGGTGGCTGACGTTTTGTGCAGTTCTGGGGTAGAGGAAGTCATTTTATGTAGTTGCTCATTGAATTTACCCCCCACCTTTTTTGGAGGTGGGAAGGCAGGGCAATTGGGGTTAAGTGACTTGCCCAGGGTCACACAGCTAGTAAGTATGTCAAGTATCTGAGGCCAGATTTTAACTCAGGTACTCCTGACTCCCGGGCTCTACTCACTGTGCTACCTAGCTGCCCCTCATTGGATTTCTTGATCATTATTCAGTCTGGTTCTATTTCAGGATTTTGGGGAGAGTTAGGCACGTGGGAGCTGGGCTGTCTGCTTCTCTTTTCAAGTACCCATCGTGGCCGGAAGTCAAGGTATTTAGCTTGGGGAAACATCATTTTCAAGGTGAGAAAGAAATGTAAAAAGGTAACTGAGCATAAAAATAAATTTGCAGTGGCATTTATGACAGTATTGAAAGGAATTTCAGAGGCTATCAAGTCCTACCCCTACTCCCACACCCCCAATTCCATTCTCCTCTAATTTTGGTATAATAGGACCTTTTATAATGAGGTTACACATATTTGAAGTTTGTATTTTATAGTGTATAAGATTTTGTTGAAATTTAATTTCTGAAGCCTTCGATACTATTTGTCGTCCTCTTCTCCTGGATATTCTCTAGGTTTTTAGTACACCATTCTCTCCTACTTCTGTCTCTCTGACTGCTCCTTCTTAATCTCCTTTGCTGGATCTTCATCCAGGACTTGTCTTTTAAACATGAATGTCCTGCTTTTCCCTCTGTACTGTTTCACTGGATGACCTATTAGCTCCCATGGATTTACTTACCATCTCTGTGCTGATGATTTTCAAATCTGTTTATCCAGCCCCCTGCCATCCTCTCTTCTGACCTCTACTCTCACATCTCCTGCTACCTGTTAGATATCTAGAACTGGATGTCCTGTAGATATCTTAAACTCAACCTATCTAAAACTGAACACATTATCTTTGACTCCAAACCTTCCCTTCTTCCTAAGTTCCCTATTACTGTTGAGGGCAATGCCATTCTCCCAGTCAACCAAGCATGTAACCTAGCTGTCATTCCAAACTCCTCACTCTTTCACCTCCACATCCAATCTCTAGGCAAGCCTGTCCATTTCACCTTCATAATATCTCTTTTATACTACTTTCGTTTTTCTCTGATACTGCTACCACTCTGATACAGGCCCTTATTCACTCCTGAACTGTTGCAATAGCCTGTTGATTTGTCTCCCTACCTCAAATCTCTTCCCACTCCAGTCTGTCTTCCATTCAGCTGTCCAAGTGATCTTCCCAAAGCACAGATATGACCATGTCACCTCCCCACTTACTAAGCTCCAGGGACTCCGTATCACTTCCAGGGTCAAATATATAACCCTCTTCTTTGGTTTTCAAATTCCTTCATAACTTATCCTTCTATCCCCATGCCTTTAAGTCCTACATCTTAACACTCTCCTTTCCCCTTATACTCTATGAGCCAGTGACACTGGCCTCCTTGCTATTGTTCTTTGGACAACAACAGCAACAACACTCCATCTCTGGAGTGGCAGTCCCTTATTCATGGAATGCTGTCCGTCATTTCTGCCTCCTGGCTTCCCTTGCTTCTTTTACAGTACCAGCTAAAATCCTGTTTTCTACAAGAAGGCTTTCTTGATCCCTCTTAATTCTAGTGTCTTCTCCTCTGTTGATTATTTCCATTTTATCTTGTGTATAGCTTGTTCATACACAGTTATTTGCTTGTTATCTTCCCCCATTATACTCTTAAGTTCTTTGAGAGAGGGACTATCTGGCATCTTTCTTTTTATCTCCTTAGCTAACTGATCTATTGAGCCCTTAATAAAAGTTTATTAACTAACCAGACTACTTTCCACTTTTCCTAGAAGTTGTCAGGGAATCCTTACCTCAGATACTGGTATTTTTTCTGAGGCTTGCCTACCTAGGCTTTTGTTAATTTTCTGTTTTTTAAAAATCACCATCAAATAATTTTGGCAACTATCACTGTATAATGTAGCTTAAGTTCTGGTAATGCTAGGCCCCTTTCATTATTGTTTTTTTCCCGTCATTATTATTTCATTTGAGATTCTTGACTTTTGTTCCTCTACTGGAATTTTCAAATTAGTTTATTCCTATACAGTAGTCCATTACTGATTTCATTGATTTGACCCTCTGACTGTAACCTGTGATAAAATCAAAGGCTTTTAAAATTATTTTGAATCTTTAATATGTAGAACATTGAGTAGAACTGATCTAAGAATAGTTGCTTATTTAAAAATTTAAATTTAATTTTATGTTAAAATATTATTTTTGTGTGATGACATTTGTTTTTATATCACCTTTATTCCTGTTTACCTACAGCTCTTTCCTGTCCCAGAGGGCCATCTTTTGTAACAAAATATACCATTATAGAGTAAAATTTTATTTAGTAAAAAGTGTAATCCTTTTAAAAACCTATAGCATTTTGACAGCATTGATAAATATAGACAATGCTAAAATACAGTTTAATTACTGACTGAAATTGCACATAATTAAAGAGTTTTTTAAAATAATTGTTATTTGGCAGAGTCTTTGAAAATTGTGACAAAGTGAACAAGGAAATAAACATGTTTTTATTACTTTTGCTTATGTCATGTTAGAAACACATATCATATGGCAGATGTTGGATACATTCAAGTGAACTAATGACATAGCAAAAAACCTCAGCAGTGGTAGTGTCTTCATTGTCCTCATATGCTTAGGCATTGATCTCAAAGTTTTAATAAACATTCTACATTCTGCATAAAATAGCATTCTTATTACTAAGTATAATTATGTTTAAACAAGTTTGGGAAGTGTTTTTTTGGGAAGTGTTTTTATGCTGTTTAGTATTCAGTTTGGGGGAATATTCAGGATATTGTGTTACCTAAAATAATGAAGGCATTTTAATCATGAGTAAAATATTATTTTAACAAACTCAGGTTATTAAAATTTCTTTGTTAAAGTGGAAACTTATGGCTACAGGGCACAGATTGACCCTTTTTTGTTTAAATGCTTTAGTGCATGCTGTTTGTAAACAAAAATGTCTTCTTGTGTCGAATGTTTTAAGTATTATTCCTTCCAAGATTTCCTGAGTTTTGGGCCTGCAGAATTATGGAAACTAACAAATGATTTAAAAGTGATTAGTTAAATCTCTTGTAATTGTTCTTGAGATCTTCACTTTATTCTTTCCTTTTGTCATCCCATTTGACGAACTGCTTCCCTTTTAGAAGTACAACTCTTTTCACTGCTACTCCCAGGCTTTCAGTGACTTAGAATAACAGCCAAATCTCTGTTTGTCAAGGAATGACAGTTTGCCTTTAGCACCCCACCTCCATTTCATTTAACAAATATTTTTTCCCCCTTGTAGTTGTCCTTGTAGTTGGTCACAGCAAAGATCAGAATTCTCAAATATTTTGCAGTAGTCTTTCTTTTACAATGTTATTTAATAACAGTGGAGAGACTGAACATTCTTGCTTTATTTATAGGGAAGAGGAAAAAATGAGCAAAAAAGATTGATACATTGAAAAAGTTAAAAAACATGCAATATGCAATACCTTTGGATCTCCCACTTCTACAAAGGTGTGGGTTGGGAATGTCCTCATCTTTGTTAATTTGAGTCATGCTTGGTGTTTGTAATTTTGTTCCATTTACATTTGATTTTTTTTTGTGTGTGGTTGTTCTTTCCATTTAACTTGCCCTATCCATTCTGTATCTTGTTTTCTTGGCTCTGTTTTACTTTGCATCGGTTCATATTGATCTTTCCATGCTTCTCTTTCATTACCTTCATCATTTTTTAAAAGCACAGTAGTATTAGATTATATTCATGTTCCACAGTTTGTTTGCCCCTACCCCAGTCAGTGGGCATCTATCTACTTTGTTGCCAGTTCTTCACAAAAAGTACTGCTATAAACATTTTGGTTTAAATGGGACTTTGTTATCTCCTTATCTTATTGCCTTTTTGTTCTCTTCTTCCAAATTAGCTTTCAGTTCTGTGTATTTACATTCCCAATTAGTTGTTTTCTCTTTTTTTTTTTCCGTCAGGCTTGCCACCATGGATTCAAGGTGTTCTAGTCTGCAAATTATTTCTGCTTTGTAGGCCATACATAAGTCTGGCTATCGGATTCTTATTTTTCTCTTAAGCCATTTGGAAATATCCTGCTGTGGTGGTTTAGTTCTTTGCCTCATCAGGTGCTGATTCATTTTTCTTTGTCTTGCA
Source organism: Phalanger gymnotis (assembly GCA_028646595.1). Taxonomy (NCBI): domain Eukaryota; kingdom Metazoa; phylum Chordata; class Mammalia; order Diprotodontia; family Phalangeridae; genus Phalanger; species Phalanger gymnotis. The sequence continues at coordinate 398,266,750 of CM053622.1, read as the reverse complement.
TTATTTATTTACAGATGTTTGGATTTTTTTAATCTGCAGTCCATGTTTGCTTTGGTCATTAATATCTTCCTTGTTTGGTTTATCTACTGGTACTTAAGGTTCTTAGTTGAGTTTTCTTCCTCTGGAAGTCTTAGGTAATTTCAACCTTTTTGCCTTTCCCCCCCATCCCTCCCTTTCTGATCCTTTGATGGCAGTTAACGCGGGGGCTGAACGTCAAGACCTATCTTCAGTCTCTTTTCAGGTGAGAATTCATTTTTCATGGGCCTTCATCTCAGTTCCACATGACTTCTAGTGGGGGACAGACCTGGTCCCTGCTAGATACTATCTGCTTAGCTAAATGTCTAGTGGAGTACCATACCTGCTGATCTACTGCAGTTTCTTTTGTTTCTCAGTTCAGTATCTCAGTACTGTTACATTGCAGAGCACTGTCATGCCAGAGTCCCAGCCAGAGTAAGCTTCTGACTTTTTTTTTCCACCTGCAAAGAGAGGGTTGGTCGGAGTTGAGCTTATTTGCAAGCCCTTGGGTTAGCTTATTACAGCCCTGCCAGAGCATGTTGGCTGATGGGGGTGGGGGAAGGAAGAGGTGCTACATACCTTTTCTGTTGGTTGTTCAGTGTTCCCTTTGTTCCTTTTTTCTCAATGAGTTTTTTGTTACCTTGAGATTCTTGACCATTTTTTCCCCAGATGAATTTTGTTCTTACTGTGTTTAGTATTATAAAAATAACCCTTTGGTAGTTTGCCCTGGCACTCAACATATTTAATTTAAGTTTTATTGTCACTTCTATTATGTCGACATTGCCCAGGGGATATTTAAGTATTTATTTATGTTATTGTATTGTGTTGGTTGCATCAAGTCCCATGACGTCCACGATATCTTCTGAAAGAGATCCGTAATATCACTCAAAGGAATTTGGCCTATTCATACAGCAATGATCAAATGTATTACATGTACAAATACATTTTACTGAATATCTGATAGGCTTTGCCTTCCTGTCAAATGGTCAGATTTCATTAATCAGTAGTCAAAAAGGATGATATAAAAAAACTTAGAATGAAGCTGTAAAAAGGCCCTTGCCTCTAATTGGTTGTGGAAGTCTTTCAAAGAGAAGCTGACCAGCTGCTTCTAGACTATGTGGGCAGTAAGATGGAGGACTATGTATTTTCTCCTATCCCATGACCCCCATATCTCTCCCAAACAGAAATTGTGTGCTAAAGATAAAGCAACTTCATCTGTCTTCGTGGTCCAAGACGCTCACTGACCCTGCACTCATAGTACCCTTCTACCATGTCTTATGCTACTTGCAGCAAGGCTGCACTAGTAGACCCAAAGACCTGGCATACAATTTTTTTTTAGCAAAATCAAACCCCACGCTGTGGTTCCCCCTCCTTCTTTTCAGTGTCATAGAAACTCTGGCTCCAGGCTACAGAAGTTTGTTGCATGACAGCCAGTGCTGCAACTGCCAGCTTCACAGAAGCCCTTTGGAAGCAAAAGTATAGGGACAGCTAGCCAGAGAATTTGGGACATGAAATGGGGGGTGAAGTGGGGGTGAGAGGAAAAAAGCTGTGTGGAAGTCCACTAAGCCTGAAGAAAAATACTCAGCATTCAGCTGCAGGCAGTTCTGTCCATCCAAAAGTCACTTCGGACAGAAACCTAGGCTGATGAACTATGAATTGCCTGATGTGGGAGGAGGCTTGAGACTCTTTGAGACACAGCCCCTAAGGAAACTACCATCAGAGGAGTGATAGTTAGAAAGTGGGATAGTAGAATATAAACTGGAGGGGAACCAAAATTAACAAAAATCTCAGGAAGAATTAAACTCAAAGACCTTGGACACAAGCAGATAAGCCAAAAGGGAACCACTAACAACAGAAGGAAATATGACCTCCAGATGTAGTAAATGAGTTCAGACATTTATGAATAAATACTGCAACACAAAGGAAGATGATCCAGCACTTCATGAGACAGAACTCTGTGAAATGTGAGGAGGGCATGGAGCCATGACATGCTGTTCCTGAGTGATTCAAAAGAGAAGTGAGAATTATGAAAGTAGAATTTATTTATTGCCTGCATAACAAAAATAATTGTCAGAATAGAAAACTGGAATCTGTAATGGCATATCTCACTAAAGAAACAAAAGGGAGGACAGTAGATTAGGAAGGCAGTTATATAGAAGTGAAGGACAATCTAGAAGAGGAGAAGCAACAAAAAAACCGTGAAAAGAATGTACTTACTATGTAAGAAAAACATACTGATCTCAAAGACAAGATGTGTGGAGACAACTGAAAGATAATAAGTCTCCTAGAAGAATCTAACAAGATGAGAAATCTTGAACACCATAATGCAAGAAATAATACAATTAAACTGTCCAGAACTTCTGAGCACAGAAAATTAAATATCAGTTGAAAGAATGTATGGGTTACCTCCAGAAAAAAAACCTGGGCTTCCAACTCCAAGATATATAGTAGTTAAATTTAACAGTTCATTAAAAAACAAGTTAACAGAAGCAATCTGGAGAAAGACTTTCAAATACAAAGGAAAGACAATTTGAATAATAAAGTTATTTTGTACCCACTAGAAAACATAGGAGGAAATGGAATAATATGTTCTCAAGAGCAGTGGACTTCAGGATGCAGCTTAAGGTGACTTACCTTGAACTTTAACAAAAATTAAAGGAGATGGACGTTCAGTAATAAAGGGGCATTTGAAATGTTTATAGAATGAAAACCAGAACTGAAGTGAATGTTTACTTCTTGAATGCCCAGACAATAGAAATCTCAAGAGTAGGCAATAAATGAAGAAGTAAAGCCACCTTGCCTACCTGTGAATCAAGATTTCTTTTTTTCTTTTTTGTGGAACTACAATACAATATGGAAGAGTACTTGGAAAGGAGGAAGGGGAATAGGACTATAGAGAGGAATGTGTGATGTGCCTGGGTCAAACCAAGGGCTAGCAATAAGGGAGAGATGATTTTTGTGATCTCTATAAGAGAAGAACCTACAAAGGAGTGGGTGAGGAGAGATTAAAAAGGAAGGGAAAGGCAGGAGGCCGTCCTTTGATGCATCAAAGATAAAGGTGAGACGGAGTTCCACTGATGCATGCTCCTATGGGTGAAGAAAAATGTTCTGTGAGGGGAGATGGGAACTTTGCACTGAATGTGGACTGGTGATTAAAAAGTCTACCCCTCCTCCCTTGGAGTGGAGGGGGAGTTAGAACTTCTGGGGACAACTGGCACATGGGGGAATGGGAAGGCATGGACTGACTCAAAGAGGTGATTTTGAAACAAATGAGGGAGAAAAAGTAACCAAGGGAGGGTATAGATCAGTGGTGGCCTACATAAGAAATAATGTTTGGAGAGGTGCTCTACCATGGGACAATGTCTTCTCTGACATCAGAAAGAATTGGCATTGTTCTGGGAGAGAGACACTGAAAAAAGGCCATCCATGGGGCAAGTTCTACAAGGCAGTGGTAGAAACTGCCTAGAGGGAAGAGCCTAGAACAGATATTTTGGAAGTTTTGATTGCATGAGGAATATAGAGAATAGATAAAGACTAGATAATTATAAGGGTCATGAATGAGAGTCTAGAGTAGACAGACAAAGAATAGATAATGAAAAGAGTGAGAGAAATCCTTTTTGGAAAGGGGTACAAAAATGAAATTAAAAAAAAGTTAAACAGGACTAGTTGAAGGGGGAAGACTTATTTAACTATTTAACCAAATAAAAGCTAATAAGCAAAACTCCAAAGGGAAAGGAGTAACAAACAAGAGAGGGAGTGTCAGGTGAGGGGGAGAGAGCCAGCGGGAATAAGATCACCTTAAAAAAGATTTAAGTAAAATAACTGAAGGAACATAATACTATTTTTACAACCAAAGAGGAAAAAAAATCATAACTTGAAAAAATGATTCTCATGACTTTAAATGTGAGTGGATAAGACAAGTCAATAAAAGAAAAAGTGACAGAAGAAAACAAAATCTTACGATCTTTTTATAACAAACATGTAAAAACCAAAGATATACACAAAATAAAATAAAAATATGGAAAAAATATACTCAGCATCAACTAAATACAAAAAAGCAGGATGAAAGGATGTTTCTGATGAAGGAACAGCATTCAGAAAACAAAAAAGGACAAACAAAAGAAACTACATTATACTGAAAGGAAACAAATACAGACATCACACCAATATTAGCATTAAATTTGTATTTTCCAATGCCTTATCATCTAATTTTTTTAAGGAAACATCTGAGCTATAAGAAGATGTAGACATTACAAAATAATAGTGTAAGTAGTCTTCAGTATTCCTCTCTCAGTTCTCGATAAGAGAGATAAATCAAAGGGAAAATATGGAACTGAACAAATTGCTGGAGAAACTAGAGTTAAAGACTTAGGTGTCTTCAGAGAGAAGCTGACCTGTATCCATTTTGACTTTTATTTATGAAGGAATTCAAGCCACAAACTATGTATGCCATTTGATTGTTGGATAAACAATGCTTTATGCTCTATTTTAGGAACAAGTTTTCCAGAAACAGTTTTAATCATTTATTTTTCATTAATATCCAAGCCATTTCTAGTCTAGAGAAATATACAAGCTAGCATAGTTCTCCTGTAACCTGACATATCTCTTTATCTCAAGATGATTTACACTAACAGTTTAGTTATTTGGAAATGATCATAATATGTTAAAATACTGTTTGGAGATTAACAGTAGCTGCTGTTTCTTCCTTCACCATTTCCCTCAAGTAGTGTTCTGTAATCAAAGGATCTTCCTTTCTGATTATCATTTTTTCTGAATGGAAAAAGGGATGGTGGGTACCATGGTTTTGGGGAATAAGGAAGAGTCTGCTCTTAGATGATGCCATATCCTAACTGCTTTAGAGAGTCAGGAAACCAGTGACCCTAAAAAGATGAGGTATTGTTAAAAGGATGTTTCTGTTCTTAATTTCTTGGTAATTTGGAGAGAGAAGTTTTAGTTGAATGATGAGGTCAGAAGCCAGACTGCAGAGTTTCAAAAGGAGAATGAAAGAAAGGTAGAAGCACCAATAGTAAATATTCTACTCAAGCAGTTTATCCATAAAAAAGGTGGAAAGATAAAGTATGGTAGCTACTGGGGATAGACGAAGTGAGGGTTTTTTGAAGGGGGAAGAAATGATTGTGTTTTAAATATGCTTCCACAATGCACTGAGATCTGCATTTTTGATGGGAACAATTGAATTGATGAGATCATTGAGCATTTTATTTCTGTACTGAGTACTTTGTAGTTATATTCTTAAAATTTCTGTGTATATCTTGGCAAGTGGATTACCAAATAGTTTAGTCTCTGTGCCTATCCCTTAGGTCTAGAATGCTCTTCTTCTTCATTCTTAGCATCTTTGTCCTTTTTCAATACTACACTCAGATATTACCTGTTTGCACCTTCCATTCTAAGGTACCTTCCCACTATACATTTATAAACAGACCAAATACAATCCATAGTTACCAAGAAACCATCAACATCTGAGTTCAGCCAGGAGGCCCTTAAATCGGCAGCCCAGAGTCCTGAGCCTCCAGGAGTGAGAGCCTCCAGCAAATAGCTCTGTTCTCTCTTTTTATATACTCTTCAGCCGTCATCAGATGTCATCTGAGTGACCAGAACTCAGGCTCCTACTTTTTATTGGCTCTGGTCTTAGCTACTCCCCTTAGGACTCTGAGGACTTCACGACCACATAGGCTTAAGCACCTAGTAGATAGGGGTTTGGGCCTGGGGTTTAGCACCTAATAAGACTCAATCAAGGACACCCAACTTAATTGATATTACGTCTCTGTATCTTGTGTGTGCCTATTTATGTGTATGTATAATTATCACTCCCATCTGCATTGAAGCCTTTTGAAGTTAGGGACCGTTTTTGCTCTTATTTGTGTCTTCATTGTACACAGTACTTCTGCTATAGTAAGAAATTAACAAATGCTCCTTAACTGATTGGTTGATGTAGTCCTTTTGGGAGATAATTTATGTCTTATTCAATTTCTTTTTTCTAAGACTGAGTTATTTAAATTCTTATTTCCTCAGTTAATATGGGCATTTTGTATTTTTGTAAGAATTCACCTATTTCATTTAAATTATTTTGTTGGCAAAATAGTTAAAAATAATTTCCCTTATTTCTTCTTTGTTGTTGCGAATTTAACTTTAAAAAATTTTGACTTTGCCGATTTTTCTTTATTTAAAATAAGTTTAATTATCTGATTTATCTGTTTTATTACTTTTTTTAAAAACAGCTCCTAGCTTAATCCATTAATTCAGTGGATATCTGTTTTCAATTTTGTCTCTTAAATTTTTCAGAATTTCTATTTTTATGGTTTTTTAAAAAAAATTTGTTGCTTTTCTAATTTTTTTATTCCATTGACCTCTTGCTCCTTTTTGGACTGTCTCTATCCCTTCTGTTACATTTATGTTAATGCTTCTCCATGTATGACCTGGTTGTCTCCAAGACACTTTTAAGGGGTTCTTGAGGTCAAAACCATTTTCTTTTTGGGGGGGAGGTTTGACGGAAGGGGGGAGGGCAGGGCAATTGGGGTTAAGTGACTTGCCCAAGGTCACACAGCTATTAAGTGTGTCAAGTGTCCGAGGACGGATTTGAACTCAGGTCTTCCTGACTTCAGGGCCAGTGCTCTATTCAACTGTGCCACCTAGCTGCCCCAAAACCATTTTCATTTTCATACCAAGAGATTTTAATTTCTAACATGATAAATATTGATAGATATAATTCACACAAACAAAAGTTCTTTGGGAGGGGTTACCTCAATAATTTTTAAGAGTATAGAGGGGTCCTGAGGCCACGAAATTTGAGAACTGCTGCTCTGTGTCAGCCTCCTTTAATTCTCAGGTCAACTACTAGCTCATTCTGACCCAGTCATGTTGTTGTGTATCAGGACAGACTCAGGCCAGTCATGTAGATTCAGTATTGGAATGAGATGAGACACTGCAGGCCACCTAAGAATTAACAAAAGGCAATTTACTTAGACATATAGTGAAAAGATATTCTACACAAATGTAGTGGTTGTTCCAGTAGATATATATCCCCTCTCATCTGTAAATGGAAATGCTTCTGGTTAGAAGCTTGTGTTGACTTGCACAACAGAGAAATGCCAACTCTAAGTGGCATTGACTCCTGGTGGGCTGGCCTTATTTCTAGGTGATTAGGAAGCTGAGTCAGTCTTGCAAACAAATGTTAGTGGTCTGGGCCAGTCAGATACTGGGGACAGCTCCTCTTCCTTTTAGGGAAAAACTAGCCCAGCTTAAGTAAGCCTTAGTAGATCTTGGTAGATATTGATCCTTCCATAGTTCATTTTTTTCCCCTTTTTGCAAAGAGATTGTGTACTCTTGGGATTAATTCTTCTTTGAATACATGAAAAAATCAATGATAAATCAGCCTGATCCTCTACCCTCCCCTTTGGAAGTTGAATTCCCTTTTTAAAAGTTGGGTTGCTTAAATACTTATATTTTTAAAAATTTATGTATTTTGTATTTTTATAAACAATTATCCATTGAATTTAAGTTTTCGGTTTTGTTGCCATATGATTAGGCATTATCATTTCTGGTAATTTCCTTTATTTCCTCTTAATTTCCTTTGAACTTTGTTTGATATTGGCAGTTTGGTTTTATTTTCTTTGAAAAATCAGATTAGCTAATAATTATTTTTTTAAAATAGCTCTTAATTTCTACTGAATTGTTAAGTAAAACTTTTTTCATTGTTGTTATTGTTCTTTGATATTAGAATTTCCATTTTTGTGTTTGGCGAGGATTTTTTAATATGTTAGTTTGAAGTCCATTTCATTAATCTGTTCTTTTTGGCTTCTGATGATAACGTTTAGATTTTCCTCCAACTACTTTGGATACATCTCAAAAGTTATGGTATATTATCTCAGTCATTTTCTTTGATGAAATTATCTATTTCTGTGAATTGTTCTTTGCCCCACCAATTATTTAGGATTTGCTTGTGTAGTTTCTATTTAAATTTGAATCCTTTCTTTACAGACCCTTTATTGGTCTTTTTTTTTAACATTGTAGTCAATAATAAAGTGTTTTAATATTTCTATTTTTCTGCACTTGTGATGTTCTTATGCCCTAGCATATGGACAGTTTTGTTAAAGGTGTCACACACAGCCAATTTATAAATAAATTCTTTTATATCTTCATTCAAATCATCAGGGATCTGACTTTTCTAATTCTACTCAATTGTTTTAGGGGCTGTTGGGAAAGAACCACACTAAAGCATACTATATGGGCAGCTAGGTCTGAAGTCATGGAGACTCATCTTCTTGAGTTCAAATCTGGCCTCAGCCACTTACTACCTGTGTGACCCTGGACAAGTCACTTAACTCTGTTTGCCTTAGTTCTTCATCTGTAAAATGAACTGGAGAAGGAAATGGCAAACTACTCCATATCTTAGTCAAGAAATCCCCAAATGAGATCATGAAGAGTCAGACACCGCTGAAAGGACTGAACAACAAATTCATACTATTGATAGACCTGTGAATTGGTCTAGACCTTTTGGGAAGCAACTTGAAATTGTACTGCCAATGGCACTTACATTTATCATAGCCTTTGACCCAGTGAATGCCACTCTTAGGCCTAGATTTCATAGAGAATTTTCAGCCTAGTTGTAAAGAGTTTAACGTGCCACACAGAAGAATTTCCATTGTATCGTACTCACTGTTGGCAAACACTGAAGCTCTTTGAGGGGCATTATCAGACCTGTGCTTTAGAACCATCAATTTGGCAACTAGATAGATAATGGATTTGAGAAGGCAGAGACGAGTCAGGGAAACAATTAGAAAGCTCGTATAGAAACTAGGTGAGAAATGATGAGTATCTGGACTAGGATTGTGGTGGTTTGAGAGAAGAGAAGGGGGCAGATGTGAGAGATGTTGTGGAGGTAGGATTGGCAACTGATGATGCCATTAAAACCTACAAGTATGAAGAATACAAAGAATCTGGAAGGACCTTTAGGAAAACTTAAAAAAGCAGAACCAGAAAATGGAACATATACTCACTCTACCGTGAGGAAAAATGAATGGACAAAGAATTCTGGTGGGGACTTGAGTGACTGAAAAAGCATTTTGATTTATGCATTGAAATTAACTGTAAAATAATCACAGAGCAGATTTACTTTTTTTTAATAATGTATGTCTTCATTTATTTATTCATTCATTTATCTATTTATCATTTATTTAATATTTTTAGTTTTCAGCATTGATTTTCAGAAGAGTTTGAATTACAAGTTTTCTCCCTATTTCTACCCTCCCCCCATTCCAAGATGACATATATTCTGGTTGCCCTGTTCCCCAGTCAGCCCTCCCTTCTGTCACCCCACTCCCCGCGCCATCTCCTTTTCCCTTACTTTCTTGTAGGGCAAGATAGATTTCTATGCCCCATTGCCTCTATGTCTTATCTCCTAGTTGCACGCAAAAACTTTTTTTTTGAACGTTTCTTTCCTAAATATGGTCATCCAGGTTCCTGGAAATGTTGACCTTAACCTTTGACCCCAAGGTGTCTGCAATAGGATCTCCATGGTGATCATTAACCTGTAATTCTCACAAGAAAACTACAATATCTTCCTCTCACTTTCTTGATGGGGATTTTTCTTGGGATTAAGAAAAATGTAAATTTCTCAAAAAATACGAGCAAGGAATTCTCACATGAAAACAGTAATGATAATGCTGACAATCATATACTATTCCCCTCCCCCCCACCTCTCCTTAGACAAAGAATTAGGTAAGTGGGAAGAATCTGATCAATACTAGTTCTCTGTAAGCTAAGTGGTGTGTTCCTGCTTTCTCATATTTCTGCTTTTCACCACTCCCAGGCCCTCAATATCAGCTTCTTAGACTTTTTCTCTCTCTCTCATTTTATCCCACTCTTACTGCCCACTCTTCCAAATCCAGCTTTGTTCATGTTGCCCTCTTTGATGTGGGAGCTCTGGATTTTATCTCCAATGTTCTGAGACTTTTCCTTTCAGAAGATAATTTTTTCTGTCTTTACTTTTGCCCTCTGTTTCTGATAGATTTGGGGAATTTTTATTTATTTATTGAGATATGGTGAGATAAAGATGAAAATACAATCATTAGGGTCCTTTATGGCTTCTCAGGACTGAAAGCTAAAGACGTTGGAAGATTCCTGGTGCCTATCTGGTCTGCCTCTCCATTGTTGGTCACTGTTGTTTTCTAGTGGCTCCATTGTAGTTTATAAGTATCTTCAGACTTTCTCAGGGAGCCGTCAGCTCTTGTTGCCTCTAGATGGAGACTCTTGACACCTCCCAAGCCTTCTGCAGTTGGTCATCTTGGAGGTCACTGTTTGTTTATTGGCATTAATACTGGCCTTGAGGCACTCCCCTTTTCTATTGCCTTTGGTCTGCTTGCTGAATTTTTGTACATTTCTTTGGTGGAAGAAGTTGCTGTAGTTTCTCTTTGGATTTGAAAAATTTTTATTTCTTCATTTGAACTTAATAGAAATGATCATTTCAACATACAAATAAACAGAAAAGAGGAATATATATGAAACAACAAAAAATTGCTTATCTCTTTGCTTTTCTGTATGTTTATCATTCTGTTAGTCCTTATCAATTCCCTCATATAGAAATGCTCCCGTTTATTTTCGTCTTTTCTCATTAATCTACTCCTTCTGTTATCTCCCATCCCAAATTGAGCAAATAAAAAAAAAAAACTTGAACAATAAAGTCCTCAATACATATACGCCTAGCTTCAGGCAAAATAAATTCCCATATTGGACCTCTTTGAATATGTGTGTCTATTTCTGCATTTTAAGTTTATCACCTCTCCATGTTTCATCTTGATTTGATTGGGCTTAATGGCTTATTATTTCATTGACATGAGTTCCAAAGTCTTTAAAAGTTATTTTTTTCTCCATTATGTTATTGTATCAGTAAGGTAAGATTCATGATATCTGTGGTGACCATGAATATGCCTGTATAGTTTGGAATCGCAAAGTATAAGAGACTCTCTGTATAGAAGGCAGAAGAAGTAAAATATTTATTCAGATACCAGAGGATCAAATAAATCCCAGAACCAATAACCCCAATTCAACACAGCAGTAATTGTATCCCAAAACTTGTAAGTCCACCGCAGTGTAACAGCAAGGAGATTAAAACACAGAATCACAGCAAAGAGCCAAGCCATCTGTAACCTTCTCTTCTGCTAGGGCCTTCCTGTATACACTCATTCATGAATCCTAACTGTCTGCTTGCCTTCATCCTCTCCTCACACAGTTCTGAAAGCCCTTGCAGTTCTCAGAGCTCTTTCAGTTCTGTGTCTCCATCTCTTTCAGTTCTCTGTCCTTTCTTTCAGTTCTCTCTTCTTCTTTCAGTCTCTGGTCTCTGCTGCTCTCTAGTCTGCACTCTCCAAAGCTCTCTCTCTATCTCGTCTCCACTCTCTGCAGTTCTCTTGTCTCAGCAGCTCTCTAGTCTGAGCTTAATGGCTACCCACAGGATATATATACCCTGTGTAGACCTGGTGCTTAGCATCTAGTAGTAAATGGGTGTAGGCCTGGGGCTTAGTACCTAATAGCAAAAAGGGTGTGGGCCTGCCTATAAGCAAGCCTCTCCTAATCAAACCTCCCTTAACTAGCTCTACCTGAGCTCTGTTGAATGGACAGAGAAGATCTTTGATCACGTTAACACTAGTTATCATTGCATAAATTGGCCTGTTTTTATTCAGCATTTTTGCTCAGCATCAGTTCATAGAGGTCTTCCCAGCTTTCTCTGAAACTATACGTTTCATCATTTCTTAAAGGCATTCCCCAATGGGAGGACATATCTCTTTAATTTACGATTTTTGGCTACCACAAAAAAGCTAGTATAGATTTTTTTGTATGTATGGAATCTTTTCTTTCACTTGTTTGAAATAGATGTAGACCTGATAGTGTTAGAGCTGGGTCAAAGGGTATATGTATAGTTGAATAGCTTTTTGAACCTAGTTCTAAATTGCTTTCCAATTTGCTTTCCAGAGTGGCTGGATCTACCAAGCTCTACCAAGAATGTACTCTAGGATACCTGCTTTCTCTTAGTCACTTAAGCATTTCTTATTTTCCTTTTTTTGGTCATTTCTTACAATCTGATGGGATGGGGGTAAAACCTCAAAGTTGCTTTAATGTACATATCTTAATTATCAGTGATTTAGAACATTTTTTCATATGATTGTTGATAGCTTGAATTTCTTCTTTTGAAAACTACTTACTGATATCCTTTGGACATTTATATATTGGGGAATACCTAATTGCTTTTGATCTTATAAATCTGAATCAATTCCTTGTGTATTTTGGATATGAGAATTTTGTCAGAAAAACACACTACAAATTTTCCTCTCAGTTAGCTGTTTACCTTCTAACTTTTGCTACTTTTTATTTGCTTGTGCGAAACTTGTAAAATCTGTTATAATCAAAATCTTCCATTTTATCTAATGTTATCTTTTCCACACTCTGTAGATCAGAAAGGTAATTTCTTCCTTGTTTCTCTTGATTTGTTTATGATGTGACCTTTTATATCTAGGTCACATATCCATTTGGAGCTTTTATTGGTATATGAGTTATTGGTCTAAACCTATTTTCTACCAGTCTGTTGTCCAGTTTTCCCTGCAGTTTTTATCAAATAGTGAGTAGTTCTTCCAGTAACTGGAGTGTTTGGGCTTATCAAACACTATACTACTATATTTATTTGCTTTAGTATGTCGTGTGCCTAATCTATTCCAATGATGAACCTCCCCTACCTTTTTTAAAAAAAAATGAACCACTACCAAATATTTTAATGAGTATTGCTTTGTAATTCAGTTTGAGATCTTGTATCATCCTTCCTACTTTTTTTCGTGATTACCTTTAAGATTCTTGACTTTTGTTCCTCCCTATGAATCAACCCTTCCTTCTTTCCTCCCTAACCCCTTTTCTTTCTTTCTTTCTTTCTTTCTTTCTTTCTTTCTTTCTTTCTTTCTTTCTTTCTTTCTTTCTTTCTTTCTTTCTTTCTTTCTTTTTTCCTTCCTTCCTTCCTTCCTTCCTTCCTTCCTTCCTTCCTTCCTTCCTTCCTTCCTTCCTTCCTTCCTTCCTTCTTCCCTCCCTCCCTCCCTCCCTCCCTCCCTTCCTCCCTTCTTCCCTCCCACCCTCTCTTCCTTTCTTTCTTTCTTTCTTTCTTTCTTTCTTTCTTTCTTTCTTTCTTTCTTTCTTTCTTTCTTTCTCATTTTAGGAATTATTCCTTTGGGAGTGTGATTGGTATGGCACTGAATAAGAAAAATAAGTAGTATTGCCATTTTTATTACATTAAATCTGGTTTTCCACGAACAATTAATGTTGTTATTTAGATATTTTTCTTTCTTTTTTGGGAGGAGGGAAATTTTTATATTTCATCCCCCCCCCCAATTACAAGTAAAAGCAGTGTTTAACATTCGTTTTTTAAAATTCTGAGTTCCAAATTATCTTCCTCCTGTTTCCCCTCCTTGAGAAGGCAAGACATTTTATTTAGATTAAACATGTGCATTCATGCAAAACATATTTCCATATTAGCCATGTTGCAAAAGAAAACACAGTCCAAAAAAAACCTCCAAGAAAAATGAAGTTAAAAAAAGTATGCCTCTATCAGTATTCAGACTCCAACAGTTCTTTCTCTAGAGGTGCATGGTCCTTTTCATCTTAAATCCCTCAGAATTGTCTTGGATAGCTAAATCATTCACAGTTAATCATTATTCAGTTTTGCTACCATTGTGTACACTGTTGTCCTGGTTCTGCTCACCGCACTTTGCATCAGGTTTTTTGAAACCCTCCTGCTTGTTATTTCTTACAGCTTCTTCACCTACCTTTATGGCCGTTGGAACAAACTATACTCATCCACTCATTCTGCCAGGAGAAGTCTTCACATGCTTGGGGTGGACATCCCCCTAAGTCACCAACAAGTTTGAGTTCTCTTTGTTACTCTCCTCGACTGCAAGAAGTTTACTGTGGTGTAGCCACTGCACGTGCTACAGCTTCTTGGAGCCACAGATTGAGAGTTGAGTTAATCAGGTGGACACAGAAGGTGAAAAGCAGATCTGAAAAGGGTATAGCAGCCCTTACACTAGAGTTACTAGTCTTCCTCAACACCCCTATACTTAGCATAATAATAATTTCATCACAATCATATACCAGCAACTTGTTCAGCCATTCCCAAATGATGGACATTGTGCCAGTTTCTAATTCTTTGCCACCACAAAAAGAGACGCTATAAATATTTTTGTATAAATAGGTTTCCCCTACCCCCCTTTTAAAAAAAAAAATCTCTTTGAGATACAGACCTAGTAGTGGTATTGCTGGATTAAAGGGTATGCACAGTTTTATAGCCCTTTGGGCATAGTTATAATTTGCTCTCCAGAATGAATGTCTTTATTTCTGCAGACTGTTTTATAGTTAAATTCATATAAATTCATATAAGTTCCTGTGTGCATTGCAATAGATATGCTCCTTTATATTTTCTAAGGTTATATAGGTTCTATAGTTATTCTGAATAGAATTTCTCTTTGTAGCTCTTCTTGCTGAGTTTTATTGGCTATATATAGGAAAACTGATGATTTATATGAATTTATTCTGCAACTTTGCAGAATTTATTATTTCATTTAATTTTTTTTCGTTGACTGTCTAGGGTTCTCTTAGTATACCATCATATCATTTAGAAAAAGCAGTAATAATGTTGTTTCTTCTTTGTCTTTGCTTATTCCTTCATTTCCTTTTTCAAATATTTATTTCTTGTGTTTGTTTAGTATTTTATTTTTCCCCACTTACACGTAAAAACAATTTTTAACATTTGTTTTTAAAACTTTGAGCTCCAAATTCTCTCCCTCACCCCCCCCATTGAGAAGGAAAACAGTTATATATAGGTTATATACGTGTAGTCATGCAAAATATATCCATGATAGTCATGTTGTGAAACAAACATAGACAAAAAAAAACCTCAAGAAAAATAAAGAAAGAAAAAAAAAGTATGCTTCAGTCTGTATTCAGCTACCAGCAGTTGTTTCTTTGGGAATGGATAACATTTTTCATCATAAGTCTTTCAGAGTTGTCTTGGATCGTAGTATTATAAGAATAGCTAAGTCATTCACAGCTGGTCATCTTACAATATTGCATTTACTTTGTACATAGTACATTTCACTTTGCATCAGCCCATGCAGATCTTTCCAGCTTTCTCTGAAAGCATCATGCTCATCATTTCTTACAGTACAATAATATTCCATCATAATCACATACTACAACTTGTTCAGCCATTCCCCAACTGATGGGCATTCCCCACAGTTTCTATTTCTATACCCTAAGAAAAGAGCTGCTATAAATATTTTTGTATATATAAGTCCCTTTCCCTTTCGTTTTTTTATCTCCTTTGCGATACAGGCCTAGTAGTGGTGTTGCTAGGTCAAAGGGTATGCATGGTTTTATAGCCCTTTGGGCATAGCGCTACAGAATGGTTGGATCAGTTCACAACTCTGTCAACAGTGCATTAATGTCTCATTTTTCCCATATCCCCTCCAACATTTGTCATTTACCTTTTCTATCTAATTAGACTAATAGGTAGGAGGTACTACCTTGTAATTGTTTTAATTTGCATTTCTCCAATCAATATTGAGGTAGAATATTTTTTTTCATATGGCTATAGATAGCTTTGATTACTTTATCATTTGGGGGATGCTCTTATTTTTATAAATTTGACTCACTTCTCTGTATGTTGGAGAAATGAAGCCTTTATCAGAGACATTTGCTTCAATTTTTTTTTTCAGTTACTATTGCTAACTGTCTTTCCCTCCATCCTATTCCCTCTACCCCCAGTTATCCTATTCTTTCTGTTTTGCTTCTGACCACCCCCTCCCCCAATCTGCCCTCTCTTCTATCAACACCCCTCTATCCCCCTTTTTCTTATCCCCTTCCCCAACTACTTTCCTGTAGGATAAGATAGATTTCTATACCCAACTGAGTATGTTGTTCCCTCTTTGAGCCAGTTCTGATCAGAGTAAGGTTCACTTACTCCCCCTCCCCTCCCCCCTTCCCCTCCACGGCAAAAGCTTTTTCTTGCCTCTTTTATGTGAGGTAATTTATCCCATTCTACCTCTTTCTTTTTCCCAGTACATTCCTCTCTCACCCCAAAATTTTATTTTTTAGATATCATCCCTTCATATTCAACTCACACCTGTGCTGTGTGTGTGTATATATGTGTATATGTGTGTACACACACACACACACACACACACACACACACACATACTCCTTCTAACTACCCTAATAATGAGAAAAGTCTTATGAGTTACAGATGTCATCTTCCCATGTAGGAATGTGTACAGTTTAACCTTATTAAGTTCCTTGTGATTTCCCTTTATTGTTTACCTTTTTATGCTTCTCTTGAGTCTTGTATTTGAAAATCTAATTTTCTATTCAGCTCTGGTCTTTTCATCAAGAATGCTTGAAAGTCCTTCATCTCACTGAATGTCCATTTTTCTCTCTGAAGGTTTATACTCACCTTTGCTGGGTAGGTGATTCTTGATTGTAATTCTAGCTCCTTTGCCCTCTAGAACATCATATTCCAAGCCTTCCAGTCCTTTAATATAGAAGCTGCTACATCTTGTGTTATCCTGACTGTGGCTCCACAATACTTGAATTGTTTCTTCTTGGCTGTTTGCAGTATTTTCTCCTTGATCTGGAAGCTCTGGAGTTTGGCTGTAACATTCCTGGGAGTTTTCAT
This sequence comes from Phalanger gymnotis, assembly GCA_028646595.1. Taxonomy (NCBI): domain Eukaryota; kingdom Metazoa; phylum Chordata; class Mammalia; order Diprotodontia; family Phalangeridae; genus Phalanger; species Phalanger gymnotis. The sequence continues at coordinate 398,250,018 of CM053622.1, read as the reverse complement.
TTTGTGATCTCTTCCAGGAGGTGATCGGTGGATTTTTTCCAATTTCTATTTTACCCTTCTGGTTCTAGAATATTAGAGCAGTTTTCCTTGATAATTTCTTGAAAGATGATGTCTGGGCTCTTTTTTTAAATCATGGCTTCCAGGTAGTCCAAGCATTTTAAAATTCTCTCTCCTGGATCTATTTTCCAGGTCAGTTGTTTTTCCAATGAGATATTTCACATTGTCTTCTATTTTTTCATTCTCGTGGTTTTGTTTTATTGTTTCTTGATTTCTCATAAAGTCATTAGCTTCCATTTGCTTCATTCTAAATTTTAAGGAATTATTTTCTTCATTGAGCTTTTATACCTCTTTTTCTATTTGGCCAATTCTGCTTTTCAAGGCATTCTTCTCATTGGCTTTTTGAATCTCTTTTGCCATTTGGCCTAGTCTATTTTTTAAGGTGTTATTTTCTTCAGGTTTTTTTTTTGTCTTCTTTACCAAGTTGTTGACTCTTTTTTCATGATTTTCTTGCATCACTCTCATTTCTCTTCCCAATTTTTCCTGTACCTCTCTTACTTGATTTTCCAAATCCTTTTTGAGCTCTTCTATAGCCTGAGAGCAATTCATATTTTTCTCGGAGGCTTTGGATGTAGGACTTTGACTCTGCTATCTTCTGAGTGTGTGTTTTGAGCTTCCTTGTCACCATAGTAACTTTCTATAGTCAGAGGTTTTTTTTACCCTTGTTTGCTCATTTTCCCAGCCTATTACTTGATTTTTAACTGTTAAAGTAGGGGCACTGTCCCAAGCTTCAGGGATTTTGTGCAGGTGTTTTCAGAGATACTTTTAGGGACCTGTAAGTTTTCAGTTTTTCCAAGGTGATATGATCTAAGAAGAGCTATTTATTACTCTCCTGGCCTGTGTGCTAGTCTATGAGTAACCACAAGGAGTCCTTTCTGCCTTGGAAGTGTGAGGAGGGTCCCGCTCCATTGTGGCTGCAAACTCTGCTTTGCTAGTGCTCCTCCTCACCCTGGGCCTGCCACCCAGGACTGGGATCCTAGTGTGCGCAAAGCAACAGAGTCTTGCCACAATGCTACCAGAAAGACCCCTGTAATCTCCTTCTGACCAGTTTTTCAACCCCCTTACAGTCTGTGTGGGCCAAGAGGTCTGGAAATGTCTTCTGCTGTCAGTGATTCATTTGCCCTGAGGCCTGCTCCAAGCTTGCTGAGGTCTGGTCTGAGCTATGCTGCCCCTCTTTCACCCTGGTGCAACAGATCTTTCCAGTTGACCTTCCAAGTTGTCTTGTGCTGGAAATTTGTTTCACTCCTGTCTTTTTGTGGGTTCTACTGCTCTACAATTTGTTTAGAGTCTTTTTTTAAAGGTATTAGGAGAGTTTGTGGGGAGAGCTCAGGTGAGTTCCTGCCTTTACCTGCCTTTACTCTGCTATCTTGGCTCCACCTCCCATTTTCTTTTTCTTGTCTTATTGCTATAGCTGGCATTTCTAACATACTAAGTAGTCACGGTGAAAATAGGCAACCTTGTGTTTATTCCTCATCTTATTGGAAAGGCTTCTTAACTTTTCCCTATTATATATGTTTACTCTTGGATTTAGATAAATAATTTTTACTGTATTAAGGAAAGGTCCATTTATTCTTACGATTTCTAGAGCTTTTAATAGACAGGGGTGTTGGATTTTGTCAAAAGCCTTTTCAGTATCTATTTACAATAACCATGTATTTTAAAAATGATTTGTATTATAAACATGGTTTATTATATTTGTAGTCTTTCTTATGGGGCAGCTAGGTGGTGCTCAGCAGGAGTCAAGAAGTCCTGGTTTCAAATCCAGCCTCAGACACTTACTAAGCTGTTTGACCCTGGGCCAAGTCATTTAACTCTGTTTTCCTCAGTCTTCTTATCTATAAAATGAGATGAAAAAGGAAATGGCAAACCACTCCAGTATCTTTGCCAAGAAAATCCCCCAAAAGGGGTCATAATAAGTTGGACACAACTGAAATGAGTGTACAACAACAATGAAGTCTTTCTTATGTGTAGCTAACCTTGCATTCTTGGTGTAAACCCAACCTGGGCATAACCTTTATAATGTGTTATTGTAGCCTATTTGCTAATATTTTATTGTCATTTTTTTATATCAGTGCTCAGTGGGGATATTTATTAGTTTGTAGTTTGCTTTCTCTGTTTAGTCTCTCCTTGATTTGATCATCAGGACCATATTAGTGTCATAGAATTTGGAAAAGGTGCCTTTTCTTATTATTGCAGACTGTTTATGTAATTACTTTTTGAATGGTTTGCTAGAATTGATTTGTGCCTGCATTTAATCTTGTAGTTCATTTTCTTTGAAAATTTATTTTATGGTTTGTTTAGTTTCTTTTAAAAATATATTTGACTCTTTAAACAGTCTGTTCCTTTGTTAATCTGGATATTTCATATTTTTGTGGATTTTCTTCTATTCTGTTGTCAGTTTTATTAGCATATAATTGAGCAAATTAGTTTATAATAATTACCTTTATTTCCGCTTCTGTTGCTATTTCTGTTTCCTTTTTCATTTGAACAATTTTACTTTCCACTCTTTCTTTTTAAAAGTCAAATTAACAAACCATTTATTTTATTGATTATTTTATTCCTCCCACAAAACAACTCCTAGTTTGATTTATCAATTCTGTGATCTTTGTGCTTTGGATTTTGATTTGTTGTTCAAGTTGTTTTGGTTTTTTTTTTAATTGCGTTCCCAGTTCAGTGATGTGTTCTTTTGTTGATGAAAATATTAAGAGATAGAATATTTCCCCTCAAAATTGCATTAGTTGCATTTCATAAATTGTCTTATCATTGCAATTTTCTTTGAAATTTTCTATTATTCCTATAATTTATTTGACCTATTAGTCTTTGTAATTATTTAGTATACAGTTACATTTAGTGTTTCTGCTTTTCTGTGTTTTTGGGTGAGGTCTTTATGCCCCAATACATGATCATTTTTTGGAAAGATGCTATGTACAGCTAAAGAGTATTGTATATTCCTCACTGTTCACTTCCAGTAATTTCCAGAGAGCTATCATCTTTTATTTTTCTAAAGTTTTATTCAGGTTCTTAGCTTCTTATTCTTTTGCCAAATTTTCTCTCTCCAATTTGAATAACCTTTAAATATTTAGATGATTTGTTGTTGGGTGGGTATGTATTAAATATTGATGTTAATTACATATGAGTGCACTTAATTCCAATATAAATTTTCTGCTTTTCTTTTTTATCTTGTCTAAATTTTGTGTAACGTTATCTGAAATCACATTTGCTACTCTTGCCTTATTTTTTGAGTTTAGCTGAAGCACAGTAGATTTCACTCCAGCCCTTCATTTTAATTCATTGTGAATCTTCGTGTTTCATGAAAACAATATATTGTCAGATTCCACTTTCTGTTCCATTCTGTATGCTCTTCCATTTTGTTGGTGAGTTTATCCCATTCACCTTCCCCTCCTGTTGTACTTTTTTCTCCGTTTGTTACCATCATTTCCTTTATAAATGAAAATTTTGCTAAAGAGAGGGTGTTTGCCTGATACTTGTGAAGGAACTTACTTCGTTTCTATTTGCAGCTTTTCTCATTTCCTTATCCCATTCTGATTCCAGGTTGTTACTCTTCCTTTCTTTTTAAATCTCCTCTTTACAACATTTGAGATAGTTTTATTTATGACTATTCCCATACCTATCTTGCTTTCCCTCTTAGACCCCTTTCCTCTCTACCTTTCCTTTGTCCCCTCTTATTTCTCTGTTGAATTTTTTGTATTTTGATACCAAAATACTATATCATTAAGGCACAATTCATGACTTCAAAGATAACCATGAATATGCCTGAATGGTCCAGAATCACAGGATATAAGGAATTCTCTAAGTAGAAGGCAGAGGAGTTAAAGCATTTATTGAAACTCAAAAGTAGCAGACCCATGGACCAGTGTCCCCAATTTGACATGCTGGCAAGAACCTTCCAAAACCAGTGTGCCCATCTCACAGTAGTGAGCAGGAGGCCACAGAAAAACATTATGGCAGCAAGCCAAGCCATACTGGTGCTTCCTTTGCCAATGCCAGGGCCCTCCAGCAAGAAGACCACCCAATGGCCTCAAGCCCCTGCTCAGCACCCTCTGGTCTCCATGAGGGTCAGTCCTGCCTTTTTGTAGAGCCTGCTGCTGCTTCTGCTGCAATCTCCAAGCTGTGTTTCAGCTAACTGACTGCTACCTCTCTCCTTCAGCTCTTAACTGCTCTCACCAACTGCCTCTTAGCTCTGCTCCAACCCTTCAGCAAACTCCTCCCACAGCAGGCTTCATGTCATCACGCGGACCACAACTCAGGTGCCTACCATTGGCTCCAGTCCTAGCCACACCCCCCAGGACCCTGAGAGCCCTGCCCCCGAAGCCCATTCAAGTGGGCGGGGAAGATCTTCCCATTCACTGATTGCCTTTACAAATAACTATACCTGTGTGTCTGTGTGGTTATTTCTGTCTTATTTTATCTGGTTCAGATAAAAATGAGGTTCACGAATTCTTCATTCCCCTTACTCCTTCTGAGTTTATACTCTTTATCTTAATGTACCTTGATGCAACAATAGTGGTTTTCCTTACCTTCTTCCTTTCTTTCCCAATATGGTCTCTTGTCTCTCACATTATTGTTTTTTTCTAAGACCATTAAAACGGAACAGTCACCCGGAAAAACCCTCTATCATCCATAAAGCTATTAAGGTTCTTAGAAGATATTTTTTTCTTATTCTCTTATTAACAAGTAAAGAATTCATACTCATTTCCTTTTAATGAAACAGATATATGTATACCGTTGTATTTTTCTGCTGGCTCGTGTGTTCTCTGTTTTAAAATGTTTGCTTGCTTCTGGCCTTTTCTTTATTAATGTTTGGGAATCTTCTATTCCATTAAAGCTCTCCTCCCCTCCACTCCCTACTCCCATGTAAGATTATATTTAGTTTTGCCAGATAGATTATCCTTCATTGTAAGTTATCTCTTGCGTTTTGGAATATTGTATTCCAGGTCTCTTCTCCTTTTTATTTGCAGATGTGAATTCTTGTGTGACTCTTATTTTGGCTACTTGGTACTTGAATTCCTCCTCTCTTTTTTTAAATGCAGTTTCTAATATGTTTCCTTTGATCTCGAAACTCTGGATTTTAACTATGATATTCCTGGAAGTTTTCATTGTGAGGTTTCTTTCCCTAGGTTTACTGGTAGATTCTCTTTTCATTTTGACCTCTGGTTGTAAGAGTTCTGGGCAGTTTTCATTTAAAATTTCTTGAAAATTGCTTCCAGTCTTTGTTTGGATCATGGTTTTCAGCTGATAATTCTTAGATTGTCTCTCGTTGATCTGTTTGCCAGATCAGTTGGTTTTGAGGCAGCATTTCTCATTTTTTTGTTTTAATAATTTCTTGTTCTCTGAGTCATTTTCTGTTTGGCTTATTCTGATTTTTAGGTTATATAGTTCCTGGGTGAGGTTTTCCATCGTCTATTATAAGGTGTCAATTTTCCTTGCCATTCTTTCCTCCCTAGCTTTTCCATTCTGTTTCTCTTGTTTCGTTTCTTCCAGGTACTTCTGCAGTCCCTCTGGCCAGGACATTTTTTCTCCGAGGCTTTACCTGGACTTGTTGTGGGGTTGCTCTCCTCCTCAGGGTTTACTCCCTGGGCATCATTTAAACCAAGGTATTTCCTCATAGTATTTGGAGTTTTCCTTGGTTTGCTCATCTCATCTTAATTCAGTGTCTAGGTTTGGGGGAGTGGGGTTGCTGGGTGTGCTTGGGTCAGTTTTCTCTATTGAATAATATGGGCAGGGCCTGACTTGGTCCTCCGTTTATGATATCCTAGATACCTTCAAAGGACTTTGGCTGTGCTGGTATTGTACCTCACATGGAACTTGTTGAGTCTGCTCTTTCAAGATGGACCCCTGAAGTCAGGGCTCAGACCATTTGTTCTGGGCTGGATGCTGCTTACCTCTCTTCCCCACTAATACCCTAATGCCCCAAGACTTCTCTCAGGCTCAGTTCCTGCAGCCATGAACCCAGACTAGGCCACTATTGGACTCAGGCTTCTGGTTAACAGCAGACCTTCCAGGCTGTGACTTGCCTATCTCAAGGTCTCTGCAAGACTCCAAGGGGTTCCTCGATGGATTCCTAGCCTAGGTGAGGGAAATTATAGATAATTCTTCTCATTTTGGAGTGATGCATTTCTAAACCTAGATAGGGTGTTGGGGTGGAGTAAGTTTCTTCATGTCCTATAATGTTGCTCTCTTCCCACAATCTCCTTTCTTTCTTTGGTTTTCTTGATCATTATTCAATCTGGTGGGAATTTCAGGTTTTTACTGAAGTAGATGCCCCAGAGTTGTCTAGCTTTCCTCGGTTCAGGCAGCCATTGTGGTACGAAGTGCACCTTTTTGTCTTAAGCTATTCTGTTTTCTCTTTTTCCCTCAGCAATTCTAATTTCATTTACATCGTGCTTCGATTTTTATCTAGCCATTCTTTTGCTTCCTTGTGACCAAGCTGTTTTGTTTTTTATTCTTCTAAGACTCAGCTTGTACTTGTTTTAGAATTACTGCTAAATTCTTTTGGATTTTTCTCTTAGACTTCTGGTAATTCTTAGCTTTTCTGAATTATGTTTGGTGTTTGCTTCTGTTTACTCATATTTATAACCTTATTTCCCAGATTGGGACTTTGTGGCAGGGTCAAGCTGTATCTCTAACAGCTCCCTTGAATGGGTTTGGTAGGCTCTATTTGGTCCCGTCCCCTCCATAGTCTGTATGCTGCTGCTGTGCTACCTATTATTAGGCCCCTGCCCTTCTATCTCTCCTGTTCTTCCACTGTGAGTGCTGGTCCTGCATTGTCTCTTTCTCCTCCTTGCTCAGTCTCTGGTTGTGAGCTTGTTCTGTCTCCTGCTGTGGCCCTGACAGGAGAGAGAACAAATTCACAACTCAGCTGTTGGAGACCACTCTCTCAGGGTTGTTTTGAGGATAAAATGAGATATTATTTATAAGTGCTAGCTACTACTGTTATTATATAAATGTTTTTATACATATATATGTATATGTGTGTGTGTATGTGTGTATAATATGCTAGCTGCTACTATTATTATAACCTTTCAACATCTGGCTTCTTGGGCCTCCCTTCTTCCTCAGAACACCTACTTTTAATTGCCTTCTTGAAGGTCACTAGGGATCTCTTATGGTCATTTTCTTCACCATCCTTGGTCTTTACAGTATTTGATACTGATAAGTCTCTCAACTTTATATGACATACTTTCCTCCTATGTCTCTTCACTCTGTGTTTTCTTATCTTTTTGACTTATTAATGTGAGTCTTGTTCTTGCCCATCTTCTTATGTATTCTTATATACAAGGACTTGTTCTTACCCGTCTTCTTCCTCTTCTTTATTTCCTTTAGTGTTTTTAGTCATGTTTGTGGCTTCCATTACTGTTTCTATGTAGATCTCTCAGATTTGTATATTTAATTCTGAACTCCGAGTGAGAATCTCCAACTATTTTCAGAGTATTTCCACCTAGGAATCTCACTGATCCCTCAGACTAAACATGTAAAACTTAGGTCCCCAAATTGCTTATTTTTCTCACCTTTTCTTTCTGTGGCACTACCATCCAACTCAGATTATCAACTTCATAACTTTCTATTTCCTCTCCAAACTTTGTGTTTCTCCCAGCATCTAGCATGTTTTCTGTGTACATAAAGGACTTAATGAATGTTTGTTGCATCTTGATTCCCTGAAGCTTTACCTCAGAGATTCTTGGAACCTTCTTGTCCATCCCCTGGGTATATTGAAGCATGGAGCAAACTTAAGAGGTTATTAGCCATAGTGGGTTCCCTTTGTCTCCTCCCATCAGCATGATTTATAAACTTAAAGTAATCTTGTGAAGACTCAAGCCATTTGGGGGGTTCATACCTGTTATGTGCAGCTTCCAGTTAAATGAATCTGTTTTATTTTTCCACAGATTCTCATTAGATTTTTTTCATTTGTTTTTCTGCTGAAATTTATTTCCACAAAAGAATTGTTACTTGAGTTTTGGGGAAATATGGCTTGTCTAACTCTCTGATAGTAATTTCAGCACTATTAGGTTTTTATTTAAAATTATGTAAAAATTTTTCTTCATTTTATGAAGAGAAAGTAGCTTTTCGATGAGGTAATTGTACCAAGATCTACTGTGTTCATTTGGTGAGGGTACCACTATCCTAGTTACCCAATTTAGTAACCTTGGTGTCATCCATGACTCATCCATTCAGTTTCACATCTTACAATTTCTTTTCCCACAACATTTCTCCTATATGTCCCCTTTTCTCCAGTCCCACAGCCACCACCCAAGTGTAAGCTCTCATCTCCTGCTGCATAAAGTATCCCTGTAGCCTTCTAAATGGTGTCTGTGCCTTAATCTATTATCCATAGCTGCCAGAGTGATTTTTCCTAAAGCATAGATCGGTCTGACCATGTCACCTCTCAGTACACTTAGAAGATCAAATATAGTCTTGGGGGGTACATTTAAAGTTCCTCACAACTTGCTTCCTTCCTACCTTTTTAATATTCTTACATTGACTCTTTTCTACATTCTTCAAAGTCCAGCCATACTGGCCTACTTGCTGTTCTTCACACATGACACTTCATCTCTTGACTCCATAACCTTTTCACTTACACTATGTATCCCTTGAAAGTAGGGATCTGTCCATTTCAGGAAATGGTAGAAATGAGCAGAGGGGAGATGATTCAGCAAAAACAGAAACTTTCTCTGTGGCTTCTATGTGACTGTTCCATTTACAGTTTTTTAAATTTTTACCGTATCATACTAAATGACGTGAACTCTGAAGTCACTCATCCAAGTGTGATGAGGTCGTTGGCAAGAAGTAGAGACCTTCTAGATGTGGATAGTGGCTCAGTGGCAGAGATGAGAGACTTCTTTGAGTAATTGTATGGAGCATAGTTGAGCGCCATACACTTAGGCAGCAACTAGCACCACTCTCACAAACCCTGAGACTGAGAGATGGTTCAAAAGGCAATATGAACCCATAGAAGGTCAGAGAGAGAGAGAGAAGGACAGGCAGAGACAGACACATGTCATTGCCTTTTTAGGAGCTACTGGGCTGGTGATTTGAGTGTAGTAATGTCTGGTTACTGATAATAATAACTGGCTAGAATATATTGAATTTATTCCATTAATTCTTTTTAATGCCCAACTGTCACCACATAACAATTATTCCAAACAGAAATTTCCTTCTAAATGAATACCTAATAGTAGTAAAACATGATAAATAACATAAATTTGGAATGTCTATAAATGTATAATAATAATATTACTAGCTAAGATTTATATAGTGTCTACTATGTGCCAGTCACTGTATTGTCTCATTTGATCCTCACAACAACCCTGAGAGGTAGGTGTTATTATCATCACTTCATAGACAAAGAAAATGAAGAGGCAGATAGAGGTTAAATGACTTGCCAGCCAGGGTCACACAGCTGTTCGAGGCCAGATTTAAGTCCATCTGACTCCAGGCCCAGAGCTCTATTCACTGGGCCGCCTAGCTATATAAAGTCAGTATCTATTTATCACATAAAAGCATATTTACAGTGACTTCGTAAAAGGTAAACAGTTACCACTCTATTAAAAGAGATCAGAATAATTATGCCCTACTAAAAGAGTAAAAATATTTATTATCCTTCATTTATATTCATTCTGTGTACGGTATACATATTCCCCTACCTGGCTGGATAATTATTTGATGGCCTGCTCCTCTTTAGCGTTCAGAAAGTATGGAAACGAACCAAGTGTGGATGGTTTTTCACTTCAGCACTACCAACCGTATATACTTAACTGACACTCCAACTGTCACATTCAGAAGTTGAATCTGCCTTCTACAGGACAGCCCTTCACGTTATGTGTTTGAACGTAGCTATCAGCTGCCCTACTGAGATTTTTCTTCCCAACGTTACACATCCCTAGTTCCTTCAACCAATAGGGTATTACTTCAAGTCCTTTGGCCATCTTCTCTGCCCTTCACTGGACGTGTTACCACATCAGTGCCCTTCTTAAACCTTGGTGTCCAGAACTGAGCATGATACTTTGGAAGTGACCAGTGCAAAGTGCAGAGGGACAATTAATTCC
>CM053622.1:398208406-398239397 GCA_028646595.1 Phalanger gymnotis | reverse complement strand
CTTTCTCTTTCTCTCTCTCTCTCTCTCAAGCGCGCGCTCTCGCTCTCTTTCTCTTCTTTCTCTCTCTCTCCCCTCTCTCTTTCCCTCTCCTCCAGAGCCGGGGGAGGGCGAAAGGCGCCCAAGAAGGGGGAGGGGACGGGGGCACGCGCGAGGGTCTCGCGGAGGCGGCTCTCCCGGGGGAGGGGCGGGGAAAGAGAGGGTCTCGAGCGCCGCGGGAGAAAGAAAGGGGAGGGGGAGAGGGCGGCCGCGCGCGCGCGCGCGCGTCGGCGGTGGTGTTGGTGGTCCTGGTGGTGGTGGTAAGGTGGGAGGGGGGGCGGCTCTCCTCAGCGGCGGGGCGCGCGCGCGCGCCCCCTCCCTTCTCCTCCTCCCCCTCCTCCTCCTACCCCCGCCGTATCCTCCTCCTCCTCCTCTTCCAGTCACCAGCTCCTCTCTCGCCAGCCACTTGGGCCCTTTGTGACGCCAGCAGAGCACCCTGACCTCAGCGCGCTCAGTTCCAGGGGCGGTGGCAGCCCCGCCAGTTGTTTCCTCCCTCCCCATCCCGTCCCCGCCCCTTGCTCCTCCCACTTTCCTCCCCTCCGCCTCAACCCTTAAAGGAATAGTTTCAGGCTTCGCTTTTGTGGAGGGGGGAGGGGTAAGAGGGATTTTTTTTTTTTCCTCTCCCTTTCCTCTCCCGAGTTCTTGCGTGCCCTGCAGGAGTAGAGCTCAGCAGAGCAGTTGGGGTACAGGGTTGGCTAAGAAAGAAATAGGAGGGTATGTCCGTATGATCCTCTCCTCTCCTGGGGAGGAGCGAGGAAGAGGTCTCAAGAAGTGAGTGGGGATTTCTTATTATCCCTGTGCTTGTGCGGGATGGACCTTAGAGATCTACGAGGGCGAAGGCGGGAATGGGGGAAGTTGGAAATGTCCGCATGCCCCTCTCTCTGCCCAGTCTGGCCCTTATTACTTGCAGAATTGAATCGGAACTTCACCGCTGGAGAGGCGGGGCTGCTTTGGAAAAGGATATAAATATATTACTAGGTGACCTCTGGGTGGTCTGGCCGGCAAAGGCCACCTGGGGGGGGATACCCGGAGTGGAGCAGACTTAGAAGGGTTCAAGGGCAAGATAAAGAGAAGAGCCAAGAGCAAGTAGGGTAAGAACCCCCGTCTCCAAAAAGACCTCATTAGAAGTCTGGATGATGGCAGAAGTAATTGTGAGAGACCTGACTTGCCCTTCCAAACTGTAGTAAGCTGCTTGAGGTGCGTGAAAACTTAAGAGCAGCCTGGATATGAAGATAACTGAGAGGAGCCCCAGCTGAGGGTTTGTGATAGGGTTGTGTGAGAAACTTTGAAGGGTGACTGTAGTGTACACTTAGTTGGAAGGGACCTGGAAGAGGTTAGGGAGTGGAAAGGCCGGCGCTCAGTCCTTCCTTTCCAGGTCAATCGACCCGCTCAGAAGAATTTCAGGGGAGAAGTTACTTGTCTGTGTTCACACAGAATGTCCATAACTAGATCCCAGGTCTCTGATTCTCATTTCATTGTGCATTCTGCTACACCAGTGGTTCCCATTTAGTGGATCCTGAGCCCTTTGAGCATTTTTAAGTGATCCAAGGAATCTGAGCTAAAAATTATTTAATGGCACCTTTAAGCAGTAAATAATTATAGAATATTACTAGTAAATATATTAAATTACCCTGGAAGGAGGTTCATAATACATTTTTTTGTTGCAGTTGAAAAAAAAAGTTGGGAACCACCGCACTATACCATTCTGCCTGTTCCATTTGTCCTTTTGGAATAGAGCTTCTTGACCTAGGATCTGTGAGCTTAATTTTTAAATTTGATTACTATTTCAACATAATTGATTTCCCTAGTAGACCTGTCTATTTTATGTATTTAAAAACATAACTCTGAGGAGTCCATAGTCTTCACCAGACTACCAAAGGTGCCCATGACCTAAAAGAAAAGTTCAGAACCCCTGTTTTTAAAAGCCAAACTGCAGTACCTTCGCACCCCAAACTCAGGACTATCAGCAGCTCAAATTTTTTTCCAGGTATGACCACAGACTATACCAGAATTGGGCATTTGGTATAAATAGCTTATCCTGGGGCAGCTATGTGGTACAGTAGGTAGAGTACCAGCCCTGGAGTGAGGAAAACCTGAGTTCAAATCCAACCTCAGACACTTGACACACTTACTAGCTGCGTGACCTTGGGCAAGTCATTTAACCTCAATTGCCCTGCCTTCCCCCCTGCAAAAATAAAGAATGAATGAATAAATAGCTTATCCTACCTCCATAAGAATATAGACTTATATCTGGCAATCAGCTATAAGCTGTGGCCTAAATTAGCTCTGGAATCACATGGACCCAAGTTCACATCGTAGAAGCTTATGCCCTCTACCAAAATTTTTCCTAGAAACACCATAATTCGAACGTATGAAGAAAAAGCATTTATTAAAAGATTACTATGTACCAAGCTCTATACTAAGTGCTAGGAATAAAAATAGAGAATATAAGCTCCTGCCCTCAAGGACTTTACATTCTAACGGAGGAAATGACAAATAGGGAAGCAGAAAATGATCTGAGAATACAAAGATTGTGAATGAAACAGAGGCAATGGTAGTATTGATTTGATTATAATTCTCAGAGCAAGAGGAAGAAAAAAGGAGAGTGCCAGTTAAGACAGAATAGCCCCAGTGAGGATGAGGATGTAGTCTTAAGGAGTGCAGGACAGAATGGTTTAGCTTTTCCCGGGCATAGTCTCTTGTGGTCTGATTTGGAGGGTGAAAAATAGGATTAATTTCTAGCTTTCATCTAAGTTTCCTCAGTTCCATTGCAAAGACCAAACTAACTAGACACAAAGCATAGAACAAATATAAACAAGAATCACAGAAAGTATTCTTAACCAAGGCCATAGAAGGTCACAGAAAGTATTCTTAATCAAGGCCATGGAAGGTCAAGAATACTCTCTGCTGATAGACCTGCCCTTCTAAGACCTTTACATTCCTGACCTATAAACACTATCCTGAATTTAAGGGGAGAAACAAGGTCAATACAAAGCCAACTCCATCCCCTGGACCTCTATAGTCCAACATCACTCAAAATACCAGTGATGAGCAGAGTGGATGTTTGCTGTTCCTCAGCTCCAGCTACTGTGTATACCTCAACTCAGTAAGCATTCTTGTGCCACTGTTATCTGCTTATTCTTGCTACCAAGGCCTTTGTCCAACTCTTCTAAAATGAGACAGCCCAAGCTAATATGCCTCTGGGCTAGTCTGTATAGCTTCAATTTTCATTCACATCCATAGCACCACTCTGCCCATAAAGAGGCTACTTAGGCATCTGTAAAAATCTCTCTCCTCTCTTAACTAAAAATCTCTAGTCTGCCCTTCTAGTTAAGTTAGGGCTATTGAATTCTACTTACCCTTTCTCTACTTCAGGCTACATACAGTATAACCCTCATACTGCATCTTTTTTGAGGTTGAGAATAAACACTGGCATCCACTTTCATCTTTCCAATTCTAGTCATCCTCTTCCTCCTGGTCTTCTAAAAGGGTCCTGGTTTGTAAATTACCCTGAGACACAGAGAAGCTTCAGGAAAGCATTAAATTCATTTGAAAGAAAGGGTAAAACTGATGGCTACTGCCAGAGCAAAAAATTCATATCCCTCTTACTCAACCAATAAGTATTTATGAAGCATCTAGTGTATTCTCAGACTGGTACTTATTCTTCTAGGACAGACTAAACTGTAAGAAAAACAGAAGACATGGCCTCCAACTTTAAGGATAGTATGAATAGTTCAAGGGGTGAGGACAGAAAGCAAAAGAGGGGTGGCTGCTTAAATGGAACATTGCTTGGAACAAAACAGGTAAGAACTAAACTACTTGGCACTGACTGGAATTAGAATATGGCAAGGAGAGGTCTTTGGTGGTGGAGAAGGCATCACTAAAGGAGACCTTTAAATCCAGAAGGATGAGTTGAATTTAGTTCAGAGACAGTAGAAGAGACTTCAGTGACAGAAACAGACTAGGAGGTGGGGAGTGGGCACTTTGGAACCCTCCTCTGAGACACTTCTGTTAGGATTCAGCCACATTCTTCCTCTGATTCACTGTGACAGGTCTTCAACTTCACGTTATCACAGGTATCCAAACTACTATGTAGAAGCCAACTTGACTTAAGAATTCTAAAACTGCTTTTTCTGTGACATTGAGGTCAGGGAGTAATGCCTTTACTTTCTACTCCTTTTCCTAAAGTTTTATTGCTCATGAGCCCAGGAAGATGTTGTCCAACTGTTAAAGCCATCCTGTGTGATCCTCAGGTAATCCATAAATATTCATTGCCTTGCTTCAGCCTGTGTTTTATAACAGGATGCTTACAATTTTACACGTGTGTGGTTTGTGTACACATCTATACCTGTATATGTATATGTATTTAAATCCTTTAGGATTAAAAATCACTTCTTTTTTGAATAATTTATTTTTTCCCAATTACATGTAAAACCAATTTTTAATATTCATTTTTTTTTAATTTTGATTTCCAGATTCTCCCCTTCTCCTTCCCCTTCCCCTGCTCTGAGACAGTAGGCAATTCGATATAGGTTATACATGTGAAATCATGCAAAACATACTTCTGTATTAGTCATGTTATGAAAGAAAACACAAAAAAAGCAAAAAGAATAAAGTGAAAAATAGTATGTTTCAATCTGTGTTCAGATTCTATCAGTTCTTTCTCTAGAGCTCAATAATTTTCATCGTGAGTTCTTCGGAATTGTCTCAGATCATTGTATTGAGAATAGCAAAGTCATTCACATTGATCATCATACAATGTTGCTGTTACTGTATAAATGTTCTCCTGCTTCTGCTTACTTCATTTCATCAGTTTGGAAATCACTTCTTAAAGAAACTATGTCCCCTAACTTGACCGGCTATCTTTAAAAAAACAAAACAAAAATAAAAAACTTTAATCTTGCCTTTCTAAAGGCAAGATTTCTGGAGGCAACTGGTAGTGCAGTAGATAGAGCACTGGGCCTAGAGTCAGGAAGCCCAAGTTCAAATTCAACCTGAGACATTTACTGTGTAGTCCTGGGCAAGTCACTTAACCTCTATTCACTTCAGTTTCATCAACAGCAAAATGGGGACAAGAACAGAGCCTACCTCTCAGCATTGTTGTGAGGATCAAATGATAATATTTGTAAAGCACTTAGCATGGAGCCTGACACATATTAAGCAACATAGAAGTGCTGATTTTCTTTCCCGAAGTGAATGTTTTTTTATTCCATGGCTCCTACTCTTCCTTAGCCCCAAAAGGAAGTTGTGAAAATTGGTGAGAAATATAATAAGAATGAGAGCCAAAAGAGAACAGCCACATAGCTTTGTGCACTTAAAATACATTGGTGATTATCATGTATATAGGTAAGAAAGGGGGACAGGAAAATTATTTTCTGATTCTAATCCCCATTCCTCCAGTCCAA
This sequence comes from Phalanger gymnotis, assembly GCA_028646595.1. NCBI lineage: Eukaryota > Metazoa > Chordata > Mammalia > Diprotodontia > Phalangeridae > Phalanger > Phalanger gymnotis. Next base: position 398,233,956 of record CM053622.1, on the reverse strand, counting down.
ATGACTCCTCATCACCATATAGTCTTTGAAAGATCCTATAAATATTGCTAGGACATTCATGACTTGGAGTGAGGTTCTAGGTTCTAGACTAAGTTCTAGTTTTGATATTTGACTGACTCTCGAAGACCCCAGCTTCCTCACCTTTAATGTGAAAGTATTAGATGATCTCTAAGGTCCTTTTAATCTCTAAATCCAGTGATCCTGAATTCCATATAAACAGATTTTGACTCCATTCTCTCTGCCCCCCTGCCATTTTGGGCAATATCTTGAAGGCCCATTCTTACTAGTTTGTAGCTCTTAGATATCTGCACAGTTCACTACTAATGGTGTCAAACCCAAATAGAAACAGTTCCCTGTGGGCTGCATATATTGACTTAGAACACCATGAATTAACATTATTTATGCTGTATTTTTATATATATTGTTAAATATTTGCCAATTATATTTTAATCTGGTTTGGGCTGCAGTCCTTTGCCCCTCCCCCCCACCTCCAGCTGCCTGATGACACACCTTTGCCCCAGAAGATAAATATGACTTTTAGTCATCAAATGGCTTTAGTCCCTATACTGTGGAACACAAAAGAAGTGAGTGTGAACTAAAAACACCACCAAGAAAATGACAGCCCAGCTGCCACCTAAGTGGACCACCACCACCACCACCACCACCACCACCAGTGTGCCCACACACCTGAATTAAAGCCATGAAAAAATGTGATCTCCATCCATTTTGCCCCAGGCGTGCTGTGTTAGGTAAGCTAAATCAAGAAGTAGGTGTCAATTGAGAAGGTATGTGAACAGCACTGCTTACATAGGATGAGTGATCACATTAATTCACTCCAATCTCCCCTACTGAGCTTTGTTTTCAGATTCCTGCTGGGACTCTGGGGTTCTCTGCATAACCATACCAGATGGAACAAGGCTCATCTTTGGTCTGTGAGGTGAAAGAAGGAACTTAACTAATCTTCCTAAAACAAAATTCCAATCACATGGTGCTCCAAATTCTTCAGTGATTCCCCACTGCCTACATTAAAAAATCCAAATTTAGGCCCATCATTTAATGTCCTCCCTAATCAAGCCCCAACTGCGTTTTCAGCTTTACTTCCCACTATGCCTTGCAACTTATCTTCCAGACAAATTGGATTCATTTCCCCCCAGTACTGTGGCATTTAAGGCCCCTGGGTAATCTAGCTCCCACCTGCCTTTGAAATGAAAGACCTTTACAATCTTATTTCATATTATTCTACTTCACAAAATCTAGGTTAAACCTGCCTGCTAACCATTCTCCAGATTCAAAATTCATTCCCCCACTCTACCCCCACCCCACACACATATGCTTTCTACCTTTGTATAGGTAGACCGTGGCTGTGGGATTCATTTCCTCCTCAAACACCACTTGGAATCCCTAGTTTTCTTCAAGTCTCAGAGCAAGCCCAGCCTCTCCTCCACAAGGCCTGCCCTAAGTCCCCACCCCCAACACTCCCAGGTGCAGCAATTAACAATCTCCTTTTTGATATTACTTTGCATTTATTCATTTGTGCCCATATTGTGTCCCTAAAGTAGAATGCAGACTCCTCAACAGCAGAGACTTTGTCCTCTTTTTTTGTCCCTGTACCCTCAGGACCTACCTGGCATGTAGTGCGCTTAATAAAATGTTCATTAAATGGAATTGTCCTGCCCCTAGCAAGAGGCTGTCATGTCAGTTGACCTGGAGAAAAGAGGAGTAGAGTCCAAATCTGGGTTCAAGTGAGAGCATAAACCAGACTTAGCATAGGCAGGAATCAAAGTTTCTGCTAAACACCAAGGTCCAAAATAGAATAGTCAGAAGCTAAAGTAAAAGTTTCAAGCCAGGAGAAGTCTACATGAAAATTAAGAAGCATTCTCTCAAGAAATAGGGAAAAAACACTTGGTCTCATATGCAACCTCTTACCTCCACAAAGCGCTATCATTTTTTGTCAGTAGCATTTTTCCCCACCATACTTTGATAGAACCAATGAGACAATATCCTTTTACCTAGAGATTCTACTGCTAGGTATACAACTTAAGGAAGTCCTAGATAAAAAGAAAGGCTCCATATACACCAAAACACTTGATAGCATTTTTTTGTGGTAGCAAAAAACTGGAAACAAAGTGGATGCCCATGCAATGTGGAATGAATAAGTAAATTGTATTACTGCTGGTAGCATAGTGGATAAAGCCCTTGGGACTGGGGTAAAGAATACCTGAGTTCAAATCTAGCCTCAGACACTCCCTAGTTGTATAACCCTGGATAGGTCACTTAACCTCTTCCTCAGTTTCTTCAACTATAAAGTGGGAATAGTAGCAGTACCTACTTTGCTGGGTTGTTGTGAAGATCAAATGAGATAATATTTGTAATTTTTAAAAATATCTTGCATAATGCCTGGAACATAAAGGCACTATTTAAATGCTTATTTTCCCTGCCCCATCCTAATAGAATATTACTGTTCTGTAAGAAATAATGAATATTATGAATACAGAGAAACATGGTAAAACAAGGATTAATACAAGATGAAGTAAGCAAAGCCTAAAAAATTATACACAATGACTGCAACAATGTAAATGGAAAAAAACACAACCCCAAAACAACTGAAAGCAAATGTTACAAAATTACAAAGAACAAGCATAGCCTCAAAGAGATATAAAACACTTCCCCCAAGCTCCTTTGCAAGGGTTATTGAATATTTCATGGGTATTGAACATTACATGTATCTTTAAGACTTTTTGATGTACTGATAAGTTTTGCAGATTTTTTTTTCTTAAAAATTTTTTTGTTATATGGGATGGCTCTCTGTGAAGGGGAACAGAGATGGATTCTGAAAGATTTAGGCAACATAAAAAACAAAACATGTCAATAAAATTTTATTTTAAAAAAATGTTGCAAAATTACAAGGAACAAACTTTGGTCCCAGAGGAGAAATGATTAAAAAAAAGCCATCTCCTCCCCCCCCCCCGCCCCACCCATGTCTTTGCAGAAGTCAAGAGTTCAAGGATATGGAAAATAGCAAATATTGTCAGATATTTTCTCATATATTGATCTGTTTTGCCAATTTTTTCCCATCTCCACGTTTTTCTTTTAAAAAAAAAATATTTAAATAAAGCTCCCTAGGAAAGGGGAGCAATACAGGGTGAAATTTAATTGATGTAAAAACAAAAGATATCAATGAAAATGCATTTTTAGAAAAAACAAACCAATGAATATTCCCATTCCTGGTTTAGCCACTTTGGTTTGAACCTAGACTCAAAACCTTTTAAAGGCTAATAAATCTGGCGCTGGAAGGTAAACCCACTGGCTCAAGATGAGACCTCAGGAAGTCACTGCAGTTCACAGTATGGTAATGTCAAGCAAAATTTCCTCAGCAAAAAGTAGACTATCTAGGGACATTGATCATTAACAGGGAAAGGGAACATCTATCACACCAATCAGATTTGCTTGCAGATGGGACCAAGATCCTTTAGTTTTAAGGCGCTTGACACATTAGAACACTAAACTGGGCATTGATCTAGATTCGCTCTTGACTCTTCCCTCTCTCAACTCCATTTTCAGTCAGTAGCCAATTCTTGTAAATTCTACCTCCACAATATTTCCTGCATCTGACCCCTTCTCTCCACTCATACAGCCTCTCCCCTAGCTCAGGCCATCATCACCTTTAAACTGGATGATTGCAAAAGGCTTCTAATTGGTCTTTTTGCTTCTGGCCTCTCTGCAAACCACTTCGAGCTATCAAACTGATATTCCTAAAACACAGACCTGATCATGTCACCCTTTATACATACACTCAATCTTCACTGGCTGACTAATGACACAATCCAGTATCCTCATCTTGTTCTTTAATGCCTTCCTCAATCTAGCTTCCCGTGTTTTCAGTCTCTCTTCATGTTACTTCCCTTCATTCACCTTCTGTCCCAAACTGGGCTGTTCACCATTCTTCATATTCTACATTCCATTTCCTATGTTTGTGCCTTTGGACAAATGTTCTCACCTGTCTAGAATGCACCTATCTTCACCTCCATTTTTAGAGTGCCTAGCTTCCTTCAAAGTTCTGTTATTCCTTCACCATCGAGTTATCTTGGGACAGCATAAGAAATTAAATGGAAATTTTGAGGGAGTTTTGCAGATGCCATAGATGACACAGAAAAAGTTTAGAAACTCAGAAATGCATAAAATACATACATATATATATATATATAGTATTGTACTTAGTAAAAATTTAATATGTATTTTGTTGTTGTTAATGGAATTCAAGTCCCTGCTTTGCCGCTTTTTTGTCATGTGACCTTGGGCTAGCTACTTAAACATGCTAGGCTTCATTTTGTTCGGTAAAATGGGAATAATCACTGCCCTGCTTATATCACATAAATAGATTCTGAAAAGATAATAATGTGGAGATGTCCAGGAATATGGCAGGATAGTAAATTGCAATGGGTACAGCTCCTCAAAAAATAACAATAGAAAAGAAACAAAATTACTTGACAATCACACAATAAAATTTAAATTCACAAAAAGGTAATGAGAAAACCAAAGAAGCTTTTCAGAAAGGTTATGGAGTAGATATGTAGTAGATATAGTTGGGTAGATTCCCAACCTAGCCTTTCATGGAGGTGAGAGGTCCATAGGCGTTACAGATTGCACATATTTTCAGACTTCTTCAATGTATCAATGAGTTGGGCTGATTTTTTTTCCTCTTTAAGAAATACTATTTGTCATATGAGATGATTCTCTGGAAGGGAAAGAAATATTTGGGATAAGTATGGTAATATAAGGAACAGAAAACATAAAAACAAAAATTGATAATGATATATGGTGGGGAGGGGAATAGGGTGAGGCAAAGAAAAAAGTTCCAGAAAAATGCATATAAAAAGAAAAACAATACACAGACATGATCAAATGAATAACTGACACATTTACATAATTCCAGGCAATTTCTAAGACTATAAATTGGAAAATAGCTGCTGATTTGTATTGGTAAGAGAGTTTCCTAACTGGGAGTTCCCCACACTGATGAAATTACAGCCCTGGACCAAAAAAGAAAGAACTAAATCAGGCACAAAAAAAAAATCACATGAGGAACTTATTTTAAAACTCAAAGCAGCTAAAAAATCTCAAGAACAAATTTAGGCTAGAAAAAACTGAATGATGCTAAAATAACTTCAGGAGAAAATTTTTTAAAAAATCAGTGTGTAGAATATAATTTTTTAAACAGCATTACTAAGGTCAAAGACAAAATAAAAGATGGAGGCATAATCACAGAGTCTCAGCATTGGAAGGGAGCTCTAATTCCGTCTAATTCAGTTCATACCTGAATATAAACCCATTCTACAATATACCCAGCAGGTAGTCATCCAGCCTTCTTGAAGACTGCAAATGAGGAGTCACTCTTCACCTCCCAGGGAAATCCACTCCCTCACAAAGCAGCCCATCCCACTTTGGGATATAGCTCTAATTATGAACTTTGCTTTCATATCAAGCCTAAATTTGCTTCTTTGAAACTTCCATCCAGGGTTCCTTGTTCTTTCCTGAGGTGCCAAACAGAATAAGTCATATCCCTCTTCAACATGACAAGTCTTCAAAAATACTTGGAAGACAGTGATTATGTTACCTGCCTAGTTTTGTCTTATCCTGAATGAGCATCTGTGGTTCCTTTTTCTAGTTATAATGTGGCATGATTTCAATGTCACTCTCTTTATGTTCTCTAACTTCAGCCTATCTATCCAGGTTACTCTGTAGGAATCAGACCTGATAGCTCAAGTCATTCTTTTAATGGCTGAGCATTTACACTTCTCCCATTAATGAGGAAAGTATTGTCTTTCTTGGTAACAATAGTAGTTATTATGGTTTGGCTGAGTTTAAGAGCTAATCACCAGTTCCCCTTCATGGCAGTGCCTTTCCTCTGAGATTGAGGATATTTTGTTTGTATGAAGTTGCTCGTATATTGTCTCCTAAGTTAGGCTGAGAGCTCCTTGATGGCAGAAGATATTTTACCTTTCTTTGTATCCTCAATGCTTAAGGCAATGAGCGTCTGACACATAGAAGACATTAAATGTTTCTTGACTTGACTTGGAGCTCAAAAGAGAGATGGATGAATCGCATAACTCACAAGGAACCTTGAGTCTTTCCTCCTTGAGGAAGGCCCTCAGCCCTAGGCTAATACTATAATTATAGAGTTCTGTGTAGATCCCCAGGGGAGGTAGGACTCTTTAGAGAGAAAGGAAAGTTCTCATTTTGTTGAGGGTTGAGGGAGACGAGGTTGAGGCCCAGGAACCCCAAGACTGGAGTTCCCAGAGGGGGTCATTGAGGGGGAGTACCCCTCAAGGACCCAAGTACTGGAGAGGGTCGGAACCATCTGGAATGAATTCACGATCTCAAGCATTCTTTAAGTCAAGGTGGCAAAGAATTATTACACTTTAGAGCGGGCAAGAATTCTTAGGAAACCTGCAACCTTACAGGGGTGCAGGAAAAGTTTTTATATAATATTTTGGGGTGAAACCTGTGCCAAGTGTGTTAATTAGGTGTTTTGGGGTGGGATTAGGGAGTGGTTAAGGGGTGATCAGTTCTTAAAGGAACATGCACTTTTTGTATCTAGTGCACCCAGAATTCACTGGGAAATAGCCCAAGGGGGAGGCCACCTGAAGGTATGGTTTTTGCCTTGAAACATCACTAAATCAACTAACAGGGCTGACTGGAAATATCCAGGCTGCTTCCATCAATTGTTTTGTTAGACAAGATGAATGTAAGGGAGTACACACTTGACTATGTCTAGGATACATATCAATAAGGTCAGTAAGCAGTGAATATCATTATGGCCCAGTGCACAGCCAAGTAGCATGTACACAGGGAGTCCAAACTAATAAATTCTACAGGTGTAGCTGGCCACAGTATCAGGAAGAGAGATAAGTGTTTTGCTAAGGCATGCTGCCCTTGAACTGAAGAGGAACTGGCTGAGACAGTATTTTGAGGCTAGGGAGAGATGTGATTTTAGAACTGGATGTGGTTTTGGAATTGGGGTCCAGGCACAGGCACCCAGGCAGAGGCTAAGGAGAAATGTGATGCTAGAATTAGGGTCCAAGCACAAGCACCCAAGCACCTCATCAATTTCTGTTTATAAGTTTGGGGAAAAATCTTTGTTTTTTCTTTATGGTTAAATAAAGCCTGTTAAGGAGTATCAGCCAGGATGGCTGCCTGATGAGACATAGACAACCTAGCTCTTACACTCCCTACTCCAGAAACATACACACACCCCAAAAACTGAAAATAATACCAGACCAAATAATGATCATAATATCCAATAAGAAACTACAGTAAGTGATTTCATCCACCTCAAAACTGCATAAGAAATCATCTAGAAGCCAATGGGCAATAAGAAAGGAGCCTGCTGGAAAAGTACCTGCCAGCACAGGAAAGATATATGGCAGCCTCCTATCATATAATCATATATAATCATAGAAACAGGCTGGAGATGGTCATGCCCTGAAAGGCTCTGTATCCTGAGGCAGCAGTAGTGAATGGCTCCACTGAGAAATCCCCAAACTGGTCAGAAACATGGACCTACAAAACCACCATGTAGGGTGGCAACCAGTATAGCCCAGCAATGCTCATCCTGGGATAACCCAGCTCCAGGGCCTCTGAAGTCCCTGGCACTCTGTCCTCACTGGGAAACCATAGAGAGCTCTGAAGATTTAGCTCTGTGAACCTCAATGACAATGGAGAGACCAACCCTGGGACAGCTTAGGAATCTGGGTGACCCAGGTTAAGACCAAGCATAGCCTACTACCCCACCCAAAATGACAGCAGAAAACAGAATGGGAATGGCATAAAGCTCTAATTAAAAAACTAAGACTAGGAATTATGAGTAAAACACTGAAAAGGCATTGAATACTATAAAGAATTACTGAGATAACCAAAAATATAACCTGGGAGGAAAGAGTAACTCCACAAGTATAAGCAGAGATGCAAAGAAAAAAAAATAAATTTTCCATAAGGGCTACCTGGAAGAAATGAAGCAAGAAATAAAATTTTTTAAATGAAATAAAGACTGGAGGAAATTCCTCTGAAGAAAAATAAGTACCTTAAAACAGAAAGTAACTAAGTACCCAAGTAAAAGATTCCTCAAAATTAGAATAGACCAAATGGAAGTCAGTGTCTCCATGAGGCAAAAACACAAGATTGAACATAGAACAAGATCAAAATATTGAAAAAACAACCTGCTCCTCCATGCCTCTAGCTGTTCTGCCTGGAGGGGCAGGGCTCCCAAGAACTTGCTGCTGCAGGGATTCCTCAGCAAAACATCTCTCACAACCAAACGGTTCGCTTTGTCAGGCCTTTTTAAAAGATGAAATGGCTCTTCTTTGACTAAATTAAACACATGTTCACAGGGTAAAAAAAAAGACAGAACAAGATTATTGGAAAAAATAGAAAAATGTAAGATCTGCTATCAAAAATAGCTGATCTGGTAAACACGTCAAGGAGAAAGAATTTAAGAATCATCAGACTCACTGAAAACCATGATTTTAAAAAAAAAAGTCTGCACACAATATTTTAAGAAATAATAGATAAAAATTACCCAGATACACTAGAACCACAGGACAAAGTAAAGACAGAAAGATTCTACCTCCTAAAAGAAATCCCAAAAGGTAAATTCCTAGGAATGTCATAGACATTCTAGATCTTTCAGGTCAGAGGAAAAAATACTATAAGCAACCAAAAAGATTACAAGTGCCAAGGAGTCATAGGTTACATCAGACCTGGCAGTTTTTACTTTAAACACTAGGAAATCTTGGAATATAGAATTCTAAATGGCAAAAAATATAGGCTTACAACAAAGGATTTCCTGGTAAATGTGGGGGGAGGGAGAAATGTATGCCTAACACACTTTTTTCCCCAAAATTACATATAAAAACAATTTTTCTCATGTGTTTTTAAAAATTTTGAGTTCCAAATTCTCTCCTTCCCTCCTCAAGAAGGCAAGCAGCTTGATATAAATTATACACATGTAATCATGCAAAACATTACCATATTAGCCATGTTATGAAAGAAAAAACAGACCAAAAAGAAAAAGAAAGTTCTGTTGTTGTTTTTTAAAGTATGCTTCAATTTGCATTGAGACTCCACCAGTTCTTTCTCTGGATGTAGATAGCATTTTTCAATATAAGTACTTCAGAATTGTCATTGTATTACTGAGAATGGTCACTCATAGTTGATCATCATACAATATTGCTTTTACTGTGTACAGTGTTCTCTTGGTTCTGCTTATTTTGTTTTGCTTCAGTTCATATAAGTCATCTCAGTTTTTTTTTTCTGCAATCAGCCTACTCATCATTTCTTTTAGCACAGTAGTATTCCATCACAATTATGTATCAGAACTTGCTCAGCCATTCCACAGTTGATGAGCATCCCATCAATTTCCAATTCTTTGCCACTCCAAAAAAGAGCTGCTATAAATACGTTGTACATATTAGTCCCTTTCCATTTTTTAAAAAATCTCTCCTGGATACAGATCTAGTAGCGATATTGTACACAACACACTTCAGTGTTTAGTTTAATCTGCCTTAGTGACATTTTCTACATCACTTACTTAAATTTAGATCATCAAGCCTGCACAACTTGGTGGTAGGTAGGGGCCAAAATCAAAATACGCTAAACTTCTTTAGGTTGTAGATAGGTTAGACTAGAGACAGAGTGACAATGAGTGGTTGCCACAGGTCATGTGACAGCTGCCCAGAATCCTTTGGTAGGCTGTATGTTGTGCAAGCCTGATTTAGACAACCAACCAAACAATAAATACAGCTTTGATTTGAAGCATTTGCCAATTTCTGAGGTGTAACTGCTCACACTGAAAATTTAACTATCAGCCCCTGGGAATCTATATGAGCTAGCTCTAGCACATTTTCACACTTACAACCAAGAATAATGGCCTGAAAAGCTGAATGTAATCCTAACACAGATCTTTAATGGAAAAGAAGGCTTTTGAGCATTTCCTTTTAAAAAATTAGAGGTTTTATTGATGTAGTATGTTTTTACAGCATCTAGATTTTCCCCTCTATCTTTTCCCCTATTCCCCTCCCAGAGGGCCATTCCATATAACAAAGAATTAAAAATTTTAAAAAGAGAAAAAAATTCAGCAAAACTGATCAACACATACAAATAAGTTTATGTTATATGCAATATTCCACATCTATGGATCTCCAATCCTTGCAAAGGAGCAGGGGGAAATATCTTCCCATAGCTATTCTTTGATGATAAGTAAGCTGGTTTGTGCTTTCACAATATTTAGTTTGGATTGTTTTGTGATTCTTTCCATTTACTTTGTTGTAATTATTGTATATATTGTTTTCTCAGCTCTGTTTAATTCACTTTACATTGAAGTTGATTCTTTTATATTTCTCTGTATTCACCGTTGTTGATTATTATAGCAAAATATTATGTCATTCATTCATGTACCATAATTTGTTTAGTGATTATCCAGTTGATAGTCATCTACATTTTTCCCCAGTTTTCGTTACCACATAAAATGTTGCTATAAGTATTTTGATGTATATGGAGACTTTTTTTTTTGTTAGCAACCTCATTAGGGTAGCAGCAGTATATCTAAATCAAAAGATATGGACATTTTTGTCATTTTATTTACACTCAAAATTGCTTTTTAAAAATAAAATATATTACATATAACATACATATACGTCCATAGGTGATAGATATACATATGCATAGAATGGTCCCATTAAAATAAATCTATTTTTTTAAATTATGTGTGTAAATATTCCATGTGTATATCATATATATATATACACACATATGCATGTACATCTATATTCAGGAATAGAGAACATGTGTGAATGAAATGATAATGTTACAGATACAATGGTAATCTATGGTGATAATGGTTTGGATAGCGATCACTGGAAAATCTAGTAAAGTAGAAAGTTAGGATTTTAGGATCTCCAAACCTACACAGATTTTTTTTGAAAGAAAATTCATCAGGTGTTCCATTGGTGTAGTAGACACAAGAAACCAATTTTTAGGATAAATGAAGTTTATTTCCATATATGAGACTTACATAAAATTAAAGAAATAAGTTGGTGACATGCTATTAAACCAGTATAATTCTTGTCTTGCCTAGTAATTTTTCCCAAAGGTTCCAGAGAAAGAAAAATAGAATATGAAGGACTCCCAAGGAGATTTTTAAAAAAGAGGGCAGGGGATTGATCCATACGTACACAGAAATATTCAAAGCAGCTCTCTTGGTGTCAAAAACGGAAAGGATGTGTTACTGTTCCTGACTTTTCCCTCCAACACTGACTATTCTTTTTTGTCATCTTTATCAGTTTGTGGGGTGAGGTAAAACTTTAGGGTTGTTTTGATTTACATTCCTCTTTTTAATTTTTTAAAATAAATTTTATTGCTATCTTTTTTTAAAATCGAAGTTTCCTTCTGTAACTCTTCCCCAGCCATCCCAGAGAACAATCACATATAACAGACAATTGTTCTAAAATGAAAAGACAAGGAGGAAAAACAATACAAAATCAATCAATACACTGAAAAAAAGAAACCTGACAGTGCATGAAATGCTCTAACACTCTTGAACCTTCCTCTTTTCTCAATACATACATATCTCTGCAAATAAGCTGGGTGGAGGAGGCTGGGGTAGGAGAGGTTTTCTCATGCTTCTTTCAGGACAAGTCTGTCCTTTGTAACTTTGCAACATTGTTGCAGTGATTGTGTATATTATTTTCTTGGCTCTGCTTAATTCACTTTGCATTACAACCCGTTGATCTTCTATTATTAGCTAGGTGGTTTAAGGTTCACAAATACTTTACAAATATCTCCCACTTTATCCTCACAACAACCCTGGGAGGTAGGTCCTATTATTATCCCCATTTTACAAATGAGGAAACTGAGGCAGGCAAAAGTTAGGTTATTTGCCTAGGGTCACACAGCTGCTAAGTAACTGAGGCTGGATTTGAACTCAGTTCTTCCTGACTCTGGATCCAGTGCTTTCTCCACTGAATGACCTTCTGTGGATTTATCATGTTCATCATCCCTTACTGTACCTTAATATTCCATTATATTCATGCACTACAATTTGTTTAGTCATTATTGAGTTTATGGACGTACACTTTGTTTCCAATTCATAAAAAAAAAGTACTGCTAGAAATATTTGGTCTTTTTTTCTATCATTGATTTGTTCATGGTCGTACAGGTAGTAAACAGCATAGAGTAGGATTTGAACCCAGATTCTCTGATTCAACAAGTGCTCATTAAATTTTACCACATCTGAACTTAACACTCGTCTACTGAGCCACAGACCTAGGCATGAAGGTATAGCTCTTCCTCTCCCTTCTTGCTGTCACCCTAGTAGCCACTTCCCTAGAGGCACAGCTTCCTCTTTCAGGACAAAATAAAGGAATGGCCTTACCCACCTCTGAGGCTACTGGGTTTGCATGTGTTAGGAGTATATCTGGTCCTAACACTTGCTTTCTTCCTCAGATAAGCTAACATCTTTCTTAATACTTGGCTTCTTGAACCCTCCGTCAAAAATATCACTTCAGCTGTGTTTACTTGAAATAAACCTAATCGTTAAATCTCCTTCCTTCCAGGTAGAGCAAGTAAGCCTCTGGGCTCAGTGTTCCAGAGCAAGGCTTATCTACATCTCCCTCAAGTGGTTATAGAGAGGTGAGGTGTCTTTCTCCACTGGTATAAAGTCATTCCTCCCACTGTTAGTCATCAGTGACTAGTGCCCCAGTTCCATTTAACCACTTAACATCACTAGGCCTTTTACAAAGGGATATCTACTTTAAAGCTCTAGCAAAAACAAAAGTACAGACATTTTCCCCAACACCTCAGGTACACAGTCTGACCTGTACCACCAAATTCTCTAGGGTAAGTGGGCTCAGACTTACTCAAGTTTCTACATATCATTGACTTCACATTCACACGCGGAGTTATTGCCAAATGGTACCACTGAGCTGATACCAAAAGTAGCTCCTTGATCCTTGGGGCACTGAATCTGGGTTGGCTGCCAAACCCAAGATGGACTTAACCCCCAGGTACTCCTGGACCTCGGGTGGCTTGCTCTCCTGACCTTTTGAAACTCATAGCTCATAGGGTCATAGATTCCAGATTAATCTCCTTTACTTGAAATGAAAGACTAAACATCAAGGCAAAAAATAAAATTTTCTAGTACTGGAGGAATAATTTAAAAATACACCAATAGATCACAGAATCCAGAAAAAGGACCTAATGCAATGACTGTTAAAGGGAATCTCATCACACACTAGTGGACTGCAAGGTTCATTAGATGGTATGCCAGTACTTATGGGGCTACATGTTAGCCTTGAAGGGAAAAGGCCCAAGGCCTCTCCCCTTACAGCACTGTCTCAACAAATGCTGCCAGTGAAGGGAGTCGAACCATGAGAAGACATCTAAAACCAAGAGAGGAGGCTGAGGCCAACTGAGGCCTTTTGAAGGTATCCCCAGTTTCAATTTTGCAACCAATCAAAAGGCCCATTTGTCCCATGGTTAGCATACTGGAACTAGTTACGGAATGTTTATGTATGCTACAAAATCTCTTGAGGCATTTCAGGACTCTTCCAAGTGGAGAACTGCATCAGATGAGCAAGCTAAAGCATTCTATGTAGACTTACAAGGCCTGGATTTATTGGCCAGTTTCCCAAACACAGGACTTCTCTTTCCAGACACAATCTGCCAAATGCATTCAAACAAAATATAACACAAACAAAATAGCTACATTTTATGAAGTTCCCAGAAACTTCCCACAAGCCCCACAAAGTTGCTATTAAAGGTAGAAGAAGCATCAAGACGTGGCCGTATGGGAAGGTAGAAGGTCAAAGCCTGTCATCACCTTTTATCCAGCTCTGAGGATGGGTGAAGATAGAGAAGTTAGAACAAACAGATGAGGGCAGGGGAGTTGGATACCAGAAAGCATGATAGAAACTTTCAATGTCAGTCTCACGAATAAATGCCAGATGCTATCAGATCAGATCAACGCAAGTAGTGTCTGAGCTGCTTCAAGCCTTGCATATGATCTCTGTTGCTTGATGGGCTCTTAAACCTAAGAGCTGTGGCTCTTAGCACCTCTCAACCCCCTGAATTTCATCTTGCTTTTCTTGGTCTGACAACCTGTCTCTCCTTGGTCCCTTCCTTTTCTTTTCCTGCTTCTTAATCCCACAAATTCCTTCATGCTCAAGCTGAGGGCAAAATTTTTTGGAGGGAATGAAGGAGAAACATTGAGAAATCTCTGGTTTGAGCCTCAGACAATTCATCTCCTGCTTCTTGATCTTAGTGGCAATACCTATGCAAGACAAGGTCTAAGGAGCTCTATACTCCTCACTGATGTCAGAAATTTTGCAGTCCCTTGAGGCCGTAATTACAGTATACTTGAAATTTGCAAATAGGTATCACAAGAATAAAAAATAAACACTTTACAATACAATTCAGTGTCCCAGGTAATCATTTTAGGGTGCCATTCACAGCAAATATTTATTACTGGTTCACTGAATAAACATGGAACTCTGTAAAGCACTGCTTAACACACTGATTTAATTACATAATTAAATTACATACTATGCAATAAGCCAACAGAAAACATTAACAGAATACCTGTGCATGCTCTAAAGTGAAGGGCAGGGCTGTCCATCATGCATGCCTAGAAACATACTCACCAAGTACCAACATGGTTTGGCATCAGACAGTATACATTGTGCATTTCAAAGACCTGGGCTCCTTTTGTTCTTTTCCCTCATTCAAGTATATATATGCAACAGAACTATACATAGTTAGCAAACAAATGAATCTACAATACATGCGTGATACTAGCACAGCAGCAGATGAACATGAAAAACAAAATAATAAATCTATCATAAAATACTAGAGAAGAAATTCATTGTGAAACAAAATCTATCAGGAAAACAATTGGGCTTTTTTCCTTTTTTGACAATGATGTCTGAGGATGAAAGACTCCTTCATTTATACTATTTGGTAAGTGGGTGGGTCTAAAGGTCACCTCCTTCCACTCCTTAGGCTATGGCCCCAAGAAACAGGGCTGGGGGTTTTGGTCTTGTTTATATTTTTCTGTTCTATGTGAAAGGAATGGAGTCTCTGATTCAACTCTGGAGCTTGAGCCATGGGGGTTTAGGATTCAGGAATCTAGGGTGGATTTCACAGATAGCCCAGCAGCTACTCCCAGAGGTACAAAGGTCCAGGGTAGCCAGCCCAGTTGGGTTTTGGATTTGAACTTGATGGGCCTAATGCTATGTAGAAATTTAAACTCAGTTTTGGATTAGGGAAACTAATCCCCTCTTTCCTAGATATCTAGGTAATGTAAAGCAGATTATGCCCCAGAGGTATAGAAAGAAATGTTTGTTCTTGAGATATCTTTGAAGTAAAAAGTATCCTTTTGTAAAAGCTAAAAACAAAAGGAAAAGAAAATTGAATAGTACTATGGGGAAAATAGGTTTAATTCAGATCACACTGTACACAACAAAGTCCGAATGGGTAATCCAAATTTATTAAATAATGAAAAAGTACAGGATAATGGAACTGTTAGAGTGCTCATAATTATGGGGGAGGTGAAACATTAAGTATTCATTGAATAGATTTTAGAATCATATCCACATAGGCTTCGGTTGTTTTATAAAATAATAAGAAATGTTAGTGCCCAAATCTGAGGTCTCTTTTGCATTCAGATGAATAAGCCTTATTAGTTTTTTATAAATGCCAAGGAGGTGGTGGCTCTGAAATCCTTTCATTTCATTCTTATGAAAGGCCTAACTAGTTTTTTAAAGAGAAACTAAGTCAAAATTCAGGGAAGAACCCTGATCTGAAGGAAAAATGACTAAGGTAGGTAGTAACCAAACTTAAGAATGTAATTGATTTTAACCTGTTAAACACCTGTTTTTTAACCTTGACCACATTAAGTGGTTTTAGGAAATGATTCTTCAGATATTTAATGTTACTAATGTTATATTTAAGTGAATAAAAAAAATCTGCCCTAAACTTTGTACCCTTGTTTTAATCATGACTGTGGAATTTTTCTTTTTGGAAGAGTAGAGTTGAAACTACCCTACCTCATTTTAGCTCAAATACCTTAACTAGGTATAAAAGGACCAGTATCTACCATGGTTCCCTCCCTATCTCCCACAACGTTAGTTAGCCTGCTTTTTCCCAAAAGTCAGCTGGGGCTTAACACCTAAAGCTCAAAGTACTCATCGACTGATACAGCTTCCAGTAGTCATTGGCCATATTGACATGACTTCCTGGCAGTAGCATAGTGGTGTACTTGTAAATGTTTTAAAAGCAGGCTCACTGGAAAAAGTGTGTGTGTGTGTGTGTGTGTGTGTACAATTTATATATGTTTATTATAAATCATGCTGCCATAAAGAACATGTAGTATACAATTGACAAATAAATAATAATAAAATACACAGTATTCTTTCTGGTTAATTCCATACAGCCAGTGGATTCTCAAAGAATGGTTTCATTGATTTGTACTTTTATGCATTGTATCACCCTACAGTGGCAATTCAACCATGATTTGACAGATGGAATCGAATCCCAATCACCTCTTTTCTCAATATGTTTATTGTTATTAAATCTGACATGTGATCTACTCAAACTATTTCTTATCCTCATACAAATTGCATGTTTCATTAAACTGAAGCCTCTTTCAGCTTTGGTCCTGATGGCAATAGTGTTAACTGTCTTTTAAGCTTTTTGCATAATTGCAGAGATTAGAACATTGATTCTGCATTACCTATAAAATCCCCCAAATCATTCAAATCAATTCTGTATTTTAAAATTTTATTTCATTGTATGAGATAGCTTTCTGGGATGGGGAAGATACACAGGAGGAAAATTAACTGATATGATAAAGTTTGGTGATATGAATTTATTACTTAAAAGAGGAAAACAAATGTTGCAATACTACAAAAACAAGCTTGATCTCAAAGAAGAGATATGGGGGGGAAAAACACCTTGTCTCTCATTCCTTTATAGAGATGGGGTAGTGAAGTTCATGGCATAGAACACTGCACATATTGTCAGGTCTTTCTCAATATATTAACTGGTTTTATTTATCTTTTTCCTTTTCCTTCTTTTTTTTACTTTTTAAAGTAATTCCTTGTTCTAAGGGATGGTGCTTCAGCTGGAGATATAAAGGATGAAGTTTAGGCACTGTAAAAACAAATAAGAATAATTAAGATCCAACAACATGTTGCCTATAGGAAACACACTTAAGATAGAGACACTTCCATTATTCTCACTGTCTCAGGGAAGTACATATTAATGGACTTTCTGTTATTCCATTCACTATCTTTGTGACTTATCACTTTCCAGACCATATAGTTGTTTGTCCTTTGTTCTCAAAGAGGAGTTGTTGTTTATCCTCCAGGAACAGAGGGAAGGAGGGAGGGAGGTAGCTGTGTTATCCAATTGAAATTGGACTGGCCAGCTGGTTGTTGTTTGCCCTTTCTTTTAGAAGAAGATCATGACAGACTTCCTTCTCAAAGCAACAATCACAAACAGTAGCTCAGAATGTAAGTGACTTGAGGGAAGAAATGGTCTCACATTTGTATAGTAACCAGAGTGCTCAGTAAATAGTGAATGCTTTTAATTAACTCATTCATGTACCTCAGAGTTACAAAGGGGAAATCTCTAAAGTAAAGCTTAGGTATTACTATTACGCCTGTTCTCTCAAATACAGGTAACAAACTCCTCAAATTTTACAAAGACGCTCAATGTATAATAAGGATATTGGGTGTGTCACAGTCTTTATTTCATCCGTTGTAGAAAATGCATAAGATGCAAATAATTCAGAAGTGCCACTGAATAAATATACAAACATAAAGCATTCAAATAGCTCATTATTAGTGTGATGAAAATAGAGGATCTAAATTCAGGCCTCAAGGGGAAGGAACCCCATAGCAATGTGAACCATAATATAGTAGCAAAAAGATGTTGATTAAACTGGTAGAAAAGATGAGTGGCTGACTCCCTCATCCACTGACCAGACCCCAAGGGAGGAAGGACAACTAGGTTCAGAATAACCATGTGTGGTTAAGGTGGTGAACTGAAGGTTGTACAGGAGGCCTGATCTGCTAAACACACTCCAGTGAAAGGAAAAAAAAAACCAAAAGAAACAGAAGTTAAATTCCTCCATCCAAATGAAATTGAAAAGATGGCCAGAACCCAGAGGAGACTGGAAGTGATTCCATAACAAGCATACCATCTAAATAAAGAAAAAGGTCACTGAATTGGAAGGAAGTAGTGAAAGGGAAGGGGCTGGATATATCTAATTCAGAACTGGAGAAAACTAAACCAAAATATAAACAAGAAAGAAGTTAAGGACCTGAACAGAAATTTAGAAAAATTAGAGACCACATACCCCTAGCAAGTGCTGAATGGAAATAAAAAGGAATTTATGTAATCCTCAGCTGCACATGTTGCCTTTGTACAAATTGACCCATAGATTGGATGAGGCATAAAAATCTCACCAAAAATGTAGAAAAGCAGAAGCACTACACATATCATTTACAGATTGTGATGCAACAAGAATTATACTCAATAAAGGGTTCCAGAAGAAAGGACTGAAAAGTAATTGAAGGCTAAATAACAAAATTTTAAGAACAGGAGGTTCAAAGAACAAGTAATACAAACAATAGAAAATGTCATCAAAGAAAATAACAATAATGAGACAACAGAGCAAAACTCAGAGATGCAGCTAAAGTAGTTCTTAGGAGAAAATTTATGTCACTAAACATTTTCATCAACAAAAGTTAGAATGATCAATGAAATGAATATACAACTAAAAAACTTGAACATTAAAAAATCAAAAATCCCAACTAAGTAGAGATTCTAAAAATTAAAGGATTAACAAAATTGAAATAAAAAAATCCCCATGAGATTGACAAATAAACCTTAAGATTTTTTTAAAAGAAAAAAGGAAAACCAAATTGCTTCTATCAAAACTGAAAAAAAAATCACAACTATTGAAGAGGAAATAAAGGAAATTACCAGATAATGTTTGTAGAAAAGTTAGATATTATAGGCATCTGGAGAAAACTGAATGGGAATAAAAAGGAGTATAATTTTTTCTCACCTGCAAAAGGCACTTTCACAAAAAAGTATTAGGACATAAAGACCTCACAAATGCAGAAAAGTAGAAATATTAAATGCATCCTTTTCAGACATAAAATAATAAAAATTATATTCAATAAAGGTTGTGAAACATATTAAAAATTAAATGAAAACAAAATAATCTAACATCATAGAATGACAAGGATCAGAGGTAGGGAACCTGAGCCTTGAGGCCACATGTGGCTCTCTAGGTCCTTGGGTGAGGCCTTTTGACAGTTCAAGTTTTACAGAACAAATCCTCTTATTAAAGGTGATTTGCTCTGTGAAGTTTGGATTCAGTCAAAGGACTGCATTTGAGGCCCTAGAGGGCCATGTATGGCCTTGAGACCACAGATTCTCCATGCCTGGACTAGGTCAAAGAACAAATCATGGAAATAATAATTTCATTAAAGAGAATAACAATGAGACAACATACCAAAATTTGGGGGATACAATAAAAGCAGTATTTAGGGGAAAATTTATGTCCCTAAATGTTTCCTTACATCAATAACAGAGAGAGTAGATCAATGAATTGAGCATGCAATTTAAAAAAACTGAAAAAGAACAAATTTAAAATTCCCAATTAAACACCAAAATGGAAATCCTGAAACTCAAAGAAGAGATTAACAAAACTGAAAGTAAAAAAATCATTGAACTAATAAATAAGAGTAGGAGTTGGTTTTAGGGGGAAAAAAAGATAACAAAATAGATTTTTAAAAATTTGTTAATTAGATTTAAAAAAAAAGGAAACCAAATTATCAGTATCAAAAATGAAAAGGTTGAGGAATACTACTGTGCTGTATGAAATGATGAGCAGATTGATTTTAGAGTTCTTGAGAGTGTCCTCGTATCGCTTCTTCTGACCACCATGTGAACACTTGCCCTGTGTGAGTTCTCCATAAAATGGTCTTTTTGGCAAGTGTACATTTTGCATTCCAACAATGTGGCCAGCCCCTTGGAGCTTCCCTCTCTGAAGCAGAGTGTGAATGCTTGGCAATTTAGTTTGAGAAAGGACCTCAGTGTCTGGTACCTTATCCTGCCAGGTGATTTTCAGAATCTTCCTAAGACAATTCAAATGGAAGCAATTCAATTTCCTGGCATGGCGCTGGTAGACTGTCCGGGTTTCACAGGCATATAACAATGAGGTCAGCACCACAGCTCTGTAGAACTTCAGTTTGGTAGTCAGTCTAATACCTCTTCCCATACTTTCCTTTGGAGCCTCCCAAACACTGAGCTAGCTCTGGCAATGCATGGGTCAACCTCATGATCAATGTGTACATCCCCGGAAAGTACGCTACCAAGGTAAGTGAATTTATCCACAGCATTCAAAACTTCTCCATTTGCTGTAACTGATGTAACACACCACATATGGATGGTGTGGTGGTGGCTGATGGAGCACCTGTGTTTTCTTGGTATTAATTGTTAGGCCAAAATTAGCACAAGCAGCAGAGAAGTGATCCATACTTTGTTGCATCTCAGCTTCAGAGGCTGCATTGGGTGCACAATCATCTGCAAACAGAAAATCATGCACCAACATTCCCTCCATTTTGGTCTTGGCTTGTAGCCTTTTCAAGTTGAAGAATTTACCAACAATTTGGTAGCTGACTTTGATGCCTTGTTCATCCTCACTGAAAGCATTTGACAACATGGCTGAAAACATCAAGCTAAAAAGCATGGGAACAAGCACACAGCCTTGTTTCACTCCATTGGTGACTGGGAAGGCACAAGAGCATTGTCCATTATCTAGAACCTGGGCATATCATTGTGTGGGTCAAAAGACCACTGACTCAGGTAAAAAAAAAAAAAAAGAGGTGTCTCGGTTTCTCAAGGCAGAAAAAAACCAAAAGCTTTATCTGATCAAGTCTCAAGAATTAGGCATCTCTCACTACCAAGGTGGAGAAAGCAATGAAGAGAGGTGAGGGGGAGAAGACAAGCAGGGAGATACATACCCTTGTACAAACAGTTCTAAGAAATCCCACCCCAGAGGCTGGACCCCCATCCCCATTTGCGGAGATGAGTGGCCTCATAATCTAACCAAGAATAAGTTCTTACCAAGCACAGAAACTACAGAATTACCTTATAGGGAAACTTTAATGCTAAGATGGCTGTTTGTAAGTAGGCCAGGGGAGGGGGAGAGGGGAATATCATCTGGTTTCCCTGAAATCTCATGATTTACAGGAAAACAAACCTTAGGCCTGGTTAGGTTCACATCCTAACTAAATTTGTACTATCTCTATTTGAATATTCCCTTGCCTGAGTTATTCATAGGGAAGGTTTCACAATCTTGTATTCCATTCACAGCTGAGGTAACATCTATAAATTTAAAAAAGGAAGGGGAGAAAGACATTCCTAAAGGCTAAATAATCAGATTCCCACAGACTCAAATTTATTCCATTTCCCTTTTCTCTAAATATCGATTCTCAAACATTTTAGATATAAATACATATATATATATATATACATATTCCCTGTGAAGCCTTCACACTTTATTCTCTTGCTATCTCACACAACATCATGAAATTGATATACAATGCTGATGAACTTCTCTGGGCAACCAAATTTTGACATAATTTTCCATAAGCCCTCACGACTAACAGTATCAAAGGCCTTAGTCAGATCTACAAACATTGTGTACAGGCTTCTGTTTTGCTCAGGGCATTTCTCCTAGAGTTGTCAGGTAGCAAACACCATATGGACTGTTCCTTGGCCCTTTCTGAAGCCACACTGGCTCTCAGGTAGATGAGCATCTTCCAGGTGAAAGACAGCCTATTAAGGAGGACTCTGGCAAGAATCTTGCCAGTGATGACCAAGAGAGAAACCCCCTTGTGATTGTCACAGGACAATCTATTTCCTTTACCTTTATAGAGATGGACGATGGAGGCATCCTTGAACTCCTGAGGGATAACCTCTTCTTGCCATACAACCTGGAAAATTTCAGTTAGCTTTTGTATGAAGAATGGACCTCTTACCTTGTAAATCTCAAAAAAGAGATTAATGAAATAATGAACTGTGAAATGAGCAGAACCAAAAGAACATTGTATACAGTAACAGCAACACTGAAGAATAACTGTGAATGACTAAGTTATTCTGAGCATTATAAATACTAGAATTAACTACAAAGGATCTATGAAGGAAAATGATATCCACCTCCAGAGAAAAAAATGATAAATAGAAGTATGCATAGTTTGGTGTTACATCTATATGTATACACACACACACATATATATATATATGTGTACATATATGTATATCTGTGTCAAATGGTAGCCTTCTCTAGTGTAGGGTGGGAAAGGAAGGAGGGAGACAGTTTAGAACTTAAAATGTAACAAAAATAAATTTTAAAAAATTTTAAAGGGTGAATGAAATGAAGATGAAATTTAAACAATTATTAGGATCTGTTTTTCTCAATTAAATGCCAAAAATATGATAATCTAAGTGAAGTAGAAGAATATTGACAAAAATGTAATTGCCCACATTAACAGAAAAAGAAATCTAATACTTAACCCTATCTTAGAAAAAGAAATTAAACAAGCCATAAATGAGCTCCTTAAGAAAAATCTCCAGGACCAGATTTATTTACAAGTGAATTCCACCAAATATTTAAAGAAAAATCAATACTATATCAACTATTTCAATACTATATAATTCATCCTGATCTATATCTTGCCACTGGACCCAGATGCCTCCGGATAAGAGAGTGAGGTTGGTGACTGCACAGCCATGCCTCACTTACATCCAAGCCACCTGCAAGCATTGGTCCTCTTCAAGAATGAAGGACAAACAACAATTTCAATACTATATAAACTATTTGGGAAAACTGACAAAGAAGGAATCCTACCAAATTCTTTTAATGTGACAAATATGGAAGAGCAAAAGCAGAGAAAGAAAACCATAGACCAATTTCTCTAATGAATATAGATGCAAAAATTTTAAATGAAATAATAGCAAGATCATTACAGCAATATATCACAAAGATCATACACTATGACCAGGATTTATACCAAGAATGCAGAACTGATTCAATATTAGGAAATTATCAGCATAACTGACCACATCAATAACAAAAACATCAAAAATCATATGATTATCTGAACAGATGCAGAAAAAACTTTTGACAATATATAACATCCATGCCTATTAAAAACATTAGAAAGCTTGAGAATAAATGATAAGTAGTATCTATCTAAAATCACGAGGAAGCATTATCTGTAATGTGGATGCACTAGAATCCTTTCCCATTAAGATTAGGGGTGAAGCAAGGATATATGTTAACAGCATTATTATTCAATATTGTACTAGAAATTATAGCTATAGCCATGAGACAAGGAAAAGAAACTGAAGGAATTAGAATAGGAGATGAGAGAACAAAACTATCATTCTTGGTAGGTTATATGATGATAGAGAATTCTAGAGAAATCAACTAAAAAACTAGTTGAAATGATTTAGCAAAGTGTAGATATAAAATAAATCCACGTAAATCATCAGTATTTCTATGTATTACCAACAAAGTCCTTCAGGAAGAGAGAGAAAGAGAAATTCCATTGAAAATAACTACAGACAATATAAAATACTTGGGAGTCTGGCTGTGAAGACAAACCTAGGAACTATAGAAACACAATTGCAAAACACTTTTCACACAAATAAAGACAGATTTAAACAACTGGAGAAAGACTAATTGTTCATGAAGAGTGCAAGCCAATATAATAAAAATAACAATTCTGCCTAAATTAATTAATTTCTTCAGTGCCATACCAAACTACCAAAAATTATTTTATAGATCTAAAAAAAAAGAATAACAAAATTCATCGGGAATAAAAGGTCAGTATCACAGGAATCAATGAAAAAAAAATGCAAAGGCAGCCTAACAGTACCAGATCTCAAATGGCACCACAAAGTGGTAATCATGAAAACAATCTGGTAAAGGCTAAGAAACAGAGTGGTGGATCAGTGGAGTAAATTAGGTGCACAATACACAATAGTAAATGACCACAGTAATCTACTGTTTGATAAACCCAAAGATCCTAGCTTTTGGGACAAAATTCACTATATAACAAAAATTGCTGGGAGAACTGGAAAACAGGTTGGCAGACACTAGGTATAGAACAGGGCAGCTAGGTGGCACAGTGGATAAGAGTTCAGGGTCTAGAGTCAGGAAAATCAGAGTTCAAATCCAGCCTCAGACACTTACAAGCATGTGACTATGGTCAAGTTGCTTAACCCAGTTTGTCTCAATTTCCTCATCTGTAAAATGAACTAGAGGAAAAAAAAAATGACAAACCACTCCATTATCTTGGCCAAGAATATCCAAAGAGATGGACAGGATTGAAATAATTAAACAACAACAAAAGTATAGACCATCATTTCACACCACATACCAAGATAAGGTCTATGGGAAGTAAAATGGATAATTTTGATTAAAGTTTTTGTACAAACAAAACCAATGCAGCCAAGATTAGTAGGAAAGCAGGAAACTAGGGGGAAATTTTTACAGCCTCATCTCAAACATATAGTGAACTGAGTCAAATGTGTACAACTATGAGTCATTCCCCAATTGATAAATGGTCAAAGGATATGAACAGGCAGTTTTCGGAAGAAATCAAAGCTATTTCTGGTCACATGAAAAAAATTACCTAAATCTCTAATAGATTAGAGAAATGAAAATTAAAATAACTCCCAGGTACCACCTCACAACTAACAGATTGGCTAATATGACAGAAAAGGAAAGCGAATATCTGAGATTTAGAAAAATTGGGACACTATTGAACTGTTGGTGGGATTGTGAACTGATCCAACATTCTGGAGAACAATTTGGAACTATGCCCAAAGGATTATAAAACTGCATACCCTTCCACCCAGCAATACCACGACTTGTATCCCAAGGAGAGCAAAGAAAATGTTTGTAGCTCCTCTGTGAAGGAAAAAAAAAAATTGGAAACCCGGGGGATGCCCATCAGTTGGGGAAAGACTGAACAAGTTGTGGTATATGATTGTGATGGAATACTATTGTGAAATGACAAGCAGGATGGTTTCAGAAGAACCTGGGAAGACTTATATGAAATCAGGCAAAGTGAAGCGAGCAGAGACACAACATTATACACAGACACAGCAATATTGTCCGATGATCAACTGTGAATGACTTAGCTATTCTCATCAATAAAATGATTCATGACAATTCTGAAAAACTTATGATGAAAAGTGCTATCACCTTCAGGGAGGTAACTGATGGGGTCTGACTGCACATTGAAGGATTATTTTTCACTTTATTTTTATTTTTGCAACACCATTAATATGGAAACGTTTTTGCTGATTTCACATGTACAATGGATATCACATTTCTTGCCTTTTCAATGGTGCGGAGATGGGAGGAAGAAAATTCGCTATTCAAAAAAAATTTTAAATGAAGGTTA
>CM053622.1:398156772-398207906 GCA_028646595.1 Phalanger gymnotis | reverse complement strand
CAGGGAGGTAACTGATGGGGTCTGACTGCACATTGAAGGATTATTTTTCACTTTATTTTTATTTTTGCAACACCATTAATATGGAAACGTTTTTGCTGATTTCACATGTACAATGGATATCACATTTCTTGCCTTTTCAATGGTGCGGAGATGGGAGGAAGAAAATTCGCTATTCAAAAAAAATTTTAAATGAAGGTTAAAAAGAAATCATAAAAAATTTTAAAAGAATTCACTGGTAATTTGGGTGAAAGCAGTTTCGGTTGATGAAGCAGAAGATAGACTGCAGAGAACTGACAGTAAGAGGAAATGAAGGGGAAGCAGATTGTAGAAAGCTTTCTCGAGGAGTTTAGCGCTTAAAAGAACCATAGGACTATAATTCGGAAGTAGATTAGGTCCCCGTCAACTTTAACTGCGATCCTATGATCCAGAGGTTGAATGACAGCAACAAAGATGGGAAATGAACTCGAATTTCGGATTCCCAAGCAAAGGTTCTTCCTTTACTTGGCATTTCCTTGGGAAGACATCAGGCTTTCCTTGGGGTTTTCAAGACCAGGAACAAGGCAACTTCCCAAGAAGTCGGCCGCGTCTCAAATGACTAAGTGGTGACGGGACGACGGGAAGCTTCTCCTCTGCAGCCATAAGTCGTCCGGGATCAGTCTACCTCGACATTCGGACATAAACTGGGGCTGAGAAAGACAGAATCCAGCCGTGAAGAAAACAACTTTTGGAAAGATTTCTCAAGCCCACAGTCTCCATCCTGTTCCTAGCCGTAGGGTCTTTCTCCACCCGCCCCCACCCCAGGTCGAAGAGAACAGTGAGGACTGTAAGGGGCAAAAAGGGACTTCTCGGCGACATGGGGAGAGAACGCTGGTGGCAGGAGCCGGACGAGGCTCCTTCCGTGGGCTGTTACCAAAAAACCGACTAGCTAGAGCTGGAAGTAAGCAGGCACTGCTGCGATAGGCCCTTAGTTGGAAAAAGTCACGACACCAGTTCCTTCGTACAGCGTAAACCACCCAGACAAGAGTAATCGCCCTCAACTGCCTCGTTTGACGGACTTCCGGTTCACTGTCGCAAAACGCCGCGATGCGAAGCCCCGCCCTAGGCACTTTGACCTTCCATCTCTCCAGTAAAAGGGGCGGTGCGTAGAGAACGTTGGGCCCAATGACAAAGGAACCCTCTAGCGATCAACCAATGGGAGTGGGCTTGGGTCGGGTGCTAGTCCTGGTGAGAAGGAGCTCGTTTGGAACTTCGGCCCACGTGGGGAGCGGCGACTGTGCAGGGCCTGGAGCCTGGAGTTATGGGGCCGGTGCGCAAAGGAGCATCGGGAAGCGGGGCTCCCAAGGAGCCCGAGGTGAGGAAAGCAGGTCTCCCGCCCCGGAGAGGCCGTGGGTTTGGGACAAACCGTTATCCGTTAACTGCTGAGGGAGCAATTTCAGGCAGACAACTAGGGTCCTGCCTCTGGGCCCTCGCCCCCTGAAACCTGGAGCCGAGACCGCCGCCTGCCAGCCGGCAAGTGTTTGCTGAGCTTGCGGGCCTTTTGCCCGAAAGCACTGGGGAAGGCGCGGGTCGTGCTGTTGTGGGGTATCTGGTCGGTCTAGGAGGAGAGGCTCAGCCCCAGTCATTGAAAACAATTTAGTCCTGCGTGATTGGGGGAGGCTTAAACAACCAAACGCCGTAAGGGGGTGAGGGCGGGACTGTTCCTTGAACACAGTAGGCACTTAATTATTGCATTTTTTCATTTAAGCATAGTTAGTGAGTCTTTGAGTTTTCCATAAGGAAAAGAGGAAATGAGACTTGGACTCAGGTTTGAAAGATTTACCACGCTCGGTTTGGGAGATGAGTGATAGCATCTTCAGCAGAAATTAAATGGGTAAATGATAAGTGCATGATATTATTGTGCCAGAAATGATAGAATCATAAGGCTATGAGCTAAAAGGAGAAAGTCTTTAAAAGCAATTTAACGTGGTCAAGATGACGAGATGTGTTCTAGAAAATAGCTAATACAGTTATGTGGATTCCGAGCTACTTGAATGACCTAACTAAAAAAGATAGTAATTAATAGAGTCACTTCTTCCTTCTGAGAGGCCTGTAGTGTAGTACCTCAGGGACTTTTCTTGGCTGTGTGTTGTTTTAACATTTTTATCAGTGATTTGAATAAAGTAGTAGATGGCATACTTATCAAAATCAACTTAATGAAACATTACGTGGTTACTTTTTGCTAGTTTTGTTTACATATTTGAAGATGACACAAAGCTAGGAAGGATAGCTTTACCTGCTGGATAGCAGTCAGTATCCGAAAGATCTGGATAGGCTAGATACTAACAGATAAAATTAGGACAATTATAAAGTCTTATTTTCCAGTCAAAAACCAGCTTCATGAGAATAAGATGGAGAAGTAGGGCTAGACAGCAGTTCACCTGAAAAAAGATCTAAGGTTTTTAGTGACCCACAAGCTCAATATGAGTCAAAAAATTATATACATGGGCCTGAAAAGAATAGGTTATATTAAGAGACATATATTGTTGGAAAAGTGGAAAGTGTTGCTCTTACTGTACTCATGGATACCACATTATAAGGAGAGATTGACAACCTCAAGAGTGGTCAAACCATAATGGTAAAGGGCCCTAAGATCATGTTGTATGAGAATATGTTGAAGCTATGGGGAATGTTTAGCATGGAGAAGAAAAGACTTTGGGGAATATTAATAGCTGTCTTCAAGGATTTAAAATCATGTTGTCATGTATAAGATTTGACTTGTTCTACTTGGTCCCAGAATACAGACAGAACTAGGAACAACGGGCATTATTATAGAAACAGAATTGTACTCTAAGAACAAGGAAAGACTTCTAATAATTACACTACTCCAAAGTACCTCAAGAAGTGGTGGGTTCTTCCACAGAGCAAAGGCAAGGTGACCAGTCATCTGATGTGTTGAAGAGAAGACTCATGTTTAGGTTATGAGTTGGACTAGATGGCCGCCGAGGTCCAGTCTTATTCTAGGATTCTTTTAGTCTGTCGTCCAATGCTTTTATTTTATATACAAGGAAACACTTAGAAAGATGAAATGACTTGCCAAAGTAATCATGAAAGGCAGTGTAATTATCAGCAGAGCCAGGAATGAGAACCTGGGTCTCCTAACTACTTATTTGATTCTTGCCGTGTTCTATCTGGTATTGTCATCATTCTGGCTGCATTTTGTTTTCCTCACCCAGACTATGAGTTGTCCTTCCTTCTCTATCTTCCTGACTCTTGGAGCACGTAATTGAGCTTATATTTGGTAAATATTGATTGATAGGTTATAGGTAGTAGGTCAGATCACTTCTGGCTTGGTGGTGGGGTGGGCATATTTCTTAAAGGAGATGGAACTTTGAACAGGTGGAAAGGAGAGGAAAATGTGTTTAGGCAGGTTGGTTCTTAGCACTCTCCATCTTTCTTGACATGACTGACAGAAAATATAAATACCAGGGGTTCTATATAGTAACACCTGAAATACTTGGGGAAATCTGACATCTGTTTCCAGTGTACACATCTGGCAGGGAAAGAGCATTAGATATGAAGACAGAAGACCTGAGCTTTAAATCCTATTTCAGCAGCAAGGTGTTCGTTGACCTTGAATAAGTCATTTTACTTCTCAAGATCGCAGTGTTTTTGTTTGTAAAATGCTGTATCATTTAATGAATGTTCCGCTCCGCTGTGTATGTGTCACATGTAGTAACTGTTACATAGGTAGGCCCTGCTATGGGTAAGTATCTGATTTGTTGAATGTGTTTGAAGGAGATGTGAAGATTAAGATGCCAAGGTTCTTGTAGGTTCAGTCGTTGAATAAAAATGTTCTGGTAGAGAAGAGTGCTCTCTCCAGCAGTTGGATAGAAAAGTGGTCTGCCTGTGCAATATATAATCAGGGCAGGCCAACTTTTATGAAACTTGCCTCTCTCGGAAGTATAAAGCCCTTCTACCTCCTGTCCTTTCCTGTCCTGGAAGAAAGCAATTAATAAACTCATCCACCCTGAAGTCTTAGGGTCTAAATAAGTGTCTTTTCCCACATGACTCTGCAGTTTAAAAGAGGAGCCTGGAGAGAGCAGTAAAAAGAAGGAAATGCCATTTTTGGAATTTCAGGCACTAGGATAGGCAGCTTTGGTTAGGGGGAGATGCAAATCATACCATGTTAGTTGCTGATTCTTCCTTCAGGTCGGGTTTATACATGAATTCATCTATACCCACATGATATAGTAAAACAGCAGAGCCTCGGGAGATCTAAAAGTAGGGAGCAAGGTCATATACAAGGGTCAGATTTGGGTATGAGATCACCTCATCTCTCTGACCACAGGTGATAGAACCCATTATGAAAGACATGGAGTCAGAGGAAAACAAGAAGGATACCCCTCCCTCCAAGAAGCGTCGGACAAGGGCTCAGGATGGGGGGCTCCTACTACCTGTGGAGCTGAGCCAAGCCCAGCTGTACAAGGAGCCCACGAATGAAGAGCTGAGCCAGATGAAAGAGACAGAAAACCTCTTCCACTCCAACCTCCTCCGGATGCAGGTCAGGAACCTGGGGAGGGGAAGGGGAAAGGGACCCTTGCCTGGATCAGTAGGAATGGAAGGGAGTGATAGAAATGGGTAGGTGAGGCCAAGTAGTTGAGTTCTACAGGCTCTGAGGGGGCTTCCTGAATTGAAGATTCCTTAGCCGTCTCTGAAGTCAAGTGTGATATCTTATGATCTCTTAGTGCTGATTCTTCAGAGGCAGTACTTCATTCTCTAAGTTGTGAGCCAGAGAGCAATATGGTGTAAGGGGAAGAACACCCCATTGGGCGTCATGAGACTTGGGTTCTAATCCTGGCCCTATCACTAACTCACTGTGTGACTGTGAAACCATCACCCAGCCTCTGAAACTTGTTTTTCTCAACTGTAAAGTGAAATTAACCTTTGCCCTGCCCACTTCACAGGAATGTTGTGATGATCAAGTGAAATCTTTTAATTGCAAAAGCATCTGTAGATTAGTAGGTATCGTGTTAGATGCTTGGGATGCAATAAACACCCTCTCCCCCCCCCCCCCAAAAAAAAAAGGAAGAAGAAACAATCACCACCTTCAAGGAGTATATGTCCTATTGGAATCTTTAAAAGCACTTTGAAAGTTGTCAAAGGCTATACAGACTTTTGACAGCCAGATAGCAGTGGATAGAGCACTGGGACTGGGGGCAGGGAGGCTCGTGTGTGACCCTGGGCGCCTCAGTTAAACTGTTTTCCTCAGCTTTCCCAACTGTAAGATGGGGGTAATAATAGCACCTGCCTTGCAGGGTTTCTGTTATGATCAAATGAAATCATATTTGTAAAGCACTTAGTGCAGTGCCTATCATATAGTAGGTGACATTAATACCTAATTCCTTCCCCTCCCCTGACAGTCATTATAGAATGTTAGAGCTGGCAAAGATCCCTTACCAGAAGAAGAATCTAGGGCTCAGAGAGATGAAGAGGCTTGCTAGTGAGTGGTAGGAATGAGAGGTGAACCCAAGTCTCCTTTCTCCTAGGCCAGTATTCTTGCCTCTAAATTAGTAGAGACATATTATTCCATGATGTACTTGCTAGAGAGAATGCCAGATAGTTGGCACTAGAGTAGGGATACTTATTTCTGTGAGTAATAATTTCAGTTTTTTCACCCACCATAGTAATTCTGTTGTCTACAGGCCCCTTTGGGATGCTTAGGTGAGCTGAGACACCTAGTGCTTTCCTGTTCAAAGAAACAAGGTTGCAGAGAAATCCCCTCCTCACTCCCAGACATGAGGAATGTCCATTGTTCCCAATGGATGAACTGAAATTCTGAAGTAGGGAGCTCTTTGTTGGGACAAACATAAGAGGAAACTGGAAAAGTATGAGGGGAGGTCAGAATTGGGATTCCCTTTCCCTCCAAGATCTAGGACCTGAGGCTAGAAGATCATGGGATGGGAAGGACCCAGTAGGTCTTCTCATTTCTAGTAGCCTCATTGTGACCACTTAAGCCATGGCTTTGATGCGTGAGGAGTGCTTTGAAGGCTTCCCTTCTTATTCCAATCCCTCTAGATGGAGGAGCTGTTGAAGGAGGTGAAGCTGAAGGAGAAGAAGCAACAGCGGATTGATACCTTCTTGCATGAGATTAAGCAGCGACTTCTTACTATCCCTTCAACCAAGGTGACCGAGGTGAGTTTGGGCCAGCGTGAAAACAGTGGTTGAATGGGATTATCTAGGATAGGGTGTGGGGGTTGGAGAATTCCAAATAAGGGGACAAGAAGAGAGCCCTTTAGGAACTGGAATTATGACTAAAAGATCTAAATTTCTGGGTCCCCAGCATCCCAAAGGTATAGCCACTACTGGCTAGGGGACAGGGAGGATGGTGTCCATGAGCCCTCTCCATTCCTAGAAGCTCAACTCAGGAAATACAGGGCCAAGGGCACGGAGATATTAGTATTCTTGAGCTGGTAGCCAGGTTTGAGCTACAGAGCCCCTGGGGGCTAGAGGAAATGGGATGGTAGCATCCCGGCTTTCTATACCTGAGGGCTAAGTATAATCCCTCTTGGACCATGCTCCCTTCCATACTCAGAGTCTTCTGCCTTTGTCTGTCTTTCTTGTGTGCCCACTCACACTCTTGCTTTCTCTCCTTTTCTTTCCATCTTTCTCTCCCTGTCCTTTTTTTCTCCCCTGATATTCCCTGCCCACTTTCTCCTTTCTCAGATGATGGACCAGTCATGGCTGCCCAAAGGTGTGAGAGTACCCTTCATCCAGAAGCCCTGTGCTGTGAAAGGTCGCTTCCAGTTCTTGCCTCCTGCTCAGGTCACTGTGGTGGGCAGCTACTTGCTAGGAACTTGTGTCCGGCCAGAGGTCAATGTGGATGTAGTGTTAACCATGCCAAAGGTAAAGTTTGTGCTAGAGAAGTGATATTTGGGAAGGGTTTGGGAGAGACTAGAATTACAGGCTGGGCCCTAGAATGCTCCTGATTTCCTTTTTAGCCAGGTGCTACCTGCAGAATTGTAGTCCTCAACTTGGCCCAGCCAATGTGGAAATGGCCTGGGGAGGAAGAAAGGGTCGCATTTTTTGCATTGTGGAAAGAACCCACCTTGGGAATCAAGATCTGAATTCTGTCCAGTCCCGACTTTTGCCTGCTCCTTAATGTATGGCTTTGAGCAAGCCATATCACTTTTAGCTCTTTATTTTCTCATATCTAAAATGGATCTACCTCTAGTACCACACGGTTTTTGTGAGGGTCAAATTGAGGCAGTCAGTATCTGTGAAAAGGATTTGAGAGCAGCATTTAATGAAGTCAAAGTCACCAAGCATTTATTGAGTGCCTCCTATGTGCCAGGCACTGTGCTAAGCTCTGGGGAAACAAAGAAAGCTAAAAACAAGCCCTGCTGTCAAGGAGATCACAGTTTAATGGGTAAACGACAGGCAAACAGCTATGTACAGTCAAGATGGGTGGTATGGTGGATAGGGCCTAGTCAGGCCTCAGACACGCCTCAGCTGGGTGACTTTGGGCAAGTCACATAACCTCTTTTTGCCTTAGCTTCCTCATTTGTAAAGTGGGCACAATAGCAGCATCTACCTCACGAGGTCATCGTGAGGATCACATGAGATGATACTTGTAAAACTCTTAGCAGAGTGCCTGGCATGTGGTCAGTGCTGCCCCTGTGAATGCTGGCTCTTGCTTTGTTATGATTAAGATAGGTACAGGATAAGATGGAAGTGACCTCTGAGGGAAGCCGTTAAGATTAAAGAGATCTGGCAAAGGTAGTAATTATTGTTATGGATGTTGGCTCCCCCTTAAAACCTACATTCAAAACACTAAACCACCGTTAGAAATACTCACCTGTTAAAAAACTTAATCACTTCAGTCTAATAGACGAGGGTGGTCTGAGAATGAGGAGACCCGAGTTCCAATCTGGATTCTACCACAAACTCATTTTGTGACCTTGGGCAAATCGGTGATCCCCTCTGTGCTTCAGTTTCTTCTTTGGTGGAGTGGGTATGGTATTGCATTCCATACTTAGCATAACCAGAAAACCTCTCATTTTCCAGCAGTCGTACAACCAGTGAATGATAGTGAGGCCTGGACCTTCAGGCACTTCATCTCATACTGGTCCCCCCATCACTCACTGCTACCTTCCTATCATCTGGTATTGTTCTGTACTGCTCGTTTCCTGTCTACAGGAGATCCTACAGGACAAGGACGGGCTGAATCAGCGCTACCTAAGAAAGCGTGCCCTCTACATAGCTCACCTGGGCCACCACTTGTCCCAGGACCCCCTCTTTGGCAGTGTCCGCTTCTCTTACATAAATGGCTGTCATCTGAAGCCCCTGCTGCTGCTTCGTCCTGCAGGTGCGTGCTATGTGCCCTGGAAGGGTCCCTGGACTAAGGGAACACACAGGGTCCCCTGTCCTCTGGACTGTCCCAGTAGGATGGCCCCAGCGCTTGGGCAACTTCCAGGCTAAAAGAGATCCAGGATCTTAGTGTCCCCTACCTCTCTTCAGGAAAGGACGAGCGGCTGGTCACTGTGCATCTGTACCCCTGCCCGCCACCTGGCTTCTTCCGTCTATGCCGCCTGCTGCCCTCCAAGAACAATGTCCGTACCACCTGGTTCTGGGACAAGACTGCCCCAAAGGAGGGTAAGGGCAAGAGTAGGGGAGACTAGGAGAAAACAGGCATGTCTGGGGGAGAAGGATTGGAAGTAGGTGTGATGCCAGGGGGTGGAATGGGGAGGAGGACTTTGGAGGGAAAGGGAGAAGACATGGTCTAGGTAAATGAAGGAGGCTAGTTTTTCTTTACTAATGTCTCCCTGATTTGACCCTCACCCCAGGTGTCCTGGATCCTCCCACCCCTCATTACAACACCTTGCTCCTCCGTGATGAAGTTATGGAATCTCACCTTCACCTTTTGTCAGCCCTGCTTGCCTCTTCCCCTGGCCTTCGGGATGGCATCATTTTGCTCAAAGTCTGGCTTCGGCAGCGAGATCTGGACAAGGTTTGGCCTGAGCGTGAGGGGCCCCGTTTTGCTCTAGTCCATCTGAAGTGTTACTCTTCAGGTCTTTCCTTGGAAACCATTCCCTGCCACCACAGCCCTGCGTACCCAGTGCCAGGGTTTGGTCCCAGAGTAGATGGTGTTGAGTCTGGATTGTCCTGGGCGGTGGCGCCAGGGAGCACCATTCATATGCCCTCCTCCTGCCGTTGGGCTGGGCTGAAGGGGCTCTTTCTTCCAAGGCCAGATTTTCCATCTTCAAACTTTCCCCTAGGGCGCCGGAGGCTTCGATGGCTTCATTGTGTCCATGCTGGTGGCCTTCTTAGTGTCTACTCGGAAAGTCAGCAAGTCTATGAGTGGCTACCAAGTGCTGAGGAACGTTTTGCAGTTCCTAGGTGAGGTGGAGAGTTAGATGAGGGTGAATGAAGAAACTGGGCCTTAGGGCATTGGGGAAGACTTCCCCCACCTATTCTGTGTGGTGTTAGATTGGAATATTAATTATCAGCCCTGTCCTATAAACAAGTAGACTGAGGCCTAGAGAGAAATTGACTTCACAAGTCCAAGAAGGGGAAAGACCTGGCATCTGTCTAAAAGAAAATCTGGAGATTTTTGATGGGTGACAAGGTCAGCATGAGCCAACTGTGTGATGTGGCAGCCAACAAAAGTTAGTTCAATCTTAGGTGGCGTTTGGAAAGCAAAGCTTCCAGGAATGAGGCGGTGAGAGTTCCCCTGTAGTCCACCCTGGCAGAGCTGTGTGCTTGTAGGTACCACGCCTTAGAAGGCATGGCCAGCTTTCAGAGGAAGGCAGCTAGAGCAACAGAGGGCCTTGAGTCAATGCCACGTGACAAGTGATTGAAGGAACAGCAGATGTTTAGCTGGGGAGAGAAGGAAGATGTGAATGTTGTCTTCAAGAACTAGAAAGGCCATCCGTTGTGTGTGAAAGCGAGACTGGGCTAGTTCTCTTTGCAGTGGGCAGATCTAGGAGCACCAGTAGACTTTGCAAATAGGCAAATCTAGGTTTTGTGTGAGGAGAAATTTACTAATAATTAGAATTATCTAAAAACAGAACGGGTTGCCTCTGGAGGTAGTGGGTTTCCCCTGGCTAGAGGTCTGCAAGCAAGGTTGGGTGACCACCTGTCTGCTGTATCGTAGTGGGGATTCCTTTGGGGGAAGGGTTGGACTGGATAGGGACTGAGGTCTCTTGTAGCTCAGTGAGTCAGAGGAGGAGGTCAGGTCAGGGTGGGGAGTGCAGGGGTGGACGGTCTTCCTCCTCACTGATCAAGGGCTGACCTATTCCACGTCTTCCTCTGTCACTCCCACCTCCAGCTGCCACGGATCTGACAGTCAATGGCATCAGTTTGTGTCGTAGTTCGGATCCATCTCTGGTCAGTGGGAGCTCTGGTGGGAAGGGTGGGGTGATGATGGAGATGGGGAGGGAGGTGGGGGCTTTCTTCCTGGGAAGAGGGTCTGGGGAATGGATGGTGGAGCTGAGGCTCTCTAGCTCAGCCACCCTTCTTCTGTCCTTGGTCTCTTTACTTTCCTCCACCTCAGCCAGCCGTGGCCGACTTCCATGAGGCCTTCTCTGTGGTCTTCGTGGATCCTTCAGGCTACCTTAATCTCTGTGCCGATGTCACGGTTCCCACATACCAACAGGTATCTGGATCTCTTTTCTGTTCTGTATTGAAGACACTAGAGGATGTGCAGTCACAGGGTGGCAATGCCAGCCCTTCCCCCAGGGCTGAGGTCTGTGTCTATGCAGTGTCCTTCCAGGTGCTCCAGACCTGGGGGAGGCACATAGATGTCAAAGCAGCCTTGGCGTCTGCTCCCTCAGGAAGCTCGTCCCTCTGCCCATGCTTCTAAGCTTCTGTCTTCCATCCTTTTCCCTCAGGTGCAGCACGAAGCCCGGCTGTCAATGGCTGTGTTGGATGATAAGACCGTAGACGGGTTCCAGATGCTGCTCATGACACCCAAACCAATGATCCGAACCTTTGACCATGTTCTCCAGTGAGACGGCGTGTAGGGGGTGGGGTGGGGTGGGGAGGAGGGGAGAGACTTCCTTGAGATGATTGACAGGGCTCCTTAATATTATGTTCACCTTGGGGTCTTATTTTGCTTTATCCTTACTCTTCTTTTTTCTGATCCCTCCCTCTTCCCCAGTATATATCCCCTGAGCTGTCTGCACGCTGCCTCCCAAAGGCTGAAGCTGTGGTCAGAACTGCAGGACCACGGAGGAGACTATGTGGCTGCCATACTTCCCACCTTGACTGCCCTCTTGGAACGGGGCCTGGGCTCCCGTGTGAGCTTGTTGACCCATTCTCGGGCCCCTGTGCCCCAGGTAAGCAGTGCCAGGCTTCCCAAGGGCCTTTGGAGAAGGGGATGGGATGACATTGCGTAAAGCATTGGAAAAGGAGTGGACTAGGTCTGACCCATAGGGATCCAGGTCATCTATTTCTTCTCTCCTCTTTTCCCCCTCCACCTCACTTCAGTGGGAGATCAACCAGACCCCCCCAAAGCACAAGGAGCGGGGTGCCTTGTCATTGGGATTGCTACTGCGGCCTGAGGGACTAGTCAGTGTTCTAGAGATGGGCCCTGAAGCTGATCATCCAGAGGTAAGGAGCCCATAACTCTGAGGAAATCTAAGGACAAGGGTGGGAGGTAGGGGCGAGATAGGGATCTTGCCCCTGGGAACCCTAGTCTTATTAAGGGGTCTGTCCGGTTGAGGTTAATCGAGATTTACTTTTTTAGCCCATTTCAAAGAGAAGAAAGAGCTACTTGGTGGTAGTTCCCCCAATCTCTTCCCTCACTGTTTTTTATACCACTTCTGCCCTCTTCCCCGCTCCAGGCTGCTGACTTCCGCCAGTTCTGGGGCTCACGGTCAGAGCTAAGACGTTTCCAGGATGGATCAATCCGGGAGGCTGTTCTTTGGAAGGCTGAATCCATGGCCGAGAAACGTCTCTTGCCCAACCAGGTGATCACTCACCTCCTAAAACTGTGAGTGTCCTTCATAGACTGCTGTTGCTTGAAGGGGTCTTAGATCATCTAATCCAACCTCTTTAGTTCATTGGCTCAAGGTCAAACAGCTACCAGAACTAGAGACCAGGTCTCCCAACTCACTCCAGTGCTCTTTCCATAAGACTAGACTGCCATTCATCTCTTACTGTTCCTCCTGTCTCCCACCAATCTCAGGAATGTCGTGGGGGTGAGGGTTGGGGGGAGGTCCCATGCTCCAGAAGCCTTAACTTGGTCTGACTTGGGAAGTGGGGTCAGCTGTCCTCCCCCCGCCCCCTTCTCTCAGTCCATCTCCCCATCTTTAATCTTTCCTGACCACAGAACTTAAGAGCTGGAGAGAACTGACTTTATCTCTCATTTATTTCTCATTATCTTCCTTCTAATTTGAGAATCCTTCCTATTATGTCCTTAACATACAGTCAGCTTACCCTCCCTAGTTCTGTCCTCAGGGAGCTCAGCTTAACAGAGGGACAGGATGCACAGGACCCCAGGGGCTCAAAGTGGGAGGGCCCTTAGCGCTCACTGAGGCCCGCTCTCCTCCTCTCCCCCACGGCTCTGTGCCTTATGTTTCAGTTCAGTGAATTTTTAAGTGTGTTGTGTATGCCAAATCTCCCCTAAGTTTTCTCCCGTCTCAGAATTCTTTAATCTTTATGTGACTAGGCTTTGAGGTGTCTCCCCGCCCCCCCCCCGCCAGATATGTTGGTACAGAGACATTGTGAGCAGAGCTGCAGTTTCTTTATCTGTAAAATGGGAATATTAATGTCTGCAGTCCCCACCTCTGAGCATTTATTATGAGGGGAGTTTTTGGCACCTTGTGAAGTGTAAACTGAGTATGCTAATACAGGGTGACCCCAAAGTCTTAGAGAGGTTTTAAGTCTTAAATAACTTAAACTATTAATAATTTAATAGCTCTAATAACTAAAAATTTCACCAAAACTTTGGGGACCCTGTCTAGTAAGAGATGAAGCATAGAGTAATGGTTAGAGATCCGTTCTAAGAGACGGGAAACCTGGGTTCAAGTTCTGTGGCTGACATCCTGGCCGGATGAACTTGGGGCAGGGTAAATGTCTTAGGGCCTCAGCTCTTCGGCAGGAGAACTGCGTTGATGGGGGAGGCGCCTCATCTGGAGTTCTGTCTCTTGACAAAATTACAGGTCTATGCTGCAGCCATGTAATAGGAATAAGAATGCAGCCTAAGATTGAATTGCTTTTCTTAGTAGTCGCATAGCAGTGTCGGTAATCCTCTGTCTCTGCTTCTCCTTCCCAGCCACGCAGGTATACCGGAGTCCTATATCCATTATGTGGGGGGCTATCTGGACCCTCTGATCAGAGCCCCCAAAGAGGTGAGGCTCCTGGGTTGGGGTGGTGGTGATGTAGTAACACTACCCTAGGGGATGGTACTCAATCTGGTTAGTATGCTACCTGATTTCAAAAAAAAAGTAGCCTTCCTTTGTAGAAGGGAGTGGTGTGTGGTGCCTATGGGTACCTGGGAGAGGTGTAGTTGCTAAAGTGCCCTGTAGGTGGTGCAGTGACCCCACCAAAACTTCTTCAGACCAGCTGCTGGGGATGGACAGAGGGACGGGAGGGAGGAAGGAGGCACCAGTCCTGCCCGTGTGCCTTCAGGCAGGCCTGCTCTCTCTTACTGGGCTCAGCCCTGGTGCTCTTGGGAAGCCCCCAGTCAGAGAGGGGGAGACACAGAGCTGCTGCTCCGATTGTCTTTAGTCAGTTCAGTGCCACAAGTGTTAAGCGCCCACTTGGTTTAATGGTGGTGTTTCCTTTTTGCCACGTTTCCTCCGGCAGGCTCATAGCACAGGTGAGGAGGCTTTGGCAATGGTGGTGCGTGCCTATGACCAGCTGAGCCGCCAGCTATGGGGTCTCAAAGGGCTGCCCCTGACTGTCTCCTCTGTTCAGGGAGCTCACGCTGCCCTGAGATATACCGACGTGAGTGTCCTGGGCCTGGGGCCTGCCCCCAGAGCCCCTCTTCTGTTTTGTTCCTGTCCTTTCTGGCTGCCAGCCCCAACACAAAAATTCCCTCAAATAAATACATTCTCTCTCTAGGTGTTCTCCCCTGTTCCTGTCTGGCTTGATTCCACATTCCACGACCATCTGGAAAAACGGGACGCATTGCTGCCTCGGCCCAGCAAGCCCTGCCCAGCCTTCGTGGATCCCATAAATGGTGAGGGAATTGTGTATGAGGTACTCCTGGGGGTGTAGGCATACAGAGTAACCATGAGTGGTTTTGGGGGAGGAGGCGCTAGGTGGTGAAATGAGGACTCTAGAGTTCTGACCTGAGAGTTAACCCTTCCTCTTCCTCCTCTGAAGTGGTATGTCACCTGGAGGGCAGTGGACAGTGGCCCCAGGATGCAGATGCCATACAGCGAGTTAGAGCTGCTTTCCAGTTGCGCCTGGCAGAGGTGTTGAGTCAGGAGTACGGCCTCCAGTGTTCAGCTGAGGTCTCCCACACTGATGTCTGCAAGGTACTGATGTGACTAGAGCAGGTGTATGCGTGTTGGGGGTTGTAAGTTGGACTTTGGAGGAGAAAGTTCACTGGACTGGAAGTGTGGTTTCTAGTCCTGGCTCTGCTCTGGGTTGTGTGAACTTAGGATAAGTCATTGACTCTTCATCTGTAGACCAGAGAGCCTCTAAAAAGAGGGCTGGCCCAGCTTTAAAACTCAGTTCTTTGTCAGAGGGTGCTGGGGAACAAGTTAGAAGCGTTTTATCACCCTACCTCTCTCCAATTCTTTAGGATGGTTATGTTTTCCGAGTCCGGGTGGCATACCACCGGGAGCCCCAAATCCTGAAGGAATCCCGCACCCCAGAAGGAATGATCACAATGAGGGATACACCTACCTCAATTCTCCTAGATCGGGACACTCGGCAGCTGCCCCAGCTCACTAGTGCCTTGCATGGGTGAGGGATTTGGAGGGAGAAGGGGAGGGTTTGCAAATCTGAGTCATCTTCCTTCTCTAACTACCTAATCCCATCTTTCCCTTTGGAATCTGGATGCTTGAGTCCCAAACCCTTTCCTGATGCCTCTTTCACTCTCATCCCTGTGTTTGGCTAAATCTCTGGACTCATGGCTCTCATCCACATTCTCCTCCCCTTGGGTTGGGCAGCTGGGTCCTATTCCTATTTCCCTTTTCCAGGCTGAGCACCCAGATACCAGGGACTTAGTCCTACTTTCCTTGTTCTTCTTTCCCCACCTCACCTTCCTAGGCTCCAGCAGCAGCACTCAGCTTTCTCTGGTGTGGCCCGTCTGGCAAAGCGCTGGGTCCGGGCCCAGCTCCTCAGTGATGGACTGACAGAGGAGAGCCTGGACCTACTGGCTGCCTCCCTCTTCCTGCATCCTGCCCCTTTCACCCCTCCCAGGTGAGCTACCTTCATTCCATCCCAGCCTCTTCTGCATCCCTGTCCCTTGGACTGGGAACATCTTCATTGGGCTTAACTTGAACCTATCCTGCTACAATGTCAGCATTTTCTCTCTAGAGGTGGAAATCAGGTAAGGGAGGACTAGATCAGGAGATCGTTCCCCAAGGAATCTGGACCCTTTGATTTATGTGCGTGTTTGTCCCGCGGTGGAGAAGAGGTGCTGTAAGAACCTCCAGAGCTAGAGGAAACCTTGTCCAGAGTTCTCTACTCTTTGTCAGAGTTCCTTTTTCTTCAGTTCCCCCCAGGTTGGCTTTCTCCGGTTCCTGTCCCTGCTGTCCACGTTTGACTGGAAAAATAATCCCCTTATTGTCAACCTCAATGGTGAACTCACAGGTGAGTAAAGGGGAGCTGTTTCAGTCTCATTTGTCAGAAGCCCATTGATGAGGAGAGCCGAGATTGCAGCTGGAGGGGTTTCAGTGGAAGGGGAAGCACTTTTCACTAGTGATCATAGGAAGCAGCTGAGGAGGTGTTTCCTGCAATCAGTGATTAATAAGCTTTTGCTTATCTTGCTTGCTCTCCCTCCTGCCATTGAGAAGGTTACAGTCCAAGTAGGAATGAAAAGATGCATGAAATAAAATATTAATAAAATATTAAAATTATAAGATATGTGGCTCAAGGACAAACTGGGTGGCTCAGCTTCTGTAATTCTGATACTGTTAAAGGAAGGCTTTACTGTGGGCCAGAGTGGTGAAGACAGGCTTTGTGGGGGAGATGAAGTTTGAGTTTCTTCTTGAAGGAAGAAAAGACAGTTTCCATAGGCAGAGAGGAAGAAAGGATTTTTGACAAGAAGAAAAGCATGAGTGGGCTTTAAAGTAGTCAGATTGGGGCTAGATTGTGGGGGTCCTCGGGTTTTAGCTTAAGAAGTTTGTATTTTATCCTGTAATCATGGTAAGGGCAGTGGTCATTGAAGGCCCTATGGCAGGATGGGTGACTAAGATAGAAGCTGGATATAAGGGAATGCTGGGGAAGGGGTAGCCCCTCTCTGTTGTGGGAAGATAGGGGTGAGATGACCTTGGCTGGGCAGCATGCCCAGACCTGGGAGGTGAGATGTGTGCTATGCGGTAACCAGAACCCCTAGACTGGGGAGGGGCTTCTAATCCCCATTGTTGGGCTCCAGGAGAAGTGGGGGGGAGCAGGCTTAGTGTCAGCTTCCTAATTCCCCAGGTGTGTGTGTGCACATGTGGGAGCACAGGATTGCCTCTACCTGTACTGGCAGATATCACCTGGAATGGGTGGGGAGGAGGAGATTGGTTAGCTCCAGGGGACCTTTGGAGTATTTCCAATACTCTGATAGTTTAGGACAGAGGGGGAAAAAATCAGCCCGAGTGACTGAGACAGGTAAAGTCCTGGGCCTAGAGTCAGGACTTTGGGTCTGCCTTGAGGACTCTGCTGAACTTCCCACCTGACTGCGATTCGTGTGTGTGTGTGTGTGTGTGTGTGTGTGTGTGTGTGTGTGTGTGTAAGTGTGCGTAAAGAGAAGTAGCTCTTCCCTGATTATCATACACAGCTAGGATTCTGATAAGTATAGTTTTGATTTGTGTGTGTTTTTGTGTGCGTGTAGAAAGAAGTAGCCCTTCTCTCTCCATACACCTGCCCCACACGCAGCTGGGATTCTGATCAGTAGAGTTTTGATGAGATGAACATTGTGTTATCCTTTTTCAAGTGAGAAGATAGAAGGAACGCCAAGAGGAATCACAGATAATCCAGACAGCTTTGAAAGTTACCTTTTTAATTTATTGTATACTTAGAAGCAAGCTTTACATAAGAGACTCACAATTTCAAGTATATTTTCTTCCGTAGTGTGTATGGAAATGCTTGTTTTATTTGGTTTCTAAGTTTAGAATTGTTTTTCATATATACACATATATGTGTGTGTGTGTATATATGTATTACATATATATACACATACATACGCGCGTACATACGTATGTGTGTACATTTATAAAATACTGGTGGGGGCAGCCAGACATCTGGAGCCGTGTTGGGTTGGGTGGTAGAGATTCTGACACCCAGCTCCTCCATCCCCAGCTGAGGATCAAGCCGAGATTCATAGCCACTTCTTAGAAT
Organism: Phalanger gymnotis; assembly: GCA_028646595.1. NCBI lineage: Eukaryota > Metazoa > Chordata > Mammalia > Diprotodontia > Phalangeridae > Phalanger > Phalanger gymnotis. Next base: position 398,190,422 of record CM053622.1, on the reverse strand, counting down.
CTCGAATCCGCCTTCCTGTCATGGTCATTGCCACGCCCCAAGACCGAAGCCATTCCTTGTGGACGAAGGACAAACCTTCAGCTCAGGTAAATAGCCCTCAATCCCACGATCACCGGGCAGACCTGTACTTTTGGCCAAATTCACTACTCTCTGCCATCAAGCTGCTCCCCTTTTGGGGTGGGGTGGATATCTGCCAATTATCAGGCTGTTTGGTGGTAGGGGGTGGGGTGGGGCATCTTTGGGCTTGACATATCTTTCCTCCAGATCCTGCATCACCTTGTGAACCTGGCAGCTAAAGCCTTGCCAATCCTCGAGAAGCACTTGATGGATCCTTCTGAGTCTGGAGATATCAGGGTGAGATAGCTGGAATGAAGATTTTGGTGTGAGATTCCTTTTTTATTTAAAGCATTTTTAAAAATGAATCTGTCCCTCTCACCACCTCCCCCCCCCCCAAATTGAGCTAAAAACCCAGATCTTTCAACACACATCTATGTAGTCTAGCAAGACAAATCCCACGTTAGCCATATCCAACAACGTGTGTCTCTGCGTCGTAAGTTCCTTACCTGTCAGGAAGCGGGTGGCATGTTTCATCTTCATTCTTCTGGACTTTCTTTTTATCATTGTGTTGATCAGAATTCCAAAGTTTTTCAAAGTTGTTTTTCTCTGTGATGTCATCACTGCCTAAATTGTTCTAGTCCTGCTCACTCTGCACATCACTTAGTTTATAAACGTCTTCCCAGTTTTATCTGAAATTGTCCATTTCACCTTTTTTTTTTTTTTTTTGCTTTTTGGCAGGACAGTTGGGGTTAAGCGACATGCCCAAGGTCACACAGTCAGTACATGTGTCAAGTGTCTGAGGCTGGATTTGAACTCAGGTCCTCCTGACTCCAGGGCTGGTGCTCTACTCACTGTGCCACCTAGCTGCCCCCATTTCACCATTTCTTAGGGCATGATAAATTCCATTACATTCACATACCATAGTTTGTTTAGCTGTTCCCCAGTAGGAGAAGGCTTTCCTACTTTCCAATTTCTGTCTACCATGAAAAGAGGTACTCTAGGTACATTTGTATGTGTGTATCCTTTTCCTCTGTCTTTGACTTCTTACTTTGGGGTAGGGATAGGCCTACTCGTGGTAGAACTGGGCCAGAGGGCATGTATAGTTTGGTAAGTTTCTGGCCATAGTTCCTTCCAAAGTGCCCTCCAAAATGGCTGGACTGGCACCCAGCTGCACCAGCAGTACACTAGTGTACCGTTTCCCCACAGAGCGCACCTTGTTTCTTGTTTTGCCTCTTTTGTCATCTTGGCCTGTCTGATGGGTGGGAGAGTCTGTGGAATGGGGTGAGCCGTGGGGAGGTTGGATCCTAGGGCCGGACCTGTAAGGGACAACCTTAGGGGTCATTTAGTCCAAACCCCTTATTTTATAGTTGAGGACACTTTGACTCAGAGATCTAAATGATGAGGCCAGAGTCCTAGTGTCCTGACTCTGCTCTTTACCCCGTACACAGAAATGGTAGTTGTTTTCAAAGGAGCCTGGGTTCTCCTTCTGCCTCTGTTGCTATCTATGTGAACTTAACCAGTTCTTCATTTTCTCTAGGCCTGTTTTCTTCACCAGTGAGTAAAAGTGGAAAGGGCTAGGCTAGATCCCACCAGCCCTAACCATCCGATTCTGCATCCTAAGATGCTGTCATTCTTGACTCAGCCAGCTGTTAGGGAAACTTAGGAGAATTAGTTCACATCTTGGGGTCTCAGTTTCCCCTGGGTCAGGTGGGGATCATACTTGCCTTGTTTATTTCCTAGGGCTTCCCCATGTTGTATAGGTGTGTAATGGCACTGTCTTGGAATGGGGTTGGGGAGAGGGGCATCTACTTACTCTTGCCCACAACCTCTTTTAAGATGGTATTCCGGCCAGCCCTGGATGTCTACGATGTGCTGATCCGCCTGAATCCCCGGCATGTCCCCCGGCACCGAGAGGCTGTGGACCTACCAGCGGTCTCCTTCAGCAGAGGCCTCCTTCAGCATGCTGGCCCCTCGCCCCGGCTGCCCGTCCTCTCCTATGACCCTCCGAGCCTCTACCTCAGTCAGCTTAGAGTAAGTTGCTCACCCCTTGCTCTTCCTCTCCCAAGTTGAACTTGACCTCTGCTCTGGCCTCCTGAATCCCAGTCTAATAGCTGGTTCCAAGGCCTCTCTCTTTTTCTTGACAGCCTCCTCATTCCTGCCATTACCTTCTTTATTTCCCCCTCATGTCTTCTCAGTGTTTGCCTCTCCCACATCTCTTCCTTGTTTTCCTCTTTTCTGCTTCTGTCCCCATGTCCCTTTATTCCTTTTTCTCTGCTCGCTCCCTTTGTCACTTCCCCAAGAGAGCAGACTTCTCGCCATCCCATGGGGTATAGACAGGCCAAGAGATGCTCCTGGCATGCTCCCAATAAGTTTGCAGGAAGTATTTGAGAGAAGAATTTGAGGTGCTGAAGGACTGGAGACAAAGAGGAGAGGGGCAGGTGGGAGAGGATGAGGCTTTGTTGGGTTCAGGGGTGGGGGGGTAGGGAGGATTTTGCCTTCTTCACAGGGTCAGAGTGCTGGAAGCTCAGAGACCATCTGCTGCAGCACTTTCCCTGTGTCCAGCACAGCCTGGGCAGACATTTGTAAGGCTTTGTTTAGATTTATTAATTGAGGGAGTCATCAGCCATCCCTGTCCTGGTGCTTGGGCTGTCACTTTGTCCCCATCTCCCAGCCTTCAGCAGAAGGACTGTGCAGGAGTCCTGGCTCTACCAGTAACTTCCTATTACTTCCCTTCTCTAGACCTCAGTTTCCCCTTTGAAATGAAGAGAATGATCCCACTCAGGTGTTCACTTACTACCTGTAAGACTTGGGCCAGTTAACCTCTCGCTGGGTCTCAGTTTTCTCATCTTTAAAATAAAGGCAGGGGGTGAGATCATCTTCATAGGTTTCCTCTAGCTCTAGATCTGGGAGTCTGGGAGCCTCACTGGGTGGAGTCGAGGGTAGAAGTGAGATTACAGGGAGATAATATACCACCACTAGAAAGCAATAGGAATATATAAAGATTGTTGCTCAGTCATTTCAGTCATGTCCAACTCTTCATGACCCCATTTGGGGTTTTCTTGGCAAAGATCCTGGAGTGGTTTGCTGTTTCCTTCTCCAGCTCATTTGACAGACGAGGAAACTGAGACAAACAGGGTTAAGTGACTTGCCCAGGGTCACACAGCTAACAGGTGTCTAAGGCCAGATTATAACTCGAGTCTTCCTGACTCCAGACCCTACACACTATCCACTGTACCACCTAGCTACCCCTAGAAATAAACGGTAGAGGTAAGGGGGTGAGAAGAGTCAGAAATGCTATGGTATAGAAAGGTGCTAGGCTTGGAGTCGAAAACATCTCTGTCACCAGCTGTGTGATCCTAGACAAATCACTCAGCTTCTCCGCTTCGGGAAACTCTAGGATTTGTCTTTTCATTCGTTGACAGATCTCAGTCTGTGTTGAAAGTTAGCTCTTAAACCAGTAGCTCCCCACACTGCCAAAATCTTTTGCTTATTTAAGTTTCCCATGTCTCTGATGGGTTTTGAGCTGCATTGGTGGAGAGGGTTCCTATGTTGTTGAACTCATACAAGGAAGCTATGAGTCCTACTTTAGTCTGAAAGTCTTGGGGAGGTGTTGATTAGAAAGAGATAGTTTAGTGAGGAAGAAGGCATTTCAAGCAAGTGTTCATCCCAGCCTGAGGGCTGTTGGGACAAGTCGAGGGAAGTGGTTAGGGCCCTGCTTCTGATGCAGTCTGACATGTTATCCTCTTGTCCGTTTCCCTAGAAGGCCTTTGGAGACTTGGCACTGTTTTTTTATGATCAGCATGGTGGAGAAGTGATTGGTGTCTTATGGAGGCCTGATAGCTTCCAACCGCAACCCTTCAAGGTGAGGAGATGGGGAAATATGTATACAGTATGTGGGTATGGATGAATCTGTAGGCACTTGTGCTGGGTGGAATGAGTGGCCCCTGAAAGATAAAGGGAGAATGTTGCCCTCTGTCCTGAGATCATCTTCCACCGTGGATTGTTTCCCAGCCTTCTGTAGTGGTGGCTCCCCACCCCCCATCCCCATCTCCCAGACTTCCACAGAGGCTTGGCTCCTGCTTTCTCCCTTTAATCCTGGGCCTATCTCTGTTCTGTCCCTTTCCCTCTTCTGTACCCTACAGGCCACCAGTGTGCAAGGGGGGATGGTGGTGTCACACAGTGGGCATCTCATGACAGTGCCCAATGTGGAGGCCATTTTGGAGGATTTTGCCATCCTGGGCAAAGGTCTGGTACAAACCGTGGAGGCCCGGAGTGAGAAGTGGACAGTGTGATCTCAGACTTCAGCTGGACTGTAGCCCTAGAGGGAAAGATGGAGGAAGACATCTCTGAAACCTTGACCACCGCTGTTCCCTGATACAAGGTCCAGTTGTTCCCTGACAGCCGTGGTGCCCGGTTCTGGGTTTGGCCTCATGAAATTCAGGGACCTCAGATCCTGGCACTGACAGAGCCCAGGAGGGCAGCGTGGGGAAGGAGTGAGAGTAGCGGTTCCTAATCTAAAGACCATGAAATGAACTTGGTTTTTTTTCGTTTTTTAAAAAAATATTTTCATAATTATTTCAATATTACTTGTTTCCTTTAAAATTCTATGTATTCTGTCTCATGCATTTTAAAACAGTCTAAGAAGGGGTCCATAGGCTTGATTAGATGGCCCCAGGGGGTCTATGACATAAAAAAGATGAGACCTAAGCCTCCATTCCAGCTGTTACAAATGGACCCTATGCAATACCATGGTACTGGAGTCAGAGGATTTGCGTTCAAATTCTGCTTCTGACACTACCTGTGTTACCTTGGGCAAGTGTCATAACCTCCCTGGGTCTTGGTTTCCTTTGACTGTAAAGTGATGATGTTGGACTAAGGTCCAGTGTCCCTTCCAGCACTAAATCTCTCATCTTGATTTTTATTCCCACCCTGGAATTCTTTTTAGGGAATGAGGCCCCCTCTCCAAGTCATTTCCACTAGAGACACATGGCTTGGGAGGTCAGAGTCCTGTCCCTTAGAGTTTGAGTAGTGAGGGCATCTCTTTTATTTCTCCTGGTCATCACAGGCCCTGACCACTTCTCTTTTGTCTCTCCTGGAAATCGGAGATCTTACACTTTTTGGTCTAGCCTCACAAAGTATTCCAGCCTTAATGCTCATCAGAGCATTGGATCTTTCCCTGGACCTTGAATGCCTCCTTAGGGCTTGGAACCAGACATGTTCCCAGTCCCTTCAGGTTTTGAACCTTGGGATGTGCATATGAGCTAGCCAGTAGTCCTGTCTGACTGAGACATGGAGGACAAAGGCCTGACCTCTCCGAGGCCACATTGTTTGCCAGGTGATGAGGATGGGAAGCTCCTGAGCTAAAGGATTGAGGTAGGGAGGATAGAGTGAGACACATGGCCTTACCCTTGGGGAGCCCACTGACACTCTAGGGGAGAGAGATTTGATAACTGTCCCTACCAAATATATCCTCTCCCTGCCACCCCCAGCTCTGGGGACCATGCCTTGTAACAAAGATTAGAAAAGGAAAAACAACCAACACATGGAACAAGTCTTGACAGTATATACATTGTGCCACACCCCAAAGAAAGGAGTGGTGTTTCCTTATCATTTTGTCACAGTTGAGACAATATCTTTGCTTTCTTTCCATTTACATTGGTGTAGCCTCTGTGTTCTTTTAGTCATTCCCTGGTCAGTTGGCATCTACTTTTGTCTCCAATTCTTTGCCATTACACAAAGTGCTGTTTTTGATATTTTGTGGGGGGGATATTAGGAACTTTTCTGAGTTTTGGCTTTCTTAGGATTGTATATGCCATTCAGGGGAAGACTGTACAAATAACACCTTCATTCCGCTCAGTAGTAAGGGCTGTATTTCTGAGGTAGACTTGAAAGCAGTACATTTTGAAGCCTTACTTTGAAGTACTTTGAAGTAGTACTTTGAAGCCTACTCGAGGAGGGTAAGGACCATCAAATCTAGGAGTGGAAGGCTAGTGTGGAAGTCTGCTCATCCCCAAACCACAGTAACTTAACAGGCCACTCAGGCTCTGGGCTCTGGGCAAAGGAAGACATGGGGTCAGAGGGGCGAGGGTAATTTTGGAGCTCCTGAGTAACCTGAGAGGAGGGTTCCCAAAGGGAGTGCCTCTGTGTCTCTCTGTGCTTTGAGTTTGTGATTCCAAGCTAAGAAACATGGGGTTATAAAGATTGGAGCAGGCATCCACAGCCATTCCCCTGCCTCTGAGGTGACTGCTCTTTCCCTCTCCCACAGATGCAGGTCTCCCCAGTGTTTAAGACCTCTCTCATTTCACTAGCAGACAGTATGCTGGCAGAAGTCTCTCTTGGATCTGACCTCGAGTTCTGAGGAAAGTTTTCATCAGGCTTCTGTTCCTCTCCTGTGTATGTGTATGTGTGCACACGTGCATGCACAATGGGTGAATTACTTATACCTGAGAACTTCCTCTTTCATGAGGCTGCTTTCCAACTGTTTGGGCCTTAGCCTGGGGCATTGAGCAAGACATTTGCTCCTGGGCTCCCCCTCCCCACCCAATGACCCATGACTGTTTTGTGAGTCAGGGCTTAAATCTAGGCCCTAAGCAGCCTAAGAGATAAGAAAAGGAAAGACTTGGCATGTGTGTGCAAGAAGAGGGGCACTTCCAGGAGGAGTCTCAGTGGACAGAGAGCCTATACATCTCCCAAAGCAACTGAGTTAGGTACTGAAAGCAGACCCAGAAGTGGGCAGCCCTTGTCTGAGAACTGAGACATTTCTGTGCCTACCACACATACTTTTCCCCTTCTCCATTTTCTCCCCTCAGCCCTGGAGGATGGGAGGGTCTGAGACAAGAGTGATTCTTCCCACTTCACCAAGACTCAGAAAAAGAAAGAGTCCCATAGCTATTTAGGGGGCCAAATTGTGACTAGAACCAACCCAGGTTTCCTGACTCCACCCAAGAACACTTCTTGCTAGCACACCTCCAGCTGTCTCGTGGCTGGGGCAGGTTGAGGAGGGGCAAGAGGATTTGAGTCAAGGCTTGTTTCTGCTCAGTATCTTCCTTGGCCATGTTACTGGTTGGGAGCCTCAGAGAGGTGCACATACGCCGCCCCCCCAAAACTGGTGCAGTGGAAAGCTTGCTGACAGAGCAGTTGGCTTCAGGTTCTACCTCTGAAGCTTGCATACTACCTGTGTGTCTTTCTGCAGATCACTAAACCACTCTGGGTAGGTATGTGGATAGAGCGCAGGGCCTGGAGTCAGGAAGATTTGATTTCAAATTCAGCCACAGACATTTACTAGCTGTGTGACCCTGGGCAAATTACTAAACCTCTGGTTCTTCAACTGTAAAATGAGAATTAATAATAGTAGCTACCTCCCAGGGTTATGAGGATCGTATTAGATGCTATTCATAAAGCACATAGCCTAGTACCTAGCATAGAGTAGGCCCTTCCCTTTCTCTGGAACTAAGTTTCATCATCTATAAGATGTGGGAGTTTGAACCAAATAGCCTTGAGTCCCTCATAGGTCTAGATTTATGATCACATGACTCACCACTTTATGCTGTTGTTTGAGATTCAGCTCACACTTCCCTTCCTCTGTGAAGCCTTCCTGGATCACCCCAGCCCACAGGGTAGTGGTTAGAGAGCCGGCCTCCAAGATAGCTGACACATACCGACGATGTGACCCTTGACAAATCATTAAGACGAGAAGTGGCAGAGCAAGGTGCCAACGCATCAGGGGGAGGGAGTTTCCTGACTGGGCACTCCCCATGCTGGTGCAATTAGAACAGTCCAAAAAAACCCAAAAACCTGCCTTCTACTGTGGTGGAGGAACATAGTGGAAAAGACCTCTAGCTATGGAATCAGACGGTCTGGGTTCAAACCCTAGCTCCCACCGTATTTATTTGTGTGACTGTGGACATGTCACTTAGCTTTTCTGAGCCTCATGTCCTATAATCTATATGAGATAATAATGTGTGCACTACCTGACTCATTGCATTAAGCGAGAAAAGGGTTTTATTTAACCTTAAGGCTTTGTGTGTTTGAGTTATTGTGAGCAGGTGAGTCCGGTCTCCAGACTATGAACCCACAGGCCAAGGACAGAGAGTTCAGTATAAGCTCAGCTGACTGAGATGCAGAAGCAGGAGAAGAGACCGACAGAAATCATCCTGTCTCTTTCCATTCTCCCTAACTGCCTCAGACTCATAGATCTCCCCAGGGACAAAGATTGCCCAGCCTGAGTCATTGCCCTGTTTTTGAGTTTTGTGGCTCTCATGAAGACAGTCCTTCCAACTTCTTGCAGTCACTCCTGCTCCATCCTGTCGTCTCTGCCCAAGAAGCCCAAGGGTAGGAGAGAGCCTCTGCCACTTCCCTTTATAATTAGCAGCTAGCCTGGCCCAGGGAGACTCGTCAGTAGAAGAGTATGACTGTTCATTATCTTGGCCTTTTCCATGGACCATTTTGGAAGCCTGGCCTTGAACCCAGAGACCACACCCTCAGCCACCCATGAGTGCGTGTGTGTGCCACCACCCCTTTTCCAATGCCTGTTGCCACCCTCCTCCCATTTCCTCATATGTAGAGCTTTGAGTTTGAGTAGCAGGGAAGACCTTTTTTTCCCCATCTTTCTCTAAGAGACATACCCTCTCAGGCCAGACATCCTGAAGTAACAAAACTTCTTTCCTTCTGGCATAAGGAGGGATCAAGACCAGACTCGATTTTAGGGGCTTCAGGGAACTCTAAAGACAAATTCTTAATTGGGCCCTGCTCAAAAGGATTGTCTTGCCTCAGAAACCACTTTTGTCTTAGAGGTCTCTTCCCTGACTTCTGCATTTTCTCTCTCCAGTCTACCCTATGTTCCCTTCCCTTCTTAGTATAAGCAGCTGTTCTGATCCTCAGTCTGACCATCCCCAGGGACATAGGAAACCTTCTCTGAGCAGAGACTCCCTTCAGTCTAGGCTCTCCCATTGTTTGAGCAGGAACCAAGTGACTAATCCTTTTCTGGAAGCACCATTTCTCTCTCTTTCTCTCTCTCTCTCTCTCTCTCTCTCTCTCTCTCTCAGACATACCCTAAATAAATGAATGACCAAATAAATAAGTAAAAGTCCATTCCCTCTCACAGAGTAATCTCTATACAAAGAATAAAAAGGGGAAAAGTATAGCAAAAGTGACCAAATGTGGTGAAAAAAATCTGATTTTATGTTTAGAGTTCCACACTCGCTAGTCCTAAATAATTGCAGAGAAGCTAGGAGATATCTTCTTATATCTCTTCTTTGAAGTCAAGTTTTCTCAGCACTCAATTTAGACTGTCTTATTGTCTTTCTTCCCATTTACGTGGTTGTGCTCTTCCAATCTCCTCTCTCTCTTTATAGATCTGATTTCTTTTGTTTTCCTGGTTCTGCTTACTTCACTTTTCATCAGTTCATATAAGTCTTCCCGTGCTTTTTTTTATTTCAGCATTTCACTGCTTTGTTTTTTTTAACCACCCAGTAATATTCCATGACATCCATTTAGTCATTCCCCCAATCTATAGGCATTCACTTTGTTTCCAGTCCTGGGCTGCTTGTGAGAAGTAGGCTGCATGATTTCTTAATATTGACTCAATGATAGTATTTATTTATTATCTTTCCATTCCTACCGTCATGGCCTCATCTCAAGCTCTGATTATCTTTCACTGGACTATCGCAACTTCCTTCTACATAGTCTTCATTACGCCGATCTCTCTTCATTCTTCCTGGCACACTGCTGTTAGATCCATCTTTCTAAAACACAGTTATGATTAACAGCAAGCCTTCAGTAGTTTTCCATTGCCATGATAAAGCCTAGACTCCTCAGGATGAAATTCAAGGCCTTCAATGGTCTGATTTAAACCTACTTTCTCAGCCTTATCCCATACTGTTCCCTAGATGGTACCTTCCGGGCCAGAGCAGCTAGGTGGCTCAGTGGATAGAGTGCTGGGTCTGGAGTCAGGAAAACCTGAGTTTAAATCCAGCCTCAGACACTTACTGTGTAACCCTGAGAGTTACTTAACCTATTTGCCTCAGTTTCCTCATCTGTCAAATGGGCTGGTGAAGGGAATGGCAAACCACTCCAGTATCTTTACCAAGCAAACCCCGTGGACAATATTGGCGTGCCGTAGTCCACAGGTCAAAGAAGAGTCAGCTATAACCGGACAACACCTTCCAGTCCAGCCAGGCCAGCCTGCACGCTGCCCACGCACTTCCTTGTTCTGCAGCTTTATTCATATCGTTCCTTCCATGCAGAACTCCCTCTCTCGCTATCCATACCCTACCTGTCCTCCAAGGACCAGGTACTCTGAGCTCTAGGACACCTAGAACCAGAACCACACTGTCTAGAACACGCTAGCCTGTGTTCTCAAACTCTATTTTATGGGAGCCTAGCTTTCCCCACCAGATTGTGTTTCCTATGAGATCAGAGAACATGTGCACTTTTCCATCCCTAGTTTTTGGTCTTCAGCTGGTGTATATCCCAAAGGACATTTCTTGGCATCAAACCTGATACTCCACATCTTCATTCCCATGAATCCAAGTGACTGGAACATAAGCTCTCTTTGGAAATGGATAAATTTTACCTCCACCTACCATTTCTGAAATAAGCACATTGTTCTCGTGAGATTTTCTAAGAGTTTTGCTATATGGTTATATACTATGATCTTTGAAGAAAGAATCAAAAGCCCAGGCTACCAAAGGGCAATGGAGAGTTCAAATAGTGTAGTCTGTAGCTTATTACCAATAAAGAATGATATATAAGATCATGGAAGAGAGGGATAAATGGAAAAAGGAGGCAGACTTAATTTTATTTATTTTTATTTTTAAAACAAGTTAATTTATTTTTAGTTTTCAACATTCGCTTCCGTAAGTTTTAAATTTTCTCCTTCTCTCTCTGCTCGCCTTCCTCAAGGTGGTGTGCAATCCAATAAAGGTTCTACATATACATTCCTATGAAACATTTTCACATTAGTCATGTTGTATAGAAGAGTTGGAATGCATGGGAGAAACCATGAGAAAGAAAAACATAAAACAAAAAAGGAAAATAGTCTGCTTCAAACTGTATTTAGACTCCATATTTTTTTCTCTGGATGTGGATGGCATTTTCCATCATGAGTCTTTTGAAATCGTTTTAGGTCTTTGCATTGCTGAGAAGAGTTAAGTCTATCAAAGTCAGTCATCGCACACTGTAGCTGTTACTGTGTACAATGTTCTGGTTCTGCTCACTCCACTCAGCATCAGTTCATATAAGTCTTTCCAGGTTTTTCTGAAGTCCACCTATTGATCATTTCTTATTGCACAGTAGGATTCCATTATATTCATAAACCACAGCTTGTTCAGCCATTCCCTAATTGATGGGCATCCCCTTAATTTCCAGTTTTTTGCCACCACAAAAAGAGCTGTTATACATATTTTTGTACATGTAGGTCCTTTCTCAATTTTTATGAACTCTTTGGGATACAGCCCTAGAAGTAGTATTGCTGGGTCAAAAGGTATGCACAATTTTATAGCCCTTTGGGTATAGTTCCAAATTGCTCTCTAGAATGGTTAGATCAGTTCACAACTCCACTAACAATGAATTAGTGTAGGGACCTCATTTTACAAGTGAGAGGATGATAGCAGGGCCATAAGCAAGACAAGGGAGCAAGCTTCCTCCCCATGACAGTCCTGTAGGCCACTGAATCCATGCCTCACCATCCTCCACCAGTCCATGCTGCCTGGCTATCCTCACTCCCTTACCTGCCGCCTTATTTTTATTCAATGCCTTGCAATCTCACCAGAGGCTACTTCTCCCTATGGAACTATGGTTCCAGCACCACCCGGGGGCAGTATTGCCCACTTTGGGAACCTATGCTGGTGTCTAGGCAATATCGTACATGGGTTGGATGGTCCCCATTGCTTTCACTGTATTAGCATTTGGCTGTAAGGATTTCTAGCTTTATCCTTGGAAAACAGTGGACAGCTTATGTCTTTTTCTCCCCCAAATAATTTCAATTTTATGAAGAGTCCACCAATTCTAGCTGCCTTAAGGGATATTAAGCAGACTCTTCTTTAGCAACACGGTTCTTCTCGAATGGTTCCATGAATTTCTTTCTTTTCCATAGTCTGGAAGCTACAGTGGTCGAATGAGGAAGCGGTGTGGATGAATTGTCAGTCAATAAATATTTGTTAAGCACCTACTATGTGCCCAGCACTGTGCTAAGCACTGGTGATGCAAAAAGAGAAGAAGATAGTTCCTGCCTTCAAGGAGCTTGCAGTCTAATTGGGGAGACAACAAATGAATACGTACTTAACAATCAAGCTATCTACAAGATAAACAGGAAATAACAGAGGGAAGGCACTAAAATTAAGAGAGCTTGATTCAGTAATTAAGAAAGATTTCCTATAGAAGATGGGATTTTAGTTGAGATTTTGAAGAAAGTCAAGGGTGCCAGGAGGTGGAGATGAGGAAGGAGAGCATTCCAAAAATAAGGGAAATACCCAGAGCAGAGAGGAGGAATATCTTGTTCGTGGTACATCAAGGAGGTCCCCATTCCTGGATCAGCTTTATGTCAATCATCACAAAAGTGGAACATTTTTGTCTTTAATGGAAGAGATTTTTACCAACTGAGAACACTCTTGATCTCGATAATACATCTCTTAATTATGAGAAAGTCATTGATGACTTCATTCTGGTAGACAACTCTCCCAGAGGCCTAATGCTCTTAGTAGATCATAAGTGATCCTAAGAGAGATAGCAAGTTATTACTTTTGATGAGTTGATCATCCTTGATCTGATAGCCCTGGCCAATCTTGATCTCAGTACAGTAGTGTGTAGCAGTGGTAGTGGGTGGCCCTTCTGACCAGCCCAGGCCACAGAGAATTCCACAAAGAAAGGATGCCAACCTCCCATGTAGCTACCTAGTACAGCACTCATTGGGTTTGGTGGAGGGGTTTCTTGGTGTGCCAGTGGCTGCTGGTCCCCAAGGACAGGGATTTCATCTTGTCTTCTCTTTCTCTTTCCTCCTGCAGCTGGGTACATAGAGGGGTTCAGTGAATTTAGGTTAAACAGGAAATACGCTCAGGAACAACAGAACAGGCTTCCAACGTGAAGGTATTTAACTAGATGGGGTGTATGAGGTGTTCCACGAGGATTAGCACCTCTGGTGTGAGGGCTTGCTGAGCCCTTGCAGGGCCGTTCACTCACCTTTGGGGTCACCCAAATCTTCACTCAGTTCTCACCTGTAGCTCCAAGAAGCTATAGCATGTTGATACACCTTACTAGCTGTGTGACCTTGGACAAGTCACTTAACCCCAATTGCCTCACCTTTCCTCCTCCAAAAAAAAAAAACAAAAACTATAGCACACCCCTGTAGAACCATATTAACAGATGGGCAAAACAGTGTTATGGGTGACCTATGGGCCTCAAACCTGTTGGTGAGTTAGGGGGGTGTCTGCCCCAAGCATGTGAAGACTTCCTCCCAGTGGAATGGGTGGATGAGAACGATGTGGTCCAACAGTCATGAAGGCAGCTGAAACAAGCTTTGTGGAGGACTTAGAGCTTGTTCAGACATCAAAGACTCCAAGGTCATCCACTACATCCCAGGCCATCACCAGTCGTCCTGACTTTTATCTTGCCTCTGGACTTCAATAACTGGAAGAATGAGTCTGAGGACTTTGTGCATCTTTCTCTCACTTAAATCCAGTTCATACAAGAGTCAAGACATCACCCCATGATGTCACTGGTCCTCTTCTAAAATGAAGGATAAACAACATTTAACTAGATAAAACGATGGGGGCCATCTCCAGTCATCCTGATGTGGCTCCATATGGCTCCAGAGGAGAAAGTGAGGCTGGCGACCTTACACAGCCCTCCCTCACTTAAATCCAATTCGCTTGCAAGTCATGGCATCATCTTCCTGATGTCATCGTCCTCTTCTAGAAGAAAGGACAAACAACAACAGCGACAGGAGAGAAAATGACAGGATTTAAGAGGAACTTAGAGATCATTTAGTAAAAGTCTTTTATTTTTAGGTCTTTTTCTTTTGAAGATTTTAATTAATCTTTTGTTTCTCTATCATTTCTATTTACCTATATGCACCTCTATCCTTACCCTCCTAGAAAGCCATTCTTTATAAAAGAGAATAAAGAAGATGAAAAAATAGTTCAGCAAAACTGAACAAGTAATTAACAAGTAAACCAACACTTAACATAGTATTCAGAGTTCCACGTCCACAGTTCCACCTTATTCTGCACAGAAAGGAAAGATTTGACTGAATCTAAACCTCATAGAACAGATTTCTCAGATTTTTCTTTGGAACCAAACTTGCTTATTATAAATTTCATAGTGTCCAATTTAGTGTGTTTTCTTGTTGTTGTTGTTTTTAAACATACATTGTTGTAGTGGTTGTGTATGTTGGTTTTTTTGTTCTGCTTACTTCCCTTTGCATCAGTTCATATGTCTTCCTATTCTTCTCTGTATTCGTCATGTCTTAGAGATTTATTGAATAAATTAAAAAGTATTTATTTAGCATTTGCTAAATACAGTGCCAAGCATTGTTCTAAATGATGGAGATTCAAATAGAAAAAAAGCAAAGCAATGTCTGATCTAAAGTAGTTCACTCTCTTTTATTGAGGAAGGAAGACAACGCATAATAGAAGTTTAGCTGCAAGATGGTTGGAAGGGTCTGGAAATTCTAAGAGTGCAGCAGTGGGCAGAGGGCAGGATGCAGGGGTCCTTAGGTTGTATAAGTAGGTCACGTGACAGTTCATGGGGTAGTTCAGAACATTGAGGCAGGGCAAATCATCAAGCCTGGTGGTCTTTCATTTCACCAAAAGAAATAGAGTTGGTGACTTCCATCTTATCCGAGTCGTGAGAGCAGACAAGTAATCCAAAATGGTAATAGTCCATTATGTGCATGTACCACAACTCACTTAGCCATTCCCCAATCAATATGACCCTTTCACTTTTACAGCCCAGAAGACTGGGTCCTAGAAGGGGGAAGGGAATTGGTCATGTAGCAGAGCCAGGACACAGACATAAATTCTCTGGCTCCAAAATGGAGTTCCTCCTACCATAGCACATTTGGCCAGTTTCTGACAGGTTTGGCTAATATTTCAAATATTCAATCAATCAAACATTTATTAAGTGCCTACTATATGCCAGGCACTGTGCTACACTGGGGATGCAAAAAGAGGCAATAGACAATCCCTGGCTTCAAGGAGTTTACAATCATAATCATAAATGCGGAACATTGAACGAGTTAATGACATATGTGAAAAAGTGCTTTGCAAACCTTAAAGTGTTATATACATTTTAGCTGTTATCATTGCTTCTTACTAATGTTGTATTATGATGGTTTGGTTTGGTTTGGTTTTGATTTGCGGCATTCTAGATGTGAATGGAAAGGGAATGTTTTCAGCCAACACTGATTGAGAGAGGAAGGGCATGGGAAAGGAAAGACAGACTAGGGCCTTAATAAAAGGATTTGATCTGTGAGGTTTGGATTCCATCAAAGAGCCGCACTTGAAGACCTAGAGGGCCACATGTGGCCTTGAGGCCCCAGGTTCCCCACCCCTTTGTCCAGGCGTTATTTTTCCCCCAGGGTCCCATCACAAACATACCCTTAGAGGCAGCTAGGTGGCGCAATGGATAAAATATGTTGTGCAACTCTGGGCTCTGTAACCTGTTTGCCTCAATTTCCCCATCTGTAAAGTGGGGATAATAATAGCACCTACCTCCCACGGTTGTAAGGATACTAATTGTAAAGCCCTTAGCACGGTGTCTGGCACATAGTAAGTGCTATATAAATATATAATAAATATATTATATTATTATATATTATAAATATATCACATAATGAATATTATATTATAATAAATATTATAAATATATGATGAATATATAAATTATTATCCCCAACTAATAATCCATACACTGCTGATTTTCAAAATTGTGCTTTATTATTCCTAAAATGATTCTGCAGACGTAATCTTACTTAATTCTCATAACCTGCTGATATTGCTTCTGACACATACTGACTGTGTGATCCTGGGCAAATCCTTTAACCTCTCAATGCCTCAGGCAACTTTCTGAGACCATAAGATGCAAACAGATGCCAATCTGTTTTGATACAGGGAGTTTCTTCACCAATGGTTCCTCATGACAGCAAAAACCACAGCCGTGGACAAAACAGCAACAAAAAAAAATTCTGGTGCAGTAGTTAGGGTAAATATTATCATGTCCATTTTATAGCTGAAGATGCTGAGGTCTAGAGATATTCAGTGATCTACCCTGATTGCCTAGTCAGTAGTGGAACTGGAAATAGAATCTTCCCAGGCAAGATTTTTGCCATGCTACCATATTGGTTCTCTGGACCTCAGTTTTCTTCTATGTAAAATAAGAGAGTTGGACTAGATCATCTAGATTAATTTTTCAGATTAAATCTCTGATCTTTTCTCTGCCCCCTTTCAAGATCATCATTTCCTGGGATCAAATACACCCATCCTGAAAATGTCTGGGCTATAGTCTTGTTTGTGTGCCTGTGGGGCAGCCCTAGAAATATTTCATCCTTAGAAATCCCTGACTGAGAGCAGAAACCTGTTTTCTTGGTTCGAGTGAAAATCAAGGCAGGAGAAGCTGACCTCTGACTTTGGGCACGTGCTTTAAGAGTGTTTGTAGGAGGAGAGATTCCAGTCCCCTGGGTGGTGATAACATGGGAAGAAGCTGATGTCTAAGGGGAAGGGGAGTCAATGAAGGGGGCAATCTGGGGAATAGAGAGTTGATTGAAAATGAGATGGCAAATATAAGAATGAAAAGCATCTCTTTTCTGTCTAGAATTGACCTCTTTATGTTTATGTCAACCATCCCCCTTCCTGAAGGCAACCCACATCCCTGGCCATCTAATGAGAACCTGCTGTAAACCTCTTTTTCCTCCTCCCCTATCCTATTCCAGAATTTTTCTCTCCAACTCCTCCTTACCTTGGATCTATCCCATTCCCTCCAGCTTTGGTTTTAAGCCCCACCCCCAGTTGTTGAATAGAAACCCTAAAACTTTCTATTCACTTATTCAACTTTTAGTAAACATTTATTCGCTGTCCACTCTTTGCCAGACACTGTGCTAGGTGCTAGAGATGCTAAGACAGAAAGAAAGGAAGGGAGAGAAAAAGAAAGAGAAAGAAAAAGAAAGGAAGGGAAAATGAAGGAAGAAAAAGGAAGGAAAATGAAGAGAGAAAGAAAGAAAAAGAGGGAAGGAAAAAATAGAAGGAAAAGGAAGAAAGAAAGAAAGAAAGAAGAAAAAGGAAGGAAAAAAATGAAAGAAGAGAAATAAAAGGAGGATGGAAGGAAGAGAAAAATGAAGGAAGAAAAGAAAGAAGAAAAAGAAAGAAATTGTTGTGCTCAAGGAGTTACATTTTGCTTGGGGATGAGGGTAATGACATGAACACAAATAAATAAATAAATACAAAACACATACAAAGTAGATAGAAAGTAATTTCAGGATGGGAGGGCATTGCCCATAGAGGGATGAGGAAGTTAGGACAGGTCTCTTACAGGAGATGACATTGGAGCTGAGCCTTGAAGGAAGCTAGAGATTCTTAGAGGTAGAAATGAGAAGGTAGTATATTTCAGGTATCAGGGTCAACCTGTACAAAAATACAATGGTGGAAGATGGGATATCATATATGGGGATGAGTGAGTAAGCCAACTTGTGAAGGGCTTTAAAGAACAAAGAGGAGTTTGTATTTCATCCTAAAGGCATTTGGGAGCCCCAGATTGTGTGTACACACATGTGAGTCCCATCTCTTGTCCCCCTCCCTGCCCCCCATAATGTAAGATTGAGAACAGGGACAGCTCCATTTTGGTCTTTGTATTTCCTCCAATGCCTAGCACATAGTCCAAGTTTAAGAGATGCTTGGTGAAATGAACTGAATTGGATTGAGTACAGAACACGTTTGGATGCTTAGCATATGAATTTGGGGCCTGGTGTTGGCACATATATATGAGTGTGCATGTATACACATGTACTTGTATTTGTGCATGAGTATAAAGATATTTGTTGTGTGTGATCGCATCATATATATCCTGGGAAGAGAGCTGCTCTTCTTAACACTTCCTCCTCCTAACATAGAGCAATATTCAGGCAAAATCTAGGTCAGAGGAAGGGGAAGATATGCTAGGATCAGTTTCCCTCTTTATCCATGTTGGGACAACCCTTGACCTTTCCCACCCTCTCCAAGCCTCCTTTTGGCCATAGCTAGTGTAGCATCTGTCTCTAAACAGTGTCCTGCCCAGTTCCTAGGGATCCCTACAGAGAGTTTGTACCTGTTTGAAAGTAAAAACATGAAGGTATTCTCAGGGGATATGGGGTTTGACTCAGAGGTGGAGAATTTGCAGCCTTGAGGCCGCGTATGGCCCTCTAGATCCTCAAATGCAGCCCTTTGACTGAATCCAAACTTCACAGAACAAATCTCCTTAATAAAAGGATTTGTTCTGTAAAAAACTTGGGCTCAGTCAAAAGGCTACCTTTGAGGAACTAGAAGACCACATGTGGCCTGAGGCTGCAGGTTCCCCACTCCTGGATCATTGTAAAGAGGAGAGGGGAGTAATGTTGGGAATTGAGGCAGCACATGGGAAAAACACTGGTTTGGGACTTAGCTGCATTCTAGCCCTGACTCTGCCCCTTAACTGGCTGTGTCACTTGGGACAAACCACAGCACACCCCTGGGTCTCAGTTTCCTCATCTGTAAAATAAGAGGGTCAGCCTTTGTGACCTATAAAGCATCTTTCAGATATGAGATGCCAAGTTTTATGGAGTACTCACACACAGCAAGCATTCACATGGTAGTCAGAAGTGATACAAGGACATTCTCAAGGTCTCTCTTAGAAACTTCGGAATTGATTGTATGACATGGGAGACACTGGCATAGGACCGCTCAGCATGGCGTGCCCACATCCAAGAAGGTGCTGTGCTCTATGAGAAAAGCAGGATTGAAACAGCTCAAAAGAAATGGGAGATGTGCAAATTTAGAGAATGTTCATGTGGGCTATTTGTGCCTGACCTGTGGCAGAGCATTCCACAGGTGGACACACTGAAACTTGGCTAGTGGTGTCATTTTGGTCCTTTTCTAGAACAGAGGACAACAACCTGCCATGGTTCTATGAATCTGCTTTAGCCTCTAAAACAGACCTGAGTGAGAGGGGGTGAGGAGTGAGGGATAAGATAAGATATCAGGGGAAGGAAACTTTGGCAGAGGCATCCCCTCAAGAGTGACAGACTCCAGGGGGCAGCTAGGTGGCGCAGTGAGTAGAGCATCAGACCTGGAGTCAGGAGAGACCTGAATTCAAACTTGACACACTAGCTGTGTGACCTTGGGCAAATCACTTAACCCCAATTGCCCTGCTTCCCCCCCGCCCCCGCAAAAAAAAAATTAAAAAGAATGACAGACTCCCAGGCTTAGAATAAGAAGTTATGTCTACTAGCCTAGCCTTTCTCTCTCCTCTTTTTTGTTTTCTTTTTTTGGGGGGGGGGTTGGCAATTGGGGTCAATTGACGAGGCCAGGGTCACACAGCTAGTAAATGTCTAAGACCATATTTAAACTCAGGGCTTCCTGACTCCAGGGCCAGTGGTCTATCCATTGTGCCACCTAGTTGCCCCTCTCTCCCTCTGCTTTTATGAGCTCCTAGAATCCTGGCTCTGGGAGCAGGCAGCTGCTGGGAGAACACAGTGGTAGATAATTCTGGGGAATTCATTTTATATTATTATTTATATTTTAGCCCCGGTTCTACCACAAATCAGTTGGGAGGAGGTGGTCACTTCTCTTCCTGGCACTTTATTTTCCTTATTTGTAAAATTAGGGGGTTGAACTAGAGTCTGAGTATCCATCCCACAGCCACTGTATCAAACACAACCCACCTGACACTGAGATGTAGATCTGATATTTTTAGGAACACTTTGAAAAAAACCTGAAGTAGCAAGAAACACAAATAAGACAATGTATCTGTTAGTAGGCTTGGATCAGTTAGTAATTGTAACTATAACTATATAAAATTATAACTATAGAAAAATGTACATAAAATATATATAAAATGCACACATATATGGATTTCTGACCACCTAAAGGCAAAGTATTGAGAAAATGTGGGTGTCTTTGACCCACTTGACCTCTAGGGTCCCATTCAACTTAAAAGTACTATGTTTCCTTGTTTCTTGGTTCCATACTTATTTCATGTTATGATGCTAAGAGCTATGTACCTATAATTCCATGTTCAAGAGTCTGTCCTAACTAGCATTCGTAATTTTGAGTCACCAGCTCAGACCTGTCAATAAGAGATGGGCGGTACTGGTAACTTCTCTGTGATTCATGATGACAGCCCTTGGTGGGGTAGGGGTAGGAAATGTGAAGGGAGGGGGAGAACTGGTTTGTCTCCAGGGATTTTTGTCTTAAAGAAAAAGTAATATGTGTGAGCAAAGACTTTTTCTTTTTCTTTTGTAGTGGTTGTTTTTGTTTGTTTTTAATGGGTCCATCTGTAAGCCTGTATGAGTAGGTGTCAGTTTGAATGTGTTTGAGTTTGTGTATGACATTCTGTATTGATGTATCTGTATGTATGATTGTGTTTGCCCATATGTTTTCGTATTTTCACTGGCTCTGGCCTCCCAATAATCACTTGGGCATCACGCCCAGTTAACTTTACCTATGAACTTTCAGTCTTGCTTCCTAGCCATCCTTGGAGGCAGATATTCCCTCCCTCAGCCTAGACTTTGGACACAACTCTATCTGACCTTGCAAGTTCCTTCAAATCACTGCCACTGTCTCTAATTAGGGTTCTTGGGAACAGAAGCTTTTCTTTCCTTGCCCTTTGATCACAGAAGCATGTGGGGTAACTGTATTCCTGGATCACCCTCATGACTGAGGTCTGTGACTCATCTGTGACCTATGCTGTGGCTCAGTTTCCCATTTGTGAAATTGTGTGTCAGTTGCTGTGGGTGGTTGGGTGAGCCCTTTTCCTTAAAAGGCCCCAGGGCTCCCCTTTCCTTTTCTAATTAACAATTCAAAGTCTGACTAAGATCAATGACCCCAATTCCAAGCAAAGCTTCTCTAATCCTGTAAAGCAGGGTTTTTTTACTTTTTGTACATGTCATGGACCCCTTGGTGGTCTGATGAAGCCTATGGACCCTTTCTTAGAATAATGTTTTTAAGTAAAAAAAAAAAATACATAGGCTTACAAAGGAAGCCAATTGTATCGAAATACAGTTATCAAAATACATATTCTTTAAAGGTAATTAACCTAAAGTTAAGAATACCTGCTTTAAAGAAGTAGTCAGTCAGTTCCCAAGGAACAGAGTGGAAACTCACTGGAAAGAGACCCAACTTTGGGGGCTTACTTCTAGATTAGGATACTAGCCCCTGGATAGATCTGGGGTGGGTGGGGAGCACATGTGAATATGTACAATGTGTACTGTATGGCTCAGTGTGCCTACATACAGTCACATAGAACATATTTGCTTGGGAACTTTTTTTGGGGGGGCAGGGCAATTGGTGTTAAGTGACTTGCCCAAGGTCACATAGCTAGTACATGCGTCAAACATCTGAGGCCGGATTTGAACTCAGGTCCTCCTGATTCCAGGGCCGGTGCTCTACTCACTGTGCCACTTAGCTGCCCCACTTGGGAACTTTTAACAGATCTATGATCTTATCCACATGGGGACTTCCTCTCCCCATAGAAATCAGAACCCTTGCACACCTCCTCCTGTGCAATTCTTGTCCATGTTTTCACACAAATCATCTGGAGCAGTGTTGTCAAACTCAAATAGAAACAGGAGTCACTAATCCATACATAAGGATCCCTACAGACTGCATTTTGACTTAGTTTTAAAATGTAATGTTATCTATGCTTATGGTATTTTTAATTTATTTTGTTAAATATTTCCCAATTACAGTTATCCCTTCTACATCACAGGATTTAGGGGTGTACCACCCCCTCGATCTGAAAAATCCATGTAAAATTTTTTGGCCCTCCCTTTGTACCAGAGAAGAAGTCTGAATTACTACAGTATTAAAAGATAAAATGTTGATATTATACAAAACTATACCTATATTTCATGCATTTCTGAGTTTCTAAACTTTTTCTTTGTTGTCTGCAGGCCTTTATGTGTTGTCTGTGGCTTCCTCAAAACTCCCCCAAAATTCCCATTTAATTTCTCACACTGACCTGTGGTATGTTGAAACCCCAATGGGGAAAGTCTCGATGTGGAAGGAATAACTGTACATTTTAATCAGGTTCCAATGGCAACTCCTGCCAGGTGGGCAGGGGGTTTGGCACCTTTGACCCCGAGGATGTATATACCCCATTCTTGGAGCCTTCTTGTTCTCTTAGCATCCTGGGCACAGAATGTACAGTATACACAAACACAGTCATACAGAACGTGTAAGATGCAATGTATAAATCATAGAACCAAAGAATCTCACTCCACAGTTGGAAAGGAACTCAGAGGTCATCTAGTCCAATGCTTTCTTGAATAGGAATCTCTTTTACAACCTCTCTCATAAGTGTCCCTTTAACTTCCATGCCAAGACCCCAGTGATCAGGAGCTCTGCCTCTGGCTGAAGCTTATTTAATTTTTTTGGACAGTTCTAATTGTTACCAAGTCTTTCCTTATATGAAGCAGAAATCTGCTTCTTGGCCTGGGTGCTTGTTCACACTTGGGAGTGAGCCATCAAGAAGGGCTTCTGTGAGAGGAAGTGTAGTACCCTAAGTTTGGAAGTTTCAGCTTCTCTATCAGCTAGGAAAGAGTGCTGCATTTGAAGTCTAAGGACCTGGGTTCAAATCCTGACTGCCACTTAATACCCATGTGATAGTGAGCAGATCAGGTCATCTCTCAGAGTCTCATTAGACTGTAAAATGGACTAGCTAAGCTTCGAGGTTCCTTTCAGCTATGATACTGTGAACTTTTAGCAGCTGATCCTAGCTCTGCCCTATCATGCAGAATAGTCCAGCAACAGCATTTATTAAGAGCCTACTATGTGCCCAGCATTGTGCTATGAGTGCTGGGGATTACAAGGAAAGGCAAAAAAACAGTCCCTGCTCTCCTGGAGATCCTAGTCTGATGAGGGGAGAAACATGTAAATAACTAGGGACATAGAAAATATACACAGAATGGATGGAAAAGCAATCTCTGAAGGGAAGGCTCTGGGGGTGGAGGTAGGGAGAAACTGGGAAAGTTCTGCTGCAAAAGATGGGATTTAAGACATCTGAAGGAAGCCAGGAAAATTAAGAGGCAAATTTGAGGAGGGAGAACAAAGAGCCCGGGGGCACATGGCCATACAGAACATGTAATACACACAGCGCATGTGATCTACACATGCGGCACCGTTTAGAGCACATGACTGTTCAAATGGAAAACGTAGTATTCGAGACTCAGAGCTGGAGGGACCCAGTCCAACTCCCTAATTTTACAGATGAGAAAACTGAGTCTCGGAGAACTTCTCTCCCTTCTAATCCTACACCACCCACCTTCTTGCCCTTCCTCACACACTACACGCTATTTCCCGACTCTGGAGCCTTTTCCCCCGAGGCTCTCACTCTTTCCCTCCGACTACTGGCTTTCCCTCTTGTCTTCAATCCTGGGTTCAAATCCCACCTTCTTTAGGAGACTTTTTGTGGTCCCCCTATTGCGTTCCGCTCTTCACCACCCCCTTCTCCCTCCCCACAGCGAGTGCCTTCCCTTTGAAATTATTCCCATCCACTCTCTGCATATCTTGTATATACATAGTTGTCAGTTAACATGGTGTTTTTTTTCCCCGTTAGAACACGAGCTGCCGGAGAGCGGGAACAGTGAGTGGTTTGCCTTTCTTTGTATTAGCGTAGCGCTAAATAAATCCCTGTTGACTGACTGGAGAAAGATTTGCTTCTAAGAAAGAGGGAGCGAGGACTGGGGAAGAGGGGAACAGGGGCGGTGTGGAGAAGGGGAACTCAGTACTCGACGGTTGCTGCTTCAGTCCCTATTCCTCCTCTTAACGGCTAAAAAGAACAAGCTTCGCCTCTCTCCAAAACCCCAAACGCCGGTTACCTAAAACAAGGGCGAAAGAGGAGGGTAGAGCGAGGGAGACCGTGGAATAGAGGTCTTATTCTCCCAGTTCAGCTCCAGGCGAGGTGGGCCACATCCCAAAGCTACTTGGGAAATTTTCTGGGGAAGAAAAATTGTCAGCATGGTTGGAGGGGCGTAGCGTGGTGTGTCGAACTCGTCCCTCCCCAGGAAGCCCATGACCGGCGCGCCCCTCTCCGCCTTTACGAGCCTGAGGCTCTGGCTGGGCGGGCGGGGAGGCAGGCAGGCCAGCAGGCAGGCGGGCGGGGCGAGCTGGGGGGGAGGGCAGGGGCCGAGGAAGCCTAGCCTCCTTATAAAGCACGGTCCAGGCAGCGGCCCCGCAGCGCTGTAGCGGAGGGTGCGCTCTTGTCCTCTCCCGTCCTCTATCCCTTCGCGCCCTTTGCTCTGACACCTGCAGCCCGGCGCTCCCATACGGAGCTTCCACGCGCGCTCTCACCAGTACTTGCCCCACTGTACTGCGTCCCCAATCCGAACCATGGGCCGTCAGAAGGAGCTAGTTACGCGCTGCGGGGAGCTGATGCGGGTCCGGTACGGGCTGCTGCGCCAGGCTCTCGCTGAATGCCTCGGGACGCTCATACTTGTGGTAAGGGAGAAAACGGGACTCAGGAAACGCGGGACAGGAGGACAGGAGGAAGTGCCGGGCTCGGGGTGCGGGAGGGAGTTTCTTTTGTAACAAAATTCTTTACCTTAATTCCCCAAGTCCCCAAAGAGATCCCACCTAGTACCTTCGTTGACATCTCTGTTCTTTCAAAGCCATCTCTGTCCGTCCGCCAACCAGCCGACAACCCTGTCCTTTCCATTAGCAACAGCTCCACCAGGGGCCGGAATGCCAGCGCCCACCCTGGGGGGAGGTGCTAAGGGCCCCCCCTGAATCCTTGGACCCCCAAACCTTCCACCCGACCCCTCATCTCCTGAAATCCTGGTTCAAACCATCTTCAAGACGAGAAGGTCAAAGGGTCCGACTTTTGCCGGGAAGCAATGGGGTAGAGACAGCTAGTTGGGGATTATTAAGACAACAACGTCCGGTCCCTAATGAATAATTAAACTTAGAAAAGTCCAAAAGTTACACCGAATAAAAGATATTGAGATCTGGGCTCAGTAGGAGGTTAGGATTACTTAAGGGATTCGTCTCAAGTATCTGGGGATGACTGTCCTGCGCGGTGGGAAGATGCTGGCCTGGGCTGGGTCCTTGTAGGTAGGAGGGCGATGACTTCTTAAATTTGTCGGTCTGGGAAGAGGACTGATTGAGGCCTCAGAGTACGCTAGGCTTGAGTCCTGCCTCTCTCATCTCTATGACCTTGGGCAAGTCACATAACCTCCCTACGCCTCAACTCCCTAAATGTTAAGTGAGGGAGGTGGACTAGAGAGATTCTGTGGTCTCTGCCACCTATACAGCTGTAATCCTGTTTTGGAGAGAAATGAAATTACCTTCACTTTGCTGGTGGTTGCTCTTGTGACTTTTATTGCCTTTACTTTCTTCCGCAGTTATTCCTCAATGACTCTTGCTTATTTTTACCCTATTCCATGGTAGCCAGTTTTTCTTAGTTTCTGCTGTGTTACTTTTTATTATAGTTGCTCTTAATTATACTTAAGTTACTCATTTACATGTATCATTTATTCTTAGTTACTTTGTCGTTGGTGTTTTTTTTTTTTTTGTATATTTCTGGTTATCCCTCTTTCCAGTTACGGCTCTTCATTCCCTTTAAGCTGAGCCAAGTGGTCTGTGCAAATAGAAGCCAGAATAGACTAGAAGGGTTGGAAGGTGATGGTGGGATACGGAGGTCGGACTGAATATGGCTGGAGCAGGGCAGGGTTTAGGCACTAGATCAGGGTGAAGCTGAATTGGGGTGTGTGCGCCCGCGCGTGTGAATGGAATGGGGAGTGTCTCCTTATCTATTGCCCTAGGTTATCCGGCTAGTGGAGAAGCCCAGCGGTCAGCGTGCTGGAGGCAGTTAGGATAGGGTATATAGATATGGGGCAACCTGGCCAATTAAAATGCAGAGCCCTGAACTTTAGGACATAAAAGAGGGGGAGACAAGGAGAGAATGCACTTTGCCACTACCACCCTTGCCCCACTGGAGAGTGTCAAGGCTCTACCAGCTATCTGGAGACATCTGCATCCCTCACGTTTGCAGGCAGCTGTACCTAGGCAAGATAGTGCCATCAACTGGCAGAAGGGGAGGCCAGTACTGTAGGGTGGGATTTGGAGGACCGAAGTGTGTCTCTGTGTCATCTTTATTGTCAAGGCAAGACAGTTCTATTTTCTTGGCAAGTGAGGAGGGCAGGGCTTTAAGGTGGAGTTTGGGGACAGAACCAGGTCCCAATGTCTCTTCCTCTCCACCCCTCTCCCCCTCCCATGCATATACATGCATTGAGGCATTAGAGAAGACAGGCTTGGGAGTAGAGCTCAGTGGTCCTGAGAGTCCATTTCTAACAACTCCATAGGATCATTCCCCCTGCCCTCACCTCTGCCTTCAAAACAGGCATTTCTTTTTTTTTTTTTTAATTATTTTTAGTTTTCAACATTTACTTGTATAAAATTTTGAGTTCTAAATTTTCCCCTCCCTCTCCTACCCCCTCCCCAAGATGGCATGCTATGGGCTATTCATGTACAATTGTGTTAAACATTTTCACATTAGTCATGCAAAACAGGAATTTCTAAGATTTAAGTGGAAATGGGGTTGGCTCTCCTATTTTTGAAGGAAGCCCCATCCTTGTCTCTTTGAGCCCCAGGTATTCTGCTCTTTTGTTGTGAAATGAGAAGAAACTGTGCTGGGATCATTAAAGGTCCTTGGCATGGGAGAGTGCTCTCTCTGCCTGTCCCACCAAGGGATTAGAAGAATAATCTCTGCATACTGGCTGGGAGGATTGGGGTGTGATGTTTGTGGAGGTGCCTTTCAAGTGCGTTTGGGCATGTGGGTGTGGGTGTTGGTGTGCCAGTGAAAGCTGAATGAGCTTGATGAACCAGGTGAGGAGGAACTTTGTTTTGGAAAGAGGGGACAAGGGATGACTCAAGAACCCTGGGGATAGGATGATGGGACTGGGGTAGCCCTGGGTGGGTTAGTGTAAACGGTCATTGAGGTTTGAAAGTCTCTAATGGTTCATCTGGGTGGGGAAAATCTTGTGTCTAGAGAGATTTAGTGAGGTTAGATGTCCAGAAGAGAGAAAGCAATATAAAGAGGGGAAGGAGGAGTGTTGCTGAGAAGTGGACAGACCCCCAACACCATCTGACTACTGGAGAGAGGAAGAAGGGGACAGTAGAGGGAGAAAGGGGGATAGGGCAAGATGACCTCCAGGGTGAGGAAGAGGAAAATTAGCCAGGAAAAGACTCTTGGTGAACTGGCTCCTAACCATCCCCACCCCATTCTCTGGCCTCTGGAACTAGGCCAGCTCCCCAAACAATTGGCAGAGTGGGGTGGAGGCTGGGTCCTAGGCTAGGCCAAAGCACAATGCCCCAGGGCTAGGCAATATTTTCCCCTGATGCTTCACCCCAACTTTTGTTCTTCGGTCTTTTTCTGTCAATTTCATACCTTTGGTCTTTACCTACTTACCTATTTTTATTCAGCTGTGGTGGAATTCCCTGATACTTTGGTGGTACCCCCCTTGTAGATACAGTCTTTCTGTCTGTCTGTCTTTGGATGTCTCCCCTATCTACCTCCTCTGCCTCCTTCGTTTCTCTCTAGGTTCTGAAAATGTTTGTTGAATTGAGTTGCATTGAAGATTCTCCATGTGTTTTTGTCCTTTTCTCTGTCTCTCCTGTCTTCCTTTCTCTCCCCTCTCCTTTACACCCACTACTTTAAAAAATATCACTTGAAACCATATCTTTACCTTCTTTTTCCTTCTCTCCAGAGAGGGATTAATTAAGGCTCTTCACACCTCAGTGGGGTGAGGGTTCAAATCAAGTAAACATTTATCCATTTTTCCACACACCACACCTCCTCCCCACTTGCCCTCCTGGTCCTCAGCCCAGGGTGGGGGAGGGGGAGAAGAGTGGAGAGACAGAGATTAAACAATAAAATCCGGCTTAAATGCCAGCTCAAGATAGCAGTATAAGAAGTTGAAAGGCTGAAGAATTCAGTACCTAATGAGTGGCATTAAACCTAAGGCTTGTAGGAACTCACAGAAGGAAAAGAAATTAAGGAGGACTTGTTGGGGCATGGAGTGTGGGTGTGTGGGTGTGTGGGTGTCTGTATCTGTGTGTCTGTGTCTGCCTGTATGTGGGGGGGGGGCGGGGATTGTTGGGGATTTCACTTTAAGGATCTTATATTACTGCCTTTTGCCTGCAACTGAGGTCTGGAGTTTGCATGTTTGTTGTGGAGAGGATTTTTGTTTTTGTTCCAGTCCTGTGATTTAATCAATGTGGAAAACTGTAAGAAAACTCCTTCTACCAATTCATATGCTCAGCTGTTCCGAAATGTACAGTAGTGGATAAGACCTAGAAATCCTGACCCTAGACTAGCACACTGTCCTGGTCTTTCCCCAATCTTCCTTCTTGTCTGTCTCATGAGAGGAAGCAATGTGTATGGGTGACTCCAATTTAATGTTGTCCCTTGGGCATCTTAATTCCATATGTCGTAGTTAGCCATGATGTGTCATGGGAGATGATGGGTCATCCTTAGAGATGGAGAGCCAATGAGGAGAGGATGAAAGAGAAAAGACTCCAAATGAGATGTTTATAAGTAGATCATTTTGATCCCTTGAGACCAATTTTGGAGATCACTGAATCTTATAGGAAAAAGGATGAATGGGAAAAAAGAAAGAATGGGGGTTTTCAGAATCTCGAAGGGGATTTTCTGAGATCATTAGATATCTATGGGATGGGGGAGGGCCTAGCAGAGGACTGAAGGCTGAAAGATATAAGAACCTTGTATTAGAAGAGCCCCGGCACAAAATAATCGTAATCCCTCAAATCTGTATAAAGCTTTCCAGTTTTCAGATCATTTTCCACAGACTCCTATAATCCTATATATAATCTTGTAAACTTGATAGGGAAGGATCTAGACCCCCAGTTTACTGATAAGGAAACTGAAACTTCAGAAGGTTAAAGGATGGTCCCAAGATCACACAGTGATCGAACCAGAACTATAAACACAGTCTCATGATTCCTAGTGCAGTGCTCTTTATACTGCCCTTAGGTCCTTATCAGATGACTTTTTTTTTCAGCCTATGCTACCTTATTATTTTGTAGGAGAAAAGTCTCCACCGGCAGCAGGAAGGAAATTAGCTAGATGGTAGCATGAGGCTTCATAATGGGGTGTGTGTATGAGCCATAAATGGGTTTCTCTTATGTAGGCATGGATGAGAAGCCCCCATGCCACGTTGATGATCCTCAATCTCACCTCATATTTCTCCAACACAGATGTTCGGCTGTGGCTCCGTCGCCCAGGTCGTGCTGAGCAGAGGGACCCATGGTAGCTTTCTTACCATCAACCTGGCTTTTGGCTTTGCAGTCACACTCGGTATCCTTATTGCTGGCCAAGTGTCTGGTATGTCCTCTTCCCCCTTAATGTCCTCTTCCTTACTTGACCTATGGAATGTCTCCCTT
Source organism: Phalanger gymnotis (assembly GCA_028646595.1). Taxonomy (NCBI): domain Eukaryota; kingdom Metazoa; phylum Chordata; class Mammalia; order Diprotodontia; family Phalangeridae; genus Phalanger; species Phalanger gymnotis. The sequence continues at coordinate 398,160,747 of CM053622.1, read as the reverse complement.
AGATACTAGAAATGTTTCTACCTGTGGGCCCTTTCCCCAGAAAGAAGGGATTCTGTCTGCTATCTTAGAAACCTAAAAGTGAAACTTCCCACCCCATGTAGGAGATAGCAGCTTTGAAAAGCGGGTCTTTCTGACACTACTTGAACATTTTCGGTGATGGAAAGCCCACTCTTCACAATATATCCCATTTCATTTATAGAATATATTCTTCCTTATATCGAGTTGAAATCTTCCTCTTTGCAATTTTGGTCAATTGGTTCTAGACTCTTAGGGGTAAGCTAACAATCAGGACCTTAACTAGGGATAAGATATTAAATCCCTCCCTCCTCTTCTGTTTTACCCCACTACCTCCCCCATAGCTATGTCTGAATGGTTGTCTTCTCTCTGTCCAGGGGCCCATCTGAATCCAGCTGTGACCTTTGCTCTGTGCTTCCTGGCGAGGGAGCCCTGGATCAAGCTGCCTATCTATACATTGGCCCAGACATTGGGGGCCTTCTTAGGAGCTGCGATTATCTTTGGGCTGTACTATGGTGAGGATCCACAAGGATTCTAAACTCTTCTCCCCTCCATACTTCTCCCCACCTTTACTTCTTCACCTGCGCCTTCTATTCCTCTCCTTCCTTTTCCCTCCATTCCCCCAACCCTCAGTCATTGACTTATCCATTAGTGGCCAGGTGCTGACAGGGGGGCTGCCCCACCCTGCAGCCACCTGAGTGCATGACTCACTGGGGCCCCCAATGAGGGGAACAAAGGGAGGAGCAGTGGAGGGGAGGGATAAACAAGTTGGGTAACACCAAGAGATTTGTTACTCAACACCAACCTCCCCCCCCCAACTCTGATGTAATAAGGTACTTATTTTTTGGTTATTTTATGTTGCCTTGGTGGAGCAACATATAAATTCCTTATCTTCCTGGGTAGCTTACTTTGGACTAGATCATGGAATGGGTGTGCCAGCACATCCCAAGGGAGCATTCTCCTTAGCTCTTTCTTGAAAGGGAAGAGCCAATGATAATGGTCCCCCAGGGTATGCAGGGCATATCTTTTCCGCAGAAGCTTATGCTAGGGAGATGGGTATGAGATATATAGGAGGGCAAATTCTCTCTGGGAAATCTGACAGCTTTTCCCCACCTCTCACCTTTCCCATCTTTCTGGGACTCACAGAATGTAGGATGGGCTCAGAGGAAAAAGGTAAAGGACATAATATAGGGGAAAGAACACTGACTCTGAAGTCAGAGGACCTGGATACTAGGTAACCTCAGACTTCAGTTTCCTCATCTGTAAAATGAGAGGAAGGCTTGACTAGATGGCTCCTGAGATTCCTTCCAGCTCCAGATCTATGATCCTTGGAGTCCCCAGAAATTGTGTGTGTGGCTTCTCAGTGGGCTGATTGATGTGGGGGTGGGGAAATGGGAGATAGTATTCTCACACTTAACCTGCCCTTGGAGAACTCTTCCCCTGCCTCATCCTGCATAAGGGGAGATGGCGGGGTTCCACTCCCATCCTTCACCTCTGCTTTGATCTCTCTTCAGATGCAATTTGGGCCTTTGCTGGTAATGAACTTTTTGTCTCTGGCCCCAATGGCACTGCCGGCATCTTTGCCACCTACCCCTCTGGCCACTTGGACATAGTCAATGGCTTCTTTGATCAGGTAAGATGCTTTGGGGTGAGGTTCTCAGCCTTTCTGTGCATCCCCTCCAACCCTCTTGAAGGAGACTGGAGAAGCTTCTATCTCCATTGCAGCAAATTCTTCTAGCTGGGGAAATAGGACTTAAATAAGAAAGGAGGAAGCAGGGTGGCACATGATTAAGGAGGAAGATCTTGTAGCTCCAATTCCAAATGCTGAGGGAGCTCAGAGTGAGCTCAGAGATGCTTCCTTGGGGGTAGAGGACTTTAATTCAACCTCCAGTGACAGGTAAGTTGTAGATAGGCAAAGAGGCAAGGAAACATCTTGGCAAGTGGAGAGGGACTTGTAGGCAGCTAGGGCAGTGAGATCGGGGGACTTAAAGCTTAGAGAGACAGTGAATTTGCTATGGTCCCAGAACTTCCTCTTAATCTTGATTCTTCCATTCTAGTTCATTGGCACAGCATCACTCATTGTCTGTGTATTGGCTATTGTGGACCCTAACAACAACCCAGTTCCCCGAGGTCTTGAAGCCTTTACTGTTGGTATTGTGGTCCTGGTCATTGGTACATCCATGGGCTTCAACTCTGGTTATGCTGTTAACCCAGCTCGAGATTTTGGTCCTCGCCTCTTCACTGCCATTGCTGGCTGGGGTTCTGAGGTCTTCTCGTAAGTAATAGATGTCCTGCTGCCTCCTTTGTTCAACTTCTTTGACTCCCACTTCCAGCTTCCACACTGGTTCCCTTCATTGTACTTTCCCTGCTTTCCAGTCTCTCTCAAAAGGGCCATCAGGGCAGCACCCAATGTCCTTCCAGCTATCCTGAAATATATACCTTATTATAGCCTTGGTAAGGAAGGGTGTCTGGACTATACCAGGGGACTCACACAGGTCTCTCCCTTTTCTTTCTCTCCAGAACGGGTCGGCACTGGTGGTGGGTGCCCATTGTCTCACCGCTTCTTGGTTCCATTTGTGGAGTTTTTGTCTATCAGCTCATGATCGGTTTTCACCTGGAGACTCCACCTCCTTCCACAGAGCAGGAGAACGTCAAGCTGGCTCATATGAAGCACAAAGAACAGATCTGAGTGGAGAGTTACAGCTCCCTCTCCCTCCAGGATCCCCACTCCTTCCCCTAGGAACTAACACCAATAGGACTGTGCCAGAGACATACCCCCAAAGCAGCCATAGCCTCTACCTCTCTGGTCCCCATCCCTCCCACTCCACTGGCCCTGGGAGACCCTTTCCTGAGGGCTATGTTTAGCAATAATGCTACAAAAAAAAAGCCCCCTCAAACCTCTCTCCCCACCCTAGGGGTTAATGAATCCTTGGGAATCGTGGTCAGTATGGGTTTACAATGGATGTTGGATTTAAGCCATGCCCTGAGATTGCCAGACGTGAAATAAGATATTTGCCAGAAATAATAAATCACTTTGAGTTCTTGGAAGGTTCTTCAGAGGGAAAAGGAGAGGGGAAGATAATAGTTAGAAGCTCAGCAGATGTGTGAAATGGTCCAGATATGTGAGAGATACATAGGTGTGAAGGTAGTTAGAGATATATGAGAGCATTTTAGCCTTGGGAAAGCCTCGGACTCATTCATTCATTAATTCGTTCATTGCAAATATGGGAGAAGCTCAAATGAAAGGGATTCCAAATGGAGACATGTTAGATGCATGAAAGGCAGTGCAAATATAAGAAAAGTCCAAATGTGTGTGTGTGTGTGTGTGTCCAGGTATATTAGTGGTTACAAGATGTGTGTCAACTGAGATATGTGTGTGTAAGGGGGAGGGTACATATAGATATATATGTCCTAGAAAGGAGAAAGGCCCAGAAGTAGAGGATCTTGCTCGACTTTGGGGAAGGGAGGACATCAGAGAGAGCAGAAAAACCTGTTGAGAGACATTTATTTGCCTAGGGATGTATGTGTGTGTTGGTGGGGCGGGGCTCACATTTTGAGGTTCGGAGCTCTGCACACAGGCAGAAGCCATGTGTATGTTCGCAGTGTGAACCATGACTGAGGGGGTGGGTGCTAAGTACAGGTATAGGTTTCATTTTGGCAAAGGTTACAGCTGGGGTTGGGGGCCTTCCCAGACCAATACCTCTTGTTCCTTGCTCCTGGGTGTTCTCATTCCCTCCAGGCATTCCCAGGATGGGTCAAATGAGGGTGCCTATTCTTTTGGGTTTTTTGTTTTGTTTTTTTTTTTTGCTTGTTTGGCAGGGCAATTGGGGTTAAGTGACTTGCCCAAGGTCACATAGCTAGCACATGTGTCAAGTGTCTGAGGCCGCATTTGAACTCAGGTCTTCCTGACTCCAGGGCTGGTGCTCTACTCACTGCACCACCTAGCCGCCCCCGGGTGCC
>CM053622.1:398144180-398156672 GCA_028646595.1 Phalanger gymnotis | reverse complement strand
TCCTTATTCACTGTGTGGATACCCCCACCCCAGTACACTTTTTCTTGTATTTTTTAAAATAAAGACATTTACACAGAAAACTTGTTGATTACTGTGGGTTTCTTTGTTCTTCATCTGTTTGGTTTTTTGGTGGTAGTTGGGATTGACTTGCCCAGGGTCACATGTCACATGGCTAGTAAGTGTTTGAGGCCAGATTGGAGCTCAGGTTCTCTCCAGCGTTGGTACCCTATCCATTGGACCGCCTAGCTGCCCCTCTCTTGTTTATCTGGTGACATGTAAAGCACATTCAACCTGAGTCCCTCCCTCTTTCCTTACAGGAAAGGGGGCAGGGGGGTTTAGGTGGAGAAAAAATAAGTCAAACCTACACAAATGAATTAATATGTGTAAATAAGCTATGATAGATTTTTTATATGATGGTTAGATGGATACAATCAAATTAGCTCATGTGTAAAACACTTTGTAAACTTTTAAGAGCTAGGAAAATGTCAGTTCCCCATATTCACAAAAAATCTTTGGGTGTCCAGCCCTATTATTTGGTCTCCCTGGCAACTCTTCATGACCCCATTTGGGGTTTTCTTAGTAAAGATCCTGGAGTGGTTTGTCATTTCCTTCTCTGGCTCATTTTACAGATGAGGAAACTGAGGCAAACAGGGTTAAGTGACTTGCCCAGGGTCAACCCAGCTAGGTTGTGAGGGTCAGAGGCCAGATTTGAACTCAGGTCTTCCTGACTCCAGGGCTGGCTCTCTATTCACCATGCCACCTAGCTGCCCAGCCCTAAGGGCTCTAATAATAGCATTTATGATGCTTTAAAGATTGCAAAACACTTTGTACTTATTTGATCCTCTCAATAACTAAGATAGCTATTGTTATCATTCCTATTTTATAGATGAGGAAAGGGTTTGTAAATAAATAAGAGGTTAAGTAACTTGCCCAAGGCCACACACTTGTTAAGTTTCAGAGGTAGACCATCCTAACTCCAAGCCCAGAGCTTGTACAATTTACTGCCTGCCTGCCCACCTACCCTCTTAGAAACCCAAGGTCTGTCTAGGACAATGGGTTTCCTATCATGATGTGCATTTTTTTTGCCCTAAACTACATTTCCTTTAGGGGAATGGTCTAATTTCTCCCAAGTTTGCTGCAGTTTAGCCTCAAAGTCTGAGCTTCAAAGTGGCTGAGCAACCCACTGAGTTCTGGGAAACATTATAGCGTACCCATGATGCTTCATTAGGATAGTGCTTTCAGTTTTGCAAAGTGCTCAATTCATAACCCTGTGAGGTTAGTATTAGAAGTAGAGATCTCCTTTCATAGATGAGGAAGCAAGCTCAGGGAAATGGAGGCAAAGAGAGCTGGATTTGGACTATCTGCTCCTCCAAACACCCTCTACTTTTCTGGTCCTTTTACATGTAGTCTTCCTCCATTCAAATCTAAACTCTCCGAGGACAGAGGAACAACCTTTCTGTGTCTTGGACACATGTAGTAAGTGCTGAACAAATTCTTGATTTAGAATCTGAGGGCCTGTGTTTGAATCCTCACCTCTGCAACTTTAGCCAATTCCCTCTACCTCTCTGGGCCTGAGTTTCTCCCTCCATGAAATAAAGGGGTCGTATTAAATGGTTTCTAAGACCCCAAAGTGTGAGAACCAAATGGAGGACCTGGACTCAGATCTCAGCTCTATCCCTTAATAGGTGTGAAAATTGGGTAATTGAACCTTCTACCCCAGAACTCAGTTTCCTCGCCCGTAAAATGAGGGGGCTGAACTAGATTATCTGGTAGTTCCTTTCCAACTCTAAATCTACTATCCCATGACCTCTCTCCCTTCCCCCAGGAATAAACAAACCAAACATCTGAAATTGTAGATCACATGTTTTCCTTCTTTATTTCTCATTTTCTCCTTTCCTGGTTTTCCTCTAGAGTTTCACTGGAAACAAAAGAAGAGAGTGGGGGCGGGGCAGGAGGTAGACTGGGCTGGGCGGGGAAGAGTGTATTTAACTCCATGAGAACCAAAAGCAGCTCTGCCTGATAGGGGTGAACCCCCAGAAGGTGGGCCCAATTGGGTCTCACAAAACCGTAAGTGGAAACTAGAACCCAAGTCTTCCCAGTTCTCAGAGTTTTGCTTCAGGGGAGGGAGGGGATAGGGTGGTTACTCCATACCCTGATTCCCATGCCCCCACCCGCCCCCAGGGGTGGGCCTGGAATGCTCAGAGAGGGAATCCAGCCAACAGAGTGTTCCTTTCCAAGTGCCCTAGGGGAAGGGTGGAAAGAGACTTAGAAGGGTATAGAACTAGCATGCCCTTCATGGTAAGAGTTTCAGAGCAACCTCTCTATTCAAAGCCCCAGTTCGCTTGTTCTCGGAATCTCAGAATTTATATCTGGAAGGACCTTAGTCCAATGGGGCACCCAGCACCTGCTATGCTCAATCCTTTCTACAACAGCATGGCGCCATGGCAAGGGTGCCAAGTTTGGAGTCAAACACTGACTCTGAATTGCTTCATTTCTCTTGGCCTCAGTGTTCTTGTCTGTAAAAGGAGGGGGCTACACTAGATCTGTGATCCATTGTTCTTACCAGCCTCAGTTCCCAATTAATTCCCAGGAACTTGTGACCTCATAGAACAGTCCATTCCATTTTTGGACAATTCTAATTTTTAAAAAGGTAGCATGATATGGTGGAAATCATAGGAAAACCTGTATCATCGGCAAGTCACTTCATTTCTTTGATCCTTCATTTTTTATTTTTTGTCTTTCTTTGTATCCCCATGCTTAGTATAGTGCCTGGCACACAGTCATAACAACCAGAATTTATATAGCACTTTACGGTTTGCAAAATGCTGTACAAAACTTGTCTCATTTTGATCTTCACAACGACCCTGGGAAATAGGGGCAATTATTATCCTCACTTTCCAGAAGAAGAAACTGAGGTAGACATGAGTTACATGACTTGCCCAGGATCACTACCTAGTAAGTGTCTGCAGCTCGATTTGAGCTCAGGTCTTTCTGGTTCCAGGTCCAGTGCTCTCTCTGCTGGGCCATCTATCTGCCTGCAGAAGCCTGGAGAAGAGAAGATACTTAACACTTGTTGACTTGACTTGACTTGCACTACCTACGTCTTAAGGTTGTTGTGAGAAGGTCATGTTGTAAATGTTAAAGCGCTGTGTAAGTTATTATTAATAGACAACCCTTCCTTATTAGGAGCTTAAATCTATCATGCCTGAAATTTTTCCTAGACCATTTTCTTTGGATCTCTCCTTCTCCCCCATTACTCTTGACCTTGCATTGTGGTTGTTTGTGTACATCCCAGTAAAAAAGCTGCTTCAGGGCAAGGACAGTCATTTTTTTCTTTGTATGTAAATATTTGTTAAATGGATGAACTACCAATTAATCCTTGTTCCTGACATTGTCCTGACTCAATCTGGGAGTTCAGGTTTGGGATTAGAATGAAATGAAAGACCATTTGGCAGTTAACCAAAAGAAGTGTACTTAGCCATAGCATAGGAAGGATATTTAGAAAGGATATAAATGCTGGTTTAGGTAAATGCAGTCCCCCTCATCTCCATGCCCAAATTTGTCTGCTCAATCCATTGATCAACAAGATTTAAGTAATTTAAGTACCTACTATGTGTCAGGCTTGTGGTAGGCACTTGGAGATACCAACATGATAAATAAAACAATCCCTGCTTGCAAGGAGCCTGAATTCTTTTTTTTAAAAAAAATTATTTATTTTTAGTTTTCAACATTCACTTCCATAAGATTTTGAGTTTTAAATTTTCTTCCTCTCCCTCCCCCCTCCCCAAGATGGAGTGCAGCATGATATAGGCTCTATATAGACAATCATATTAAGCATATTTTCACATTAGTCATGCTGTAAAGAAGGATTAGAACCAATGGGAAGAACCATGAAAAAGAAGAAAGAAAACAAAACAACAACAAAAAAAGAGAGAGCAAATAATATGCTTCCATCTTCATTGAGATTCCACAGTTCTTTCTCTGGAACTGGATAGCATTTTCCATGAGTCTTTTGGAGTTAAAGGAACCTTAATTCTAATGGGGGAAACAATAAACATATATACATATGTGTTATACAGAACATATATACACATGCTTATGCTGATTATAAAGTAAATATAAGGAATTTTGTAAAGAGAGGGCTTCATGTAGAAGGTAAATGGTCAGCACCCAGGCTAGAGACGGAGTATTGTATGTGAGGAACAGAGAGGTGAACTGTTTGGTTTGAATTAAATGCAAGAGGGGGGGTAATGATCAATGAGGCTGGAACACTAGGTTGGGACCAATTTATAAAACATTTTAAAAACTAAATAAAGATGTTCATATTTTGTGCCAAATAGGGGTGTGATGTGGTCATATCTGGGTGTAAGGAAAATCCCTTTGGCCATGTGAGGAATACATTGGAGTAGTAAGGGCAGGGAGGCCTGGAGATCAGTTAGGAGGCCCTTGTAATAATCCAGGTGAGAGGTGATAAGGGTCTGAATTAAGGTGGTAGCTATCTGAGTAGAGAGAAGGGGTCTAATGTAAGAAATGTTGGCAAGGTAGAAATGGCAAAATTTGATGCTTGATTGGATATGTGAGGTGAGGGAGAGTGGAGAGTCAGAGATAATGTAGAGGTCACTAAGGATGGTGGTGCTTTGGACTGAAGTAGGAAAATTTGAAATAGGAGGATAGGGGAGGAAAGATATCAAGTTCAGTTTTGGACATGGAGAGTTTGAGGTGTCTCTGGGACATTTGGTTTGAAATGTCCAGTGAGTCATCTGGTGATGAGGTACTGAAACTCAGTGTAGGGCCTCAACCTGGATATATAGATCTATGAGTCATCTGTATGGGGATGATAGTTAAACCCATGAGAGCTAATGGGTTACAGGAGAGAGAATGAAGAAAGAGAAGGGAGATTGAGAATGCTACCTCACAGTTCGGTGTGTGGTATGGATGATTGTTGTATGTCTTTCATTCTCGAAGAGGACCATGACATCAGGGAGGTGATACCATGACATGCAAGTGAATCGGATTTAAGTGAGGCCGGGCTGTGCAAAGTCACTAGCCTCACTTTCTCCTCGGGAGCCATCTGGGTCCAGTGGCCAGATATAGATCAGGACAACTGGAGATGGCCCAGGATGCAGTAGGGAACCTTGGCCTTTTCAAGCTAAGGTTTCTAACAGGTCTTAGTTTGACTGAGGTAACACCCATTCAATGATTAAAGCTTAATAAGAAAATCAATGTGGATAATGAACCAGCAAAGGAGATGCCAGAGTGGTCATGGCACATAGAAGAACCAGGAGATAACACCATAATAACCTGGAAAAGAGAAAGTATCCAAGAGGAGAGAGTGTTCACCAGAGGCTGACACAGCAGAGGGGCTAGGAAGGATGACAACTGAATGTGGTGACTCTAATGGCAGTTGGAACATCCCTCAGGTCTGAAGCACATTAACTCTCTTTGTAAGCTGCCTTTTTTAGGCCATAGGTGGCAGAGAAACAGCATCATCACGGGTTTGAGATTTAATCCCCTAGATCAATCAAGTCTTGGGACAATCTCCTTGCCTTTTAAGGGAAAACTAATGCAACTTATGTGTCAGGGCCTTAGGAAAAACTAGCCCAGCCTTAGTAAATATTTCTCGCACCACATTCTCTATTCTTGTTTCCCATCCCTAACTCATACTTGCTCTTTTCCTCTCCACCACACCCATGCCCTCCCACATCTCTATGCTAAGCTAAATCCTACCTTGCCAGAAAGCCTTGTAACTATATGTAGCCCTGGGTACCTGGGCACCCAGCCTGAATAGCATTGCTACGGAGATGAGAGGTTCAAGCAACTGCTGTCCCAGGGCTCACCAATTCATAATGTCTTTTGAAGTTGGCTTTCTGCATTTTTGCAGAATTCTGGCAAAGGGAAGCCAGAAGATGATATTTCATCTCTCCTTTTTGTGCCATAAAGGCGAACAACGTTGAGTGGCATCTCTGGATGCCTGCTCTTTTATCTCCTGCTTTGGGGATTTGGTGAGCTATGATGGCTGAATGGTGTGATCCAGGGTATGGAGTGACAGAGAATGCTGAGAGCTGAGAGTGACAGTTGTTGAAACAATGCAAGTACCATGCTGGGACATCTTCCTAGTCTGCTTTCTCATTTACCACCCAATTCAACTGAATTCTCTTTCTCCTTTCCTAGGAGGCAGAGGAGTTAAAGAAAGGAAAATGTGAATCTTCATATCAATTAATTGTCCCCCTGGATCCCTCCTCTTCACTCGCCTTTTATTACTATTATTGTGCTGTCCTCCCTCCCCCACTCCACCCAGAGGCTGCTAGATCCTTGTCTGATATGATTGATGTTGGCTTGGGTAGATATTAGGGGAGAAGTTAGGATCTCTATAGAGGGACAAGAGACAAGCAAGAGAGCAGGAATTAACTCCATTTGAATGTACCTAATGTAATGGGAACATATTGAAATCATACCTCTAAACAAGCCTAGGTTTCCATAAACAGGAGAACCTATAAAGAGATCTATATCTACATCATCTATATCTATATCTATACCTATATCTATATCCACACATTACACATATGCATATGTATAATATGTGTATATACACACGCATGCACACATATAAATACATACATACCCTAGACATAGTAGAGATAAGCTTGCTGCCCTCTGCTGCCTTGAGGCCCAAATGCCTACTAGGTAGGGTCTATGCCACAGCATGTTCAGCTGCCTGTTACTGCTGGGGCTCCCTGTTGTTTACTCTACCAAGACAAGGGCTATGTCCCTGCACCAAGCTGTAAGTGCTGCCCACCCTTTTCTGGGTTAAGTGTTGACCCTCTCTTCCTATGCTGGGCCTGAGCATTGCATTGGGCGCTGTCACTTCTCCCTTGCTCCAGACATCACTATTGCTGAGGCCCAGGCTCTGCCTTCCTAGTCTGGCCTCAGAGATGTCCTCATGCCAAGCATGACCACTGTCTCCGTGTGCCAGGATAGGAGGGCTGTCATGAGTGTAGGCCCTGCCTGAGTTTTATTCTGCCTTATTATGCTGGGGTCTGTTGCTGCCTGGCTGTTCCAAGTGGGAGGGGCTTAGGAAAGGCATAGCACCGCAGGGAATAGCGCCATTGCCCCTGGCTTGTCCGTCATGTTGATGAGCCACCTAGGATGGCTTAGGCAATCCTAAAAGTTACTGGCTTGATTTGGGCTTCTGTTTTTGTCAATGATCATCCTTTCTGATGCAGGGAAGTCCCAACAAAGGGGCTAAGGAGCTCCTGATGTCTTGAATCACAAGGTTCCTGTAGGATATCCAGTTCAGGATCATTCACCTCTGCTTAGGACACAAAACCAAAATGGCAGACGGTGACTCCTCTACACCAGGACATGTGTTCTAGCAGCCATCTGTCAGCAGGCAGCATTTATGCCAGGGACAGGGCAGGGGGGGGCGGGTCTGGGATCTGAGTTCTCTAAGGGTGTCTCACTGGAAGCTCCAGAGAATGGAAGATGTCCCCTTTTAAATTTATTACCTTAGCTGCTTCCATGACTGAGGAGCATTTGGCACATTTGTTCATACATCACAAGTACTAAAAGAATAGAGGCTGATTTGACCTCCCTTTATTCTCTACATCCACCCTTACCCAGCTCAGTGAGGCCATTCTGACCCAATACTGTCAATTAGCACCAAATATAACAATAGACCAGGCTCGAGGTTAGAATAAAAGGAGACATTTGTAGAATATCTGATGAGTAGCATAAGGAGGTTTACTTAGCCATAGCAGGGGAAGAATATTTAGAGCAGGGAAAAGATATTTGGCAAGGAGGTAGCTGAGCTATTTGGTGATTCAGCTGAGTGCAACTTCCAGGTCCCAATCACCCATAATGCTCCCCTGCTAATCAGAGACTTGAGGGAGGGTCCATTTGACTGCTCCTGGCACCCTGGCTTTTATATTTAAGGGAACTGGGAAACTATGTCAGTGGCCCAAGTCCTTAGTCTCTTGAGCCAATTAAAAAAGGGTGGGGGTGATTTTAATATATTTTAAGGAAAAACTAGCTTGGTATTCATGGGGCAGGGTCTTAGGATATTGCTATCATGACAAATGCACCATCACAGAGTCCAGCAACTGTTATAACAACTATAGTCACGGAGTCAGAGAATGGAAATAGACAAAAACATGTAAACTACCAGACTTTGGATAAATAACTGAAATGGACCAGTATATTATGCCAGTTCAGGATGCCTTGGACTGTCTGTTGCATAGCCAATACCTAATTTGGATAGCCAAGCCAATACTTACTTGGATTTATACAGTGGGTCCTATTGGTATCCTTCCTAATTATTAGTACTAATAATAACAGAAACTAACAATTATGTAGTGCTGACTTACTATGTGCTTGGCACTGGGCTATGCACTTTTAAATTTGTTTTCTCATCTGTTCCTCACAACAGCCCAGGCAGGTAGCTGCTTTTATGATTCCTATTTAGAGATGAAAAAACTGAGGTAAACAGAGGCTAAATGATTTGTCTAGGATCACACATGTGTGTCTGAGACTCCAGACCCAGCACTCTATCCACTGGACCACCTAGCTGTCTCATGTTTATCGATATACTTGTATTATTCTTGTAGTATAGGTAGATTTCTTTCTTAAGGACCATGCCTTAGACCCAAATCACTCTGGCTCTCATTGATTGGTCAACAATAGGTCTCAGGGCAGGGCCCACTTGGTCATTGTTTGGGCCCTGATTGGCTCAGAGCAAATGTAAATAGCAGTTGTTTCTGTTTTGGCCAGAAATCCTGAGGGTCTTCTCCTGTCCCAAATTGATTTTTTTTTCTTTTTTTTTTTTCCCTAGGTAAAAGAGGCCATTCTCAGACTCATTTCTTACTTAGCCTTAATCACTGAATGGGTCAAACTGAGACCTGCTAAAGACCTTAGTTTAACAAGGCCCAGGTCTCCCACTGTATCCAGGGCCATCTCTGGTCTTCCTGATCTATATCTCACCACATATACCAGGAGAAGAAAGTGAGGCTGGTGACTTTGCACAGCCCTCCCTCACTTAAATCCAATTTGCTTGCATGTCATGGCATCACCACCCTGATGTCATGGTCCTCTTTGAGAACAAAGGACAAGCATTTTTATAGTGCCTACAACGTACTAGGCATTTTATAACGACTATCTCATTCAATCTTCACCCCAACCATGGGAGGTATTATCCACATTTTACAGTTGGAAAAAACTGAGGTAAACAGAGGTTACATGACTTGCCTAAGATCACACATCTAGTAAATATCTGAGGCCAGCTCTGAGCTCTAGTTTTCCTGAGTCCTGGCCCATTGCTCTATCCACTGTCCCACCCAGCTGCCTCATTGTGATGGATGTAACCTTTTGTGAGCCCTTTCTTTGAGAGGGAGGGAACAGTCTTTATTCAATCCCTTGAATTCCAATGGTTTCTTAAAGAATACCAGACAGTGGCTTGAAGTGTGATCTGGTGATTAAATGACAGAAAGGAGGCAACATCAATGCAAATGCAGGCAGTTCCATTCCCAGGGGACTTCATGAAGGGGTTGACAACCTTTGTCATCAGAATTAACATTATGATCAGAAGCTAGAGGAAACCTGCCGGAAGGTTGGGTGGACTCCTTTTGGTTGGTTTGTAGGAGGACGTGGTTAGGGGTCCATGGGTACAGGATAGCAGGCATGGGAGGCTAGAAATGAGCACATTGATGAGATCACACATATTGGCATTGATACTAAGTAATTGTGCCGCCTTGAGAAAGACATTTCCCCTCTCTGTCCCTCAGCTGGAGGGAATGCCTTTATGCCTTTGAATCCTTCTGTCGTTGATGGCCTAAGAACCTTTAATATTATTATTGCTGTTCTTGGAGAGACCCTAACTATATCCTTTCCAGGCCCAGGGCCTTCCTGCCACTCACTAGCCTAATGCCGCAGTCTGCCCTGATAACAATAGCTAACAAGATCATTGCTCAACTTTCTATCTTGCCTTCTTATTAACAAGCTTAACTCCTAGCCTTCAGATATCCTAGTCCTAGGCCCCAGAATCAACAGTGCTGGCCTTCATTCATGTCTTTTTTCTCCCAGTAAATTTAACATTTTATCTCCCCACCCCAATTACATATAAAAGCAATTTTAAACATTTATTTCTTAAAATGTTGAGTTCCAAATTCTTTCCCTCCCTTCCTCCCTCACCCTTCCCTGAAACGGAAAGCATTTTGACATGGCTTATACATGTGCAGTCATGCAAAAAATGTTTTTCTATTAGTCATGTTGTAAAAGAAAACACAAAAACCCACCCCAGAAATAAAGTGAAAAAAAAGTATGTTCTGATCTGCATTGACTCCCTCAGTTCTTTCTCTGGAGCTGGATAGCATTTTTCATCATAAGTCCTTAGGAGTTGTCTTGGATCATTATATTTCTGAGAATAGCTAAGTCATTCACAACTGACCATTTTATAATATTGCTGTTACTGTATATAATGTTCTCCTGGTTTGCCTTACTTCCCTTTGCATCAGTTCATGTCAGTCTTTCCTGGTTTTTCTGAGAGCATCCTGCTCATCATTTCTTATGTCACAATCATATACCACAACTTGTTTAGCCATTCTCCAATTGATGCGTATTCCCTCAATTTCCAATTGTTTGCCACCACTAAAAGAGCTGCTAGAAATGCTACATATAGGCCATTTTCTCTATTGTTTTTTTCTCTCTTTGGGATACAAACACAATTTTACCAATAGTGCATTAGTTTCTCAACTTCTCCATATCCCCTCCAAAATTTGTCATTTTTCTTTTCTGTCATATTAGCCAATCTGATAGGTGTGGGGTAATACTTCAGAGTTGTTTTAATTTGATCTAATCCATAGTGATTTAGAGCATTTTTTCATGTGACTACAGATAGATTTGATTACTTTGTCTGAAAACTGCCTGTTCATATCCTTTGACAATTTTATCAATTGGGGAATGGCTTTTATTTTTATAAATTTGACTCAGTTCTCTATTATTTTGAGAAATGAGGCCTTTATTAAAGATAATTGCTGTAAATTTATCCCCCACAGTTGTGATTACTGTGTATTTCCCTCCATCCTATTTCCCCCATTTATATAACTCTCTCTCACTTTTCATCCTCAAAAGTCTTTTGCTTCTGACTACTGCCTCCCACATCCGCCCTCCTTTTTATCAGCCTCTATCATCCCCTATTACCTTCTCCTACTGCCTTCCTGTAAGGTAAGATAGATTTCTATAGTCAACTGAGTGTATATGTTATTCCTTCTTTGAGCCAATTCTTTATTTAATATATTTAGTTTTCAGCATTGATTTTCATAAGAATTTGAATTACAAATTTTCTTCCCATTTCTACCCTTCTGCCCACTCCAAGATGACGTATATTCTGGTTGCCCCATTCCCCAGTCAGCCCTCCCTTCTGTCACCCCATTCCCCTCCCATCCCCTTTTCCCTTTGTTTCTTGTAGGGCAAGATAAATTCTTTGAGCCAATTCCAATGAAAGTAAGGTAGATTCAAGTGCTCCCACCTACCTCTCCCATGTTTCCTTCCACTGTAAAAGGTCTTTTGTACTTCTTTTATGTGAGATAATTTATAATCTACCCCATTCTACCTCTTCTTTCCTCTGTCTCCGAATGTATTCCTCTTTCTCACCCCTTAATTTCATTTATTTTAGATACCATCCCATAATATTTAATTCACACCAGTGCCCTCTGTCTTTATATACTTCTTCTGTCTTCACTAATAATGAGAAACTTCTTAGGAGTTACAAGTATCATCTTCCCATGTAGGAATGTAAACAGTTTAACCTTATTAAGTCCTTTATGATTTCCTTTTCCTATTTACCTTTTTATGCTTCTCTTGAGTATTGTATTTGAAAATCAAATTTTCTATTCAGCTCTGGTCTTTTCATCAGGATTGCTTGAAAGTCCTTTATTTCATTGAATGTATGTTTCCCCCCAGCTCAGTTTTGCTGGGTAGGTGATTCTTGGTTATAATCCTAACTCCTTTGCCCTCCAGAATATCATAGTCTAAGCCCTCCAATCCTTTAATGTAGAAGCTGCTAAATCTGTAGTTCCATGATATTTGAATTATTTCTTTCTGGCTACTTGCAATATTTTCTCCTTGACCTGGGAGCTCTGGAATTTGGCTATAATATTCCTGGAAGTCTTCATTTTGGGATTTCTTTCAGAAGGTGATTGATGGATTCTTTCAATTTCTATTTTGACCTTTGGTTCTAGAATATCAGGACAGTTTTCCTTGATGATTTCTTGAAAGATGATGTCTAGGCTCTTTTTCTGATCATAGCTTTCAGGTAATCTAGTAATACTTAAATTATCTCTCTTGGATCTATTTTCCTGGTCAATTATTTTTCCAATGTAATATTTCAGATTTTCTTCATTTTTTCATTCTTTTGATTTTGTTTTATTGCTTCTTGATGTTTCATGGAGTCATTAGCTCCCACTAGCCCGATTCTAATTTTTTTTATTTGTTTATTTTTTT
>CM053622.1:398114094-398143680 GCA_028646595.1 Phalanger gymnotis | reverse complement strand
TTTTCTAACATCTCTCTCCACTAACTCTCATCTCTATGTTTTTGCACTTGCTGATCCCCGATGCCTGGAATGCACGCGCGCGCGCGCGCGCACACACACGCACATGCACCCCTCCCCCAGGGCTGTGCTGGAACCTGCTTATACTAGCTTGGGGGAGTCAATTGTTAAATTTGTAGTGTGAATAGTTATACCTAGGAAATTAGAAAATGCCTCAAATCAGGGCTTGACCATTTTGTCGATTATCTAGACTTGAGTAGAGGAGAAAATGCTAGTAATGCAGATTAAATTGAAAGTGTGTCATGCATACACTTCCCCCCCTCCCAGAATTCCAGTTGTTAAACATTTACCAGCATCCACCTCCCTGCCCCCTTCTTAATATCCCTCATTTCCTTCAAAACTCAGCTCAAAGCTCAATTTCTGCATGAGTCCTTTCTCAGTAACCCCGCAGCTGCTAATTCTTAACCTTTTCCAATTACTTTCTGTCTACTATATATATATATCTTGTATGTACCTCACTTGTGTGTATGCTCAACTACGCGTCATCACTCCCTGTAGAATGTACACTCCTTGAAGACAAGGATCGTTTGGTTTTTTGTTGTTTTTTGTTTTGGTCTTGCCTTTATATCCCCAGTGCTTAGCACAGTACCTGGCAAATAAGCACTTAATAAATCTTTGTTGACTGACTGGAATACTTTATTTTGTTCTTCATTCATTCCAGACATGTCCGACTCTCTGTGACCACATTTGGAGTTTTCTTGGCAAAGACACTGGAGTGGTTTGCCATTTCCTTCTCCAGACTGGAATATTACTATGCTACTAAAAACAAAGAATTTAAATACTGAGAAGCTTGGAAAGATAATGACTACACAATAACTCCAAGAGTGGAAACAGAAAAAAACAGCAATAAAGCAATCAAAATTGAATGGTTTAAAATTATAACGACCAAGCTTAATCCCAAAGAAGACATAGGAAAAGGCACTACCGCATCTCCTTTGCAGAAGTGCAGGTTCACTATGCTGCATATAATGCCACATTTTAAAAATATATTTTATATAAATATAGTATGTATAAGAAATATACACGTGTATATATACATATATGTTGGTTTTGCAGAACTTTTCTTTCTTTCTCTTTTAAAATATGATTCTACCTAGTAAAATGGGGAGGGATATAGTAGGAAATATTGAAGATATAAAAACAAAAGGTAACAATAAAATTTATTTTTTAAAAAGGAAGTAGTCTCATTTCATTTTTAAAAATAGGATTACTTAATTGTGGATCATGGCAATGCCATAAATAGTCTACTGGGATTATTGTGAGAGCCAAATGAAAATATTAGTAAAGAATTTTGCAGACCTTAAAGTGCTATAGAAACATGAGTGATTACTTCTATTACTATTATTGCTGGCATTTGAGATGTTTTGAGAAAGGCCTGAGTTTGACTCCTGTCAGAGACAGGAGAATAGGACTGTGTGATTGACCTCAAAAATTCCTTCTATAGAAGAGGCACTTTGGTCACATGAAAATCAAAAGGCTTTTTCATGAATGCAACTTGGATAAGAAGGGAAATGGCCAGTGGGGGTGGGGAGTGGGGAATCTTTTCATCACTTATCTTCGATATAAGTATAATATCCGAGATAGATGGCCACTAACAAAAATAGATGACCAAGTAAATAAGTGATCAAAAGCTCTGAACAAGCAGATCTCAAAATAAGATTTACAACTATTAACAATCACATGAAAGAGTGCTCCAAATCATGAATAATAAGAGCAGTATAAACAAAAACAACTCCGAGGTGCAAAGACAGGTACACTAATGCATTGTTAGTGGAACTGTGAATTGCTCCAACCACTCTGGAAAGATATTTGAAATTTCACATTGCAATTTGAAAGAATTCGAATTTGGAATTTTTTGCAAAGTGACCCATATGCCTGTACTTTTTGATTCAAAGATTCCTCTGTGAGGCATCTGCTCATCAAAGAGGTAAATGACATATTTCTTTAAAAATCCCATATACACCAAAATATTTGTAGTAGCATTTTACGTAATGGCAAACAGAAAACAAAGTAGATGCTTATGGATTGGAGAGTAGTCAGACGATCCGTGCTACATGAATGTATGGAATACTTCTGGGCTGATAGAAAGGATGAATATGATGATTACAGAGAAGCATGGATGGGAGAAAGCTTATGTGAACTGATGCGAAGCGAAGTCAAAAAGGGCCGGAAAAACAATAAACACGAGTACAATATAAATGGAAAGAACAACTACCACCAAACGATCAAAATTGAATGCTGTGAAGTGATAAGTGATAAACTTTTCTCTAGAGATATGAGAAGTCATCTCTCTTTTTTTAAATTTAATTTTATTGTTACATTTTAACTCCCAAACTGTCTCCCTCCCTTCCCCACCCCACACTAGAGAAAGCAACCGTTTCTCTCTCTCTCTGTCTCTCTCTCACTGTCTCTCTCTCTTTCTCTCTCTCATTCTCTCTCACGCACATACACACACATGCGTGTAAAAATATACTATGCATACTCGTATTTATCAGTTTCCTAGAAGTAGATAGCCTCTTCTTTCATAGGTCCTTCATAGTTGATATGAATATTTATACTATTCAGAATAGCTTAGTCATTCACAGTTATTCTTTGAACAATTGCTGTATATGACATTTTCTTGGTTCTGCTCATCTCATTCTTCATTATTTCATGCAAATCTTTCTATATTTTTCTAAAATCAACCAGCTCATTATTTCTTGCAGCATAGTGGTATTCCATCACAATCATATGCCATAACTCGTTTAGCCATTCCCCAACTGATAGGCATTTCCCTCAATTTCTAGTACTCTGTCACCACAAAGAGAGTTGGAATAAACATTTTAGACCAAGTAGGTTAAAAGAACCTTTTACCCATATCATCGGTTATATCATATCCCATATCATATAAGTTATGGGATATAGACCTAATAGTAGTATTGCTGAGTTGAAGGGTATACACAGTTTTATAACCCTTTGGGCATAATTCCAGATTGCTCTCCAAAATGGTTGGATCAGTTCTACCAACAGTGTACTAGTGTCCTAATTTTTCCATGTCCCCTCCAACATTTGTCATTTTCGCTTATATCATTTTAGCCAATCTGACAAGTGTGAAATGATATCTCAGAATTGTTTTAATTTGCATTTCTCTAATTGATAATGATTTAGGGCATTTAAAAAATGTGACTATATATAGCTTTGATTTCTTCCTTGAAGAACCACCTGCTCATATCCTTTGACTATTTACTAGTTGGGGATCCATCTCCCTTTTTGCAGAAATGAGGCACCATGGGCATGGAACTCTGTATATAATTGACAGACTTGGCTGATATTTTGCTTGGTCTTGATGAACAGATTCCCCACTCCATCTTTTTTATCCTTTGATGGCCTTCTAGGAGAGAGGAAAAAGGAAATGCATTCTATCTCTCAAGTTGTCTGGGTCTATGATTGCGACACTGCCAGGTCACTCCTTTGAAGTGAGCACTATCCTTTTAAAAATTGTATATCCCGGGAGAAGGACAACAAGGTTATACCCCGGTCCCTTAGGGTGAACAGGTTTATATGAGACTTTCCACCCAAACAGTAGAGGTTGGCGAAGTAGAGAAAGGTAATAAGCCCCTAGGCAGAGGTTGGGGGAAGGGCATGGAAGGAAGAGAGGGAGCTCTTCAGATAGTCCCAGAGTGACACTTTTTCTCAAGGCATCCCTGTCTTCCACACCCATCTCCCTTTCCCAAAGGGGTGCTTACTAAACCCAGGATTCTCCCTAGGAGAGCTCAGAGTAACAGGAATCAGAAAATGGTAAGCCAAGGGGACAGCACTCCATCCTAGGGTCACCAAATCCTGCCCTCAGCCTCTAGGCTGGGCAGCTTCTACTCTGTTTCCAGTCTCGAAGCACTGTTTTCTTCTTTCTTGTACCCACATCCCTAGCCCATGTAAGTCCCACCTTGGTGCAGCCCTAATCAATCCTACCTCCTACTTCATGCAAATCCCATGCTTTTGTTTTTGTCTCAGAATAAATGAATCTGGGAGAGGATCTGTTTGTTTATGTGTATGTATGTATGTATGCATGTATAGGTAGGCGTTTATGTTTGCATGTATGTGTATGGGAATGTATATGTGCATATATGAGTATGCATGTAAATAAATACATGTGCACCTGTGTATGTGTGTATCTTTTGCACGAGTACGAATGCATGAATTTGTAAGAGGACATATGTGCCTGTATCTATCGCTTCTTGAGTGTCCTTGTATCACTTCTTCTGCCCACCATGCGAACGTTTGCCTTGTGTGCATTCTCCATAAAACAATCTTTTAGGCCAGCATACGTTTGGCATTCAAACAATGTGGCCAGACCATGAGAAGTGGTCTCTCTGAAGAACTTTGGAGTTGAGTATGTGACACGAGAGATACCAGCACGGGGCCGCCCAGCGTGGGGTCCCCTCATCAAAGAAAGTGCTGTGCTCTATGAACAAAGCACGATTGAAGTAGTTTCAAAGAAATGTGAGATATGCAAATCTAGAGAATCCACCCCAAATACAGGCCACAAACATGGCTTATTTGTGTCCGACCTGAGGTAGAGCATTCTGAGCTTGTATTGGTCTGATCGGCCACAGTCAGGTACACTGTAACTTGACTCTAGCATAGTGATGTCATCTTGGTCCTCTTTGAGAATAAAGGACAAGGACCAAGTGAGTGCCAGTTTGTGTATCGTAATAATTATAAATAATATTTTAAACAATATATAAGTAAAAAATATAAATATATACAAAATATAAATAATAAATAATATAATAATAAATCATGCTTGTATAGCCCTTTTCTCACAGCCTTCTTATATCCTAGGCAATACTATAATGGATATTATCCCCTTTACAGGCAAAGAAATGAAGGTCTAGTAAAGGTAGTGTGATGTAGGAGAATGAATGCTGGACTTTGAGTTAGGAGAAACCCATATCCAGATGGGAAGCGCTTGGTAAACCTGTGCCATATAAATGTCAGTTATTATTATTGGGTGATTTTTTCAGTCACATAACTAGGAAGCCTTGGAGCTGGCATCTGAACCTCGATCTTCCGTGTATGTCTCTGTGTATGTGTCTATGTGTGTGTGTGAATGAGGCTATGTTTGTGCATGCCTACCTGTGTGTATCTACATGTCTGTGGTTTAGATGCCCAGTCAACAAAAACATTCATTTACTCAGTAAGTCTATACTGAGACCACAACTAAACCTTCCCCAGCCAAGGCCCATTCTATGTTTTATGCTGGGGTCTTCTGAATAGAAACAGGGAAAAAGAGAGACAGAGAACCTGAGTCTTCACAGAATTTATAATCTAGTTGGAGAGACAAGCTAAGTCATGATATGAGGCATAAGACAACATAAGATATGATTTTCTATTTCATATGATGCTCTAAAAAACATATCCTAACTTATTAGTGTTGGCCCCTTCCAGACAGCTCACCACTCCTACCCCTAACCCTATCCCACCCAGGGAGGTTACTCACTGATTCCATTGGTGACGCCCTAAATAAGTTAAAATGAAATCATAAATTATGTTCTGGGATCTTCCTTCAGACTCAAAAGTCTATTTTTCAGATCCCAGTCAATGACAGTAAGCCTTCATTCACTGAGGGTGAATTTGGTATCAGGAGACAGCCAAGAGTCACTCAAAAACAATCCAGTGAATGAGGTTTGGGTTAGGTTGTGGGGTACCCTTAAAAATTATTAAATGCAGTATTAAAAATTTAATATTTGACATCAACACAACCAGTTAGGTGATTGACAGTTAAGTTCATTCCAATATATCAAAGCATGCTTACTAGTTTAATCACTCCCTCTAAGATCCGCCCTCCGCCTCAGAATTTTTTTGTCTGTTCATTCTCCTTCACTTGTCCTCATTTTGAATGGAGTTAGTATGTGCTCTGTTCCTCTGCTTTTGCCTTTTTTCTACTTTAAATTCCACTTTTCCACATTAGATTGTAAGCTCTTTGAAGGCAGGGACTGTCTTTTGCCTCTTTTTTTCCTATCCCCATCAGTGCTCAGCACAGTGCCTGGCACATAGTAGGTACTCAATAAATGCTCATTGACTTTGAATTAAAAAAAAAATCTTTGCAGATTTCTCTTCATTCCTCGTAGTTGGCTGTCTTAATGAGAGTGTCTTTTTTCATCTAAAGTGATGTGACTATAAAGCAAGAAGACTTGGGTACATCTTGAACGGGCTCCATGGGATAATGAAGCAGCCCTTGAGAAGACAGTGTTGAAGGACAACTCTCCTGTGGAGAGTTTAGACAGTTCATAGGATTGTAGATTTAAAGTGGGAGGAATCTTAGAAGTCACAGAGTCCAACTGCCTTATTTTACAGATGACGAAACTGAGATTCGGACAGGTAAACTGACTTACCCAGATTCACAGAGCTAGTATCTGATGTAGGATTTGAACCCAGCTCCTCTGGACTCCCAGTCCAATGGTCCACACACCACACTGCCAATCTTATAACACCCATCTTTTTTTTGCTTGTCATGTATCAAGCACACTAAGTACAGAAGTGTGTTTAACCCCAGGAGTGTCCCTGTGTTTCTCTTTGCCTAAGTAGTGTATGTTTGTGTGGATGTAGGTGTCTGCATGAGTCTCTATCTCTGTTCACAGGTGGGCCTGTATATACATGCATACATGCATACATCTCCGTTGTTGAGTTAATGTTTTCCCTTCTGCATCAGCAGAGACACATTAACTGAACACCATTGCAGGAACGTGCCCTATCTGATCTCTGATCCTGTGACATACTAGTAGGGGGTGGGGAGTTGTGGGCAAAGAGCCCATCTCAACTCCCCAGGGCCCCTCCCTCTGGGCCCTTTCTCAGCATAGCCTGAGCCAGAATCAGTCCAAGATTAGGAAGACCCAGGAAACTTCAGGGATCCTAGAGCAAAAATCATTTTTAGGGCTTTAGGATGCCACGAAAAAAGTGGTGGAGCTGAAGTCAGATGGCTGGATCTGCCCATTTCTATTTGGATGACCTTAGGCAACACAATTCATCTTTCTGGCCTTCAGTTCCCACATCTGTAAAATGTACTAATTGCATTTGCACTATCTGCCTTACAGGAATGTGGCAAGGAAAATACTTTGTAAGCCTGAAAGTACTGTGCAAATTCTGAGCCATAATTATTAGTCCCAGGGCACTGGAGGATAACGCCTGGGTCCTCTGTCTCCCCTCAGTGCCCAGGAATGGGCCTCTTGACATAAAAGGTGTGAGCCTATGATTACACGTGACTATGCAGCGAGCAAGGAACCAGAGGGAACAGGGACCGGCTGTACTGGCAAGGACTTTTTGACTCCTATCTTCAAGATGGAAATTCCAGCTCAATAGGGAAGAGCGAGGAACTGGACTGAGGCCCTGTCTATGGAACAGGATGCCCCTGGTCACCCCTGTCTGCCATTAAAGACCCAGGCTTGGCCTCAGGGCACAGCAGATAATTTTAGGGCAAGAGTCTTCATCTTTTTTTTTTTTTTCAATCATGGACCCCCTTGGCAGTCTGGTGAAGCCTAAGGATACCTTCTCAGAATTTTTTTAAATAATTGAAGAAAATGATAAATTTCAATTAGAGGTTAATGAAAATAAGGATGTAAGTTTTTGGTTTTTCCATCCAAGTTCACAAACTCCCTGCAATCAATCCCAGTTTCAAAGGAAGGTGGGCATGGAGACAGGGGCATTGATGCTATGACCTCTCCTCACTCTCTGGCCAAACTGTACCATTCTCTCCTTGCCTTTCCCCTATCTGTTTTTCTTACTGGGCTAGACTCCTGCATTCCTGTTCTCATCTCAGCTCCAGCCTAAGGGTTATAAGCACAGGATTCAGCAAAGACCCATTGCTTTCCTCCAACTGATGCCAGGCAGTAGGAGGGCAGAAGACTTGGAGTTGGCCTTGCTAAAGCTAATTCTACCCAGATTCAAAACACACATACACATATACATTTCTTCCATTGTGTCCTTTGGATATCCTTCCCCTCCCCTTCCCTCCTCCATGCCCCCATTCTATCACTAACAAATCACTTCATATTTTTCCTTTCATGCCCCTTTATCTTCTGGAGCTCATGAAGTTGTGGGTCTTCCCCCCAGAAGATACCTGTCCCTTGCCATCCTCTCCATTATTGGTTGTACCTTCTCTCATGTGCCCAGTGGAGTAGGAGTAGTGGGCATGCTCCTTGCTCTCCACTCCTCCTTGCACACCCTCCCTCTGTCACCATCACTCAGCAAGTTTTCCTTTGAATTTCACTCTATCTGGGTCATTATTGGCTCCTAGATCATTCTCTCTCTTATCAGCTCCCACGGATTTAATTACCGTCTTCATGCTGATGATTGTCAAATCTACCTTTCCTTCCCCAACCTCTCTGCTGACCTCCAATCTTGTGTCTCCAACTGTCTTTCAGATATCTCAAATTGGACACCCAGTAGACATCTTAAACTTAATATATTCAAAATGGAACTCATTATCTTCCTCCCTAAATCCAGCCACCCCCTCTACCTTCTCTATTATTTCAGAGGGCAACAGTCCCTCAAGCTTGCAACCTAAGAGTCATCCTGGTTTCCTCACTATCTCTCACTTCTCACACCCAATCTGTTGTCAAGACCTGTTGATTTCATCTTTGCAATATCTCTCCTCTGACACTGCCACTTCTCTAGTATAGGCCTTCATCACCTCACACATCAATTACTGCAATAGCCTGCCAGTGAGTCTGCCTGCCTCAAGTCTCTCCCCACTCTAATCCATTCTCCATTCATCCACTAAAGTGATTTTTCTAAAACATGAGTCTAATCATGTCATCCTCCTACCCAGTAAACTTTAGTAGCTTCCTATTGCCTCTAGGAGCAAATACAAAATGCCCTGTTTGGCACTCAAAGCCCTTCATAACCTAGCCCCATCCCACCTTCCAGGCTTCTTACACCTTCTTCCCCAACACAGACTCTTCAATCCAGTGACACTCCTGGGTACTCCAAGAACCAGACATTCCATCTTTTGACTCTGGTCATTCTTTCTGGCTGTCCTTTACCCCTGGAATGCTCTTAGCTCCTACTACTGATCTCCTCAGCTTCCTTAAATCCTCCCTTCTCCAAGGAAGCCTTCCCTAAACCCTCTTAATTCCAGTGCCTTCCCTCTTTTAATTATTTCTTATCTATCTTATGCTTTGTACATAATTTGTTTCCATGTTTTCTCCTCCATTAGATTGTATGCTCCATGAGGGAAGAGACTGTCTTTTGCCTCTTTTTGTATCCCTACTCCTTAGCATACTGCCTGGCACAGTATGATATTAAGTATTAAGCACAGCAGGCACTTAATTTATTGATTGATTTTCTCAAAGAGCTCAGTAACCGATTCAAATTTTCCTTCCTACACTGCCCCCCACCCCCAGCCCTTGACATTTTCTAGGAGGTTTCAATACACACGTTGATGTTCTCTTAAACACCTGGTCTCCTAGTTCACCAACCTCCCCAATTCTCATGATCATCTTCATTTTATCTCATCTCTCCACAAGAATGGTCATACCCTTGGGGGCAGCTAGGTGGCACAGTGAGTAGAGCACCAGACCTGGAGTCAGGAGGACCTGAGTTCAAATCAGACCTCAGACACTTGACACACTTACTTAGCTCTGTGACCTTGGGCACTTGCCATCATCTTAACCCCAACTGCCCTGCCTTCCCCCCCCTCCAAAAAAACCAAACAAACAATGAATGGTTATACACTTGATCTCAACATCACCCACTAAAGTTCTACTTCCATAATCATGAACTCCATAATGCCTCTATCAGACTATAACCTCCTATCCTCCTGTCTTCCGTCTTTCTTTAAAGCTTTCCTCCTAAAGCTATTCTCTGTCCTTAGAATGACTTTCAATTCCTCTTCCCTTCCCAATCATAATCTTATAGGTTAACTAATTCAACTACATACTGTCCTCTGCTCCTTAATTCTTTGTCTTTTTGCCCTATTGTCATCCATGCCTTGCCAAAACCCAACCTTGGATTACCCCTTACCATCTACCTTGGCCACTCCTACTGATCTGCTTCTGAACAGTGTAGAAGAAGTCACATAACCATAGTGACTGGGTCCACTGCAAATTTGTTATCTAATGCCAACTTGACCCTCAGTGCCACAAGGCAATTCTTACTCTCCCTTAAGTGACTCTTTATCACACTCCCCATACCTCTCTTCCAAAACCTTTTCCTTTCTCCTCAAGCCTCCCGTTCCACCGTTCCTCCTTCACTCTCAACAGAGGACCTCCTCTCAAATTTTACTAAGAAAATTGAGGCCACTGTTGCCTGCCATCTTATCTATTCTACATCTCAAAACCCCTTGACATTATTACTTCTTCACCCCTCATTTGCTCCAATCTCTGATGAAATGGATCTCCTCTTCAACAAGACCATCTCCTCTGCATATAACCTCATATATACATCCTCTCCTTAACCTTCGATTTTCCCCTATCTATTGGTTCCTTCCCCAATGCCCAGATCTTCTTCATCCTTAAAAAAAGAAACAAAAATCTTAGCTGTTCCTATAATCTCATCAAATTTTGCATCGTCCATCTCATTTCTTTCGTTGCTAAACTCCTAGGGAAAAACTTTCCCCATTCATTACCTTCGCTTCCCACCCTTCTAACTACCTAACTGGCTTCTGACTTCATCACTCTGAAACTGACCTCTCCAAAATTAACAGATCTCCTGATTGCCAAATCCAATTTCCTTTTCTCAGTCCAGATCCTTCTAGATCTGTCTGTACCATTTAATTCTATTGACCACCCTCTCCTCTGAATACTCTCTTTTTTCCTAGGTTTTTGTGACACTGGCTTTTTTTCTTGGTTCTCCTCCTATGTCTACTTACTCTTCAGACTCCTTTGTTTCGTGAGAGAAATGATTACTAAATATTCAATTATTGGGGAGATCCAGGGTTTTTTCCCCTCCTATCTCCTCATTCTCCACTGGGTCAAGTCAGCATTTGAAAGATGTTGCCAATAGTGAGATTGGATTAACTTTCTCCTCAATCTTGTTCAGACCCCATCCATGTGGGGAAGCCCATTGAATTCTACTCAGGCTTGGGTTGAAGGGTAGATCCTTTGTCTAGATTGCCTGAGGCTGGGGGTGGTGAAAGGGAGAGTGATCAAAGTCACATTCCCTCAACCCCTCATTAGAATGCATCCATCCCTCATTATAATATTCATTCTTCTTAATTGTAACCAATCAGAGTCGAGTGCCACCCTCAGGAAGACCCACTCTACCAAGGGCATACAAGTGTTGAGTAGGTTCCATGAGGTGTCTTTGGCATTTGGGAGTGTCACTGACCCCTTTTATTAATTATCTGCTAAATGGATTAATTAACCAGAAATTATGTCTATCAAGCTTTTTATATGTCACGTTAATCTTCATCTATGTCTTGTCTAAGACTGTTCTATTGTTGTTCTCTCTGTAAACCTCTCTCTCGGTGATCTCATCTGTTCCCATGCATTCCATTATCATCTCTATGCAAATGACTCTAAGACCTATATGTCCAAATATATCCTCACCTGAATTCTGGCCCCCTAATCACCAACTGACTATTAGACATTTATTTTCATCTGTATGTCCCTTAGGCGATGCAAACTGCATAATAAAATGCATCATCTTTCCCCCATAGCCCACCCCCTCTTCCTGACTTCCCCATATCTGTTGAGAGCTCCTAACTTTAGAGAGGTTAATTAAGGGATTCACATTAATAAGGGACAGAACTAGGAATTTTATCCATGTCCTCTGACTCCAAATTTAGAGTTCCTTTATTATACCACACCGCCTGACTCGAAAGACTATGCTCTTCATAATAGGGGTAAACGCCTTTGACAAGCATGTCTCTGGTTTATGCTTTGATTTATATTGATGAATTAGAAGGTCATCATCAGTGTATTTCTATCTATCTAGGGGTCTTCAATCATCATCTTAACTAAGCATGAAATGCAGCTTGTTAGAGGAAAGCTTTTAAGTCTATGTTTTCCTCTACCGAAGACAAAGTGACGTTGTACTGGTGTAATCAGGAAGGAAGACCTGAGTTCAAAGCCAGCCTTAGACATTTATTAGCTATATACCTCTGAGTTGTTTGCCTCAGTTTCCTCATCTGTAAAATGGGAATAATAACAGCACCTCCCTTCCAAGGTTGTCGTGAGGATTAAATGACATATTTGTAAGTGCTATATAAGAGTTAGCTAGGATGATGATGATGATGATGATGATAATGATGACGATGGTGATGATGTCACTTTACCTTTTTCTACCTCAGCTTTCTCATCTGTAAAATGGAGGTAATAGCAAGCACCTATTTCCCAGGGTTGTTGTAAGGATAAACTGAGATAATATTTACAAAATGCTTTGCTAACCTTAAAGTACTTGCTATTATATTACCAATAAATTTTTTTTAAAAATTAATAAACACAATAAGATCTTGTATCCTCTACATTTGTCTGTCAACTGTGTGACTATAAAGATGTAGTCCGCAATAAAAAAAAGTCTACTGTGAAAGCCTTCCTACTTCTTCTCATACTTTAATCCAGCTTGTCCTCAATACACGGCTAGATCATTCTCATAAAAACTATATGGAGATGCAGAAGTGGACATATTAGTCCAAAGTAATAACAGCTAACATAATAATAGTTAACATTTATATAGCACTTACTATGTGCCAGGTGCTGTGCTAAATGTAGAGTGTTAAGAGAGCTGATAGCTATCCTCTTTATCACTTTTGGGGGGAAGGGTTATAATATCATTCGTTTTTTCCCCTTTTTATTTGTTACCTTCCCCTCCCTGAGGCACACTGATCATTTGTTGCTTTTAAAACTTTATGGTCTTCAGCCCAGATTTCTTCTGTACATACTTGACCTAAATATATATACTTGGCTTCCTGTGCATATATGGCCTATTTTCTCATATAAGATATTATGAATTGAGTATATTATGTGAATTATGAGTACATATGTGATGGTTCCATTGTCATCAATATTAAGCACAGATCACTATATAAATGCTGGCAAATCTGTTTAATTTTTTGTCAATTTGCTAGTCTCCTTCCACATTTACCTATAAATGCTCTTGAGATGATCTGACTACTAGGTTTGTCAATCTCCTTCCCTACTTTATACTGTTGCACGAGACCATCCCGTTCATAAAACCCAACATGAAACCATTCCCTTTAGTCTATTGCAAATTAGATCCCTGTGATGCTTTTGCCTGCCAAGTCCCTCCACTTGGAAAGGAGACTGTGTTGTTTCACTTTACAAAATGATTTTTCACCTTCGAATTTTAAAAAAGTAGACATTTATTAAGTACCTGGGGATATATTGATGAAATAGGATACCAAACTTGGCCTCAAAAGTTTTGCAATTTAATGGAGGGATAAGATCAAAGTAGATTGTGATAAGGACACAGAAGAAATCCAAAGAGTTCTAAGAAAATATGAGAATGGTTTCACATGACCAAATTTCAAAACACACTCTAAAACAGTATCAAAACTATATGAGCTGGTTAAAAACCAGAAAAGTTGATCGATGAAACAAATCAGACCAGCAATAACTAAAGCAAGATAACATAAGACTCAGCAAAACCCAGAAATAACTAAATCTAGCCTAGTATTTGATAAAGCCAAGAATACCAAGTCCTGGGGTAAGGACTCCATATTTGACAAAGACTTCTGGGAAAACCAGAAAGAAGTTTGGTAGAAATTAAGTTTTGATCAAATCTTACATCATGCAATACAATAAGCTCCTAATGGTTACATGACCTAAATAGAAAAGGTCTTATCATAAAAAAAATTTTTTTTAATATAGGTGAATGGAAAGTACTTTAAACAACTATGGCTAAGGGGACAATATTTAATCAAACAAAGGAATAGTGGTGATCATAGAATATGAAGTGGGTCATTTTAATTCATCAAATTTTTTTGTATGAACGTAATCTATGCTACCTGAATGAGAAAGGAAGCATTCTTTGTAGTAAATATTTATGGCAAAGAGATCTACATGTAGTAGACAGATACATAGATATCTACAGGATATATATGGAGTTGACACAAATAAATAAAAACTAAAGACTTTCCCAATAGATAAGTGGTCAAAAGTTACAGACTATTCTTGAAAGAAAAAAATGCCAACCATTAGCAATCATGTAAAAAGATGCTTCAAATCACTAATGATAAAAGAAATGCAAATTAAAATGACTCTAAAGTTGTAACTTATAGTTCATCAGATCGACAAAGATTACAAAAGAAAGAAAGGCCTCTAAAGGGAGTGGAAGCAAAAGAAATAAACCCTGAATCAGGGGTGGGGAACCTGGAGCCTTGAGGCCACATGTGGCCTTCTAGGTCCTCAAGTGCAGCCCTTTAACTGAATCTAAACTTCAGCTCAAGTTCCCTTTTATCCTATCATTGGACTTTTGCCCCATTACAATAGTGCACTGAGATTCCCAATAAGGCAGGAGGACTGATCACCCTCTCATGCTGCCAGTTTATTTCTGAATGATCACCCCTAGCCTAGGGGAAAAAAAATTCAAGGAGATAAAGGAAAGGTAGGAACACAGGTTACATGTGTATTATAGACAACTGGTTTGGTGTCTTATCCTCCCATTAGACTTAGACTGCACAAAGGCAGGGATTACATCTTATCTAAAATTTGTTTACCTGAGCATCTAGCATAGTGCCCTACACAGAGCAGATGCCAGATAAATGTTGTTGCCTCATTTCCTTTAGTCTCAATGCCTGGTTTCTTTTCATTTCTGGACATATGCATTGGAAATCAACTCAAGTCCAGGAATGTAAAGAAACTAAGCATCAAGACTGATTGATTCCCAATGCATTGGAGAGTGGGGGTGGATAGGGGAAGAAAAAGGGAAACGATAGGGACTGAAGAATAGAGCAGACAGTAAGACAAAGACGGGGTGGCAAGATAGACGGCAGGACAGAAGACAGAGGCAGAGACAAAGGCAAAGACTTTCTGTGAGTCAGAGAGCTGAGAGAATCAAGGACAGAGACTATAGTTTTTCCTCTCACATCATGACTTTCCCCATCTCAGTTTTGATATAGCTCGGATCAACATAAAAAACTAAGTGGGAATTTTAGGGAGAGTTTTGCAGAAGACGGAGATGACATCTAAAGGCCAGCAGATGACACAGAAAAAGGTTAGAAACTCAGGAATGCATAAAATATATGTATAGTATTGTATAATATCAGCCTAAATTTTACAATAAGGTATGGCAAACACCTTATACTGTAAATACCTAAATACTGTAAAAAAGAAAAAGAAAAAAATTAGACTTGTCAATTAGGAAGAGAGGGCCAAAAAACTTTACATGGATTTTCAAGATTGCAGGGATGCTGCACCCCAACCTGCTGTGATGTGGAAAGGACAACTGTATATTCCTGGGGTATGTCTCCTCAATTAATTAATTGACAACTAGGATAGAGGAAGCTCCTTCTAAATATGACATCCCGGGGCAGCTAGGTGGCGCAGTGAGTAGAGCACTGGCCCTGGAGTCAGGAGGACCTGAGTTCAAATTCGGCCTCAGACACTTGACACACTTACTAGCTGTGTGACCTTGGGCACATCACTTAACCCCAATTGCCCTGCCAAAAAGCAATCAATCAATCAATCAATAAATGAATGAATGAATGAATATAACATCCCTCTGCCCTGCTCCATGCATACACACACACACACACACACACACACACACACACACACACACAGAGCAATGGTCAGAAGCTATCCAACTGTCATTCAGGACCATAAATACCAGAGTCCCCATAAAATCAGACAAGTAATCAACCTCATTTAACAGTTGAGGAAGTTAATGTAGGTAGGTGCTCCAGACCCCAACCTAACTCCGGGTCCCTGGTGCAGTCGAAAGGATAAGAGGTGAAGGGAGTTTCCACTTGGTTGGATCCATAATTAGTCTTCTCCTCTAGGGATAACAGAATCTTCCTTAGGAGACTCAGCTCTGGGCAACAGATTAGAAGCTGCCTTTTGGCCTCCACCCTCCAAAAATGCTTAGGGAAATGCTGAGTGTTGAGATGATTGGAGGAAGGCGGGGACACAATGAGGCATAAACTCAGGCTGGGATGGCATGTAGGGGTGGGGGTGGGGTCAGGGCAGTGGCAGAAAAGACCCTACCCTGACCGCCTGCTTTCGGGTTGGCAGGTGAGGTGGAGGGGCGGGAGGGGATGCCTCTGGGAACTCAGACCCTAAATCTAGGGATGCTTAAGGCTGAAGGGTAGGAAAGTGGGGCATGAGGTTACAGCTGGAAATACTATTTGCTATCATTATGACTATCACCAATAAGTAATTGGTGCTACGGAGCAGCTAGGCAGTGCAGTAGATAGAGTGGAATCAGGAAGACTCATCTTCATGAGTTCAAATCTGATCTCAGACACTCACTAGCTGTGTGTATGACCCTGGGCAAGTCATTTAACCCTGTTTGCCTCAGTTTACTCATCTGTAGAATGAGACGGAGAAGGAAATGGCAAACCACTCCAGTATCTTTGCTAAGAAAACTCCAAATGGGGTCATGAAGAGTAGAATATGACTTAACAACATTTGGCGCTATGATTTGTCTAGCAAAAAAAAAAAAAACCCTGATAGCTCCCTATGATAATAATAATTCATATTTACATAGTCTTTAAGGTTTGCAAAATGTTTTCTTTTATTCTCATACACCTTGCAAATTGCCCAAGGGCCAGCATCTAGTAGATAAAGAAAAGTAGCTTGGGATAGTAGAAAGAATGCTGGACCTGGGGTCAAGGGCACAGTTTAAATTCTGCCTCCGATACTTGGTTGCTGTGTGACCATCTGCAAATCACCCAACTCCTGCTTATCCCAGTTTTCTCATTTGTAGAAAAGATAATACTTGCCCCACCTCCCTCAGGGGATTAATGGAAAAAGTGCTTTGAAAAGCTTGAAATACCATAAAAATGTGAGTTATTTTTACTTGTAGAATAAAATGGGTTTAGATTTCATTGCACTTTGGTGGAAGAAATTTAGGTTAGAGTTGAGGAAGAATACCCACGGGGGGAGGGAGGGATGCCCAATGCGGTGTTGTAGGAGAGCACAGGGATAGGCGGAACAGCCTCTGTGGCTCCAGGAGTCTCAGATTTGGAAGCCGAGGGGAGGGTTGGGGAGAAGTCTGACCCGTCCTTGTGTTAAAGGTACCTCATCTCTTACAGTTCACGCCCAGTTCCTTCCCCATCTAACCTGCTGCTGCTTGTTCTTTCCACCGCACCCAGGCCTCAGAGGATGTCACCAATTCTTATTTTGGGCAGCAGGAGAAAGTCTTATTTTAGTTACCTGGCATTGGTGTTGGCGGGAGGCGGGGGGCAGAGAGGGGAAAGAAGTGGAGAAGAGAAAGAGGATGAAGGGAATGATTCTGTCCAATTTGGGATGGTTTCCTGGTTTCCTTGTGTTGATTTGAGTTCTTCCTACATTTTGGAAGAGGGAAGGAAGAAAGGAATGAAGGAAGGAAAGAATGAAGGAAAGAAGGAAGTGTATCAGATTGTATGCCATCTTGGTGGGGAGGGGAGAGGAGAAGGAGGGGGAGAAAATTTGGAACCCGAGAACTTGTGGAACTGAGTATTGTAAACCAAAAATAAAAAGCAAATTAAAGAAAATTAAAAAAAAGAAGGAAAGTAAAGAGGGAGGGAGAGAGGAAGAAAGAAGGGAAGAAGGAAAGGAAAGAGGGAGGGACGACAGAAGGAAGGAAGGAAGGAAGGAAGGAAGGAAGGAAGGAAGGAAGGAAGGAAGGAAGGAAGGAAGGAAGGAAGGAAGAAAGGAAGAAAGGAAGAAAGGAAGAAAAGGAAAGGAAGAAGGCAGGAAGGAAGGAAGGAAAGGAGGGAGGGAGGAAGAAGGAAGGAAAGAAAGGAGGAAGGAAGGAAGGAAGGAAGGAAGGAAGGAAGGAAGGAAGGAGGGAGGGAGGGAGAGAAGGAGAAAAACAACACAGTAGAAAGAGCTTAGACTTGGGAATCAGAGGACTAGTTCAAATTCCACCTCTGATGCTACTTGGGAATATAACCTTGGGTAGGTTGCTTAACTTCCCCTAGGCATGCTTCCTTATCTGTAAAATGAAGGGGTCACAATAAATGGCTTGTGAGGTCCCTTGCACCTTAAATTTATGATCCTTGTATAGTTAACTGGTGCCCCTAATTTGCCCTCTTATCTTCTTGAATAATTTTCCCTGGGGTGTGGGGCCATGATTCAGAGAGAGAAAGTAGCAAAGTGGTTGCTGATAATGCTGGCACACAAGCACATACTTGCAATGGGAAAGAAGTCCATCAGCAGTGTAAAAGGGGGGTCATAATCTGCACACGGTGGCATCTGAGCTTGGTCTTTTCTTTTCCTTCCCAATGACCTTGGATTTGGGTTTCTATGCTTCCTTGAGGCAGAGGGGCTGTGGGTATAGCTATCGCTCTTTCCAGAGCTATGAATGGCCACTGGGGGAGGTGACCATTAAATAGCGCTGTGGGAGAGAACCTGATCTTGCTGCAAATGAAGATAGCATCTGTAAGGAGACATTTCCTAAGTGTCCATACTGACAGCTAGTGTGAATACCGTTGGGGTGGTAGCTGGGAGAGAGAAACTCATTTTAATCACCACCAACCTTGTAGGGTTGTAGGTTGTAGGTCCTTCGATTTTTTTTTTTTTGGTGGTTTTGGGTTTGTTTTTTTTTTTTTGGCTGGGAGAGGGCAGGGCAATTGGGGTTAAGTGACTTGCCCAAGGTCACTCAGCTAGTAAGTGTGTCAAGTGTCTGAGGCAGGATTTGAACTCAGGTCCTCCAGACTCCAGGGACGGTGCTCTACTCACTGAGCCATCTAACTGCCCCTAGGTCCTTGTTTATAGTACAAAATTCTAGAAACTAGAGACAGGCTCAGTGGGTAAGAGCTAGACCTAGAGTCAGGAAGACCCAAGTTCAAATCTGTCCTTATTAGATATATGACCTTGGGCAAGTCACTTATCCTTTTTGTGCCTCAGTTTCCTCATATGTAAAATGGAGATGAAAATAGCATCTTCCTGGCTGTGTTTACTATTTGTAAAACTATTTTGCAAACCTTAAGTACTGTATAAATGCTAGTTGTTAGTATTATGAAATGGGGTACAAGTACCTCCTTCCTTTATTGGTTTTCACAAGCTGGCTTGGTTGGGAATTGTATCGCCACCATACCTGAAGATCTAGAAGAACAATCAGGAGGAGATTTAGGATATAGCCAAAGGTGGATATCTCAGATAGGAATGCCTGATCAATAACTTTTGTTTAATTCTATGAATAATAAACTCTGTGATCTCAGTATGCTAAGTCTCTGAATTGAGGAGCAGGGTGTTCAGGAATTGAGAGACAGGAGCACAGGTAGAGTGAGGCTTATTCTTGTTTCAGACTATAGATACATATATGTATGTATACAATATATAAAAATATATTAAAATATATACACATCTGTGTATATATACACATACATATACGTACACATATGTCTACATGTGTGTATGTATGTATTTGAACAATGAAACAATTTTATCCTGCAGATTCACTTCAGAAGTTTAGGAGGGAGGGAAACAAATTTCTTTGTGCCACTGCTGAAGCCATAGGATTGACAATGGTAGGCGGGAGTATTATTGCCTGCTATAGGTTGAGTGTCCTCTGATGGCCAGGACAGATGCTACAGCTTTTTAAGAAGGCAGTCTGTGCCAGCATCATTGTCGTTGTCCTTTGTTCTCAAAAAGGACCATGATATCAGGAAGATGATGCCATGACATGCAAGTGAATTGGATTTAAGTGAGAGAGGGCTGTGCAAAATCACCATCCTCACTTTCTCCTCCAGAGTCGTCTGGGTACAGTGGCAAAATATAGATCAGGATGCCTGGAGATGGTCCCAGATGCAGTGGGAGACCTTGGCCTTTTTAAGCCAGCACCCGAGAGAAACTAATGAATGGTTACTGGACTGGTGGCTCAAGTAGAGCGCTACTTGCTGGGTAACTCAGTTACAACGCACTCCCTTGCTGGATAAATATTACAGAGGCATTCTGTCTTCCTGTAAGCTTAAGGAAGGCAGCAGTAAAGTAACATGAATAAATTTGGACTGCTTACACAAGTTTATCAAAAGAAATAATAAATCTCCTCCTGTGTTGTTGTTCAGTTGTTTCTGATCCCATTTGGGGTTTTCTTGGCAAAGATACCGGAGTGGTTTGCCATTTCCTTCTCCAGTTCATTTTGCAGATGAGGAAACTAAGGCAAACAAGGCTAAGTGTGCCCAGGGTCACACAACTTGTAAATGTCTGAGGCTAGATTTGAACTCAGGTTCTTCCTGACTGCAGGCCCGGCCTTCTCTCCACTGTGCCACCTTAAAATGACTGTTGTTGTAAGCTTAAGGAAGGCAACCATAGAGTAACATGAGTAGACTTGGACTGCTTATACAAGTTTATCAAAAGAATTAAATCTCCTCCTGTAGGAAGTTCTAAAGATAAATTCACCCTCTGCTACCATCCTTGTCCAAATCAGACCATTCTTTTACTCACTCAGTGTATCCTCAGAGCATGCTACTGTTTTTCCTTCTGCCTGCCTGTGCCTTTTACCTTCTGTCTAAAATTGAGTCCTTCCAATGTGAGTCTAGGAATGGAATGGGTTTGAAACTTAACCATACTAAAAATGGCAGCCGTACAGTCATCATTTCACATCCCAAAGCATATTAAATCCTCAACTTCTCTGTAAGGGACAGATAGGACCCAGAGAGCGCCCCCTTTTGAAGACAGAAGACTACCTCAACACTAGCCCTGTTCTAGTCCTATTTATTTCTTAGTCTTCTCCTCTCTATGCAATAAATCTCCCTACAACGTTTTCAACATTTTCATTGACGTCAACCCTCTGTTTCCTCATCTATCAACTAGGGGTTTCAAGGGTTGGATCAGATGATCACTAAGCTTCTTTTCAGCCTTAAATCCTATACATTTCTTATTCCATTTAATTACCTGCGTTGTTAACAAGCGCCTGGTGTAAGTTTATTCTCCTTATTCATACAGACTACAGCTCAGAACACTTACTGCCCTTCCCAGCCCTTAGGAAAAGGGTGAGCCAGTCAGATGGCAAACTCAGAGGCGAGAGAAAAAAGAGCCTAGCTATTCTTCTGCTCCAGCAGCTGCTTTAGTCCAAGAGGTGCTGGCCTCATAGGTCTTGCTCTCTGACATCATCACAGACTCTTACTGGTAGCGTGGATCATAGAGATCATTAAAATTCGAACTCCTTGAGAGGCGCACTTTTGTTTATGTATCCCCAGTGCTCAGTCTAGCGTCAGGCAAGTACTAACTGCTTAATGATAGGGTCTGGAGGTGGAAGAACTCAAGAGGTCATTTAGTCCAATCCCCTCCTCCCACCTTTTTTTTTTTTACAGATGAGGACGATAAAGTAGAAGAACCAGCTTGCTAAATAGAAGCATTCTCCCTACCTCCCAAACTGAGGTTTTTGTACAACTCTCTGCTTGCTTTATCTAGTTCAACTTCTCATTTGACAAAGGAGCAAAGTTAAATTCCCAGAATGCTAGATAACTCCCTGACTCAATTAAAGGTAAAACTGCTTAATCCAAAACTAAAACGCAAACAATTTTAGATTATCCAGGTCAAGGCCCCCCTTCCTCTGGGAAGATAATTGGGAAGGCCTATAAGGCTGAGCTGGGCCCAGAATGAAAACCCTCCCATCCCGGAGGGTTGGAGTAGGCTCTGACACACTCACATCCCTATTCTCAGGCCAGCTTATACAGAGCTAAGAAAGCAGAAACATTCTGAGAGATGTCCAACTCCACAGGTGGGGTCTGGGGGAAGGATATAATAACCTCTGGACACCACACCCTCCAGCAAAGGTAAATGAGTCCCTAACCTCTCAAAGTCCTTAATCTGCCCCTAGCATGAAGGATGTGTCATATGAATAGTGGGTCTCTTCTGATCCTCTCTGGGTTACTCTCCTCTCACCCTAAAACTGGGGATCTCACTGGAGAAGGTCACCCGGCCACCTGGCTCTGGGATCTGGTTGGCAAGGGGAATTTGAAGGAGGTGAAAGGTCCAAATAACCAGAGAGGTTATTTGTGATACCATGATAATGACCTGGGAACCTGAACCCTGTTTGAGGTGAATCACCCATTGCCAGGGGCTGGTTCCTCCTCAGCGTCCCATCCTGAGGCTAATTGGACAGTCATACCCACTCTCATCCTCCCTCCATCCCTCCTTACTCCCTCTCAGGGAGCCTTCCCCGCCCAAATCAAACACCATCCACTTATTTCCCAAGATCAAACCCATAAGACCACCACAACCCCCCTACTTCCACCTCACAAAGACAGGGAACTCCTAAACCCCACCTCCAGAGCCTAACATTCATAAATGTTGAAGCTGTATCAGTCATTTTTATCATCATGTTTCCTGGAGTGGAAGGCGAAGCTAGAGATTTGGGGAGTGTGTGACCAATTCTGGAGGGGGGAGTGGAGGGAACCTGACTCACCTTTCCAAAACCCTGAGATTTTCTGAGCCAGCAGAAATCCAAGGAACCAAACTAAGAATTAGGCAGCTCTGTGCTCCAAACAACAACGCCCTTCAAGGCCACCACAGAAGCTTCCTTTCTTGCCTCCACCCTCTCCTCAGCCTCCCCCAATGCCCACCACAGTTGGCCAGACCCCTCTAGTGCCTGGATAGGAGTAGCCATACTCTTTCTTTGCCTGGAAATAAGGCTAAGTATTCCACTGTACTTCCCATCAACTAACCTCAACCCTTAGGGGCCCAGCCTCTCCCTTGTTCTCTCTGCCTTGGTCCCAGCCAGGGGTGAGGAAACTTTGGCCTCGAGGCCACATGTGTGGCCTCACAGGTTCCCCACCTCTGGTCCAAGCTGACAAATCTGTGGTGGAACCAAACCAGGGTGTGTTCTAGCATAGGAAAACCAGCAGCCACCTTCATGCTCTGCACTCAAGTCCTTCTCTCATGACTCTTTGAGGTATGAGGAAGACTTCTAGGTTCTTGAAGGCTCTGCCAGTGGAACACAAGCTCTGGCAGGTCCTACTAAGATGAAAAGGCTTCAAGTGCAGACCTGGCGATAGACTGGATTATGCTTGTTGTCAGAAGATCAGAAAAACTAAAAGGAAAAAAAGTTGGACCCTGCAACTCACAAAAGCCATCTGCTTAGCACAGAAGGGGTAGGGTTTTTGTCAATGGAAGGTATGCCCACAAGGATGAAATAAGAGATTTCAAGCAAATATTGAAGTAAATGTGAGATTAATTCCTGCCTCTGCACTTTTGGCTTCCTCCTTCTTTCCCCCTTTCTACATCCTTCTCATTTTTCAAAGCCCAGCTGAAGTCCAATCCAGAATCCAGAAGCCTTCTCTAATGAGTCCAATCCACATTACTCTTCTGTTCTCTGAACTCCTCCAGAATTTAAGAGTCTGGGCCAAGAACTCTAGTGTTTGCTCACAGATTGGCTTATGTTCTCATATATCAGCTTTGCTCCTTTTTTTGGGGGGGGGGCAATCAGTATTAAGTGACTTGCCCAGGGTCACACAGCTATTAAGTATCTGAGGTCATATTTGAACTCAGATCCTCCCGCTCAATCCACTGCACCACCTAGCTGCCCCTATATGACCCTTCTTGAGCTCTGTCACCCAGTTCCTAGAAGGCTAAGCTCCCTTAGGGTTGAGAATCAAGGAATCAGGCCACATAATTCTCTCTCCCCTGGAAAGGTGAATCCCTGACCCTTGCATGCAGTGGAAGCCACTGAGTGTTTGAAGCATGAAACAGAGACAGAGCTAGTGACATTCTCTTTGTGAAGGGAGGGTAGTAGTGGTGACTCTGTCCCTGGTTAGGCTTAAGTGACCGGCTCTCATGGGTGTATCCTCCCTTCCTGTAGGCAAGTCAAGACAAGCAGGATGATGGAACAGAGAGTTTAGTGCCTGGGGAGGGAGCAGGCAGACAGGCTAGGGAATGTAAGGTAAAGGCCTGAGAAGGCCAGCTCTGACTGGCTGGTTGACTTTATCACCTCTAGGAACTAAAGACCTGTATTTCACCAGGGGGAAGGAGAAATTGCCAGGTAGAGGAAAACAAAGATGGAGGGGGCAGGGAAGCAGCCCTAGCTGAGGTCACTTATAGCCTGTAACACACAGCACCTTCATGACAAAGAGATAAATTTACCTTAGATCAAAGAAGGAAGGTATGTGTAATCTCAAACAGGAAGATTTTGGTGTCTCCATCCCCGGAAATCCAAGAGCCATTAGAAACAGTAGCTTTGATTTCCAATTAACTCATGTCTTCCTAGCACAGTGGAGAGTTCAACAGTTCATTCATGGAAAAATGTTCTGCAGCGCTCCTGTGGAAATCTTGGGAGAGCTGGCTTCTTCAGAGAAACTTGTGGAGATTACTGTCATCTTCTAGTGTTGCAGCAGCTATATTCTGGGGGCTCTAAGCTATCTTATTATAGTTACTTCTGCCATCTGTGCTCCCCTTCCTAGGAACTAGTTATGGCTACCATGGCTGCCTTCATCACTCTTCCTTTTCAAGAATCCCCAGCCTTTACAACTGCCCATTCCAAAAGCCTGCATGCCCAATTAGAATATGTGTTGGGTGACCTTACTTCTCAGCAAAGTCCATGCATGCAAAAGCTTTTGGGAGGTATAGTTCTTTCATTGAGCAAGATTTTCTTGGCCCCAAGCAGTGGGTCAAGTGCTTTTGCCTAGAGATCCATTCGAAGACACACATCTCTATATATGTGATTGTAGGTGACTATGCCAAGTGTTCAAGTGTCTGATAGTGTATCTTTGTGACCATTTGCTATGTATATGTTGGTTTTTGCATGATTCTATATGTGAATATGGGCGTGATCTGTATGTATATTTATCGAGTGTCTGAGTGTGATTGCATGTGTCTCTGCATATATTATTATCTGTGCGACCATT
This sequence comes from Phalanger gymnotis, assembly GCA_028646595.1. NCBI lineage: Eukaryota > Metazoa > Chordata > Mammalia > Diprotodontia > Phalangeridae > Phalanger > Phalanger gymnotis. The sequence goes on along the minus strand of CM053622.1, from coordinate 398,118,692 downwards.
TGTGTTTAAGTGGAATTGTGTCTCTACCTGGATATAAATGTGCAAGTTTGTCATTACAGGTGACTGTTAATGATTGTGTCTGTGTGTGAAAATCTCCCCTCCCTTAATCCTTCCTTTAAGATTTCCCAGCACACAGTGTTGTGAGGAATATATCTCCACACCCATCCACAGCCCATTATCCCTGTCAAGAAACAGACACATGCCTATGGTGTTTAACTCTTTGCTGCCTTTGCCTGTCTTTATGCTGTTTAATTATTTAGGTTGGTCTATGTACTCCCAGCTTTTGATGCCAATGGTTTTTACTCTCTGACTTTGTGGCTATGGAATGGTTAGCCAAAACCCTGGGTAATTTTAAAAAAGAATAATTTTGTTTGGCTTGAGGATGTATACCAGAATCTCTTCCTCTCTTCTTTCCTCCTTCTCTCCCTTCTTCCCTCCTTCTCTCCCTTCTTCCCTCCCTGTCTCCCTTCCTTCCTTCTTTCTTTCCTCTCTCCTCTCTTTTCCTTCCTTTCTTCCTCCCTCACTCCCTCTCTTCCTCCCTTCCTTTCTCCTTCCTCCCCCTCCCTCCCTCTCTTGAATAGTTAACAAGCATTTGTTAATGTAGCAAGCACCCTTTTCAAGCTACTCTTCCCAACCTATATTCAAAGTTTGAGGTGCCCAGAGTGGTAGCTCAGGGTTCTAGGGATAACTTGTGATGTGATGTGAGTTTATAGTATTATTGCTCATGAGTTCCCACTAGTGTGTTCTGCATTAATAATTAGTTAGCCAGACTTAATTAGCTTTTACAAAAGGTATTTACCAAGCAGTAAGAGCAATTAGTACAAAATATTCCCTCCAAACCAGGGGTAGGTGGGCTCTCCCTTTACATGCAAAAGGACTCCAAGGCAAGTGGGCTCAAGTCTCAAGCACAAAGGCAGTGAGATAAAGGTGGCAAAGGGAGGTACCTCCCACTCCTGGCTCTGGAAGTCCTTTTTTCCCCTTTTTGGAGTCCTTCTGAATTTCCCAGTGAGGCATGGCATTAGTATGTAGGAGTCGCTTCACTGGGCCAGGCTTCTCTGTTTGATGATTCTGAGGCCATTCAACTCTGGTTGTTTCTGGGACCTCTGGACTACCTGAACTCCTGAGGTCACTGCGTGGACACATCCACCTTGGAACACTGGTTCACCTAAGATCAGGAGAGAACAAGCTCCAGAGACCCAAGTAGCCATAGCCTCACATCTGCCATAGCTGTGCAGGAGATAGGTCAGCTGCTCTTCTGCCTCCTCCCACACACTAGTTCCAATTCCTTAGAATAAGAAAGCAAAGAAAATGAGAGTAATGAAGCAAGTAGTGGCCCCTTTTGCAGGCCCACTCAGTTCCATTTTAGCAAACCTGAGTCATCAGTCCATCTGGCTCCACAGCCAGTTAGAAAACTTGTCATCATCACATAGCACTGACCCCTGAATTAACCACACGTCCACTTAGGCTGAAACCAGGCAGGAATATCTTCATATGCTTTAAGGACTAGACCTCACAGTCCAGCCAACCTAATCATTAAGTACCTAAAGCCAAACTCTGTGCTAGGTACTAGAGAAACAAAAATAAAAAAGGAAATAATTCCTGCTCTGGAACTTATATTCTACTGGGAAAGACACCATGTGCATATATATGTGTGTGTATGTATATGTGTATATATATATATATATATATATACATATATATGTATTATATATAGGATTATGTTTATGTATATATATATATATATACTTGACTATGTTACCTACAGACATCCATTTCTACCATACTGATCTCCTTGGTGACACTGCAGAATACATATAAATATGGAGAATAGAGAATAAGTAAATTAACTTCTCTCTCTCTCTCTCTCTCTCTCTCTCTCTCTCTCTCTCCCCCCACCACTCCCCCTGATATAATTCTTCATTAGAACATAAGCTCCTTGAAGGCCAGGAATGTTTTGTTGCTTTTGCCCCTTTTAAAAATCCTTAGCACTTATCACAGTGTCTGGTGAATAGAAGATGTTTAAGTGCTGGAGATTAAAAAAAAAAGGCAAAAATAGTCCCTGCCCTCAAGGAGCTTACATTCCATTGGGGGATTCTGTATAAATATTTATTCCTTATGTAGTACCATACAGTGACTGATTGAGAATCAATACAAAGTAAGGAGGACTAGTTAAATAATAGTGGTTAGGAAGGGGGATATTAGAAGTTGGAGGGATCTGGAAAAGATTCTTAAAGTTGGAGTATGAGCTAGGTCTTGAAGGAAGTGAGGAATTTCTATCCAATCGACTAGTATTTATTAAGCACTCACATGTCAGGCACTGTGTTAAGCAATAGGAATAGAAGTAGTAGGAGAGTTCCTGCCCTCAAGGGTCAGAGGGTATGTCCATTGTTTGAATTCCAAGGCTGGAGTGAGGCTTCCAGATGAAACCTGGGAGGTAGAAGTGAAGTGCGAGTGTGGGGATAGCCAATGCAAAGATGGGAAGTAGAGTGCTGTGTGTGTGCGAGAAACAGAGAAGATAGTTTTGACTTGACTGCATGCTGCAAGGAGGGGAATGATGGATGGTGAGGCTGGAAAGATAGATTGAAGCTAGGTTGTTAAAAGGCTTTAAAAGCCAAGTGGAGGTGTTTATATCCTAGAGTAGGTAGAGAGCCATTGGGGTTGTTTTAATTAAATTTTTTTTAATCAATGAAAAATCTGTTTTTTCTCTTTCCTACCTTTCTTCCTCTCCTCTCCTCATTAAGAAAGTCAGAAAAAAATAAAACCCTTGAAATAAGGGTTTTATAAATAATAAATAAATAATAAAATATATAAAATATAATATATAGTATAATATATTATAGTATAGTATAATATAGTATATATATTATATATACAGCATTATATATATGATATAGTATAATATATAATAATATAAAATAAAATATATTAAAAAATAAAATAAATAATAAAACCCAGAAAAAAATAAACCATGAATAGTCAAACAAAACAAATCCTCCAAATAGCCATGTCCAAAAAATCATATGTCTTAAACTGCACTCTGACTCTCTCACCTATCTGGCACTCTGAGTCAATTGCCTCTCTATCCAGAGGTAGGAAGTATATTTCATCATGAGTCCTTTCTTTACTTTGAGATTTGAGGTCCCTTTTTGAGATTTACCCTTTTGTTTAGAATTCAACCTTCCCTTGATCTATTCTTCTAATTATTCTTCCTTTCCCTTTTCCCCTTTGGCTCCTGTTTCCTGTTGAGTGAAATGTATTTCTGTAGCCAACTGTGTAAATTCTTCCCAGTTCAGATGAGTGTGAGGTTCTTGTGTCACCCATTTCCCAACCCCTTCCTCCTTATTTGTATAGACTTCAATTTGTATATCCCAAATATGTGAGAAAATTTTCTTGTCCTTCCTTTTTCTTTTCCTCTATTCCCCTTCCCTCCCCTTCTTTTAACAGCACCAAAATATAATAAAACCATGTCCAGACCTTCTGTCTAATTGGATTCTCTCTATAACTCCAAAAAAGTTCTGAGGGGATACATATCATATCTCCATAATAAAGTATAAACAGTTTATCCTTGTTTAGTTCCTTATGGTTGCTTACTTAGGTTTGCTTTCTGATGTTTCACTTTACTCCTGGGTTTGTATTTCAAAGTTTCTATGTAGTTTTGGTCTTCTCACTAGGAATGTTCAGAACTTCTCTATGTCATTAAAGTTGCATTTTTTTCTTCTATAGTATTATACTCAATTTTGCTGGGTAAGTTAGTCTTGGGTGTAATATTTTGCTTTCTGAAATACTGTATTCAAAGTTCTCCACTCCTTTGTAGTCTTTGCTGTTAAGTCTTGGATGTTACTTACTTGTTCTTCCTTGGTACTTGAATTCTTTCTTTCTGACTGCTTGAACTAATTTTTTTAACCTGGAAGCTTTGTATTTGGACCATAATATTCCTGAGAATTTTCACTTGGGGGTTTTCTTTCAGGAACTGATTGGTGGATTCTTTCTATTTCCACTTTGCCTCGGGTTCCAAGAGATCTGGGAGGTTTTCTTTTATGATTTCTTAAAATATAATATCTAGGCTTTCTTTTTGGTAATGCCTTTCAGGTACCATGATTCTTAATTTATTTCTTCTTGATGTGTTTTCTTTCAGGAATTCTAGCTGAACTTGTGCCCAAGTTTTGTATTTCTTTGATATTTTGCTTATAGATGTTTTGGAGGCATTCTCTTCTCCTGCTTTTGTGTCTGTTTTAACAATCTGGCTAGCAGCTTCTGTGGGGGGTCCAGATCCACCCACAGTAGCACCCAGAAAGCTGCCGGACAGCCAGAAAGCCCAGGTTCTTTTGATATGCCTTAATAAGGAGAGCGAGGTTAAGAGGTTGGCAAGCTTACTTTAATTCAGCACACAAATATCATTCACCTAGTTCAGGGGGAAAAGCCAGCACCCTGAACTTCAGAACAAAATACAAGCAAATTACAAACTTCAACAGACAAACCTTGTCTGATTCAAATCCCAATACATAGTTACCAGAGTTCAACAAAGTCTCAGCATCCGGGTTTACAAGCTGGAGGGCTCCTTAGCTACAGCTTCCCAGAGCCTTAACATCAACACCGTC
>CM053622.1:398076261-398113594 GCA_028646595.1 Phalanger gymnotis | reverse complement strand
AATGTCCCACCTTAATTACTATTTCATAATAATGTTAATGTTACACCTAATAGGGGTTTGGGCCTGGGGCTTAGCACTTAGCAAGATTCAATGACAAAAGCCAAACTCTTCAAGGGCACTTGTTGAACTAAATGCTAGGGAGACATTTTTTTGCCTCATATATGACACAGTGTCTTGAGGATCCCTGTTAACATAATAACTCCTTATGGTAGGATTCCTTTTTTCTTTGCTCATTCTTCCAGTTTCTTTCTTAACTTTGAACTTTCCCAGGGCCAGGATCTGTATATTTCTGGAAGGAATGTCTAGTCTGGTCCTGCTGCTGATTTCTTGGAGAATTAAGTATTGTGTTATTATAATATTTCAGTGATAAGTCAGGCTGGAGTCCTGCAAGATTTTGGTGCTCTCAAAGTAGTCTGATCAAGGGGAAAGTCTTATTTCTGTCCTCTTGGCCTGAGTTCTATAAGTTCCTGTGGACCTGCCCCTGGTTGGAGTTCCAGTAGACTATTGCTGGACTCAGGCACTTTCAGCCGGCTGGGAAGCTCTGGTAGTTCAGAGGGACAGAACTTCAGAATCTTCTTTAGTCTGAGATTCTTGCTTTGGTTATTCCACAGTAAGCATCAGACTGAGCTGGAGGCTAGAACTGAAACCCTATTCTACTCCTGAGGTCAGAGCCACATAACTGCTGCTAACTTCTGAACTTGCTTTTAGCTCAATACACAGTCTGGAGCCTGCAAGCTTATCCCCAAATGCTGCTCCAATGCACTGGTCCTTCCTCAGTCAACTCTGGATCTGGCTATGTAGTGAATGGCAGTGTTGCCAGTTGGCACCTGTTTCTGCACCCTATTCAAGGTCAGGCCCGTCTATATTAGATAGGAGTTTTTTCTTGCTTTGATGCATAGTGTCTCCTTGTGCTAGAATGTTCCCCACAGCTTTTCCTGATTAGAAACCATACCTAGTATCCATAAGACCTACCACTCTATTATTCTCTCTATGTTGCCATGGGCTGGAAAAATGACTCACTCTGATTTTTTCTTGGATTCCTGAAGAGGACGAGGTCTAGTGCATTTTCTTGATCTGTTTGAAGAAGTTATGATGGGAAGATTGGCTGTACTTCCTCCTGCTGTTCTATCATCTTGACTCTGCTTCCTCCATATTTGATCCTAAGGAAAATCACTTTGGCATCTGTATAGGTGATGGATTGGAGTTGGGAGAGTTTTGATATAGGAGACTAATTAGATGGCCATGTTTGGGTTCCCCACCTCTGGTCCAAGCTGACAAGTCTGTGGCGGAGCCAAACCAGAGTGTGTCCTAGGCATAGGCAAAACCAGCAGCCATCTTCATGCTCTGCACTCAAGTCCTTCTCTCATGCCTCTATGAGGTATGAGGAAGACTTCTAGGTTCTTGAAGGCTCTGCCAGTGGAACACAAGCTCTGGCAGGTCCTACTAAGATGAAAAGGCTTCAAGTGCAGACCTGGCGATAGACTGTATTATAATTGTTGTCAGAAGATCAGGTAAGAGATGATAAGGGCCTGAGTTAAGGTGGTGGTTGAATGAGTAATGAGAAGCGGTTGGAGGCAAGAGATTTTGTGGAGGTGGAAATGGCAAGGTTTTTTCAATTGCTTGGATCTGTGGGTAAATGAGAGTGAAGGGTTGAGTGTAACACCAAGGTTGCAAACATGGGATCCTGGAATAATGGGAGTGCCGTCAGCAGAAATAAATGGGAGTGGGAGAAAAGAATAAGTTCTCTTTTAGTCATGTTGAGTTTGAGATGTCTTTGAATAACCACAGAGGGATAATTGATTTGAGTGTGAGCATGGCCAGGTCGCCATATCACCAATCGAGAGCAAACAGGGCTAATGATGATTATTTCTCCCTGTGTAAGAAATAGGTTCTTGTTTTTCTGTTGGGGCCTTTCAAAATGAAGAAGCCAAGAGGAAATGTCCCCTGTCCCTCTGGTGACACTGGTCCCATGCTCCCCTTCCCTAACCCCATTATTCCTTTTGACTTTGTTTATGATCAGTGACACATCTAACATGGTTGGTAACAAAATGGCGTCTCACTTTTTTTTCTCCTCCCACCATATCACTTACCCATGATGGCCTTCCAAAAAATAAAAACAAGAAAAACTCTTATTCCCCTCTGGGCAGATCAGTCTTCCTCTTCTTTACCCCTAGATTCTTATCAATCGCAATCTCAACATTGAGTAGGTACAGGGATAAGTCAGCCAAAACAACTAAAAAGATCTCAGGCTGGAGAGACAGACAGACAAAGGAAGACAGAGAGACAGCGAGAGCACTCCCAAGGATAAGGAAACTCTAGTCACAATCTACTCTGCACTGATCAGACCACATCCAGAATATTGTGTCAGTGTCACATTTTCAGAAGGATGTTGACGGGCTGGAGAGCAGAAGAGGGCAACTAGGATGGTGAATTCATGTCATGAGAGGATATGTTGGGACAGCTAGTGGATACAGCACCAGCCCTAGAGTCAAGAGGACCTGAGTTCAAATCTGGCCTCAAAAACTTAGTAGCCGTGTGACCCTGAAGAAGTCACTTAACCCTGACTGCCTCAAAGGAAAAAAAAAAAGGATATGTTGAAGGATTTGGAGAAGAGAAGACTAAGGGGAACACAGTTGGCTTCAAGTATTTTATGGGTTGTCATGTAGAAGAGGAATAAGGTTTGTTCTGCTTTCTCCCAGAGGGATAAGACACTGGGTAGAAGTTGCAAAGGGTTTTTAGGATCTATAATAACAGCTGACCTTGGTACATGATGTCCCAAAAGTTGTAGTGTAATTTTAAGCTTATATATATGAGGCTTTTATATACTTAAACTTCTACATATTATATTGTTTTTCAGTCATGTCTGACTATTTTGATCCCATTTTGGGTTTTTTTTTGGCAAAGATACTGGAATGGTTTGCCATTTCCTTCTCCAGCTCATTTTATAGATGAGGAAACTTAGGCAAACAGGATTAAGTGACTTTACCAGGGTCACACAGCTAGTATCAGAGGCCAGATTTGAACTCATGAAAACAAGTATTCCTGATTCCAAGCCCAGTGTTCTATCCACTGTGCTATCTAGCTGCCCTGATTTGTATTACACAGAGCATATCTTAACTTATGCACCTTGTATAAAGCTTTAAAGCAAAGTGCACTGCATGCATTATTTCATATATGTTTCATGACTACCCTTTGATGAGGTAGGTATGGTAGGTATCTTTAACCCAATTTTACAAATGAGGAAACTAAGGATTGGCTAATGTAAACAATTTGCCCACAATCATATGGCTAGTGTCAGAGACAGAATCTGTACATAGGTTTTCCTGACTCCAAGTCTAGCACTTGTCCATATTACATGTCCTCTCTTTTACCTAAAAGAAAATTTCCTAGCAATTACAGTTGTCCAGAAATGGAATGAGTTACCTTAAGAGGCAGGCAGTTCTCCTCACTGGAAGTCTTTAGGAAAAGGCTGTATGACCAGTATTCTGTTATGTTATAGATGGAATATGAACTCGGCTGTGGGTTGGACTAAATGCCTTTCTGGGCCCCTTATAGCTCCTTGGTTCTGAGATTCTGTGATTCTGCAACAACCAGGTGGCCATGCTGTCAAGATGATGAGGTGTCTAGAGCTGAGATGTCAAATATGTGGCTTGTGGGCCATATGGAGCCTACAATATTCCCAACAGTGGCCTGAATCACAACTGAGATGGTACAGTAAGAATGTTGTTGTTCAGTTGTTTTCAGTCATGTCTGACTCTTTGCAACCTCATTTGGCATTTTCTTGGCAAAGCTGCTGAAGTGGTTTGCCATTTCCTTCTCCAGCTTCATTTTTTTCAGATGAGGAAACTGAGGCAAATGGGGTTAAGTGACTTGTCCAGGGTCACACAGCTAATACTTTTCTGAGGCCAGACTTGAACTCAGGAAGATGAGTCTTCCTGACTCCAGGCCCAGCACTCTGCCCACTGCACCAGGGGCAACCCCTACCATAAGAATACTGGCAACAAAACATTCCTTTCACTCCATAAAACTAAGTACAGTCTTCCATAACCACAGTGTCACTAATATATAAAACTGTTGGTAAGTATTTAAAATTAAAATCCAAGAAAACATGGTAAATGTTACATTTTAAAACCAAGTCCATATGCAGCCCTCAGGCATCCTTTACACATAGTTTAGTGAACCCCTTTGCTATTTGAGTTTGACACCACTGGTCTAGAGAATATGCCTTATGAAGAATAAATGAGATTACTCTGCATGTTAAGGAAGACGCCATCATTGCTCTGAACTGTGCTTTAATTCATCCAACAAACATATTAATTGTGATAAGCACAGTAGTAGACCCTATGGGATATATAAAGGTGAATAAGATGTACTTTGGGGCAGCTAGGTGGTGCGTTGAATAGAACAGCGAGCCTAAAGTCAAGAAGATTCATCTTCATGAGCTCAAATCTGACTTCAGATACTTACTAGCTCTGTGACCTCTATGACCCTGGGAAAGTCACTTTACCCTGTTTGCCTCAGTTTCTTCATCAGTAGAAATGAATCGAAGAAGGAAATGGCAAGCCACTCCAGTATCTTTGTCAAGAAAACTCCAGATGGGGTCACAAAGAAAACGACTAACAAAAAAGAACCTGAAGATATGCTTCTTACTCAAGATGCTTAGAGTCTCCCTTGCTGTGAGTATGTTACCCACTAAGTTAGAGGAAGCTTTGTGTTGTATAAAAAGCACAGGTCTTCGAATTAGCAGATCACCAAGTCTGAATCCTTCCCAGGACACTTTCTGGCTGTGAGATCAAGTATAAGTTACTCTGTGAGCTTCAGTTTCGATGAAACTTGCTAGCATTCAATAGGATAAAAACAATGTCTTTCTTCACTGTATACTTAATGATCTAGCACTGAATTGTCAAGACGAAATCATAGCAATAATCCTCTGAGATATGGAATGAATTATGATGATTGACTGCAGCCCATCTTCAACCAGATAGGGCAGGATTAGAGCAGTCCTGCCAGGCTGAATACACATTGAAGGTAAAGATCTTTGCATAAGCGGTCCCACTTCTCACCCCTACTTCTTGGAATCTCTGGTTTCCTCAAAGCTTAGTTCAAGTGCTTCCTCCTATGTAAAGCTTGTACTGAGCCTCTTAGTCAACAATACCTTACCATTAAATTATCTCATATTTATTTTGTATAGGTCTTACATATATGTACACACATTATACATGTAGCACCCTCACTGCAGCTAACCCTCCAATTCATACTCCTAGATTTGGTCTGGGCAGGGGTAGGGGTAGGGGAACAACTACCCTCAGCCCCAAGGTCCTTTGTGGGTCTATGATCCTAAAATTACAGCTCACAAGGCCCCACTGCTGTGCTTACTTTAATAGTCAGCCAGTAGTCACGGTTAGCTTGGTGAGATGGTATTAGAAGAGTGGGGTACTATAAGAAATGGAGCAGTTAGGTGGCTCAGTGGGTAAAGTGCTGGTCCTGAAGTCAGGAGGACCTGAGTTCACTAACTGTGTGATCCTGGGTGAGTCATTTAATCTCTGCCTTAATCCACTAAAGAAGGAAATGACAACCTACTCCAGTATCCTTGCCAAGAAAATCCCATGAAATCTGATGCTGAGTGAGGGGAGCAGAACCAGGAGAACATTACAAACAATTACAGACACACGGTATCTGTGATGACTAACTTTGATAGACTTGGTTTTTCTCAGAAATACAAGGTTCAAAGACAGCTCCAAAAGACTCATGATGGAAAAAGCTATCCACATCCAGAGAAAGAATTATGGAGTCTGAATGCAGATTTAGGCAAACTATTTGCCCTCTTTTTTTCCTTCTTTTTTAGTTTTGTTTCTTCTTTCTCATGACTCATTACATTGGTTATAATTCTTCTTTACAATTTGACTATTGTGTAAATAAGTTTAATGTGAAGGCATGTGTAGAACTTATATTGGATTACATGCCATCTTGGGGGGGAGGGGAGAGGAGAGGGAGGGGGGAAAATTTGGAACTCAAAAACTTGTGGAACTGAGTGTTGTAAACTAAAAATAAAAAATAAATTTTAAAAAAAGGAATAAAAAAAGAAAAAGAAAATTCCATGAACAGTGTTGGTATGCTATGATCCACAGAGTTACAAAGAGTCAGACACGATTGAATGACTGAACAACAATAAATCATAAAAATAATAGTAACAAAATATACCCCCCTTAAATAAAATTCCCTGTTAGGAAGATTAGAAGCAGGAAGGCCAGTTAGGAAAGCATTCTAATAGTTTTGATGAAAAGTAAAGAAGACAAGCTAGGGTGGTAGCAGTGGGAACAGAAAGTTTGTGATTATAGGTGAGAATCATTAGCATCTGTTGACAGGTTAGATGGGGGTGGGGTGGGGTGAAGGAGTCATAAGAATCAAAGACAGCATCATGGTTATGTATCTGAGTGACTCAGGGATGATGGTAAAATCAAGATCCCAGGAAGACAAACAGGTTTTGAAAAGATATTTAGACATGTTGAGCTTGTGGTACAGGCAGAATAGCCAGGCAGAAACTCTAGCTGACAATTGGATATGCAGGTCTTGTGTCTAGGGCTGGAGATATAGGTTTGTGACTCACTTATATGGAGGTGATAGTTGAAGCTGTGAGAGTGGATGACATCATCAAGAGAAAGGAGAAGATAAGAGATGAAAAGACAGGAGTGGAGAGGCAAGGAGCGAAGAGAAGGGATGGGAAGGGAAGAGAAAAGAAGAGGAGAGTAGAGGAGGGGAGGGGAGGAGAGGAGAGGAGAAGAGAAGAGAAGAGAAGAGAAGAGAAGAGAAGAGAAGAGAAGAGAAGAGAAGAGAAGAGAAGAGAAGAGAAGAGAAGAGAAGAGGGAGGGGAAGGGAAAGCGGAAGGGGAAAGGGAAGGGGGAAGGGGAAGGGGAAAGGGAAAGGGAAGGGGAAGAAGGAGAAGGGGAAAGAGAAGAAAAAAGAAGGGGAAGAAGGAGGAAGGGGAAGGGGAAGAAGGAGGAAGGCAAAGGGGAAGAGGAAAAAGGGGAAGGGGAAGAAGGAGAAAGGGGAAGGGAAGGGAAAGGGAAGGAAGGGAAAGGGAAAGGAGGAGAGAGGAGGAAGGGAAAGGAGAGGAGAGGAAAAAGGAAGGGAGGAAAAGAGAAAGGAGAAGGAAAAGGAGGAGAGAAAGAGGGGACAGGATGGGAGAGAAGAGGAAAGGAGAGAGGAAGCAGAGAAGGAGCAAGTAAAAAAGTTCTGGAAGCTTTAGTAGTGCAAGTTCAAAAGGGCAATATGGAAGAAAAAAGCTCTACAAAAATCACGAGTCGTAGATTTAGAGCTGAAAGGGACCTTAGAAGCCACCAGGTCTAACCCTCTCATTTTGCAGATGAGAAAACTGCATCCAGAATGGAGGAAGTGATGGTCTCCTTCATCAGATCACAACTGGAATACTGGGTTTAGTTGTGGGCACCACAATTTAGGAAAGCCATTGCCGACATAGAAGGTCCTCAGATGATGGCATCCAGGACACTGAAAGAGCTGGAGACTATGTCATATATAATTATAAAAACCTCTTACATATATGTATTATTACATATACATATAATATCTTAATACATATACATATTATTCAATCTTTGAAACAACCCTATGACGTAGGTGCTCTTTTTACCCCCATTTTTCAAATGAGGAAACCTGGGCTCAGTGATAAATGTCTTGCCAAGGGTCACACAGCTAATAAATATCTGAGGCAAGATTTGAACTTAGGTTTTCCTGACTCCAAGTCCAGCATGCTAGATACTGTACCAGTTAATGGAACCTGGAGCTGTTTAACCTGGAGAAGAGAAGACTTAGGAAAGACTTCCTAGGGATCTTCGAGTATTTGAAGAATTACTGTGTAAAAGACGAAAAGAATTAGAAACAATAAACAGGTAGAAGTTTCAGAGGGGTACAAATATAGGCTCAACAAAAATATAAAATATCCTTTAATATTAGATAATAATACTTGGAATTGTCTACCTCCGGAAGTAGTCGATTCCTCCTCACCAGAGGTCTTCACTAGATAGCGACTTGCTGAAAATGTCTTGAAGGTGATTTCTCCTCATGTGTGGATTTGACTAGGTAGCTTTTAAGGTCTCTTCCACCTCTGAGATACAATGATTCGATGACTGGTCAGAATGTGTAGTCAGGGAAGCCAAGAGAGCAAAGAGTATCAAGAAGGATGTTGGTTTTATCCCCCCCCCCCATAATCAAATGTTGTTTGGAAGTTAAGGAAGATGAGAACTGAGAAAAGGTCATTTGACCTGGCAATTAGGAGGTAATGCATTCAGAAAGAGCAATCTTAGGACAGTGGCAGAGACAAAAGCTAATTAGTGGGTAGTAAGGAAGACAGGCAAGAATAAGTAAATGCAAAATACACTTCCTTTTCTTCTTAACATTCATTTTTTATAAGATTTTTGAGTCCCAAATTTTTCTCCCTTTTCTTCCACCCTCCTCCCTAAGACCGTAAGCAATTTGATATAGGTTATATATGTGTAATCATGCAAAACATATTTCCATATTAGTGTTATAAAGGAAGAACAGAACAAAAGGAAATAACTACGAAAAGAAAGAAAGAAAATGAAAATGGCATGCTTTGATCTGCATTTAGACTCCATCAGTTCTTTCTCTGCTTGTGGATAGCGTTTTCCATCATGAGTCTTTTGCATTTGTCTTAGATCATTGTATTGCTGAGAAGAGCTAAGCCAATCACGCAATGTTGCTGTTACTACTGTGTACAATGTTCTCCTGGTTCTCACTTCACTCAGCATCAGTTCATATAAGTCTTTCCAGGGTTTTTCTGAAATCCACTTGCTCATCATTTCTTATAGCACAATAGTATTCTATCACAATCACATACCACAACTTGTTCGGCTACTCCCCAATTGGTGGGCTTCCCCTCAATTTCTAATTCTTTCCCACAAGGTACACTTTCAAAGTGTTTGACAATAAAATGGAGGGGAAATATACAACTATACCTTGAGGGGATAGCAAGTCTTTTAAGAAAGGTCTTTCAGAGACCTTTCATAAATGAAGGAGAAAGAGTAGTTGGAGGGAGAGAGATTATAGATGCAAGAGAGAGAAAGACAACTGGACCAAAATCCAGAAGAAACAGAAAGGGGATAGGATAAAAGGCCCAAGTGAAGTGGGTCCTCTGATAATGAAGAGAAGGAGAATTCTGATGGACAATGACTCAAATTTTGAAGTAAGGAGGAAGAAAATTGAGGAAAAATTAAGTCAGATGGCACTGGTCTTTTCAGTAAAATAAAAAGCAAGGCCATCTACTAAGAACGAGGGAAAAGAGTTGAGGTTTGAGGTGATAGTAGAGTGTTTAGGACAGCTGCTATGGGGAGTGTGCTAGGGACAAAATAAAATTAATTCATTCAATGGGATAAATTACATTCAGTAGAATGTAAGCAATATAAAAGGGCATGACTACTTCATTTTTCTATTTGTACTCTCAGTGTCTGGCACAATGCCCAACATATAGTTCAGTTGTTCAGTTGTTTTTCAGTCATTTATGTCTCTTTGTGACCCCATTTGGGGTTTTCTTGGCAAAGATACTGTAGTGGTTTGCTGCTTCCTTCTCCAGCTCATTTTACAGATGAAGAAACTGAGGCAAATAGTGTTAGGTGACTTGCCTAGACACAGCTAGTATGTGTCTGAGGACAGATTTCAACTCAGGAAGAGGAGTCTTCCTGACCCCAGGCCCAGTACTCTATCCATTGTGCCACCTAGCTACCCTCGACATATAGTAGGCACTTAATGAATACTTATTGATAAACCGATAAAGTACTGTTATAGCATATAGTAGAGTGGGGAAAGTGCTATCTAGTTACTGAGCACAGGAGTAGAGCCTATCAACAGAAGTTAGAAAAGAACAAATTTCAGCTAAATGAAGGATGAATGTTCTAACCATGCAAGGATTTTTGTCATTAGAAATATCATGAGAGAAGGGTGGGAATGAACACATAACCCATTTATATGGTAATGGAAAGAATAAAGAGGAGGCTCAATAAGTATGACCAACTGATGCTGAGAATGATAAGAATGAGGATGAGGACTAATGACAAAGATGGTGTTGGTGGTAGTGTTGGGAAAGCAGAGGTGGAGACTGTAATGGTGATGACAGGAAGAAGGAGAGGAATTGGCTGAAATTATGATGATGATACAGACAGTGATCGTGACAGAGATAAGGTGGGGAGGGGAGAGAGATTGAGAATGGAGATGGGGAAAATGATAGGAATAGGTATGGGTATGGGAATAGTTACAAAGATGAAAATGGGTTTATGCAACATTGGGATAGTTAGAGGTCTGAATTTGGGTTGGAGATAGAATTAGTTATGGAGATAGGGAGATAACAGGAATGGGGATGGAGGAAGATGTTGGGATAGGGATGGAAATAGCAAGTTGTATCAGCAATTAAGGTAGGACTTTTTTTTTTACTGTTTTCTCTTTTGGAGCACTTATTTAATCAAGTGCCCTTGAAGAGTCTGGCCTTTGTTTCTTTGATTAAATCAGTAGTCTTTGATGACCTCCTTACCTCAAGGGAAAACCTAGTTTACATGGGTTTGAGTCGCATGTTCTGATGCATTTTGACCCTGAACAGGATATATAAACTCAGAGGTTGGTGTTTTTCCTTTGGGGGCTCTCACTCACTGGAAGTGTTGTGTGACTTGAAGAGACTCTGGGCAGCCATCGTTAAGAACCCCCCAGCTCGTAAAGCCAGATGTTGATGCTTCTCTGGTAACTATGAATTGTGATTTGAATAAAATAAGGTCTGTCTATTGATGTTTGTAATTTCTATTTGTATTTGCTCTGAAGTCCAGGGTGCTGGCTTTTCCTCCTGAACTAAATGAGTTATATATGTATATTTGATTAAAGTGAGATTATTAACCCTTTAAAGTTGCTTTCCTTAGTAAAGCAGATCAAAGAAATTGTTCTGGCAGCTCTTGTTGCTGGTCTTGTTGGGTCTCATACCCCAACAGCAGCTGCTAGCCACATTGTTGCATGGTGAGGGTTTTAGAGATGGTTACCAGGTTGTGAATGGGGATAGGATTTTGGAATGAGGATAGGGGTGGAGATAGGGGTAGAAATATGGTTACAAGGATGGAGATAGAGAGGGAAATAGAGACAAATTTGAGAATAAGAATGGAAATGGTTACAGGGATAGGATAAGAATGAAGGAATGGACATGAGGGGAATGAAGATGAGGAAAAAGGATGGATACAAAACTGGGAACAATGACAGTTTGATTCAATTCAACACGAATTTTATCAAGTGCCTCTGATGTACCAGTTGCTATAATGGCCCCAGGAATAAAAACACCAAACTGTCCCTACCTTCAAGGATATTATATTCCCCTTCAAGAAACAATATGTAAACTTTAAGTATAAAATATATTCAAAAGAAATACAAAGTAATTGGGGGAGGTAGATGGAACTCTGACAGTTGGGAAGAAATCAGGCAAGGCTGTAAAAGGCAGAGGTGAGAAAGGAAGCTAAAAATGGAAGACAACCTGTTCAAAGACATGGAGACAGAATATAGAATCATAGTGTCACATGTCTAGCTCTGGAGGGGACCTTAGAAGCCATCAAGTCCCACCCTTCTATTTTCAGATGAGGAAACTGAGGCACAGATAGGTTGAGTGATGTGTCCAAGGTTATATGATTAATAAATGTCAGAGGTTGGATTTGAAACCAGGGCTTCCTGACATCAAGCTGCCTCTGTAATAATCTCTTCCTCTTCAGTGCAGTAGCACTTTTTAAAATGTCTCTAATGAGTTTATCATGCATCATTTTGTATTCTTCCTCCCTATTGGGTTCTAAGTTTTATCAGGGCAGGGACCACATCTTATCTAAAATGTATAAAATTATCTAAAATGTACATTTCGCCAACCCCTCTCTCAAAATACAGTACAGTTATCCCTTCCACATCACCACTTTCCCCATTGTAGGTTTCCATATATCATGGGTAGGCACAAGAAATTAAATGGGGTATTGTATGAAAGGAGAGGAGGTTAGCACTCCCCTTGATAAGGATGGAAGAGGTCCTCCTAGTGGCCTTTACAACACATGTATGGTTAAGGCATTGCCACCTACTCGGTGGCATTTAACCATATTTTTGGGAAAATAGAAATTGAAAGAATCCACCAATCACCTCCTGAAAGAGATCCCAAAAGAAAAACTCCTAGGAATATTGTAGCCAAATTCCAGAGTTCCCAGGTCAAGGAGAAAATATTGCAAGCAGCCAGAAAGAAACGATTCACTATTGCGGAAACACAATCAGGATAACACGAGTTTTAGCAGCTTCTACATTAAGGGATCAGAGGGTTTGGAATATGATATTCCAGAGGTCAAAGGAACTAGGATTAAAACCAAGAATCACCCACCCAGTAAAACTGAGTATAATCTTTCAAGGGAAAAAATTGGCATTCAATGAAATAGAGAGCTTTCAAGCATTCTTGATGAAAAGACCAGAGCTAGAGGGCAGCTAGGTGGCACAGTGAGTAGAGCACCAGCTCTAGAGTCAGGAGGACCTGAGTTCAAATCCAACCTCAGACACTTGACACACTTACTAGCTGTGTGACCTTGGGCAAGTCACTTAACCCCAACTGCCCTGCCTTTCTCCCTCCAAAAAAAAAAATCAGAGCTAGTAGAAAATTTGACTTTCAGATACAAGGATGAAGAAAAGTATAGAAAGGTAAACAGGAAAGAGAAATCATAAGGGATTTATTAAAATTGAATTGTTTACATACCGACATGGAAAGATGATATTTGTAACTAATGAGACCTTTTTCAGTATTAGGATAGTTAGAGGGAATATAGAGAGCACACATAGGATGAGTTGAATATGAAGGGATGATATCTAAAAAATAAAATTAACGGGTGAGAGGAATGTACTGGGAGAAGGAGAAAGGGAGAGGTAGAATTGGGTAAATTATCTCACATAAAAGAGGAAAGAAAAAGCTTTTACAATGGAGGGGAAGAGGGGAGAAGTAAGAAGGAACGAGTGAACCTTCCTTCATTGGATTTGGCTTAAGGAGGGAATAACATACACATTCAATTGGATGTTAAAAATCTATCTTACCCTATAGGAAAATAGAGAGGAAGGGGGGATGATAGAAGGGAGGGCAAATGGGAGGAGGAGGTAATCAGAAGCAAACACTTTCAGGAGAGACAGAGTCAAAGGAGAGAATAGAATAAATGGGGGGGGGAGGATAGGATAGAGGTAAATATAGTTAGTCTTGCACAACATGACTATTATGGAAGTGTTTTGCATAACTATACATGTATAACCTATATTGAATTGCTTGCCTTCTCAATGAGGGTGCGTGGGGAGGGAGGAAGGGAGAGAATATGAAAGTCAAAGTTTTAAAAACAACTGTTAAAAATTGTTTTTACATGCAACTGGGAAATAAGATATACAGGCAATGGGGTATAGAAATCTATCTTGCCCTACAGGAAAATAGAAGGGAAGGGGATAAGAAAAGGGGTGGGGGTGGGGGTACATAGAAGGGAGGGCAGATTGGGGGAAGGAGTAATCAGAATGCACAGCATCTTTGGGTGGGGGGAGAGAAGAGATGGGGAAAAATTTGTAACTCCAAATCTTGTGGAAGTGAATGTTGAAAACTAAAAATAAATTAATTAATAGGAAAAAAAAAGAAATTAAATGGGAATTTTGGGGGAGTTTTGTGAAAGCTTCAGGCAACATGCAAAAGTCAGCAGAGGCTACAAAGCCTATGACCAAATATTTAATCCAAATTTTACAGAAAGGTACTGTAAACACCCCTTAAAAGAAAAAGAAAAAGAAAAAAAATTTAGACTCCTCTGGCAAGAAGAGAAGAACAAAATTTTTACACAGATTTTCCAGATTGCAGGGTGCCACACCCTTACCCCCCCACCAATGTGGAATAGATAACTATATAGTGTTTTGCAAATTGAAAATACTCACTTTTGTTTAATTGAATGTTCATACCAAAAAACATTGATTGAGGCATTAATGTCCATGTGAATGGAAGTCTCTGGTGATAGTCCTCAGGGCTCTGTGCTTAGTCCAATTCTGTTTATTTTTGTCAATGACTTGGAGGAGGACAGGATGTCATACTTTTGTAACACCCCCTCTAGGCCCACTTCCATAACTTGCACTGACGTGAGTATGTTGGATCCTTTTAGCAACAGAAGCTGCCAGGGATTTTATTAACTTTATGGGTGGCTATCCTCCTAACACTATAGGTCACGAAACCCCACAGATTTGTTTCCTTTTAAAATCAGCAAGTAAACTCAATTAGCATTTTAGAAAAGACATTCACTCAAACGGCAAGCCAAGAGTAATAGTTACAAGGGAGTCATATGTTCAGAGATGATAGCCGAGTTCATGGAAATTGACAAGATCACCAAGAGACAGAGAATGGAAAGAGCCCAGGACCAAGCCCTGGGATGCACCTACACATTAGGCACATGAATAATGATACCTTCAAAGAAGACTGAAATGGAATGGTCACAGTGGTTAGAAGAGAGCCAAGAGAGAACAACATAATGAAAACCTGGGGGAGGAAAGGCTATAGGAAAAGGCTTGAGCAACAGGCAAGAAAGGTCAAAGAAGGATCAGAACTGAGAAAAGGTAATTGAATTTAGCAGTAAAGATAACTGGTAGCTATGGAGAGAATAGTTTCTATGAAGTGACAGGGCAGGGGACCAAACTGCAAAGTGTTGAAAAGTGAGTGGGAAGTAGGAAAATGGAGGTAAGGAGTGTGGGAAGCTTTTCCCATATATTTGGCTAAAAAAGAGATGGGAGATGTAGAGCAATAGCTATAAGATGGCCACAGGGATGGATGCAGGGATGAAGAGTCATAAGAATAAGACAGTGACTGTAGCATTGACAAAGACAGGGGTGTGGATGCTATTCAGATAAAGATGGTGACGGAGATAAGTATAGGGAAGGAGGGTTTAGGGCTGATGGCAAACTAGGAAATACCCATCCTGCCTCACTCTGTCAGACCTGCTCTAACAGTGTAAATACTTTCTCTGCCTCCAGGCCTATGACTCAGTATATATCAGCAATTGCCAAAGATAAGATCAATTAGCAGTAGGATGCAGAGAAGGGGTGCTGGGCCATGCCCAAACCCATAAAAGGGACCCAGGCTAGGAACATTACAGTCATCTTTGATGTCGCCCTTTCCTCTCACCCATCCATCAGTCACCAAGTCTTGCCAGTTCTACCCCTCCCATCTTTCCTCTCTATTTCTACACAGCCACCATCCAGTCCAAGCCTCGGTTCTAATGTGGACATTTTGAAACCACAGGGGAAAAAATGTTTTGTTTTGTTTTGTTTTCTGACTTGGAATTTGGAAGAAAGTCAAAATACGCTTGATATTAATTTTTAAAGTGCTATTTCAACCCTGAAGTCAACTTGCTAGTTTAGGAACATAAAATTTCATTGTATATAACTTAGTTTACTCATTTATAAAATTGGATGTTTGGCACATTGTATTAAAATACAATTTAGGCAGATAGTAAACTGAAATTTAGAGAGCTAAGTAAATAGAGGGTTAGCCTCAAAATTAAGAAGATAGCAGTGCAAATTGAGCATTTCATACTCTGGGTCTGACACATGCTCAAGGCTCCAAGCAACTCTACAAGACTCTATGTGACTAAGGGCAGCTAAGTGGCACAGTGAGTAGAGCACCAGCCCTGGAGTCAGGAGGACCTGAGTTCAAATCCTGCCTCATACAAGTGACACACTTACTAGCTGTGTGACCTTGGGCAAGTCACTTAACCCCAATTGCCCTGCCTTCCCCCTCCAAAAAAAAAAAAGATTCTATGTGACTGATGAGTTGCCAATCTGCTTCAGTGATTAGGGCTTCCTGTTGGGAGTTCTCCACATTGATGAAATAACAAATCCAGATCAGCAAATAATAAATTTACTCATTTTATTAATTTTAAAGGTTAATTAAAATAATTTGTAATTAATTAATAATGTTAATGTAGAGGCCGAACTTCAAGACATCTCAAATCTCTTAGTTTATGAGAAGCAAATAAGCTGAGAATATAAGAAACTGTCCTCATTATAATAACACAAAGTTATTAGACTTTCTGGATTTATGTTTTCCACAGTGACAAACAGATAAGGAAAGTATGTGTTTTCAGAAAACAAGCTAAGAAAAAACTGGAGAGTAACGCCTCTAAATTCACTGAATACAACTTTTACCACGTGGAACTTTATCTATAATCAGTCTCATTTTCTGAGCTACTCTTAATAGCACCTTTTGCTTTGTGTGCTGGTGTTTTTTTTTTTTTTAAATCATTGTCACATATTTCTGTGTTTGTGTCAAAATGGACATCCACAGACAGAAAACCTTCTGTATCTTGTCCCTTCTTCATTTATTTTGTGATTCCACAGTATCACATAAGATCATTAATAATTTTTTTTTCAAAAAGCTGGGACAATTTGCTTTTTGTCCTTCGTGGATTTCATTTTTTAACTTCTTGAAATATAGCTCTGGAAAGAAAGGCTTTTAAAAAGCCCGTAGTGTTTTAAATGGAGCTACTCAACTCCACCTTAAAATCCAAATCACTCCTTCATTGAATGGCCAATGGCCCAAGCCTACTAGGCTCATTGTTTAGATTTTTGTGGCTTAGAATGAGTGTGAATAGCAACTGTTTTCTGTTTTGGCCAGAACTCTCAGGACCTTCCCCTCTCAGAATGATATCTTTGTGATGGTAAATTCAGCCATCTTTTTTTTTCTCAACTCTTACCCAGCCCTTAGTCATTGAATGGGTGTGGCCTCAGACAAACTGAGACCTGGGGAAGACTTTAGTTTAGAAAGGCCAATGTTCCCACTGCGTCCTGGGCCATAGCCATTTGTCTTGACCTTTGTCTTGCCACCCAACTCCTGTGATTCTGAAGGAGAGAAAGAGGCTGACAACTCTGCCCATTTCTATCCAATTCATGTGCAAGTTAATAGGACTTTGGTCCTTTTCAGGAAGGAAGGACTAACAAGAACAGCAACAATAAAATCATGGAATGTTAAAGCTAGAAAGGAATTCAGAGAACCAAGGAACAATAAATTCTCAGAGTCTAAAGGGACCCTAATGGAGAATCTCAATCAGCCATTATCTGAAAAAGAAATTCACTCACTCATCTGATAAAAATGGTGGGAGGGGTAGTGTGTATCTGGAGATAACTGATATATGAATAAAAGACTTTTTTAAAGGATTCCCTCTACATGGCAACTGACAAGTGGTCATTCAGTGTTTCCTTGGAAGACCATCAAGTGAAGAAGAACCAAACATCTTACAAGGGTAACCTATTTTTCCTAGTTCTACAGTCTATGACCAAGGAGAACAAGTTAATCCCTTTTCCAAATAATAGCCCTTTAAATATTTGAAGGACAGCTATTATGTCTCTCTTCAATATCTTCTCCAGGCTGAGTATGCCCAGTTCCTCTACCCTGTGACCTCTGGGTACTTTGACATCCTGGTTATGTTTTTCTGAATGTTCTCTAGCTAAATGCAACATTCTAGACACGGTCAGATCAAGACAAAGGACAATCACCTTCCTGGCCCTGGATGGGTACCATCCTTAATGATGTCTAAAATTGCATTAACATTTGGGGTTCGCTAAATTTATAATCCCTTAAAAGAGAAGTGTCCAAATTAAGGCCCCCAACACTCCTGAGGGTAGCAGGAACCAAATTAAAATGTAATTTGGAAACATTTAACAAAATAAATAAAAATCCAATTAAAATGTACTGTTAATTTGTGGCTTTCTAAATCAATACGTAGCCTGAAGGAGTTGGTTTCTCTTTTGAGTTTGATGGCATTGCTCTAAAGCACTCAGAAGTTCTTCACACAGACTTCTTTCTAGTCAACCTGTCCTTATCTTGCACAGTAATATTGAGTTGTTGAAAACAAGTGTAAGATTTTACATTTGTTTCTATTAAGTTCTATCTCATTAGATTAAGACCAGTGTTCTAGCCTGTCAAAAGAATTTTGGATCTTGACTATGGCATTCGATGTAATAGCTATCCCTGTCAGCCTTGCACCATCCATACACTTGGGAAGCACACTACCAAGGCAACATGCCATAGTGGATGAACCACTAGAATTAGAGTCAAGAAAGGCCCAGGGCTCAGCCTTCCTCTGATATTTGCTAGCTATATTAGCATGGACAGGTCATCTATAAAATGAGGGGGATTATCTTAGATGTCCTCTAGGGTCCCTTTCAGCTCCAAATCTTTGATCTTAATATCTTATGTCATTTATTCTCTGTGAATCTCAATTTCCTTATCTGTAAAACTGGGGTAATAATAACTCCGACTCCTACCTCACAGGGTTATTGCTAGATGTTTTTGTGATGCTTAAATGAGATAATGTATAACCCACATATAACCCATGACCCAGAGCATCCCAAGACTCTAGGCTCACAGAGACAAAATCCAATCATAGAAACTGACCCCAAAAAGGTATCTCTTTGGTTTGTTGCTCTTGAAAAAAAAAAAAACCTTCTTAATATACTCAGGGAATAGTTCAGAATTAGGTTCCTCCAAATGTGGACAAAGGGATTCCCAGATCCTGTACAAGCACTCAGGGTCTCAAATTCTTATCAGGTGCAGGACAGACACTGAAAAAAATGCATAAGATGTAAAAGACCCACAGAAGCCCATAATCAGTTATGGAAAAATAGATAAAGTGCTCAAAAAAAAACTTGTCAGCTCTTCCTGAAAAGTGTTTGTTATCTTAACATTTTGGTGAGTTCTTCAGTCCTATAGGATCCTACACTATTCTCCCAAGATGCATAGTACCACTCTGTAGTTTAGATTCACCTTATCCCCACCTCACAAAGATAAACATACTTTGGAGGCTACCAAATGAGCAATCCCCTTCCCATCATTTATGCACTGAGACTCAGGGATGGGGAATCTGCGGCCACATATGACTTGAGGCCACTTGAAGCTACATGTGAACTTCTAGGTCCTCAGCCTTTTGACTGAGTCCAAGTTTTATAGAACAAATACTTTTATTAAGAGGATTTGTTCTATGAAGCTTGGATTTAGTGAAAGGGCTGCATTCAAGGACCTAGAGGGCCACATGTGGCCTTGAGGCCACAGGTTCCCCACACCTGGCTCTGAGTAGTTCACTGGTTTTACTCTCCAAGTAGGCCAAATCACAGGAAACATTGAGACTATCCTCTTTGTTATCTAAAGGGCATGTTATCCTTCTCTCTCTAGAAGGTCCTTTATAACTTTGTCTAAACTGGCATGCTTCTCCTGGAAAGTTCTCAATACCCTGGCTGTTACCATGTCTTCAGCTGTCCCTGCCCAGAAACTCTTCCTTCTTGGGCCAGAAACCTAGATTTCAGCATCACAATCAGGCTGCCTGAGAATTCTCTACCTCTTCAACATGTTTCTGCCACACTTTGCCATCAACTGCTCCTGGGAGTAAGAAAATGTACATTAGTGCAATCAGTCAATCATCTTGACTCTTAATCGCCAATCATCTTGGATGGAGTCTGCTAATTAATCTTGAATTCAGTGGGGCCGTTCCAGAGCTAGTGGATAAAGCCACATTCCATGGAAAGGTGTCTTTTGGTTGTCTCCTAAGGCCCAAGCCCTATGCTTTTATCAATTTGATTGGAGAACTCATCAAATTGATCAGGAACACTTCTCATGAGCCTCTACTACATATAGAAATTACTCGTTGATTATAAAATGCTATGCAAATGTCAGCTATTATTAGCTATGCCTTTCTTGAAGTCATTGATTAAAAAAAATATGAATACAGTCCCAAGCAAAGATTTATAAGGCATTCCTGAATCGCCCAACCATTAATGACTATTTGTTGAGTTTGGCCATTTATCCAGGTCTGAAATCACCATCTCCAATTTATTCCCAGGCCATCACTCTTCCCATGGCTACATTATCCTCCCTTTCCTACCTTAGTGAACCAATTCAACTCTACATTATCCTCCACTTTCAAATCCCTCCTTTCCCCCAGGTCTTATCACCCATCATACCTAGCCAAACCTAAATCCAGGATTACTCCTACCACCAACTTCCTTTGTTCCTATTCCTGTGCTGTAGAAAAAGTAGATTGTTTCCAACACAACTGGGCCCTCACTATAGCAAGATGAACATTTTATCCCTCCCTAATCCATTCCCTATCCCACTCCCCACAACAGGGGTGTGTGTGTGTGTGTGTGTGTGTGTGTGTGTGTTCAGTCACTTTCCATAGTGTCTGACTCTTTGTGACCCCACTTGGGGTTTCCTTGGCAAAGATACTGGAATGGTTTGCCATTTCCTTCTCCAGCTCATTTTACAGATGAGGAAACTGAGGCAAACAGTGTTAAGTGACTTGCCCAGGGTCACTCAGACAGGAAGTGTCCGAGGCCAGATTTCAACTCAGGAAAGATGCCAGGCCCAGCTTTCTATCCACTGCTCCACCTAGCTGCCTAAGAAGCTGCTCTAAACCTTTTCATCTCTCCTCAAGGCTTTCACAGCACCCCCTTCTCCTCTCTTTCAGCTAAAGATGTTGCCTCATACTTCACTGAAGAAACAGAGACTATTACAACTGGACTATTATGTAAATAAGTTCAACATGAAGGTAAATGTAGAACCTACATTGGATTACATGCCGTCTTGGAGGGAAGGGGGGAGGAGAGGGAGGGAGAGAAAATTTGGAAGCCAAAACTTGTGGAACTGAGTCTTGTAAACTAAAAATAAAAAATAAACCTATGATTTAAAAAAAATAGAAATATCTTTTAAAAATAAATTTAAAGAAAAGAAAAAGAAACAGAGACTATTAGCCCAGAGCTCCCTCTTTTCCCCTTCTTCCATCTCACATCACTGAGACATCTTCCACCACTGTCTCCTACTTCACTCTGGTCTCGGATGAAGAGGGCTCCTCCTCCTCAAAGCCAACTCGTCTAAGTGTAAATCTCCCCATCTAATTTTTCAGCAGATAGCCCCACTATTATCCCAACCATCTCTTCTCTTCCACTTCCCTTGTCTCCTCGCACTTTCTACTAAATCCTCTGCAATTTGATTTTCCGTCTCATCGTTCAAATGAAACTGCCCTCTCCGAAGTTACTGGTGATCTGTTACTTGCCAAATCTAATGGCCTTTTCTCAGTCCTCATCCTGCTTGACTTCTATGTAGCATTTGACACTGTTGATCACCATCTCTTGGATCTTGTCTCTTTACTAGGTTTTTCCTCCTATCTGTTCAATCATTCCTCAGTCTTCTTTCCTGGATCTTCATCCCTGTAATCTAGTGTACCCCAACGCTCTGTCCCTGGCCCTCTTACCCTTTTTTCACCCATGTGTATAGGTTATACAATATTATTTTTTTTCCACAAGGGCCACATTTTTTACGATCATATATATACATACATATGTATATATATATTTCTATGAATGAAAATCCTTCACTCCTTGCCACCACCACCCCACATTGAGAAAGAAAGAAAAATAAAGCTGGGCCCTTTTCTTCTATATCAGATTTGTATATCTTCTATATCTATATTTGCATCATGGAACTCTTTGGCAGTGTGATGCAACCTATGGACTCTCTCAGAATAAAGTTTTTAAATGCACAAAAGAAAATATGGAGGATTGCAAAGTCAATTATGTTGAAATACAAAATATTTATTTAAAAAATATTTCAATTCCCTTTGTTAGCAACACTTGCTCTATCTTATCTCATTTGGTGACATCATCAATTTCAATGGGTCCAGCCACCATTTCTATGCACATGATTCCCAGATTTGTATGTTTAATCTCCCTCCAGAGCTACAGTCCTGTATTTTGTGCATCTCAAATTGAATGTCCTCTAGGCATCTTAAATTCAACACATCCAAAACTGAACTCATTATTTTTCCCCTCAAACCCTCCTTTCTCAATTCCCTAATGGCTGTTGAAAACACTACCATCAGGGCAGCTAGGTGGCACAGTGGATAGAGCACTGGCCCTAGAATCAGAAGGACCTGAGTTCAAATCCAGTCTATAACGCTTAGTAGCAGTGTGACCCTGGGCAAGCCACTTAACCCCAGTTGCCTCCACAAAAACCCAAACAAACAAAAGAGAACACTACAATCTTACCAGTCACCTGAGTTTGCAACTTCAGCGTCACTCTCATTCTTACTCTCCCTACATGGCCAATCCATTGCCAAATATTGTCATTTCTAACTCTACAGCATCATATACACCCCTTTCTCTCCAATCCCCCAGACAGAATCCTAGTTCAAGACCCCCATAACCTCTTGCTGGGATTACTGCAGTGCCCTTCCAGCCAATCTCCGGGACTGAAGTCTCTCCTCACAACAATGCATCCTCCATTTAGTTGCCAAGGTGACTGTTCTAAAGCATAGGTCTGACGACATCATTTACCCTGTTCAGTGAGTTCCAGTGGTTTCCTATCACCCACAAGATCAAATAGAAACTCCTCTGCTTGGCATGTAAAGCTTTTCACAATTTAACCGCTTCCTGCCTTTCCAGTCTTCTTTCCCCCACATACTCCACATCCCAGCAATTCTGTTCTATTTGTAGTTCCTCAAACATAATGCTCCATGGCCCTTTGTGCTCCCCACTCCCCACATCTGGAGTGCCCCACTGCTTTGGCTCTGCCTCCTAGTGGCTCCCTTACTGTCTTCAAGATTCAGCATAAGTCCCACCTGCTCCAAGAATGCTTTCTTCTTCTCCACCTCCCCCTATCACTACCACCCAAAGTCTCTCAGCATTTTCCCTCTCTATATATCTTATATTTACATAACAATTTGCATGCTGTCTTCCCCATTGAAATGTAAGCATCTTGAGGGCAGGGACTATGTTTTTGCCTTTCTTTGCATCCCCAGAGCTGGGCACAGTGCCTGCCTAATAGTAAGCACTTAATAAATGCTTTTTGGCTTGATTTGACTTGACTGTACCAGGTATCCCCTCTATTCCATCCTCTGACCACCTATATTATCTACGGTCTGTACCATTTGATTCAATATCCTTTGGTTGGTATTGTTATTTATATATTTCTAGCGTAGTCAAGAGACAGCTAGACACAGAGACAGAAAGAGAGACAGAGATAGAGAGAGACAGTGAAAGGAAAGAAACAGAGAAAGGCACAGATTTCAAAGTGGTGACTGGGAGGCCCCCAGAACCATAAGTATGTGGGGAGGAACCGGCACCCCAGCATAGCCACTAAGTCTCTGCACCTATACCCCCAGAGATTTAGAGGACTTCTTGGATTTTCTCCATAGTTAAACTGAGATTTCATCTGCTTCCAGGCTGTTTCTTTTAGACATCTGTATTCTATCACCTAAACTAATCTGTATAGCTTCCCCAATGCCTATTTTACTTGCTTTCTTTGATAAACATTTGCTAGCCATCTGTAATTGTCTTTTGTGTGTTAAGCCTTTGTGGGAAGAGAATTAGCTGGAGGAGATACACCTGGTCTGGGGAAGGATTATTTCCCAAACCTTCAGAGTGGCCAGGCAACATACTGAACTCCAAGAGAATCTTGCTTCTAGCCTACAAATATCTGATGTGTAATAAATGAAAACAGAGGAGTGGAATGTTCGCCCAGTCACAGCTGTCTTCCCGCTCCCCACAATTCCACGGACTCCCTGGGAGGTCGATTGAGCATTCTAGAACTCCTTATAAATCCTTGTTAGACTGGACCAGTCAAAACCTATCCATGCATAAAGCCTGTGAGATCAGTGCTTTTATTATCCCAATGTGACAGATGAGGAAACTGAGGCCAAGAGAAATAATATGACTTGCCCCTGGTCACACAGCTGTTAAGTGCTTAAAGATAGATTGAAGGCCAGTTCTTCCTGAACCCAAATCCATCATTCTAGCTACTTTGCCAGGCTGCTTGTTCACACTGACTTTCTCCCATACCATCTAAAGCAATCCAATTATTAATTTAATTATCATATGCTATGCATCTGCTATGCACAAAACATTTTGCTAAGGGAAATTGTTCCTTTTCCTCAAAGAGCTTACAATCTAACAGTTCATTTTCTCTGGGCAGATAGATGGAGCAGTGAATAGCGCCTTGCCAGGAGTCAGGAAGACCTGAGTTTAAATCCATTCACGTGTGACAAGTCACTTAACCCCTGTTTGTGTCATCCATACCTACCTTTCAGGGTTATTATTAGGATCAAATAAGATAATTGTAAAGTGTTTATCATGATGCCTGGCACATAGTAGGTGCCATATAAATGTTAGGTATTTTATTACTTAGGCCACTTGGTAAGAAATATCTTTTTTTTTTAAAGCGGTACTATAGTGGGAGATTACCCTGTCTCTCTAATCATGGTTCTACCTTGCTAACTGCGTGATGGTGGCATTAAGCAAGTAATTTTAACTCTCCATAATCCATTTTCCTTTTCCTCTAAAAGGAGGAGTTTCTATCAATTGGGAAGGGATGAACAAGGTATGATATAAGAATGTAATGGAATACTATCATGCTGTAAGAAATGATGAAGATGTTTTAAGTGAAAGCTAGGCAGACTCATATGAACTGATGCATAGTGAAGTGAGCAGAACCAGGAGAGCAATTTATACAATCACTGCAACTTTGTAAAGACAAATAACTTTGAAAGATGCAAGGTGCAATGAACAAACATGATTCCAAAGGACCAAAGACAATGTATGACATCTTCTGATGGAGAAGTGATGGACTCAAGGTGCCAATTGTGGCCTGTTTTTTTTAACATAGCCAATATGGGAATTTTTTACAAGGGTTTTATTTTTTTTTCTTTTCCAATAGGGGGTGGGAAATGGAGGGAAAGAGTGAAGAAAGAGAAGATAGATTTTCATTAATTGAAGATATTGAAAAAAACTAATTTGTAAAAGTAAAAATAAAAAGGATAAGCTTGGACTGGGGGTGGGGTGGGGGTTAGTTGTGTGACTGCTATAAAAACTGGGTTTGGAACTTTCATGGAATTCTACTTTCCAACTTAAAAGAGGCCCTCATCACAATGTTCCATATCCTCTGGGTACTTTAAGATTGTCCAGATTTCTTAAAGAGCCTCTTTGTTTTTCAGTAAATTCTCAAAGGACTCCACCCTACAAGAATTTCTATAAGACCTTTTAATTCTGTTCTTGCTTCATCTTGCAGACAGAAGCTACACTATAAGAAGCTTTCTGTCTCGTAACTCTCCTTTTACTTTTCTAAAGCTCTTTTCAAGAAGGTCCAACTTTACAATGTCAGAGAGAAGCAATTTTAAGCCATGACATTCACATCTTGTTGCGACTATTTACCCTTTATTTAGGGACAATTTGGCCTCATGGGAAAAGTACTGAATTTGGGACCAAGGAGATGTGGATTCTAATCCTGGCTCTGCCGCTAACCAGGAGAGTTATTACAAGAACATGAGAACACAAGAGAGATTTATAACCCTCCTACCCTGTGAGGTAAGCAGGGCAAATGATTCTCCCATTTGCAAAGTGCCTTACCTAGAGTGGTTTTGGAACCCAGGTCTCTTGACTGCCATGGCACCATACTAAAAGGTAGCATAACGCAGCAGGGAGAGCATTAGATTTAAAGTCAGCAGACTGGAATTCACAGCCTGGCTCCAACATTTAAGTATCAGCATTGCTAAGTGACCCAAGGTGAGTGATTTAATGTCTCAAAACCTCCTTGTAAAATGATAATAATCAGATCAGAATCTTTCCAAACTGGACTCCGTAAATCTACCTCTATTGATTAGTTTAGTCCAGGGGTGGGGAATCTTCCACCTCATGGATGTGGCCCTCTAGGTCCTCAAGTGTGGTCCTTTGATTGAATTCAAACTTCACAAAGCAAATCCCCTTAAAAAAAGGATTTGTGGATTCTGTCAAAAGGCCGAACCCAAGGACCTAGAGAGCCACATGTGGCCTTGAGGCCACAGGTTCCCTCCTTTGGTAGTTGTAGTAGCAATTTAGATTTGAAGATCTTTCTCACCCATGTGACCTGTTTATGTCACACAGGAAATCTAAGTCACATGTGGTGGGAGAAGCTTCCTGACAGGAAAAGAAAGCTATGTCACAGGAAATGTGGAGAGAGAGAGAGAGCATGAGCGAGCAGTTATGGCTGCTAATGGCTGCCATCATGATTGTTAGAACTGAACAGACTAACTTAGCTGTACTGCGAGTTTGTTTTTGGGAAGACCTCAGCCGAGGGTCGGAAAGGTTTTGGGATAGCAAGGCTCCACATTGTGATATTATGTACTGAATGTTTTACTGCTCTGATAGACTGAATAAATGGCTTGTGGGATATGATTTTCTGGCGTCTGAATAAATGGTTTACTTCTTCTACCTTCTATGTGGAAAGTCTCGTATACTTTGTGATACAGAACCACATAGGCATTTTGACAATTATCATCTACATTGTTATTATTGCCTTACTGGTACAGTAGTCTACCCCAAGATGGCCTCCCTTGTGGGTTTGAGGGGAGGAAGGGATTGGGAGGCCACCAAGTTGGGTTTTCCCAATGTGGCCCCGATGTCCATCCCTCCAGGCTGAACCAGAAAATTAACATGACAGTGAGGTCCCTGGAATTGATGCAGCTTGAAAAATCCATCCATGCCCATGTAGCCCGTTGCTATTAGAATTCTGCGATTGTTTGCCATACTCGTTGCTATTTGCCACGTGCTGTTGCTGTTTGCAGATCCTCTCCATCTCATGATCAGCCAGAAGAGGAGCTGGAGAACATGACACACAGGGAGTCCTCAACCCAATCATTCTTCCTTCTCTCAGGTTTGCTTTCTGCCTCCAGTGGGCTTTTGAGTATCCTTGCCTCTGGCATAATATAAAAAGTTAGGCTTCTGGAACCCATAATGATGTCTATTCAATTTACCTTGCCCAGGAAAGAATAGACACACATACGCAGAATCTCTCTGGAGAGGTACCAGAGGCCTCCCTGTTTCTCATTCTTTGTTTCTCTCTGTCACCTAAAATCTTTCTCCTCCTTCAGGTCATATGGAGTCAGAGTAACCCCTGTTCCTAGTGTCTTGTCCCTTTCCTTCTTGGTGAGTCCTCCCTCTGAACTGCCTCCCAACTCCCTTCATACACAAGCACATTAACCACAGGCCAGGAGGCACTCCCCTGACACCAAGCACCCTTCAAATCCGGAGTTAACCAGTACTTCTGGGATTCTCACTTTTGTGTCTATGTGAAAGCTGGGGTGGGCCTACATGTGTGTCTGCACATGTCTCCATGTCCATCCATATGAGTATATGATTGTGGCGTTCATGTCTTAGTACGCTGTATGCACGTATCTGTAAGTGCATGTGTTGAGAATCTCTGAGTAGTTGTTTGTGGGGGTATTTCCTTGCTCTCTGCCTCTACCTCTCAAGGTAGACTTGTCAGAAATGGCCTTCTCCTCCCTCCTCTTACTCCCAGCCCAGGGGGCTGAGGGGCTTTGAATCATATAGCAGATAAAGGTGAGACTTTGAGCACACTATACATAGAGGGAGGGGGGAAGAAGAATGTCCTCCCTATGCTTAATACCACGCTTGCCCTATTATTCCAATGACCAGTGGGAGGTCAGGTAGGACCACCAGAAATGTGCTCTTCTCTACAAAAAAACAGCTGTCTTGGAGTAGGACTCTCCGAAGGTAGGGACTAGTCAGATGAAAGGCATCCTAAGAGTGAAAGAATTTCAATCCAGCTTACCCAGGCAGCTCAGTTTGCTGTCCCCTCCCTCCCAACCCCAGGGAGCCCCAGGGTTTCTATCATTAGCACTGAACCTCAGCTAGGTCCTTATCTCCCTGCCCTAGGCTAGAGTTGTGCATTTAGGCAGTCACAGTACTACCACCCTCCACGCCCCCCAGCCCTCACCTGTGATGTCCCAAATGCCATCTCAGCCTCGGGGGCCTAGGGGTTGGGGGTGGGGTGGTAAGTTTCCATGGAAACAAGCATTTGTGGTGAGAGGCCCTGCAGCCCCACAGTGAGATATTCATCAGGCGCAGGATGCCAAATGTGAGTGGGGACAGAGGCAGAGAATGTTCTTTCAGTAGAAGATGGAGGATCCTGAAGAGGAGAACAGGGATAGTGTTAGACAGAGCACCCCACCTCCCACCCCCATGATCCCCAAAGCTTGGCTTCAGTAACTCAGAGATTATTTCACTTTGGAGCTCCGTGTTTCAGGCTGCCCATTGTGTGATGGGAAGAGACTTGTGGGCAGACATAAAAAGAGAGGGTTCTCCTTCAACGTTGCACAGCCCAGAGTCTAGGACAGGGTGGGAGTTTGGTAACAAAGGGACTTTTGGTCTGGGTGAGATTTTGAAAAGCACATGGGGAAGAGGAGCTGGAGAACAAGACTGAATTAGCTTCCAGAGGGAGGGCAGGCAGATAGTAAGGAGCACTATTTAGCCACAGAGATTGGGAGAAACTTGGATGGAGTACCTACCGGTCTTTCTTTGGCTCTTCCACCCTGAGAGGCTTTTAACTAAGAGGAAAACATGACCTTTCTCCTCAATTCCTATCCTTCGTGGAGGTAAGAGCTTCAATTATTATTATTATCCTATGTCCTGAGTTATTTTTTTGGAGGCAATCAGGGTTAAGTGACTTGCCCAGGGTCACATAGCTAGTAAGTGTCTGAGGCTGGATTTGAACTCAGGTCCTCCTGACTCTAGGGCTGGTGCTCTATCCACTGCACCACCCAGCTGCCCTTATATCCTGAATTATTGCCAGTAACCTCCTAATTGGTTTCCCCTCTTCAGTCTCTCTCTTCTTCAATCTGTCTTTCGCATAGCTGTCAGAGTGATATTCTTAGGTTCAAACCTGCCTCCATTACTTATATGCCTGTGTGGCATCAGACAAGTTTCTTAACCTCTCTGGGCCTCAGATTCCTCATCTCTAAAATGAAGGAGTTGGTCTAGATGACCTCTAAGGATCCTTCGAACTCAGAATCTAAGATCCTAGATGATCCTCTGCTTGAGAAACTCTAAGGTCCTTTGCAGTCCTAAATCTATGGTCCTGTGATTTTCAGCTTAAGAAACTACAGTGGCTCCCTACTACTTCTAGGAAGAACCACAGACTCCTCTGTTTGGTATTTAAAGCCCTTTGCATTCTGACTCCAGCTGTGGTGTGTATTACGCCTCTTTCACATACCCTCTGTTCTAGGCAAACGGATCAGATCTGCTGGCCATTGCCCATACACAGCTTTCCATCTTTCGCACCTCCGTGCCTTTGCAATGGCTGTCCCTCACACCTGGAATGTGCTCCTTTCTCATCTCTGCCTCTCAGGTTGCCTCAATTCTCAGGTATGCACCCCTCGCCAGGACCCCTGTTTACTACTATCACCACCACCCCCAGCTTCCTAAGAATTAGTGACTTTGGCTTTTCTGTTCTACATGACTGTACATGATTTCCCTCAGGTCTCAGCCTGGTGCCCAGAGCTCCATCTGCTCAGGGGAGGACTGAGGCCAGAGGACTCAGCACACACTGGTTTCCCACCCCCTGAAGCTACCCCATATAGTGGCAGATGGATGGGTAAGGTGGCCACCCCAAGGCTCACACTCTGTGATTATTTTTGAGGGCCAAGGATCTCGGATAAGAAGATAAAGAGGAAACTCTGAAAAACCCTGCAGGAGTACAAGAGGAGTTTTGGCTGGTGGTGCCTAGCGTTATCTCAAAGAATATAACTAAATTAGAGACTTTCATCTGCCCACTAAATCCAGGATTGCAAACCTATCCCTACACACATTTGCCATGCCCACCTTCACTTTAGATATTCTTCCCCTGGTCATAATTTAGAGCTGTTGTTCAACTAGGGTTGTTTCTCTGGGACTGCTATTACAGAATTTCAATTTAGACCTGGAAGGGACCCACAACTCATCTCCTTCATTTTATAGAGAAGGAAACCAAGTCTCAAAGAAGGTTAAACTACTTGCTTAACCTGAAGAGGCAGGATTTTTTTTCTTCACTTAACAGTATTTTATTTTTTCCAATTACATGTAAAGATAGTTTTCAACATTCACTGTTATAAGATTTTGATTTCCAAATATTTTTCTCTCTCCCTCCCTTCTCTCCTCCCTCCCCAAGACAGCATGCAATTTGATATAGGCTATATATGTACAATCACATTAAACTTATTTCTCTCTAATCAATAGTGATTTAGAGCATTTTTTTTATATGACTGTAGATAGCTTTAATTTCTTCATCTGAAAACTGCCTGTTCACATCCTTTGACCGTTTATCAATTGGGAAATGACTTTTATTATTATAAATTTGACTTAGTTCTCTATATATTTTTGTAACAACAATGTTACTAGCAGCTACTATGGAGGTATAAGACTGACAATACCAGCACACAGGAGGGCTGCTAGCACAGATTCTTTGATCTACTTTTCTGAAGTAAAGTGACTTAAAGGGGTTTATGATCTCACTTTAATTAAACATACATATATCATTCACTTAGTTCAGGGGGAAAAGTCAGTATCCTGAACTTCAGAGAAAACACAAACAGAAATTACACAGAAAGTATATAAACAGAGCAAATAACACAGATCAGCAGACAGGGCTTCTCACTGTCTGTCCATAGTAATACATACATAGTTACCAGAGAGAGAAGCACCAACATCTGGGTTTTCAAAGCCAGGGGGTTCCAGAGGCTACCCAGAGTCTCATCTGGTCAAAGCATATGAACACTCTTCCAATGAGTGAGCCCCAAAGCAAAATGCTAACCTCAGAGTATATATACACTTCTTCAGGGTCAGAGGGCATCACAACCATGTGACTCAAACTCATGTGACTTAGGCTTTCTTGTGACTTAAGCAGGTCATCAAAGACTCTTGATTCAATCAAAGGCACTTGATTGCCTTAGTGCTGAGAAGCACTCCAAAAGAAAAAACAGCAAAAAGTCCCACTTTGCTTGCCATTACAATTTTAGAAATGAGGCCTTTATCAGAAACGTTGGCAGTAAAAATTGTTTCCGAGCTTTCTTCTTTCCTTCTGATCTTGGTTGCATTGGCTTTGTTCGTACAAAACCTTTTTAATTTAATGTAATCAAAATGATCCATTTTGCATTTCATAATATTCTCTATCTCTTATTTAATGGTCATAAATTCTTCCCTTTTCCACAGAAGAGGCAGGATTTTGAACTCATGTCCTCTGAATCCAACTCCGGAATTCTTTTTACTGTATTTCCTTTTCTTCTTTTTTCCTCAGCCAGGTAGGAGAGGTTTAGGAGTGTAGATGAGCACAAGCACTACCCTTCCTTCAGGGAGGCCTTCTTCTCTCCTGAAAAAGTTGGTTCTTATTCCAGTGGAAGAAAATGAAACTCAATTCCTCTCTGCCTGGTGCCTAGGTGGGCAGGACTGGCTAGGGAGACCATCTAGCCATAACTTCAGCCCCACTAAGAAAGGAGGGAAGAAATCCTATTCTACACACACTCCCCACTTCTGCTACCTGGCTGAGGAGAATAGGGACAGGAGCAGTGACAATAAGAGGGTGCATATAACACAAAGAAACCTAGATAAAGTATAAGCTTGGAAAAATGGCTAAAACAAATTGACTCTCTAAATCAAGGGTCGTGGATCCCATTCCTCTTACCACCCCAAAGGTGGAGAGAGGGCATAATGAAAAGCCCAGGTCCCCAAATCCCCAAGGTCTTCCAGGTTCTCCAGGCCAGAAGAGGGGCCATCCTAAATAGAAAGATGCATAGGATTGCCTCGGGAGGTGTCTCTCCCTTCCCTTCTCTCAGCTATTTCTTCTCTGCCTTCCCAGCTTAGAGACTTCTCCCCCTCAAACCCCAAATCACTCACCACCAAAAAAGGTTTCCTGCCATCTCTGCTGTCTGATTTTCCTCAAATAACTATAATACAAGAGAGAGTGTGGTAAGGTATATGAAGTAAGAGGCAAAGAATGCCACAGGAATGCACAGGAAGAGAGATCACTGAAAGCTGGAGCTTCCCCTACTCCCGAATATATGGCTACCTTGATTGAAAGTCTGCAGGATTTGAAGTCAGAGGTGCTGAGTTCAAATTCAGATTCAGTTATCTCATCTATAAAATGAGGGTATTAGACTTTCTGATCTGTAAGATGCCTTCCAACACTAAAAACCCATGATCTATAATCCTATGGTAGAGGTGTGATTTGAGAACGGTAGGATTTTGATAAGTGTTAAGAAGTATTTATGCAGAGGATGGCATTCTGGCCCCCTCCTATGTAGTGTGCAAACCCATGAATCTCTCTCCCTTTCCCACCAAAACAAAACAAAACAAAACAAACCTACAACACATGCAAAATTTAGCCTCATTTGGGCTCTGGTTGAACTTGATATATGTGTGTGTGTGTGCTATGTATGTATATGTCTGTCCCCCCCCGCCCCGAAAACCTAATCAATGGAGAGAATTGGAGTAAATGTAAAGAGAAAGGAAGAAGAGGAAGAGAGAAAAAGGCTGATGAGCAAGGATACAGAGGGAGAGAGAGAGAAAAAAAAAAGGAAGGCATAGAAGAAAAATGTGAGAAAAGAAAAAAAAGGAGGGAAAGAAAAAGGAGGGAGAGGGAGGGAAGAAATAGGGAAAGATGGAGGTAGGGAGGAATGAAAGCAGGAGAGAGAAGAGGGAATAGAAAAGAAAGGAGAGAGAAGGACATAGGTAAGAAGGGGACTAGAGAGAAAAATTTGGTTTGGGTAGACTAAGGGAAGAAAAGGGAGGGGAGATGAAGGAAGCAGAAGGGTGCTACGAGCCCCTCCCAAACCACTACAAAGTCTCTTTGTTTTTGGCTCCTCCTTTGCCCTCCCCTTCTCCTTCTCCCAAACGGATTCTACAATAAAGCCAGATTCATTATGGCCCTTGGGCATCAGAGAAATAGACTAAGAAAGACTGGACTGTGTCCCTTTCCAGCAGATCAAGCAGCACTCATACCACCCCTTTCCTTAGGATTCCCCACCCCACCCCAACTTCCTTCTATATTATATACCTACTGGGTTACTGCTGGATTCTCTCATCGCTGGACAGTAGCCACACCTTCTAAGCTCCCTAAATACAGAATCATTCAATTACCAGCTGTACTCCGAGCCAGGCTTTCCATTTATAGCATTCTAGGATTCCATGAGGCTTTATGGTTGATGGGGTGGTGGAAATGGGCTTTAAAGTCTTGTGGGGAGGAAATTAGTAGTTTGATGGGTGTCTCCCAAAGTGACTCTCTCAGCATGAGGTCTAAGAACTCACTCAAGGTGGAAATATGCATAGTATGATCTTACATATGTGTGTATGAGTGTATTGTGTACATATGTGTTTATGTATAGATATCTGTGTATATATGTACATGTATCTATATATATATGCATGTACATATACACATACACATATATATATATATCCTTCTTGGGGGAGGGGAAAAGTAAAGTTTAAAAGTACACAGCAAAGAACAAAAGAAAACCTAGAAGGAAGCAAAGAAAAGCTGGGTAACTTTGAAAACAATTTATAGTATTTATTATATAGGTTTTCTTGAAATGGAAATTTATTGTTTTCTGTTGAATCCTCTCTTGTGTTCTGCTATGTAAGGAAAGTGTTCTTTTTTTCTTCTCTCAGAATAAAAAATTAGCAGCAATAACAACAACAATAACAACAAAAAAGGACTCACTCAATCCACTCTCAACCTTTGCCTTTCACACTCCCTTTACTGTGGCTATTCCCCTTCTGATGGCCCAGGTGATTCATAGCTTTCACTCTCTCCTACTGCTACCCCCTTCCCAGGGCTCAGACCTAGGAATGCCCATCCTGCTTCTCCCCTCTCCTCTTCAGGAGTAAGGTAGCCACAGCCACACTCACTTAAACCAAACTTCTAAATATAATGAAAAAAAAACTCCCTCTTGGCATAAGGAGGAACGGGGCTAGATTCAATTCAGACAGATATCATAGTGCTACAGAGACACAGAGGTCCGTTACCCTGATGCACCCAGGACATACTTCCTAAAGGAATCATTCAGGAACACTCTCAGGGACCTTTTAGGGCTGGCATCTGGTTAGCTCCTGAGGTTTGCCCATCTCAGCTGAGAACCTCTTCTTCCAGGCTCTCAAAGTCATCTGGATTTGTGTGGTTGTTCTGTCCCTACACTGGCACAGGGCAGTCATTTTAATTAAAGTAATACTATTATAGATTATTGCATAAAATGCTGAGAATGTAAAAATAGAAGACAAGATAGTAGATAGGTAGATGACAAGCATTTTTAATTTTTTTTATTAATTTTTGGCAAGGCAACCCCCATTAAGTGACTTGCCCAGGGGCACACAGGCACATTTGAATTCAGGCCCTCCTGACTCCAGGGCTGGTACGCTATCTAATGCACCACCTAACTGCCCCATGACAAGCATTTATTAAGGGCTTGCAATGTATCAGGCATTGTACTAAACACTAGAGATTCAACTACAGGCAAAAAAAAAAGATGATCCTTGCCCTCAAGGAGCTTCCATTCTAACTGAGGAACAAAACACATAAAAGGGAGCTGAAAAGTAGATGGAGCAAGTGGGGAGAAGGGACCTGAGCCAGGGCAATATGTAGAAGTTTCTCAAGTTGGAAGCACAGCTGGGAGGGGAAGGAGAGTGGCCAGCCTGGGCCCCTCTCCAAAATGTAGCCCATGGAAGGTACCCATCAATGGGAGATGACTGAACGGGGAGGGATGTTCCAGGGTGAATAGGCTCCGGGTGTTGAGGAAAAGTCAAGGGTGAGAAGTCCAGAGAGTCAGAAGCACAAATGGGGGGAAGAAAACCCAGTCTCTGCTCTTAAGGAGCTTACAAACTTGTGGAGAAATCAGACATATACACAAATGACTGTAATACGTATTAAAATCTGTTAAGTCCACAAGAGAGACTGCCCACTGCAAGTGGAAAAAAAGGATGGCCTTGAAGTCAGGAAGAGCCGGCTTCTAGTCCAGTTTCTGCTGTCTGAGAATGGGCAGTTCATTTAACTTCTAGGTGCCCTGAGCAATTCTCTAAGACTATTGTTAAAGAGGAGTTGCTGGTCTGTATCAGCAGAGAAAGTTTCCACACCTGGACTTCCCCACGTTTGATGAATCACTGGCCAGATCAAAAAAGGCTAGGAGAAGATCAATAAAGAGGGATTAGAGGCTTGAAGAAGGAGCCATTAAGAAGGGCTTCATGGAGGAGGAGGCATTTAAATTGGTTCTGGAAGGACAAGCAAGATTTTAATAAAAAGATTTTTAATTTTAATTAATTAAAATTTAGTAAAAGAAAATCCATTCTAAGAAGAGGGAATCCATGGAGGGATCAGAATGAGCTCAGGAAATAAGGAGTCTGCTTGGGCAGAAGTACATTTGTAGAGTATCTAATGAGGAATAATGTGAGATAAGCCTGAAAAAGTAAATTAGAATCAGATCGTGAAGGGCCTTGAATGCCAAATTAAAGAGTTGTATTTTATCATAGACAATAGGGAGTCACTGATATTTTTTGAGGAGAGGAGTGAAATGATTAAAGCTGTAAATTAGGAAGATTTCTTTAGCAGTTGAATGATAGCCCGAAGGGAGCAAAGACTAGAAGTAAGGGAACTAGTTAACAGGCTATGATAATAACCAGTCAAGGCTGGGAATAACAAGGAAGGGATATTTTTGAGGTAAGAGTGACAGCCTTCTTGGCAATAGGCCCTGTGCCTGTGTGATGAAACTATGCTCTCTGGGTTAGGTCCTCTCACCTTCTACCCAGCAGGATTCTCCAGCTCTGGATGCTAAAGCAATCTTCTCTTTCTTTGCTGTCCCAGTCTCCTAGGACCAGGAATTCATCAGTCTCCCCTGATGACTCTCTTAAGATACCCATGATCACTTGCCAACTACCATGGCCTTCGGAACCAAAAACTCTTCACCCTGACATTTAAGAGTCCCTAAGCAGTGATTTCTAACCTTTATTATATAACAATCTCTGCATTTCAAATTTAAATTTTTTTATTCTGCACTTAATAAACACCAAAAAAGAAAGTATTTTTATATACAAAGTAGAATATAAAAAGAGGATTGCAGATGAAACTACAAATATCTATTATGTACAACTGGCCTTTTTTTAAAAGCATATGATAAATTGAATGTAACTTTCAGGGTTTTTTTTAATTACTTTATAACACCAAAAAGCAGCATTCCCATATACAAAGTAGAACATAAAAAAGAGGATTACATGTGAAATCATGAATTTCTATTATGTATAGCTTTTTGAAAGTATATAATAAATTCAACCTGTTATTTTCAAAATTATACTGCTTACTTGTATTTCCTTCTAAATTTCCTTTTCTTTGGTGAAAGTTGTTAAGTTTCTCAGTGACTTTATTTCCTTCTCTTTTTTTGGTAATACTATTGCTAGGGTCCATTCCCCCCCGCCCCTCCCCGCACACTATTAGAGAAAAGAAAATCACAATTCTTATAACAAAAAAACATAGTCAAGAAAAACAAATCTATACATTTACCAATGTTCAAAAATTTTGATTCATCCTACACCTTGCCTCTATCAGTCAGGGGAGGTGGGCAACATGGTTCATCACCAGTCCTTTGGTGTCATGGTGGGCCATTGCATTGATTAAAGCTCTTAAGTCTTTCAGTTGTTTTCCTTTACAATGTTGTTACTGTGTAGGTTGTTCTGGTTCTGCTCACCGACTCTGCATCAGTTCATACAAGTCTTCCCAGTTTTCTCTGAAACGGTCCCTTTTGTTCTTTTTTATAATACAGTAATTAATGTACATTACATTTGAATGCCATAATTGACTTAGCCATTCCCCAGTTGATGGGTACCCCCGCCCCATTTTTCCAGTTCTTGGCTACAACAAAAAGAGCTGCTATAAATATTTTTGTACATATAAGTCCTATTCTTCTTTCTTTGATCTTTTTGGGATAAAGGCCTAGTAAGTAATATCACTAGGCCAAAGGTGTGCATACTTTAGTGACTTTTGGAATATAGCTCCAGATAGTTCTCCAAAATGGTTGGACCAATTCACAGCTCTACCAGTAGTTTGTTAGTGTATCTGTCTTCTCACAGACCCTCCAGCAATTGCCATTTTCCTTTACCATCACCTTTGTCAATTTGATGGGTGAGCAACAGAGCCTAAGGTAGGTCCTTGAGGGTAGTTTGTGCAAGTCATCAGCAAAGGCTGATGGGC
This sequence comes from Phalanger gymnotis, assembly GCA_028646595.1. NCBI lineage: Eukaryota > Metazoa > Chordata > Mammalia > Diprotodontia > Phalangeridae > Phalanger > Phalanger gymnotis. The sequence continues at coordinate 398,076,498 of CM053622.1, read as the reverse complement.
TTCTGGTCCTACAGCAAAGAAAGAGGTGTTTAACACCCAGAGCTGGAGAATCCTCTGTATTGGGGATCAAGATGGGCTCTTAGCACTTATTCAACCAAGTGCCCTTGAAGAGTTTGGCCTTTGTTTCCTTTGATTAATTCAGTGTCTTTGAATCTTATTAGGTGCTAAGCCCCAGGCCCAAACCCCTATCTATTAGGTGCTTAAACCTATGTGGCTGTGAATTGGTAACTAAGGTGA
>CM053622.1:398018165-398058459 GCA_028646595.1 Phalanger gymnotis | reverse complement strand
TCTATGTTCGAGGCTTGGGCGGATGCACTGCCACACCAGCACTCCTCCTTCCCCAAGAACCCCCAATCCAGACTGGACTTAGATCTTCAGCAGGCTCTTCACTCCTGCTCTGATCAGCCACTTAATTCCTCCCACCAGGTGGGCCTGGGGCAGGAAGCAACTGCAGCTGTAGTTTTGTAGCTGCCCCACCTCCACAGCCCCTGAGGCAGTGGCCAAACCCCGAACTCCTTTTTAAGCACAGTCCCCAGCAGCTTTTCCCACTAACCTTCTCTGTTGTCTTTGGTGTTTGTGGGTTGAGAAGTCTGGTAACTGCTGCAGCTCACTGATTCAGGGTGCTAGGGCATGCTCTACCCAGCTCCTGCTCTGGTCGGTCTCCGCTGCCCACACTGGGCTGTGCTCCTCTCCACTCCACTCCCAGCTCTGTGTGGGATAGACCTTACCCAGAGACCATCCAGGCTGTCCTGAGCTAGAGCCCTGCTTCCCTCCACCACTTCGTGGGCTCTGCAGTTCTTCTCTGTTGTCTTTGGTGTCTGTGGGTTGAGAAGTCTAATAACTGCCACAGCTCACTGACTCAGAGTGCTAGGGCACTCTCTGCCCGGCTCCTGGTCTGGCTGGTCCACGCCGCCCACGCTGGGCTCTGCTCCGCTCCCAACTCCGTGCACAAAAGACCTTACCCAGAGACCATCCAGGCTGTCCTGAGCTGGCGCCCTGCTTCCCTCTGCTATTTTGTGTGTCCTGCAGCTCTAGAATTGGTTCAGAGCCAATTTTTTTATAGGCTTTTGGAGGGACTTGGCAGGGGAGCTCACACCAGTCCCTGCTTTCCAGCTGCCATCTTGGCTCCGCCCCCAGGGTCATAGACTCTTGATCATTATGAGTCCATAACAGTCCAAGACTAACCAGTTGTGATCTTCACCCTCTCTTCCCAGCGGCACTCATACGATACACAGATGGGAATCTGACAGTAACCGGACCCAAGGCAACTGCAGGCATCTTTGCTACTTACCCTGCTGACCACATGACTTTGTGGAGGGGATTCATAGATGAGGTCAGTGGTGAGTGAGGGGCTCAGAATTTAGGTGGGGAAATGAGAGGGTGGGGCAGGAACCTTCAAGGGCTGTGGGAGGAGTTGAAGGGCCCTCCTAGACAACTTTCATACATATGAAATATAGGGGTCTTCTGGACCCAGAGAACCCTGCCAGTGTTCTCTATTATGTTAGTTATATCCGAGGATGGGGTCTGGGAAGAGGGAAGGTATTTCAGACGAAGGCTGAACACTTCAGTTTTCCTCAAACCAAATCTGCCAAAGTAGAGGGCCAACTCTAACCCTTCCCCCAGCCCCCCTGAACACGTGAGCAGAGGCAGTACTGCTGTCCACTGAGCAGGATTGTCTCTATGTAAAGGCAAAGAAGGTATATAATCTGAGGAGGCCCAAGAAGGCCCCTGGCCCTGAAATATCTCATTCACTTATTTGCTTATTCACCATAATAAAAATTCTTTCATTAGTTTCATTCATTTTCATATGGCATTGGCTTCTTTAAGATGCAAATAAGAAAATTGAGTTCAACAAGAATTATATGCCCTTCCTTATTCTAGGCAGATGAGAGGGCTTAGAGGTCATGTGGTCTTGGTCTTAGGGAGCTTACAGTATGGAAGGGGAGATAGGATTTGTATCCTCAGAACAAAGAGAGAACACTGCAGAATAATGTATCATCAAGAAACCAGAGCTGGGGAGCTTGGAAGAAATCAGAGAAAGAGAAAATCAATGAAGCTGTTTTGGGAGTAACTCATGGTTAGGACTTGAGTTAGGTCATGAGAATCATGGGTAGGATCTGGGTGGGAAGAGAAGAAGGGGGAGGTGATTCAGTAAGTCTCTTTGCTGGGTCATCTACGTCCCACCCCCTAACTATACATGTCCTCCAAGACTCTGGACTAGGAAGGAAAGAAGGAAGGAGGAAACAAGCATTTATTAAGCACCTACTATGTGCTGGGTACTGAGCTAAATGCTTTAGAAATATTATCTCATTTGATCCTCACAACAACTTTAGGAGGTAGGTGCTATTATCATCTCCATTTTACAGTTTAGGAAACTGAGGTTAAGTGATTTGCCAGAGTCATGCAGCTAGTAGGTGTGTGTGATATGGAATTTGAACTCAGGTCCTTCTCACTCTAGTCCCAGGGCTCTATCCATTATGCTACCTCTCTCTCTCTCTCTTTCCATTTGTCTGTCTGTCTATGTCTCTCTCGCTGTTCCTCTCTCATTCTCTCTCTCATCTTCTCTCTCTCTCTCTCTCCATTTGTCTGTCTGTCTCTCTGTGTCTCTCTCGCTGTTCCTCTCTCATTCTCTCTCTCATCTTCTCTCTCTCTGTCTCTCCCACATCCCCCTTTCATTCTCTCCTCCCCCTTTCATCAGCTTTTATGGGTTTAATAATCCCAGTTTGATATATGCAATCCTATTCTGTCTCCCTAACTCCAGTACCCATGTCTGCCTGGTAGACACCTCTAACTAGATGTTCTATAGGCAGCTCAAACTCGGTATGTGCAAAACAAAACCTTCTAAACCCACTCCTCCTCTAAACATATTTCTTCCTGCTAAGAGCACTGCCATTCCCTCCGGGCACTCAGGTTTGCTATCTTAGGTTCAAGCCTTAAATCTTCCCTTGCCCTCGTTCCACACAGCCGATCAGTTGCCGAGTCTTGTCAATGGTACCTCCCCAACATATGTTGCATCCACTGCCTTCACATAGCCATCATCCTGGTTACAGCCCGCTTGCCAAGGACAGGTGGAACAACCTCCTAATGCTGTTCCTGCTTTCCAATGCATCCTCCACATCACTGCCAAACTGATATTTTTTTAAGATTATTCGATATGTGTTATAAGTTTAGTCATGTTGCAAAAGAAAACACAGACGCCGCTCCTCAAAAAAAACCATCAGCACGTTCGAGCTTGTCCCTCATAATCGGTCTTGAGTAAGTCACATCCATCCCAGATAAGTGCAAAATTGTCACAGAATTATTTTCAAAAAACATTTCGAGCTTCCCTTTTGTGACCTGCAGGGTTGACAAAGAGAGATGCGTTCTTCTCTTGTACATTTTAAGGAATGATTTGGTTTCTGAACACCTAGCTCCTTGGCAGTGGGATCTCCTAAGTGGGTTATCCCAGTGTTTTCCATAGAGACACTCTCCTCCTCAAGTCAGCAGGCAGGCCCCAGCTGTGGTTTTCTTCCACTGGTTCTGAAAGATTTTGGTAAATTGAGTTATAACAGCTAGCATTTATATAGCGCATCATGGTTTGCAAAGCACTTTACATACATCACCTCTTTTGGTCCTCGCAACGACCCCGTGAGGAAGGTGTGATTATTTTTACGGATGAGGAAACTGAGGGTAAAAGAGGCTAAGTGTCACACAGCTACTAATTGCTTGTGGCGGTATTTGAACTCAGGTCTTCCCGATCCAGTGCTCTAGCCATTGCGCCACCTAGCTGTCTCCTCTCTATATACTAGCACCAGAATGCCCTACCAACTCCTTTACTAGCTCCATGCTTTATGATTCTTCACTTTAGGATGGCCTCCACATCATAAAAAACCCACTGACTATGTTCAGGATGCATCTGATCTCCATCCACACTGAGCTTCCATCCTCATTGAACTTTGACCCTTATCCCCACCTCTATGCCTTTGTTCAGAATGCTCCTCATGGCTGAAGTGGCCTCCTCCCAATCTCCATTGTTTCTTATTTAAATCCTTCCCTTTAAAAATTATTATTTTTTTAACATTCAGGGTTTTTTTTAAATTTGATTTCTGAATTCTCTCCCTTATGTGAAATCATGCAAAACATTTCCATATTAGCTATGTTGCCCAAAAAAGCAAGGAAAATAAGTGAAAAAATTATGCTCCCATCTGCATTTGGACGCCATCGGTTTTTTCTCTGAAGGTGTCCTTTGGAATTGGCTTGGATTATTATATTGTTCAGAATAGCTAAGTCATTCACAGCTGATCATTGTATAGCATTGCTGTTACTGTGTACAATGTTCTCCTGGTTCTGCTCACTTCCCTTTGCATCAGTTCATATAAGTCTTCCCAGGTTTTCTGAAACCACCTTCCCTTATTTTGAGACCCAATTGAGATGCCACCTCCTTCTAGAAGTCTTCCCTATTCCCCCCACTCCCCACACCCCTGCCTTTCTTGAATCTTTCATAGTACATTTGTCTGGGGAGGGGGAGGGAGAGACAGAATATGTGTCTTGACTTGTGATATTCCCAGTGGGGAAATTCTCCCTACTAATGTATACCTGTAAATGTTCTACAACTTCTATTCTTAGGCAGTTGCCCGAGGGCACTTGCTCAGAGTTGCACAGCCATTCCATGTCAGAGGCGGAATTTGAACCCAGGTCTTACTAACTCTAACTGTGTACTGCTCTTGGCTCTGCTGTTTCTCATAGTAATGCTATTAGCTGAAATTAATATAGAGATTTATAATTTATGAAACACACGTACCTTATCTCATTTGATTCTCACAACTATTTTATGAGGCTGGCAGGGCAGATATTATTTTCCCCATTTTACAGATTGGGAAACTGAGACTCTGAGAAGTGAAGTGAAATGACATAATACAATTTAGGACTAGAAAGAAACTTAAAGATCATTCTGCTCAGCCCCTGCATTTACTGCATTCCCAGTCCTATGAAGATAAAATTATTTGCCCAACGGGACATACATAGACAGTGAGTGTGAAAGAATCAGAACTTGAACACAGGTCTTCTGACTCCAAATTTGGTGCTCTTTCCACTAAACCACAGCTCCCCCCTAGGAACTGATCTTACTCAAATTTGCATTATGTTTCTATACTGGTGATCATAGTGGTGGTAGTAGATTGTAAGCCTCCTCTGCGTCTTATTTACTTTATCCCTAGGACCTAACATGGTCTCTTGTATATAGTAGGTGTTTAACAAATCTTTGTTGAATGAATGAACAAATGAAAAACGAATGAACGAATGAATGAATGAGGGAGCTCCTAACCCCCTTACCGAACTCCCATTCCGATCCCTAGTACGTCCTTAGTGCTCCGCACTGCAGGGGAAAATTCATGTGGAAATGATGCCCTCCAGTTTGCTGGGCCACTTCTCCAAAGCCGGATTGTCTTCCCAACAGGTGCTCCCTGGGGTGAGGTTTCCCTTTTTTTTTTTTTTTTTTTTTGTTTGTTTCCATAGCTATTCTTAACCGGAATACTCCAGGTGTGCATACTGGCTATCACCGACCAAAAAAACAGCCCGGCTCTGCAAGGGACCCAAGCTTTGGTCACAGGTGTCCTCGTGCTCACAATAGGATTGTCACTGGGCATGAACACAGGTTACGCTATCAACCCATCCCGGGACCTGCCCCCAAGGATCTTCACGAGCATTGCCGGCTGGGGCAATGAAGTCTTCACGTAATTATTCGGTTCTATTCGGTGTAACAAGCATTTCCCGAGCGGCCTCCCCCCACCCCCATCCCCCAACTACAACGCTTGCCTGGGCATTCTGAGAGTTTCAACGATTACCTCCTGGTTACATAGCTCACGTGTGTCAGAGACAGGAGGACCTAAATCTTTCTGATTACAGGACCGACTCTCTATGCACTTAGATACAGATTCTGGGAGTTGGCAGGCTTGATTTCTCGTACAAGCTTTGCTAGTTAGCCATTGGAATAGTCACACGACCTTCGGCAGGCGCTTTTCTTCTCTACGATCCCCAGTTCCTCTATCTGCAAAAAAGAGGGACACAGACTTAATTTCTAAGCTCTGATTCAGTTCCCAACACCTCAAAGATGAATGAATTTTATCACACACTTTCTCCAGCTTCGATATGATTTCTCTTTCCTCCCCATCCTGTGGAAAGTAGGGACTATTCCATGCTTAGGATAAGATAAGCCCGCTCCGTAGCATATAAAATTGAGGACTCCGACTGTGGTGTGTTTGGTGGGGGGAGTCAAATGTGATCTGGGTCCTGGGGACACAGGGTGCGTCAGTCTCATGCTTGACTTTTCTGCCTCCTTTGCAGAGCGGCAGACAGCTGGTGGTGGGTCCCTGTGGTTGCCCCGCCACTAGGCTCTCTCATAGGAGCCATTATCTACCTAATCTTTATCGGATCCAGCAACCGTCCTCCGAACCGCAATGTAGAGGTTACCCCGCCTAAGCCTCGAGTCCTGCAGCCCATGAAGCAGAAGGTGGTTGTACCCTCGCCTTATCATCCACCTTTGCCGGCCCTGTCTTCTCATTTAAGTGTGAATTCTCCCCAGGCTCCTCCTCCTGTCTCACCCCCTTCCCCTTTACCCCTTTCATTTAAATCTATTTCTCTTAGAAACAAAGAGGAAGAGGACACATTTATGTGACAAACAGACAAATAAAGTCATCCCAAGGAAGATTCTCTTCCTTGAGTGTTGTTGGGCTGCCTCCCCCCAAAAGGGTTGACCCTTGAAACTGCCTTATTTTTTCCACCTTTCAGTCCCTTTTAATCTTCCACCCAGAAGTTCCCAATCTTACACCTCCAGACCCTTCTGACCTAGAGAAAGTGTCTAATAAAATTCATTCATCTCAAGCTTTTGGCGACTGAAGGGTGGTATTCCTTCCAGGGAAATTTGCAGCTTAGAAGAGGAGGCTTAAGAAAGCAAAGCCAGGACTGAATCATAGTCTTAGATTTTTTTTCTTTTTAAGGGATCAGAGGAATCATTTGAGCCAACTTCCCAACCCCTACCAAATCCCTGCAAAAGGTCAGCCAGGCTCTGTATGAATGCCTCCCTTAACTCTCCAATAGTGGAATCTGGGACTGTGGGAGACCAAAGGGAGATCCTGGGGATTCTAGGATCACAGATTTAGAGCTTGAATGGTTATGGTTCTAGCTCATGGCTCATGGTTCTAGTTCTTGAAAGAGTCTAGTTCAACTCTCTCATTTTAGAGACGAAGCTCAGGCCCAGAGAGTTTAAGTGACCTGGCCAAGGTGATCAAAGAGGAAAGTAGTTGAACCCAGGTTGTTAATATCCAAATGAAATTTTGCACATGGCACGGGGGGACTTCCTCTCCCAATTTCTCAATATGACATCTGTGTACAGAATCTGCCCTCACCATGATTCACCAACCATTTGGAGCAGAACTGAGACTTCAGGCTTGTATTCCCCCAGAACTTTCATAAGACCATATATTTCGAGCTGGCAGTTATAGACAGGTTCAGAGGTTAGAGGATCCAACTACCCCATTTTATAGATGAGGAAACTGAGACCCCGAGAGGTTAAGTGACTGGCTTAGGGTCAGTCAGCATCAAGCACCTACTATGTGCCAGGCTCTGTGCTACGTACTGGGCATATAAAGTAAGGTAAAAGACACTCCCTGTCCTCAAGAAGCTCACATTTTAATGGGGGAGACAACATGCAATTATGAACAAACAAGACAAATACAGGCACAGAGGAAAAGCACTAGTATTAAGGGGGATTGGGAAGGATTTTAGTTGGGACTTGAAGGAAACTAGGGAAGCCAGGAGGAGGAGATAAGAAGGGAGAAAATTCAAATCACTTAACCTCTTTGCCTTGGTTTCCTCAACTGTAAAGTAGGGATAACAACCTATCTCCTAGAGTTGTGAGGATCAGATGATTTAATATTTGTAAAAAATGCTTAGCACAGTACCTGGCACATAGGCGCTTATATAATAAATGCTTACTTCCTTCCCTTTGCACACCTATCAATGCACCCTACACTTTCTCACTTCTGAATGTTCCCTCAACCTGGGATGCTCTGGACCTGTTCCTTATTTCCCTATTTAAAGTCCTCTCTGCCATTCAAGGCCTTTTTTTCCCTTACAAATCTCATGCCTAAGCCTTGACTGAACATGATCCCCACCCCTTCGGAATCTCCAGAACACTTTGTATCCCCACAATGACACTCTCCCTATTCTGAACCATAGTAGAAGCATTTCTGCATGTGCATAAAATGAGTAATTGGTCATAACAAACCAGTCCTTAGAAAACATGCTATCAATTCTTCCTGGGACCTGCACATGTGGAGGCTTGGGGAGCCTGCATCTGGGACCCCATGACAGTGCATGATGGAAGGCCCTGCCCTCCTTCAGACAATATGCAGGTATTCTGGGAATGTTTTATCAGCTAACTTCATAGTGACAGAAAGTCTCCAAAAGGTCATAAAAACTACCCCCAGAGGTCTAGTGTTGGGACCCATGGTGGAATCTGCTAGTAACTAAGCCTGGACAGGAGTGTGTTGTGACAAATGATCTGTTTAATCCAACCCAGCAACAGATTGACCAGGCAGCTGGAAAAGCATCTTTTACAAGCGATGCTAACCCAGGTCTTCCTGGAGGGCTCAGGGAGGCTGGCTGATTCTTGGGAGCCAGGCCCAGAAGTTTCACAGGACCTTATCTTCTGGTATTGTTGCTCTGCTGAAGGGCTGCTCTGGGACAGAAAACAGCCAGACCTTGTTTCCAAATTCCAGGAGGCTTTTCCTATACTGTACCTCATTTCCCCAGTTCCCTCTGAATAGAATAGGGATCACATCAACTCTTCATCTCTTTCTATTTTAAGGCATGAACTCAGGGCAATGTGGTGGGATGGGTCGAGCACTAAAATGGGCTAGAGTGTACAGAGGACCTGGGTTAGAATCTTGTCTCAGATATTTATCATCCCCGTTCTTCCAGTTATCTTCACTCTCTCATGGCTTGCTTCTCTACTTCCAACAAATGTGCCCTTGTTTCTTTCGTCTTCATAAAATTCTCCCTTGACCTATCCTTCACTGCTAGTTATCATTCCAGAGAGCTCTCCTCTCTTTTGTGGCTAAATTCCGTCTACAATACATAGAGAAAGTCACCTACAACAGGTGTCTCCACTTCCTCTCCTCCCCTCTCACCTCTCTACAATCTGACTTCCGGCTTCATCATTTGGCTGAAACTGCTCTCTCCAGAGTCAACAATGATCTCCCTCTCTTTTTTTTTTTTTTTTGAAGCAATCAAGATTTAAGTGACTTGCCCAGGGTCATGCAGCTGGTGTCTGGGGCTGGATTTGAACTCAGGACCTCCTGATTCCGTGGCCATTGCTCTATCCATTGTACCACCAAGCTGCCTCTATGATGATCTCTTAACCACAAAACCTAATGGCCTTTTCTCAGTCCTGATACTTTTTAATCTTTCTGCAGCCTTTAGTAGTCAGTCACCCTCTTCACCTTGATACTCTCACCTCTCTAGGTTTTTGTGAAATGACTCAGGTACTCCTCCTATCTGTATGACAGTTGCCTCTCGATGCCCTTTGCCGGGTCTTCATCTAGGTCAGAGGTTCCCAAACTTATTTGGCCTGCCCCAAACCCTTTTCACAAAAAAATTACTTGGTGCCCCCCTTGGAAATCTGCTTTCTTTAATCCTTTAATGGTTTTTTTAAAAAAAATTTGCATCATTTCTAAAAATGTAATTTTTTTAAAATGACACATCTTAAATTTAATAATTTACTGTAAATTTGTGGAGTTTTTTCCTGCATTGAAATTTTGGTGACACAATATTGCATCATGTAACCATATAGTGTCATATTATAAATAAGTCATTACGTGCACATATTCCTGCCAATGCATGTTGCGTGTCCTGACAATGTGCAGCACACTCGCCTGCCGACCCTTGCCTTGTTAAGACTTGTTGGCAGGGCAGCTAGGTGGCGCAGTGAGTAGAGCACGGGCCCTGGAGTCAGGAGGACCTGAGTGCAAATTTGACCTCAGATACTTGACACATATACTAGCTGTGTGACCTTGGACAAGTCACTTAACCCCAATTGCCCTGCCAAAAAAACAAAACAACAACAGCAAAAAGACTTGTTAGCGGACTTGACCCCTGATTGATTATAACTTGCAGTTTGTATGTTTATTTGGAAAATAACGCAATCACTACGACTTTAACTCTGTTACACAATAGATGAAATACGTAGGAATGGTTTTTCAAAATTTTCTTCTCTTCTTTCCTTATGCTTCCACCACCCCTTATTTTTATTCAACGCCCCCAGTTGTACCCGGAGGGGGCGTTTATCACTCACTTTGGAAACCTCTAGGTCATGCTCACAAACTATGGGTATCCTCCAGGGCTCTCTCCTGGACCCTCTTTCTATATTAGTTGGTGATCTCATCAGCTCCCATGGATTCAATTATACTGTCTGTGTCGATGATTCTGACTGATATCTACCTATGCAGTCCTAACTTCTCTACGAACCTGCAGACTCACATCTCCAAGTGCCTATTGGATATCTCAAACTGGATATAACTTAAATATCTTAAACTCGATGCATCCAAGATTGAACTGTTAACTTTCCTGCCCAAGCCCTCCCCTCTTCCTAACTTTTCTATTGTTGTTGTTGCTGGGGGCGCGACTGTCCTCCCAGTAGCCCATGTTTCACAATCTAGGGGTCATCCTCAACTCCTCCTCTTACCTTCATACCCAATCAATGATCAAATCCTAACAGTTTTATCTTTATAACCTCTCATATATGTCCCCCCTTCTCTCCTCTGACACCTCAACCCACCACCCCCATAAAGGCCCTTAAAACGCACTCCTGTACCTTATGATCCAGTGTCACTGCCCTCCTTGCTCTCACACAAGACACTCCATCTTCCACCTCCAGATATTTTTTACTGGTTTTTCATCTTGCTTTGAATTTTCTCCCTTCTCATCTCCGCCTCCTGGCTTCCCTAGCTTCCTTCAAGTCCCGATTAAAGTCACACAATAAATGTCTGAGGCCAGATTTAAACTCAGGTCTTCCTGACTCCAGGCCCAACTCTATTCACTGTGTAACCTACTTGCCACTTACAAACCAACTGAGGGAAATGACACATTCACAGAAAAATAAAATAATACACAAGCTGGTGTACTAGAAAGGTTTTTAAAAGTTCCACTGAACTAAATGGGAAAGATTATTGCAGAGGCAGCTTGGTCTAGTCTAGTGTGTGGACTTGGAGTCAAGAAGATCTGGGTTCAAATTCTGGCCTCAGACATTTACTAGTTGTGTGACCTTGGGCAAGTCACTTAACTCCTGTTTGTCTCAATTTCCTTGTTTATAAAATGATAGGTTGGACCCTATGGACTCTAAGCCAACTCTGAATCTATGATCCCATGAAGGAAGGGGGCAGGAAGTTCAGAGGAGGCTTCCTGGAGGTAGTTCCTGATTATGAAATCAACTCAGCCCCTAGCACAATGTCTTGTATTTGGTACGCAATCAAAGATGTTTGTTTAGTTGAATAAAAGTACATATTGTCAATGTCATGCATGAATGAAGTCACCTGAGGAACTCTGGGTATGATCCTGGAGGTGGACAGACCCCCAAGAGGGGTCTTTCTTTCTCTTGCCCATTTCTTCCACATGTAGTAAATTCCAGAGACATCTCCAAAAATAAAGTTCATAGTTGTATCTTGTGTTTAAGTTTTCTCCAAATATAGGAATCCCCTTGCCTCCTAAGTGTACAGCACAAATACTGGTCATGGGACAGCCTTTATTTCATTCCACTGAAAATGAATAAGACAGCTCTGCATTCCAACCAGGACACTGTACAGGAACCATGTCCAAAATCTTCTTCTTTCTCCATCAGAAAATTCTCATATTTTCTCTCTGTCTCTGTTTCTGCAGCGTCTGTCTCTGCTTCTCATCACCATTATTTGCCCCCCACCTGAGGATCTGGTTCCTGACCTCCCAAACTTGGGAACTCAAGCTACCTAAAAGCCAATTCCCAGGAAATCTCTCTTCCAAAGATAGGAGACTAGATAGATGGTCACTATCCATCACTTGGGTACTAAACCAAGCTATGTCTCTCTGTACTAACCTTCCCTGCTTCAACCCCTGCCCACCTCCACCCCCATCTAATACTTTTCTGATCCTTGTCCAAGACCCTCCATCTCCTGACTTGGTACATCTGGTACATATCTAGAATGCTCTCTCTCCTTATTTCTGCCTTCTGGCTTTCCTGGCTTCCTTGAAGTCTCAGCTAAAATTTCAACCTCTATGGGATGCCTTTCCATTTTTTCAGCACAACACTGGTTCCCCTTAATGTTAGTGCCTTGCTCCTGTGAGGACTGCTAATTCTACATAGTGCGGTTTGCATGTCATGTCTTCCCCGTTAGATCATGAGCTCCTTTGGGGGGAGGGCCTTTTTTGGCCTTTGTATCCCCACAGTTCAGCATGATTTCTGAATTTCTGGCACATTGTAGGAACTTAATAAATGACTGTTGGCAAACAAAAAAGGCACAAGGAAAAAGGCAAAGAGGGAATCCTAGAAAGTCAAAGATTGGCTTCCTATTTTAGGTGTTAACGGACCAGGGGGTGTCGGGGACTCACTGCTTAGGTCCCTTCTCTACAAGCATGGGACAGACACAAAAGTTTCTAAAAAAGAAGGAAGCAGGGATGTTAAGTAAGAAGATGAGGTAGGTCCAGAGTGCCACAAGTAAGACTAGGCTCCCCAAATCGACGAAGATGTTTGAATGACCACAGTGATTCAAAGAACTTTGCACTTGGGTGCTGGTTTGTGGGGAGGACGGGGAGGGAATGGCCAGGGAAGCATGGGGCTATAGGCACTGCTCCTTGGTTAATGAGGATAATCAGAATGACACTAATAATGACTCATATTTATATGTTTACAAAGCATTTTTTTTTGGAGAGAAGGGAAGGCAATTGGGGTTAAGTGATTTGCCCAAGGTCACACAGCTAAGTTAGTGTGTCAAGCGTCTGAGGCCGGATTTGAACTCAGGTCCTCCTGACTCCAGGGCTGGTGCTCTACTCACTGCACCACCTAGCTGTCCCTACAAAGCATTTATTACCTATGAGCTAGGTAATTCGAGAATTATTCTTCTCCTTTTACAGATGAAGAAACAGAGGTTTGGGTTCAACTGACTTGTGCATGATCACATGGCAAGTATCTGTATTGGGATTTGAGTCCAAGATGCTTGATTTCATATCCAAGGTAGGAGTAGCAGCTGAGGGTGGAGAAGAGGAGGTAAAAGATAGTGCTTTAAGCTCTTAGATTATAAGAGACTTGGTAAACAGTCTTCCCTATCTTCCACCATCCCCCACTCCTCAACTTAAGAAGAAAAAAAAAATGAATATATTTAAACTCACTGGCCCACAGAGCAAAAATCTCAAGGAAATCAAGTGATGCCTGGATTCCTGGCCTTGGGCCATGGGGCAGGGTAGAGCCTGAGACAATACTTCTTTTGGTAAAAGTGATAAAGTTGTTACTCAGTTGCCCAGCCAACTGGTCTATTAATGAAAAGGGAGGAAGGAAGCCGAGAGGAAGAGAGAGAATTCACACAATTGTCATTAAGCGCTTAACCATTTTAACATGCTAGGTTTGGCGCCACGTTATTCCTTGGTCTCGGGACTCACTTGTTCTTGGTCTTTCCCCATGGAATTCCACACCTTGGGAGTAAAGGGGCAACACCTTCAGCTCTAGACAGCTGGTCTTTACAGAACTCTGGGTTCTAGTTCTGTACTCTGTGTAGAGCATCCTACTTTTACTCCCAGTGGATAAAGAGGACACATTTCTCTAGAAGCTAGCCTAAGAACCCTGTATAAAAATACATTTCTGGTAAGAGCAGTGACCTTGAACACCTGGTCTCCACAAGATGCTTCATTTTTCTGAACCTGTTTTCTTATCTATAAAACAGAAATAATAATACTGTTGGTGTTCAGTTGTGGTCAACTCTGTGCGACCATGGTAGAGAAACTGGAGGCGTTTGCCATTTTCTTCTTTAGTTCATTTTTCAGATGAGGCAAATGACAAACTGAGGCAAATAGGTTAAGTGACTTGCCCAGGGTCATACAGCTAGTAAGTGTCTGAGTTCAGATTTGAACTTGGGTCTTCCTGGCTCCAGGCTTGATGCTCTAAACACTGAACCACTTATCTGCCCCCTACATAACTCAGAGCATTGTGAGTAAAGTGCTTTATAAACCTGAAAGGTAAACATATTCACTAGACCTGTGATTTCATTAGTATTGGAAACTGGCGAGGAAACATTCTCTACCAATGTAGGCTGGTGCTTTCTCTTCAATTTATATTCTTAGAGTTGCCTATCAAGCACCAATCAACATTTATTAAGCACACACTATATGCCAGGCACTGTGCTAAGCACTAGGGATACAAAAAAAAAAAAGACTAAAGACAGCCCCTCAAGGAGCTTACAATCTAATGGGGGAGACAAAATGCATATGCATATATATATATATATATATGTATATATACACACAGGTACACACGCTCACACAGCAAGTTACTGTTGTTCAGTTATGCCTGACTCTCTGTGACCCCATTTGGGGTTTTCTTGCAAAAATCCTGGAATGGTTTGTCATTTCCTTCTCCAGCTCATTTTACAGATGAGGAAACAGAGGCAAACAGGGTTAAATGACTTGCCCAGGATTCCGAAGTTAGTAAAGTGTCTGAGGCCGGATTTGAATTCAGGAAGATGGGTCTTTCTGATTTCTGGCCCAGCACTCCTTATCCACACTTCATCCACTTAGCTGTCCCAAGCAAGCTATATACAGGATAAAAAGGAAATGATTAAAAAATGGAAAATAGTGGCAGTAAGAGTAAGTAAAATAGTAAGGCAGGAAAGCTTCCTTTAGAAAGTGGGATTTTAGTTGGGACTTAAAGGAAGCTCTGCTTAGGGTAGAGATTCCAGTAAGTGAAGAACCAGATTAAAATGTAATTGGGGAAATGTTTAACAAAATATATAAAAATGCAATAAAATGTAATGTTAATTTGTGGTTTTCTAACACTCCTAGGGTACTCAGAGGTTAGGTGGCTTGGCCAAAGTGATCCAGCCAGGAGGCATCAAAGGCAGGATTTGAATTAGAGTCTTCTTGGCTCCGATGTCAACTTGGTGAGCATGATGCCAAGCTGCTTCTCCCATATGCAAAATAAGGATAATATTTGCCCAACCTTAATCACAGAGTTGTGAGGAAAATGCTTTGTAAACTTTAACGTGGGTTAATATTGAAAAGTAAAATCAAATCAAATCTTAACATCTGTGGATAGATTAACCACGAACTGGTAATCTTGAGCCACTTTTTAACTTTAGGTGGAGTTTTAAATGAAAATATGTAAATGTAAAGGAATACTGTTGTGCCTTAAGTAATGATGAAAGGGATGGGTTCAAAGAAATCTGGGAACACTTGTATGAGCTGATTCAGATGAAGTGAGAGGAACCAGGAGACTAAGTTACCATTGTAAAGAAAAACCTTTTTTTTTTTTTGCTAGACACATAGGAATCGGCCTGTTTTATTAGAACTTTTGTTTTCCCTTCTTTCTTTCTCATCACTTTGAATTTCTCTTTCTTGCAAAATGGGAATTCTTCGCAACATTCTCTCTACCAGCCTTCCTCAACTAGGAGGAAAGGTTACTATGTGGGTTGTGTGGCTAGATGGTGCTACTTGTTTTAGAAACTCTAAGGCAGGGGTGGGGAACTTGTGATCTCGAGGTCACATGTGACCTTCTAGGTCCTTGGATGTGGCCTTTTGACTGAGTCCAAGTTTTATAGAACAAATCCCTTTATTAAGGGGATTTGTTCTGTGAAGTTTGGATTCAGTCAAAGGGCTGAACTGGAGGGCCTAGAGGGCCACACGTGGCTTTGAGGATGCAGGTTTCCCACCCCTGCTCTAAGGACTCTGGCATACAACTTGCCAGGACGATGGGGGGAATTCCCTGTAGGAGAGCAGGCGATGGCTGGTAAGGAGAGGTATCTGATGAGTAGGAGTCCTTCCTCACCTGAGAGGCTGGTTCCAGCTGTGTGTGGAAGCCTATGGCCCATCCAAGGTCAAGAAAATACCTTTGAAAGTCTTAAGAACCCTAATCGGTGCAGTTGTTCAGTCGTTTAGTTGTGTCTGACTCTTCACGACCCCCATAGGGTTTTCTTGGCAAAGACATTGGACTGATTTGCCATTTCCTTTTCTAGCGTATTAAGGTAAACAGAGGTTAAGTGATGTGCTCAAGGTCACACAGTTACTGAGGGTCTGGAGCAGGATTCCATCAGTACAGTGGCCAACCCTAATTCCAAAGGACTGAGATGAAGCAGGCTTACCCACTTCTTGACACAGTAATGGACTCTAGGTGAGTAACACGCTTTTGGGGGGACTTTTTTTGCTTGACTTTACTTATTTGTTACAAAAGTTGTATTTTTCATTTAAATCGGGGGGGGATGGGAAGAAGAGAAAATAAATGCTTGTTTGCTGAAAAATTTTTTTAAAACTTTAAGGTTTTTTTTTAAAAAATCCCTTCAAGTAGTGGTTTCCTCCCACACACACACACATCCTTATCTCCTGATGATCAGCGTGAGCCAGGAATCTAAGGGCTGCTCCGGATATTTGGCTGAGCCAAACAATTGGGGAGATAAATTAGGTGTTACCCAGAATACCACCTGACCGTGTCCAAGGTTGAGGCAGAACGGCACAGTAGAAAAGTACCAGATTTAGATTTGAGGACCGGGATTAAAATCCTGGCTCTTCGATTTACACCTATGACCAAAGGACTATAAAGCCGTACATACCCTGCGACCCAGCAATGTCACTGCTAGGTCTGTATCCCAAAGAGATAAAAATGTACAAAAATATTTCTAGCAGCTCTTTTAGTGGTGGCAAAGAACTGGAAATCGAGGGGATGCCCATCACTTGGGGAATGGCTAAACAAGCTGTGGTTTATGATTGTGATGGGATCTATTGTGCTAGGAGAAATGACAAGTAGGATGATTTCAGAAAAATCTGGAAATACTTATATGAACTGACGCAAAGTGAAGTAAACAGAACCAGGAGAACATTGTACGCAGTAACAGCAATATTGTTCAATGAAGAATTGTGAATGACTTAGCTATTCTCAGCAGTATAATGATCCAAGACAGTTCTGGAAGACTTAATGATGAAAGGCACTGTCCATTTCCAGAGAAAGAACTGCTAAAGCCTGAATACAAATCAAAGAAACTTTTCTTTATTTTTGGGGGTTTTTTCTGCATTTTCTTTCACAGCATGCCTTGCATGAAATGTGCTTTGCATGACTACACACGTATAACTTACATCAAATTGTTTGCCTTCTCAATGTGGGGGAGAGAAAGGAGGGAGGGAGAGGATTTGGAACTGAAAATTTGAAAAAAAAAAAGAATGTTAAAATTGTTTTTGCATGTAATTGGGGGGAAATAAAATATTAAATGAAAAAAAGAAAAAAAAAGAAAAAAATCCTGGCTCTTGCTATTTGATCCCCTCTTTGAGCAATTTGTAAAACAAGATTCCTTATAGAGAGCTGGATTTATGGGCAATAAGGTTTGTGCTCAAGTTCTGCCTTATACATTTACTAGCTGTGTCCCATCAGATTGTTTCCCTCATCATAAATAGGGGAGAGTACCTATCTTGCAAGATTGTTGTGGGGATCAAATGAAATAAATATGTAAATGTTTTGAAAACTTTAATACACTATATAAATACTATTTTTCTTTTTTGGCTATCTGGGGGATAGGTCCACCATCCTAGAGTTCTCTGCACTCACGTGGCCATCTCTTATCCTGAAATAAATCTGCTCCAAGTACTAGGATTATTAACTCAGTGCAATAAAGAAGTTAAAATCTCAGAAAGTCTTCCCAAGCAATTAGACAGAAGCAGTTTAAAATGGCTAGGCAGGTTCATTTTTATTCTGAAACAATTTTCCGGAGGTAAACATTTCATATTTAGCAGTAAACCACAGAAAAATTAAACCCTTTGAGACAAGGAGAGGTAAAAACACCTCCAAACCAGGAAAGAATATACTTTCTTGGTTTGGCTCTATTGATAATGAAAAACAAACAGGGAATTAAATGCAGGGGGCTTTTCTGACTTTCTGATGAATCTGGCAGTTCCAGGGGGAAAGTATCTGGAGTTTTTCAGCAGCTGTCAAAGCTTTTACCAAGCAATAATCCAGTTGAGCAACACTGTTATTGAATGGATATTCTCTTGTGTCAGGTCTACTTCCATGCAGGGAAAAAAGCAGAGGTGGTGGAATGTGGATGCCTACGGCCTATGTCACTGTGGAAGATGATAAACCGTAACTCCTCACAGCGTGACTCAGGATGGGCTTTAAAGACTGCTGGAGTAAAGGGAATACAGGATGGGGAGGAGGGGGTGCTTCTCTGATCAGTGCCCTGGGTTTCATCAGACACTTTCCAAGGTCCAGAAGGGATTAAAACTGTCCCTTGCTCCCTTGGATGGATTGTGGAAACAACATCACACAACCACTTGCTGGGTTGCACAGTCCTGGGCCTTTGGGTGGGACCCAGGCTCTCAGATTTGGGCCCACAATGAGAGAGGGAAGGGAAGAGCCTTTGAACTCTCTCAGTGCAGAGGGAAGAGCCCATCTGGCTGGGGCTGCTCACTTCCTGGCAGCATTTCCAGAGGCAGAGGAAGATTTGGTGGAAGAGGAATTTGATGATCCTTTCTGAGAGCCTGGAGGGTTCGGGGTCCCCCCTCTTTTGGGGGGGGCCGAAGTTTTGGTCTTATTCTTGAACACCTTGCTGGGGTCTAGCTTGTTTATAAAGTAGTCAGTCTCTTCTGTGAGTACTGGGGTATTGTAGGTGATGGGTTTATACATGTTGAACCATTGCTGCATGGAAAAAGAGACACACACACACACACACACACACACACACACACACACACACACACACAAAGAACCATCGATTAGAATTTGAAAAACTGCCCTCTGCCAGCTCAGTATGGGAGAAGAAGGGGCTGGGGGCATGGAGGCATAGAGAGGAGGATGAAAAGACTGTAAAACAACCACCGCAGGGCACAATCCTTTCTGTGTTAAGGCGTGATGACAAGCCCCATCTGTCCTCAGCTCTGCCCAGCACCTTTGCCAGGCAGTGACCAAGCCCTAGGGATCAGGGCACTGGGGGAGACACACAGGAGCTCAGCCTCCCAGACCCTGCTGAGGCCTCACTTGGGGAGGAGGCCCAAGGCCCAGCCCTCTGCCCTTCACATCGCCCCGTCTAAGAGGAGCATCTCAGTGCCAGCTCCTTTTCCAGATGCTCTGAGGCTCTGGGGAGCTGTGGCCTAACAACGCTTCCTCCTCCTTTAGAGTGCTGGGAAAGTTTTTAGAAGCTTTCACTTCTCTTACTCATCATCCCCTGGGCAAGTCACTCATCTTCTCAGATTCAGGCTTCTCATCTGTGAATATGAAGGAGCTGACCAGGCCCTCCCCACTTCTCACCACTTTTGGAGGAGCTTCCTCCTTGGTCTCCCTACAGCCAGCCTCCACAAAGCTGCAGACTGACAGCTCTAAAGTATGGGCAGGGGAACGGGGGGGGGGGGGACAGGACACTATGGACTCTTTTGCCCAAGAAACATCAGTGACTCCCTATTGCCTTTAGAATAAAGAACAAACTCTTCTGTTTGGCTTTTAAAGACCGTTAACATCTGATTCCAGTCTAGACTTCCTGCCTTCTTGCCTTTGCCCAGTCTGGCCTACATGCCCAGAATGTTCTCCTTATTCACCTCCACTTCTTGGAACACTTTCTGTTGTGGTTGAATTGTTTCCAACTCTTTGTGACTCCATTTGGTGTTTTCTCAGCAGAGATACTGGAGTGGTTTGCCATTTCCTTCTCCAGCTCATTTTACAGATGAGGAAACTGAGGCAAACAGGGTCACACGGCTAGTAAGAGTCTGAGACTAGATTTGAACTCACAAAGCTGAGTCTTCCTGTGTCCAGGTCTGGCGCTCTATCCACCTAGCTGCCCTTCTGGAACCCTGGCTCCCTCAAAGCTGAGCTCTAATGCTATCTCCTTCAGGAGCCAGTTGTTTGTGCCTCTGCATGTCACCGTGTATTTATTTTTTATGTCTCCTATATTTACTTCTCTGTGAATTACTGTATCCCCCAGTGAGCTCTACTTCTTTGAAGGCAGAGATTGTTTCCTCCCTAATGTCTAGGATAGCGTACCTGGTACACAGTGAATGCTTGTTGATTAAAAAAAAAAGGCTGACAATAATTTCTAAGGGCCCTTCTAGCTTGAAATTTCCTTGATTTTATTATTCAAATCCCATTGCACAGAATCACAAAGAGTTAGAAGTGACCCGGAGAGCACCTAGTCCAATTCCTACCCAATGTACAAACCCCCTTCACTATATCGCTGACACATGGTTGGTTCCTGCTTGACCAAGGCTGGAATCAGGGTACTTATAGGGAAGTGACCAGGTCTTACTGACCTTACTTCCACATCTGCTGCCTTACTGTGACCCTGGCTCAGTTTCTCTTTATTGCTCACCTAAACTGTTGTAACTGCCTCCTCAATGACATTCTTGCTTCTAGTATCTCCCAGTCCATTTCCATATGGCTATCAACGTAATCTTCCTAAGGTACTAATAGGACCAAGTCAATCTTCTTAAAAACTTCAGTGGCTCCATATTATCTCTAGAATAAAAGTCATCAAACTGGCTCCCAGGCTCGTTTCATTTTATATTCCCTTTCTGCGTTCTATGTTCCAGCCACGATGGACTATTAGCTTTCCCTGAAGTTGGCATTAAATCTCCTGCCTCTGTAAATTTTCACAAAGCTCCTCCAAGGCTAGAATTCCCTTCCTCCTCACTTCTGCCTTTCAGAATCCTTATCTTTCTTTAAGGCTCAGTGTGGCGGACACCTCCTCTATGAAGCCTTCCTTGAAGCCACTACTTGTTAGTGCTCTCTCTTCTCAGATTATCTTATATTGATATGTTTAAGGACATACACATTATATTCACCCCAGGAGAACATCTTCTAGTTGAGGGCAGGGATTATTTCACTTTTAAAATTTGTATCCCATTGCCCAACACATTGCCTTATAGACAGAAGGCATTTAGTAAATATTTATTGAAATGAAGTAAGGCTCTGAAGTACTGGAGACGTGAATAGCCATAGTCAAATGTTATCTACATGTGTGCCTCACTACAATTATAGTCTAAATTTATGTCTGTACTACACTATTTCATCTTAGCAAATTTCTTTGCTAAGAACTAACTGTATCTACTACCTGCCTGTTAATGGAAAGCACACTGGTGGGGGCTCATGAACTACACCATTAAAAGCCCAGACTCACAAGATACTCTACCAACCTGGGGTGGCAACCACCCTCTGGAGACCAAACCCATGAGTGTGAGAGCAAGTTAGAGAAGTGAACCTACATAGAGCTTTAGTGGTTCAATTTATTCTCTTTCTCCCTTGGGTCAAATTCTTTCATTTGCCAACCTCTTGAACCCAGCTCCAATTCCTTTGTCACCTCTCAATCTTTTACCTCTTAGATCATTTTTTCCATATTATTAAGTCACTCTTCCTCCTTCCTAATAAGCATAACTATAAAGAGACATTCCTTAATCCATATTATCTTCTCTTCAATCAGGGAGCCAATGTGCATTTAATTCTTCCTACTGCTGGTAGCAAGCACCATACAACTCCTAAGCATCCATGGGACAAATCAAGCTAACAACTGGTAGCCACCTCCCCTGTAAATTCCCACAGCAGACTGCCTGACTGGATGGCTTCTCATTGGCATAACTGGGCTCCTCACAACATGCGAAAACAGGGATAGGAATGGCAGGAATTACTAATGCCACTGGAGAGATGAGGAAACTAAGCCCCAGAGAGGTTAAGTGATTCACTCATGGTTATACAGCAAGTACATGGCAAAGCCAGCACTAGAGCACAGGGCTACTGATATCCCTTTTCTCCCACCCCCAGTCCTGTACATTTTGCAGAAGACTAGAGATCACTGGTGAAAGGAACCAGATATGGGTGAACAGGGAGCGAAAGGGAAGCACGTCAGATTATCTGGGAGAGATGCTTCAAGGACCAGAAAGACCCAAGGGAACTTAACCCTCTTCTCCTACCTTGGCCTGTGGGCTAACACCGTAGTTGGTGAAGGCGTACTGCCACTGGGGGAGGCCCAAGTGGGTGATCAGCAGGCGGTAGTAGGCAGTGAAGCTGTCCGTGAGAAAGTGCCAATATAACGCTCTGTCCAGGAACCAGATCTTGCTCTCTTTGGCTACTGTTAGAATGGAAAAAGAAAGAAACGGCCTTTGAGGAATGTCCATTTTACACACCTATACATATATATCCACATCTATCTATCTGGGGTACATAGACATATTTATGATTTATTTAAACTAAACATATAAGAAACACACTCTGCCTTCCAAGGACAATCCTGCAGGGGTTCTTAACTTGAGGTCTGCAAGCTTGTTTCTTAAATATTTTGATAACTGCATTTCAATACAGTGAACTGCTGGCCTTTGTCCATCCAGGGGAAGCCCAGACGATGCATCTAACTTCCCAATCACATCTCTCTACTTCTGGGACCAGTGTCTTAGCTCAGGGGTTGCTATTGCTGTGCCAATGTCAATCGGCTACATCATTTTAGGGACTGTCTCTTGCTTTTTTTCGTATCACCAATGCTTACTTAGCATAGTGCCTGGGACACAGTAGGCACTTAACAAATATTTATTGACTGACTACTATATGAAATCAGGTGCCCATTATACAAAGGGTTTGAGAAATTAGGCTATTTCCTTACCCTTTTCTAATTTGTCTCATGTTTTTCATCAGAAGGCTTCTGAGAAGTGGGGGCTATGTTTGGCAAATACTCGGTGCTTTTTTTAAAAAAGCAAATATGATGAGGGCATGACCAAAGGGAAATGGCTCCTTTTAGAGTCATGCTAATATGATTTTGGGAAAAACCATAAAGTGATCCAAAGATTGCTCTTAGAGAAGGTCTACTAAGGGACTTACACATTTGGAGAAGGAAACAAATGCTCTTGTGTGAAAGACAGATGGGAGAGGGGAAGCAGCGTTTTTTAGGGAGTCCAAGAATCCCAGTCAAGACCTTCTCTACGATATCCTTCCTCCCCTTGTATTTTACCTGGTGAAGTCCTTCTGTAGACAAGACACACTTTGCCATTCCCATTGCAGGAATCCAGCTCAAATATTACACTTCGAGAGTCAAAGTGGGGCTTCTCTGGCTGGTCTTCATTAGCTGCAAACCCGGGTATTAATAATAACATTCAAACACCAGCCAACACACAGCTAAGCTTAAGGAGACTGGGCCTAGATGCCATGCACATTACTTTAATGGGATGGTGCCTGGGGGAATGGAGTAGAGGGTACCACATGCTTCCTAAGTATCTCAGAAATATTTGCAAGTTCCACCCCCCCGGCCCCCGCTCCCGGCCAAGTTTCAGTCAAGTGAGTTCTGGATACAAGGGAATAAACCAGCTATCACCCACTAGATGACCCCTGCTTTCCCCATTCTCACCACCACTAAGCGATGGAGATGGAATGAGAAGGAAGGTGGGGCACAACAATGTTAACAGAATCTTTGGGGGTGCTGTTGGATTACTAGGGCTACAGAAGACTTAATAATGTTACAAGAACTCAAGGAGTCTCTAGCAATGAGGATTACTCCTGGAATTATGCATTAATCTGTTCAACAAACATTGATTGAATGCCTCAGTATGGATTTGGAGTCAGAAGACATGGGGCTGAGGCTAGGCTGACATTTCCAAGTCACTTGGACTTCCTCAGACATGGTTTCTTTATTTTGAAAATGGAAAGAATACTACTTGCACAGCCCAGCTCACAGGGTTGTTGTGAGGAAAATTTATGTAAGCCTTAAAGTACTATATAAGTGTGACCTATTACTTAACGTGGCCCTGACCCAGGCTGCTTCATACTAACATTATTAATAATCATTTAAAAAAACCCTCCAACTGTGGAACCTTGCCATGTTATCTGGTCAACTGTCCACTTATAGCATTGTTCCTATGGAAGTAAAAATCCCTTAAAATATTGTTTTGCCTAGCCCTGTGTTTTCTTTGAAGCCAATTCATGATTTGGGGTGGGTATGCCTGTATGTGCATGTGACACAAAGGTGAATGAGACACACTTCCTGCCCTTAAGGAGCTTACAATCTACAGGGAGAGTTACAGCACATGACAACAAATACACAAGTAATGTTAGTACAAGGTAGAACTTGGCAGGAGTCATAACAGAGATATCAACAAAACACCATGGGGTTAAGAGGACAAAGAAATTACTTTGGTTTCAGGAGAAAGGAGAGTGATGGGTGAGAAATCATGGAAAGGTTTCTGTCCTGGAAATAGTCAAGGCAAGACGCTCAATGGAGGTGAAGTCTTTGGGATATGGGAAGGGAAGAAATACATGATGAGGCTGGAAAGGGAGGCTAAAGATAAATTGTAGTGGGAGTTAAATGGTGACTGTGGGCAATTGAGTGGGATATGAATACGCAATATAAAGGACTCTCAAAGATATACTAAACAATAGAGAAAAAAGTAAGGGAATTCCTAAACCAAATGAAAATTGTTTTTTTAATTTTTAAAAAATACTTTTTTTTTTCTCACCAGTGTGTCTCTTCTAGGGGAAACAAGTTGATTTGCCACTGGCCCCTCTTCACTAACCCACCTATGTGCCAAATCCAAAATACCCAGGTCCCTGATGTATCTCATTACCAGAAGCAAATAAGCAAGGAACTTGTGATTTCTGTAGTGTAGGGGACTCCCTGTGTGGTAACTCCCAGTTTAGATGGCAGCCTATTTATGACTCGGCAGACAAATGCCAGAGTCCCCTCAGGTGCAGAGAAGTAAAAAGACTTGCCCGTGGTCACGGAGCTGGTCAATGTCAGAGGTGGAACTCTTTCCAAGCCAGCACTCTATCTGATATGCCACGTTACTTCTGAAAAATTGTTTTTAATATTTCTTCTCATGATTAATAACATGACAATTTTCTCTGTGCAGTGCATATGATCAGGACAGCTCTATGCACACTTACCTGATGCTCCTCTAAGGCCTCTTGCTCTCTGAAGCACCCCCATCCCTACCCCAAAATCTTTGGCAACTCCTTAACGATTTCTGGAGTATGATTTTCTATATGACATTGCCTTCTTGTCCCTTGCCAAAAGCCTGAGGTTAGATAAGTATTACTTCCTAGATGCTGTCACAATGGAGACATTGGAAAAATTTTCCTCATTCTCTTCCCTCTCCCCCAACCTGTCAAAAGCTCTCCAAACCCACTGGCTGTGGAGGGACACCGGCATAACAGCTGACTTTGAAAGGCAAAGACAGGATTTCCCATCCCAACTCTCCTTTGCAGCTCATGCTTCCTATTCGATTTGCCCATTATTTCCATTGTGTCTTCTTTGAGTCCAACACAGTGCTGCTCTGGCCTGCTGGAGATACAGGAGGAGGATCAGGGCCTTATAGATAAGACCAACACACCCTCATTGTGGTAGAGGGCATGAAGTACTGGGCTCAGAGTCGGGAAGTCCTGGGTCTTGAACCTTTCATACATAAGAGTTGTTCGACCATGTACAAGTCACTTGATCTCTGGGAGTGGAGCCAGTTTCCTTATCTGTAAAACGGGTATTATAATAATTATAGAACTTACCCCAGAGGGTCTTTGTGAGGATTAAAAGTGATAAATATGCAAAGGGCTTTGCCAGTTTTATAGCTATATAAAATGGAGATAACTTGTTTGAAAGGGGGCAGCACCACGATGTAAAAAAGAAAGTTCTGACATTTATTAGCCTCGTGACCCTGGGTAAGTTATCTTGCTTCTCCAAGTTTTCAGTTTTCTCATCGGTAAAATGGGAGTAACAGTACTTGTATCGTTGGGAGGCTTGGCTCTGATAAATGAGCTTTGCCCTAATTTTGCCTAGAAGCAGCCTCCAAGCCACTTCCCGGACAACTCCACACCACAGAGCCAGTGTATCCCCTTACCCTGCGTGTGTCTTCTTCCCTTGTTGGAATGTAAGCTCCTTGAGGGCAAGGACTACCCAGTTTGCTTGTATTTGTATTCCTAAGGTTTAGCATAGCACCTGACACATAATGACTTGATACACTACCTGCCTGCCTTACAGGGTTACCATGAAGAAAGCACTCTGTAAACCCGAGGCGCCACCATGATCAGTCGTTCTTAAGCACGGGCATGTGACACTAAAAGTTCCCTCCCCCAGGCGAGCCTGGGCCTCTTTGGAGGATGCACATTGGAAAGAGCTCTGGATTGGCAACCAGAGCACACGACTCTGACATTTACTATCTGGGCCTTGCATCAATGCCCTCAATTTCCTCACCTATAAAAAGCAGTAGATGGGCTAAATGATCTGTATGGCCCTTCCAGCTCTAAATCCATAACCCTATGAATGAATGCTTTCTAAATGATTGATGCAGACAACATGGTTCTTTGTCCTCTTACAACTTAGATGGGCAAAAATTACTCCGATCTGGGAAAAAACTAACAAGCAGAACAATGAATAGAAACAAGTGCAAACTTCTATGGTCTATACCAGGGTTGTCCAAAATATGGCCCACAGGTTGCATGCAGCCCAAAGTGCAATTTTATGGGCTTTAATTTTCACGAGCTAATGTGGCCCTAAGATAACCTAAAGTTGGACAGCCCTGGTCTATACCACTGATTTCCGAAGTAGGTTCTGGGACCCCTGGGAGGGTCATGGAATGACACCAACAGAGCTATAATCTGAAGAGACATGATTAACCAACCTGAAGGAAGATGGGTTACATATCACTCTCATATTCCTCCTGTCCCATAGGCAATCTTGGGATCATCTCCAACATAACTACACCATTCCCATCAACAGTCTCCTCTGTCTTCTCCCACTGCTGACCTTCCATGGCAACAGTTGGTATTGGCCCCTCAAAGACAGATATAACTTAATCTGATCCAGGTACCTGCGGTAGCTACAAAGGCAAAGTCCATTTTTATACTCTCGACTCACCCACAGCATACCTTTTCAGTTTTCATTAGAAAACAATGAGTCACACACAATGAATGGGAATGGATGGGTTTCGAATACGTTACCTTTTCCACTTCTTCCAAACTCCCCTCATTCCTTTGGGCGCACCATCCAATCATCCATGTTTTCTATACGTCCCTGACTTCCCATCCAACTGAGACTGCTCTCTTCAAAGCTACTGGTGATCCCCTAACCGCCATGTGGATGACTTTTCTCCTTTGCTGACCTCTGCTCCAGGATACTCCTTCCTCTCTGGGGGTCCCCTCCTACCTGTCAGACTGCTCCTCCTCAGTCTCCTTTGCTGGATTGTCATTTGTAACCATGCTCTTTAATTGTGAATATGCCCCTAAAATCTGCCCTGGGCCCTCCTTTATTTGGTGACGTCATCAGCTCCCATGGTGCTGATGATCACATTTATAGATTTCCATATCTACAGAGTCAGTCTTTGCCCCTCCAGAGCTCCAGACTCACATCATTATCTATTACACATTCAAATTCAAAATGTCCAAAAAACAAATCTATGCTCTTTCCCACCCAAAATAAAACTACCCCTCTTCTGAACTTCCTTATTTCTGTTGTTGTTCCTTTCTAGGCTTGAAACCTCGGCATTATTCTTGACTCTTCGTTTTTGCTAACCTCCACACATCTAATCAGTTACCATGTTTTATCATTTCTGCTTCCAAGATATCTCTCCCTTCTGTCCCCTCTTTGCTCATACAGCTACCACCCTATCCTAGACCATGGCCATGGCCACAGCCTTCTCATTGGCCTCCCTACCACATGGCTTTTTCCTTTCCAGTTTATCCTCCCCACCGCTGCCAGAGTGATTTTGCCACAGTGTGGGTCTGACCACTGTATTTCTCTACCCAATAAACTTCACTGGCTCTCTACTGATTCTAGGGTAAGATGTTATTTCATCTTTGCCTCAACCTTTCTTGGTCTATTTTTTGTGTAAGTTTTATAAAGTTATGTCATTATTAGTACAGTAGTGCATGTACATAATTTTATAATAACTAAATCCACATGTATTGAGTAAGCGTGCTAAAAAAATTTCTACTGAAAGGGGTTAAAAAATTTGGAGATGGGGTGGGTAGGTGGCATAACAGATAGGGCACTGGTCTTGGAGTTAGGAGGACCTGAGTTCAAATCCGGCTTTGGACAATTACAAGCTGTGTGACCCTGGGCAAGTCATTTAACCCTGATTGCCTTCCCAAAATAAAGGAAAAAAATGTTTGGAAACTACTAGACAGTAAGTGTTAGGGGAATTCAGAGAAGGAACATAACACTGTGGGTTTTGTGGAAAAGGTGAGACAAGTTGGGCTCTGAAGGAATGTAGAGAGAGTGGAAATGTTCCAAAGATGGGAGGGAAAAGGGAATGGATCATGAGGATGGCAAATCTGCTAAATGGTCTCCATGGAGTAGGAGGTTTGCACTGGCTAAGATGAACAGGGGAAGGTTATGGAAAGCCTTGGAAGTCATACTGAGGAGCTTGGACTTTACCCTGAAGTTACGTAGAGGCCATTTGAGGCTCCTGAGTAGGAGAGTGGCACAACATCTGGGGAGTATCTTAGGAAGCCTGGTCTGGGGTGGGGTGTGTGATGGTCTGACAGGGAAGACTGGAGGGAGCCAGCTGGACGAAATGTTGGAAGTGAGAATGAATCGGAAAAAAAAGAACGAATATCTTTCCAAAGCAGAAACAAGAAGACTTAGAAGAAGAGAGAGGTGAAAAAGAGATCTCCAAGGCTCTAGAAACGAATTAAAAGATCTACATGTAGAGAAAGAACTATGGATTTTGAATGCAGATTGAGGCACACTGTATGCTCTCCTTTTTTTCCCTGGTTTTTTTTTCTTTCTTTTTTGTTTTTGGTTCTGTTTCTTCTTTCTCCTGATTCATTCCATCAGCCATAATTCTTCTTTACAACTTGACTATTGTGTAAATAAGTTCAATGCGAAGTTATATGTAGAAGATCTATCGGATTCCATGCTGTCTTGGCAGGGGGCAGGGAAGAAAATCCGTAACTCAAAATTATGTGGAACTGAGTGTTGTAAACTAAAAATAAAAAATCTTAATTATTAAAAAAAAAAGTGGAGCGTCACAAGGATGCCCCACGTTTTCAGTACTGTCCAAGGGAAGGCAGCAGGCTGTGTTCAGACAACAATCCCACAGGGGCACCCACGGTACCTTCGTCCTCCTCATCATCTAGATCCTCCAAAGTCGGTGAATTGGGAAGCGTGTACACAGCAGACTGGGTGAGCTGAGTCAAGTTGGCGATGCTGTTAACCATCAGGCAGCCCAAGGGCACAGGCTGATCTGCAAGAGCATTGAGAGAAGGGGTGGGGGGTTAGCAGCCCCGCTCATAGGAGAAGGGTGGGTGCAATCGGGTGGACACGGCCATCGCCTTTCCTTCCCATGACTGTCCCAGCAACTTCCTTTGAGAACGAGAACGTCACTAACAAAGGGCAACTGGGGCCGTGGTCATCACTGCCACTAACTTGCTTTAAGATCTACAGTTTTCTCATCTGAGCCTCACAGCAACTGTATGAGGCAAAAACAAAGCTACTGTTATTGTCATTTCACCAATAAAGAGGGAAGTGTTCACACAGTAAATTTCAGGGATAGAATTTGAACCCAGGTCTTTCTTGACTCCAAGTACAACTCTCTTCCTATTACACCACAAAGTCCTAAGGAACCCTCTCTCGGTGACAAAATGTCCCCACTGGATGTGTGGAATAGCTACTTGTGCACTAGGATCTGTGTGTGATCTGAATAAAGGATGCCACCACCAGAGTGAATGATGGATTAAGAGGAGATGGATAAACAGCAGATGCCTCTGATACTGATAGGAAAAACGAGTGCTCTGGGTCCCAGTGTGAATGGCAGATCAAAAGAAAAACCAGGCATCCGGGCAGGGAGCAAAGGACTATTCATTTCGCCTAGGAGCTAGGAACCAAGTTATATTCACTTTGGGGACCAAGGGGACATTATTCAGAAATGCCCCTGAAGCTGGGCCAGAGATCAGATGATATACTGCTTTCCCTGGGTACAGAAAAGGTCAGGGAAAGGTCAGCCTGGACAAGGTAGAAGCAGGGAAGGGGACCACACAGAGCAGAGAGACTTTTCAGGGACCTGGGGAGAGAGAACGACATAAGCCAGAGAAGGGGCTGGATTCTGATAACTTCATTAAAATATTTAGAAGAGCCCTCAGTAAGATTTGTCGCCTAAGCAGGATAAAACTCAACTCCTTGTACAGAGGAGCAGTTTATGTGAAAAAGACCTATGGGCTCTGATATCAGTTCAGTGAGCCAACAGTGCGATAGGGCTACCAAAAAAAGTAACATCATCTCAGGTTGCACCAACAGAAGTCAAATGTCCAGGGCAAAGGAGGTACACAGCTTGTACAGGCTCAAGAGAGCCAACTGTTAAAATTTCAGTGTCAGTATTTATGCCTCAGAATTGGCAAACCTTACAAATCAGGATTTGATTTGTTTTGTTAATTGCCAAGACTTCAGAAAGTGACAGAGAAAGTTTTAACAAAACAGATTAAACTTAAAAGCATATTGGTACATATATTTCCCCACTCTAGAGACATGGTTGTTAAGCATTTACCAGCACACTCCTGACTCTACTCTATGCTGGTTAGACCAGGTCTGGAGTATAGTATTCAGTACTAGGTACCATGTTTCAAAAAGGACACTGAAAAAATTGGCTTGTGTGCAGAGAAGGGGGACCATGATGGTGAAGAAGCTGAAAACCAGTAGAAAGGGTGATGGATTTGGAGTCAGAGGACCTAGGTCTAAATCCTGGATGAGTCAACTACGTGACTTTGTATGTGACCTTGGGCAAGTCCCCACCCTGGGCCTCCGAGGACATCTGTAATGTTAGGAGTTTGGTCAAAATGACCTCCAAGGACCCTTCCAACCAGAGAACTCCAGGATTACCTTAAGTTTATTGCCCCACAGGTAGCTTATTTTTGGTCCAGAACTGTGACTTTGGCAGTATAGGAAACTCCAAATGTAAAACTTCCCTGAAGTAGATCAGCAAGTTATCTATAACTTACAGTTCTAGAATATTGCCTGGGACCACTTAGAAGTGACTTAACCATGTATATATACACAGAGTACATCCTGGAACCCAGATATTCCTGACTCCCAAGCCAGCTGTCTACACAACAGGATGCTGTCTTTTGTCTATAGCCTGAGAAAAATCTTCATGTCTGTAGTAAAGTAGCTTCTGTTTCACTCACACTGATTGCCCTGAGAGGGCATTGATACTATGAGGAATGAAGTGGAAGTCATAAAAGTGCAGGGAGTGAAAATGGGGAAGGCTGATGACTTGGCTAAAATCCTAGAAATGTGCCTACATCCTTTTAATTGCATTCCCCGGGAATTTTCTTCCAAAAAGAAACTCCAAGCAAACAGGATCTTTCAGAGAGGCAAATTTACTTCAAGGATTTAAAACCGTTAACTGTAATGTAATTTAGTGTCTGTGCATGGGAAATTGGTGCTGGCAAAATTATGGTTAAACTAATCACATTTGTCGGCTTCTGTTTCTGCAAGAGTTTTAGGGCTCAACTTTAGTTCTGCCATCTCTATAACTGCAGAGGGAGGAGGAGGAAGATACTTATTACTTTCAGTAAGTTTAGTCCACCAAAATCCTACTTCAATGTTGGCCTCCTGTGTGGAGGTGACTGAGCTCCCCAGGGCCACACTAGGGCACTACTTGTTTCTATGAAGCTGGAAAGGCTTCTAAGACAGGCTCAGTGATAGATTATTGGTGATGCAAGGACCAGCCTTGCTAAATTTGAAAAAGATGCTAGTTTGGCCATCAGCGATGCATTCATTCCTTTGGCCACAGCAATGCATGACATGGTTTACTGTATCACGGAGGGTTTACGATTGATCTGCATTAGTGAAGAGTATTCATGTGGTTGAAATTTCAGATCCTTTAAGAATTCAAGCTATACTTGCTAAACAATAAGGGAATAGGGAAAGGCACTGAGGTCCACCTAATTAGAGTTTAAGAGGAAGGTCCATTAGGCACTAGCTTCCTGAGTCGGGACCCTTTGGAAACAAGATTTTTTTTCTTATTTGAAGTAATAAAACCCAACCATCTCACAAACACTATTTCTGTCTGTAAAGAGACAAGAAAGCAAAGTAATTTAGAAGCCTTAGGAGTCCAAAAGGGAATCTGGAAGTGTGGCCCATAATAACTGGTTGTCACAGAAAATGAGTCTTAACATCATCCTGAATAACTGGGTCGTCTGATTTTCTGCATGACTACAAGAGGGTGTTATAACGGCTTGTCATGTAGGATCAACTTATGGTTCCAACTTGGAACTACTCAAATGGCTCTAAGATCTCACGAATCTGGAAGTTTCCTCCAGCAATGCTGGTCACGACCCATCTGGGCCTGTTCATCTTGTGACACTCTTGTTCACATCTTCCTAGAAACTAATCACAGGGAATTAACTCCACATGCAAGAGGTCTTCTTTACTGACATCTCTCCCTTGACACCATGAGGGTAGCTGTGGCACCATGCAGGATGGTTCACCATCACTGAAGCACCCTCAACTGGCCCAGGCTGGGGCATCCCAGAACACCTCAATCTGGAGCTTGTCCCAGAGCAAGTATTTAACAAATGAACACTTTTTCTTTCATTCCTTCCTCTCTCACCACTTGCCTAGAACATCTTTTTCTATCATACAGTTCTTTGATGGCTTCTTTTACTTTGGTCCTTCCTCAAATCTCCTCATTGGTTATACGTGATAGACTGCTCACACCTACATGGATCTCTGTGCTACGTTCATTTTTAATTTTTCAGAGCCTGTTGTATTCCATGTTTCACTGCCATACAGCAACACTAGGAAAATGTTGGTATTAAAAAGATGGACCCACACTTTCACGTGAATCTTGGGGTCATTAAAGGAGCTCTGAAATTTCCTGATCATAATCTAGCCTGCTCTTCTCCTCTTATCCAATGCAATCTAACTTGTTAACCATATATACTGTCTATCTGAGATAAAGAGACTAATGGACAAGCTCTATAAGTTTTCCATTCAAATGCCTGTTGTAATTTGGACAACAGGCATTCTTTATCCCCTGTGAATGATCATGCCAAATTCCTTTGAGCGATTAGAGAGCTCTTCCAGAAGCCCTGCAACATCTTTAGCTTTGATGTGACCAGCACAATGTCATCTGCAAGGAGCAGATAGAAGCAGGAGCATCTGGAAGACCACAGCGTCCTCATGGAATTCTTCTTCAACTTGGACTCTGTGCTGGATTTTCTCCAGATGTTCACAGGGTATACATACCTTTCCTTGTTTTGAGATAACTGCCAGGTTAATAACAAATTTTTCCTCTCAAAATGTAGTCTATTTCATTTTTGCAATGTTATTTATTTCTCATCATGTCTAGTGCCTACCAATGTTTCTCAAAGAAAACACTCTTTATATTTATATATATTTACAAATAAATTTATATCTATGCAATCCCTCTCAATCCTTCTCCTGCATCATGCTTCCCTATATGTTTCTCCCCATCCTCACCTTTGCCTTTTCTGTACTGAAGTCACCAAGTATTAAAGCATATGCTGATTTAATTTGGAGGGTCTTATCAACTTCTTCAAGAATTTCTACCTCTTCATCAAAAGATGTTAGCGTAGAAAATGCAATTATTTTAATGGTAGGTTTTTTCTGCAAATACTTATCATTAATATTACAATATATGATAACCCAATAATCGATGAAATAATATTTCTTGAGATAAAAGCTATTCCTTCAAATCCTTTCTTTACCTCTCCAAGAAGTACCTGTGAGCCATCCTTCCATTTAGATGCAACTGCCTTCTTTCCTCTGGCTTCATTCACAGTAGGAATGTCAAGATTCATAGGATTCAGCTGCTTCAGCAACATGTCCACTCAGCAATAATCTCACATTTGGAATACTAATAGTCAAATTAAAATGGTGTCATTCTCAGCACACTCTGCCTTCTTCCCTGACATTCTGACACAGTCACTACAGAAGCAGAAAGGGGCATATAAGACTGGGTGCCATTTTGCATTTTTCTTTGTTTCATGGGTAGCCATAGCCAAAAATTCATTACCAAGTGGGCAGCCCACTGGTCATGGTTCTCTCCATACTTACCTAGGTTGGTCCTCTGAAAACAGACTTGGTCTGTTGCCAGGTCCATACTCTATACCTTTCCAGCATGGTAGAACCTATCAGAGCTTACATACCTTCAAGAACCCAGGGTCACCTCCAACCTTTGATAAAGTACCACAGTAAGACTTTGTGGGGGAACCTTGAAATTTTGAGGTTTTTTTTTTAAATCTTTGGACTTCTCTGGGTAGTTCTACGTTGTGATTTAGCCTGAATAAGGTCAGAAACCACGGAAATCAATGCTGTTCTTCTTGGACTTCTGAGCAGGTAGAGGGAGGCCCATGTCAAACATTGATTAGAATCAGGGGAAGTACATCTCTACTGAGAGACATTTCAGAGAAGGGAATGGTGTACCCAGGGCAAGTGACAATGGGCAAAAGGCCAACTTACCATCAAGCTTCACACTCCACACCATGTGGAAACCATTTGTCATCAGGTAAAAGTTCTTCAAATCCTCTGGCATCACACAGTCATTTTTCTGCAATCACAAAGCAAGAGAGCATGAGGATGGGGTAGGTAAAGAAGGGTGAGTCTGTGCCTCAAACCAGAAGATGATTGCTGCAACAGGGAATGTTGTTTACTACCTCCTATCTCCCAAATCCAGGCACCAATCGGTCATTGCTCAAATTACTCCAAAGGGTATCTCTGAAGATAAACTTTCAACTATCATGACTTGTTACTGGATAGACAATCAAATTTATGACTTCATCTGGGATCAGTTCTGGAAAATTCCTGGGCTGGCCACCCAAGGATATTTAGGAAATACCTCCCCTCTACAAAATTAATTCCTACTATGTCCTTCAAATGACTATTGTAGAGTAAGGCAGCCAGAGCTAAAGTGCCAATTTCTATCTTTATTCTGATGGAAGATATAATATGCAGCACGTTAGAAACTGCCATACCTTTCTCAATTTCCTAGGCCTTGTTTTTTTAATCCTTCCAATTCCTCTATCTCATCCCAAAGATGCAACTTCTACTCTGTGATCCCCCCGCCCCCAGCCAGTGGTTGCTTTTCATGATTTGACCTCATCACACTTTATGCTTTTCTCAAGCTCTTTTCATATTCTAAGCTGTATCAGAGGTTTGTGTGTTTTTCTCATACCCACTATTAGACTGTAAGTTCCCTGAAGACAGAGACTGTGACTCATTCATTAAAGCATTCTCCATGTTTCCCCTCCCCCAATTAACCCCTGCACCTAACACAGCCCACATGCACATAGGAGGTTCTTAATAAACATTCGAGGAATGGGTGGATGTGTAATGATCTACAAAGGACAGAGCAACAATGGCATGGTTGGAAAGAATGACTGATTTTCTCTCATCTCTCATGGAAAACTTCTGCTATGTAAGTTGAGTCCCTTAGCACCAGCTGAGGCGAATTAATCGTCTCATCTCATGGTTTCACTCATCTGGAGAGCAGATAGAGAAGAAACTTCAAGAGAAGTAGATGGAGACTAAATGATAAGGAGCAGGCCCTAGGAAGGGTCTGAGGTGGAGGGACCAAATAGACAATGCCATGAATTTTGGTTCTATGTCTCGGAGTCATTCCAGGGAACCAAAGCAATAGAGAAATGACAAAAAGGTTTGTTTTTTTTAAAATTCAGAATGCTAATAACCAAAGTGCTTAAGCTATTTAAAATGTACTAAGTCTGTACTGGTAGTGACCAGAAAGCATACGGCAGGGAATTGATAAACATTTAACATAGATAAAGAATCCATAAAGCTAAGGAAAACAGATAAAAAACATGGGATGCCTCTGAAGTTCATCCACATGTCTTACCAATTCTCCCAACCCAACATCAAGGGATCTCAGTCACTGGTATCAACAGAGGAAGGAATTCTTCATTGCCTTCTCTCTGAGTGCTACTGATGGGGAGGACTCTAAGAAATAAAAGTCCTAGAATGTAGGTGTATTTGGGATCAAACACCTCTCCCTGAACCTTCCAGACATGCGTGTTCCTTAAGTGTCATTTGTCTAAGGTCAGTCGGCCAACACCGAACGGAACATTCTAATTCTGAAACTGAACTATGAGACCAGCTTAATTCAGTTCTGGCCGATGCGGATAGCACTGACCAGAGAAAAAGGACGATAGAAGCAGAATCAAGATATTTCTGGAGTGGCCTCTAGTGAAGATCTTGCCTGCTCTAAAATGGGCATAGAGATGCTTCATTGGAAGAAGGGCTTCTCTGCTTTGCTGCTAAACAAAGAATCTCGTTCACATTGACAGGGATTATTCTATTTTATAAGTCAACATGGGGAATGGCTCATATTTTACAACTTTTTAAAGTTATGAGTAATGTACTTATATACAGATATCAATCTCACTGATTTACTCCTCACAATATCCTGGAACGGTAAGTAGTGAAGGGAGTATTATAGAAACATATTTGCTTTAGTTTCTTTTAATTAGAGTCAGGAAGACCTGAGTTCAAATCCAGCCTCAGACACTTACTAGCTATGTGATCTTGGGTAAATCATCTAACTTCTGTCAGCCTCAGTTTCCTTATCTTCAAAACGGGGAGAATAAAAGCTCCTAACTCACAGGGTTCTGTAACACTGAAGGCACTTTATCAATGTTGGCTATTACTACTATTATTATTAGCTATTTCCCTAGTCCTGTACTCCTCTAAGCTCCAGACCCACACCCCGAGTGGATGCTCCCACGGGCACCTCAAACTCCATGTGTTCTCTCAGCTCTTTTCTTTTTCTGTTTATTTTCTAATTCTGTCAGAGGCACCATTGGGCATCTTGTTTGAAACTCTGGCATGACCTTGAAATCCAGTTTCTCTTCCTTCTCCTCTTCAGTCAGTGACAGAACTGTATCGATTCTACCTCTACCAGTTTTTATGCAGCCTCCTCTCTATTCCTGATGCCTAACACTGGCCCTCACTACCATCCACCTGGACTACTGCAGGAGCACCCAATCTGCCGCCATGCCACTCTTCCAGATTCATTACTTTTCTACATACTCTGCTCCAGCCAAAGTGGACCACCCACCTTCTAGTCCCAAACACAACCTATACACTCTGGCCTCTCTTCTTTTTGCTTTGTACTATCCCTTATGCCTACATTGTCCTTCTTCTCCCTTTCACCTGTTGAATTAATATTTTTTTTAATATTTCACTTCTTCTATGGCCTCCTTTTCCTAAGGATGCTCCCCCTGATCCTTATCTAGTACACTTCTCACATGAATTTGCTTTGACTATGTGTGTATGTTTACGAGGGTTTCTTTTTCTTTTCTTTCTTTCTTTTCTAATCATATTTCTTTTTCTTTTTGTTCCATTGGGGGAAAGGAGAAAAACAAAATGTTTCATTAACTGAAAAAATAATAATTATAACTGAATATAATAATATAATATATAACATATTATATATTATATAATAATAACTGAAAAATAACAAAATTCAATCAGTACCAGTAACATATTAATAGTTATTTCTGGACGTGTTTTATCATTTGCTATGAGGTAAGTGCCACAAGGGCAGTAATTCTTCTTATTTATGTGACTTATCTATTGAATAGAATGTAAACTCTTAGTTGCCTTAGTAATCCCAGGGCCCTGCCCTTCTTCTCTCTCCCACCCCCATCCCACCCCCAGTACCATGTCTTGTGAATGGTAGATACTTGATAACTATTTGCTGCGTCTGCTAGCATGTAGTGCAGAGTTGCTATTTAACAGGTTCTTAGATCTAAAATGACAGCTTATTTGAGCGGTGCAGGAAGAGCAGGGAGCCTAAGAGTCAGAAACCTGGGTTCTAATCCACCACTTCCGAGACTGATTAGTTGCGTGACCTTTATTAAGTCATAAACTACTTGATTTTTCTGAGCTTCACTTTCTTTATCAGTAAAGTGAAGGGGTTGACTAGCCAATCTTTAAGGTCTCTATTAGCTCTTACATGGGCAGTATGGCAAAAAAAAAAAAAAAAAAGGCTTCTTTAAAGGTGATGACTCCCTGGATGTGCTGGAGTCCAAGATGTAGCTGGATGGTATGAATGGGGGGAGGAGGGAAACTGAAGAACGTGGCAGGATGGTAATGACTTGACAGCCCAGATAAGGCATTCCTTTCCTCCCTACTCTTCTGCTTTCATGGGCCTGCTGGCATTTCTAAGACATATATCCTGCTTTTCCCAGTCACTGAAGATAAGACTTCACCCTTTTACAATTCAGGCCCCAAACCAGTTGCTCCCCACAGCACCCTCTCTGCTGGGCTGCAAAGGATCACGAATGATCTCCTAAAAAAATGTCTTTCATCTCTACAGTCTTCATCACAAATCCTGGATTCCAAACATGAAACTGACATGGCGATTCCCAAACTAGACCTGGATGGATCAGAAGGGAATTCCAAAGATAAGCTACCTCCCTAAAAAAACTCTCTTAAGTTTGGAAACTCCTATTACAGGGTGAGAATTAAGTGCCCTGAGAGTCAATGGGGAAGAACAAGGGTGAATTCTGTACCACTGATTGCAGCGTAAAATAGAAGAAAGATTGTCTGCATTATCTCTGCCCTTTGTCTCTGAAGTTACTCTCTCTTCTTGGGAGGGAGAGGTAATAATCTTGTAATGGTAGATACCTACTAGCTCCCATGAAGCAATCATATGGCGCTCAGCTGGCTCCTTTTCCATGATCCTCACCTTCGTCACTCCTGGAGATGCTTCTGGAAAAGAAAGAGGAAATTTTGTTACAGCAACAGATAGCCCTCTCTGGGGTTGTAGCTATTGCTCAGGGGACATTTCCAGATCAGAGGTTCATCCTAAGGAAACTAAATCTAATAATTAACTCATTGGTCCTTCCAAAAAAGTGTGATACAGGGAAAAGCACCTAGATTTGGAGTCAAGGGTCCAGGGATTTTTCTCCTCATCTGTAAAATGAGTTAGGCTTGTCAGTTCCTTCTATATCTTGGATACTGAGTTTTATCAGATATTTTTGATCAAAACTTTCCCCCCATTTGATAGCTTCATTTATCCTAGCTGTGCAGATTTTGTTTCTACAAAAGATTTTATATTTTCTTTTTTAATCAAAACTATCTATTTTTTTTTTCAATTTTACAACTCCCTCTATTCCCTGCTTGATAAAAGAAGGCCCTTCATTCCATTGCCTTCTAGTTTTTCACATGGCCTTTCATATTTAAGTTGCTACCTACCTAGAACATAGCTGTTGTTATTCGGTTGTTTCAGTTGTGTCTGACTCTTTGTGACCTCTTTTGAGGTTTTTTTAGGCAAAGATAACTGGAGTGGTTTGCCATTTTCTTCTCCAGCTCATTTTACAGATGACGAAACTGAGGCAAACATGGTTTAAGTGATTTGCCCAGGGTCACACAGCTAGTAAGTATCTGAGGCTGTGTTTGAATTCAGGAAATCCAGAACCTTGTCCATGGTGCCACCTAGGTGCTCCCGGAGCATAGCAATATGGTATAATAGATGGTATAGGATTCCGGGCTAAACATAACCTCTGCCAAACTACCCTCCAGTTTTTCCAGTAGTCTTTGTTGAAAAAAATTCCAGGAATCTTTCCTCCAACTACTTATGTTCTCAGTTGAGTCTCAATACAACTTCTGTATTCAACTGCTTCTGAGCCTTGCTTATCTGGTCTGTTCCAATGATTTATTTTTCTACCAGAGTTGTGAGAGTTAAGACTTTATGTCTGAGATTTGGTTATATCCCCTTTGTTTCTGCATTTTTCCCTCCTTTTCATTATTTTCCTTGAGATTCTAAACTTTCTGGTTTCTCCAAATGAAGTTTGTTATTATTTGGTCAAGTCTACCCATCCCTTAAATTAGGTAACAGATTCAAGCGGATCTGTAATTTCATCAATGTGGGTGTTCCCTCCAACAATGCAGATGGCACTCCATCCACGTGTACTAATTTTGTCTGACTCTTGTCAATGGATTTTTATTAGGATAACACAGGGGTCCACCCACTGAGCTGGGAGTGTGTATCCTAGAACAAAGGGTGGAGTGTGTCGAAAGGCAAAAAAATTGTCTCCTTAGCACTTAGTTCAACAAGTGCCCTTGAAGAGTTTGGCTTTTGTCATTGAATCTTGCTAAGTGCTAAGCCCCAGGCCCAAACCCCTATTAGGTGTAACAAAAACATTATTATGTAATAGTAATTAAGGTGGGACATTTTGCTTTTCTTCTCTTAAGTGCCTTTAATGATTCTGGGACAGATAAAGTGGGATCTTTTTGTCTTAGAATATTTCTCAGCACTGAGACAAGTAGGAGTCATTGATTTGTATATGATGTGATCCTGGGGATGGAGAACTTTCCCAGACCCAGCCTGGGTGAGGTCAAAGCCTTCAGGGCTCCAAAAACTGGATATAACTGAGGAGAGCTTGGCATTTGATTTTTGGGGG
>CM053622.1:397997310-398017665 GCA_028646595.1 Phalanger gymnotis | reverse complement strand
TGACTAATACCTTCTATTTTTCCTTTTCTTCCTAAAATTTATTTATGTTTTGTTTTGAGGCAATGGGCATATCCCAACAATTTCTTTGCTTCATAAATTGGCAAGGACAAACCATCATCAAGTGGTCAACCTATTTTTGATGAGCACCTCTATATTTAACTAGGCTGGTCCTCAGAAAGCCAACATCATCTGTTGCCAGGACCATATACGAAGTCTTGCCAGCAGGATATAACTTACCAGAGTTTTTTCTCTGCTGCCACAGCATTTGAGAACCCAGCGTCACCTCCAAGACACTATGAGGCATAAGAGTTGGACTCTGAGGAATTTCTTCATACCACCAGAGCCTACAAACAATCTTCATCATTCTGGTTGAGGTAGCTGGGTGGTTAGATACTAGATACAACACCTGGCCTGGAGTCACAAAGATTCAACTTTGTGAATTCAAAAATGACCTCAGACATTTACCAGCTGTGTGACCCTGGGCAAGTTACTTAATCTATACCTGCCTTGTTGTTCATCTTTCATTTTGAAGAGGACCAATGACATCACGGGGGGTGATGTCTTGACTTGCATGTGAATTGGATTCAGTGAGGCAGAGTTACACAAAGTTGTCAGCCTCACTTTCTCTTCCTGAGTTACTGAAATCCAATGGCAAGACAAAAGTCAGGACAACTGGCAGTGGCCTGGGATGCAGTGGATGACTTTGGCATCTTCAATGTCTGACCAAGCTTTAAGTGCTCCACAGCACACACTACAGTCGCCTTCATGGCACAAATTGTTCTCATCTGCTATTCCACCAAGGGAAGTGTTTCCATGCTTGGAGCTGACATCCCCCTAGATCACTGATGGATTTGAGCCCTGTTAGTTACTCTCAACCTAGTTTAGCCCTTCTGCCCAGTTTTACCAGAGTGTGCACATGCTACAGCTTTTTGAAGTCAGAGTTGAGAGCTGGGTAAAAGGTGGGCACCAAAAGTTGATGAGCAGCCCTGCAAAGGCCTTGGCAAGCCCTCACACCAGAGATGCTAGCCCTTCCTGAACACCCCTTACAACTATCCTAATCATCACTATTTGCCTTAATTCACTGGAGAAGGAAATGGCAAACCATTCCAGTATCTTTGCCAAGAAAACCCCATAATGAGATGACGAAGACCTGGATACAACTGAACAACAAA
This sequence comes from Phalanger gymnotis, assembly GCA_028646595.1. Taxonomy (NCBI): domain Eukaryota; kingdom Metazoa; phylum Chordata; class Mammalia; order Diprotodontia; family Phalangeridae; genus Phalanger; species Phalanger gymnotis. The sequence continues at coordinate 398,016,493 of CM053622.1, read as the reverse complement.
ATGTTCCTGTTTGCATCATTGTAGTTACCATGTCTATTTTATTTTCCTGGTTCTGTTTTGCTTCAGTTCTTATGTTTTCCAAGCTTGTCTGAATTTTTCATGTTCTTATAGAGCAATAATATTCCTCCACATTCTTGTGCTACAATTTGTTTAGCTACTCCCCAAAGAGCATCTACTTTCCCCCCGGGTCTTGGCTACCACAAAAAGTGCTGCTATTAATATATTAGAATATATAGAACCTTTCTGTCTTTGACCTCCTTGGTGTATACACCCAGCACCAAGATCTTTGAGTCAAAGATACTCTAGTTACTTTCTTAGCATAATGCCAAACTTCCTTCCAGAGTGTTTCCAACAACAGTGAATTAATTAGTGCATCCACCTCTCCACAACCCCTCCAACATTGACTAGTACTTTCTCCTATCACCTTTGCTAATCTGTGGAGTGTGAAGTGAAGCCCAAGTTTTTTTTCTTCAATTTGTATTTCTCTTAGTAATGTTTTGGTTCAATTTTTCATCTAGTTGTTAATAATTCATAATTCTTTGGAGAACTATTTTTCATATCCTTTGACTATATAGCTTTTGATATTGTTGGAAAGCAAAAGTTTTCCAATTTTGTGTAATCAGAATTACCTGTTTTATCTTTTGTTATCTGACCAGTCCCTAGTTTGGTCCTAGTCACAGTTGTCAGAGATACTTGTTCTCTCCTAAGTGTTTATGGTGGGACCTTTTATATTTAGGTTGCATATCCATTTTGAGTTTATTGAAGAACATAGTGTCTACTTACATCTTTCTTTGTATCTTTTATGTAAACACTGTACACACATGTATGTATATATACACATATATATGTAAGCATGCACATATATAAATATATGTGTATATATGTATAATATATACATATACATATATTTTATCTCCTCATTCAAATGTAAGCTCCTTGAGGGAAGAGTCTTTTTTTTGCTTTTTCTTTGTATCTCTAGTACTTAGTACAGTGGCTGGAATACATTAAGTACTTAGTTAACAAAATCTGCCTGTTGATTGATTCCCTGAAGATAGTACCATGATTGTGATGGATAGTACGTGTCAATTTACACTTGTGTAAGTTTACTAATTGTTAACAAAAAGGTTGTATCCTCTAACTTCAATAGTTCGATAAAAACACTCATCCACACTATAGCCCAAAAGGCTATAAAATTGTATCTACCCTTTGATCCAGCAATAACAGTACTAGGTCTGTATTCCAAAGAGATACAAAAAAAAAAAAAGGAAAAGGAAGAATATATATAAAATAATTTATAGCAGCTCTTTTTGTGGGTGGCAAAGAACTGGAAATTGAAGTGATGCCCCATCAACTGGGGAATGGCAGAACAAACTGTGGTATATAATTGTGATAGAATACTATTGTGCTATAAGAAATGATGAGCAGGATGATTTAAGAAAAACCTGGAAGGACTGACATGAACTGATGCAAAGAGAAGTAAGAAGAACCAGAACAGTGTACACAGTAACAGTCATACTGTATGACAATCAACTGTGAATGACTTAGCTCTTCTCAGCAATACAACGATCCAAGCCAATTACAAAGGACTCATGATGAAAAATGCTATCCACCTCCCAAAAAAGAACTGATGGAGTCTGAATGCAGATACAAGTATACTTTTTTAAAACTTTATTTTTCTTGTGGTTTTTTTTAATGGTCTGTGTTTTCTTTTGCAACATGGCTAATATGGAAATGTTTTGTATGACTACACATGTGTAATATATTTAAAATTGTTTGCCATCTCAAGGAAGCGGGAGAGGAAGGAGGGAGGGAGAGAATTGGGAACTCAGAATCTTAAAAAATGAATATTAGAAATTGTTATTACATGTAATTGGGGAAAAAAGAAAATATAATATTTTTAAAAGAATCAGCCAAAAAAAACCAAACCAAAACCCTGTCCATTATATTTGACCCCTATTCCTGTTGTCTCACAGTGCTGACCTTATATACACTGTTGTGCCTGTTCTTTTGGTTCTCCTCTCTTCACTCTGCATCGCTCTACACATCTTTCCGTTTTTCTCTGAATTCTTCATATGTGTCATTCCTTACTGCAAAGTAATATTCCATTACATTCATAGTTTATTCAGCCATTTCCCAGTTAGTTTCTTTGATTTATCATCCCCATTTTACAGAAAAGTGAATGTAAGACAGTCTTGCTAGAAGTGACAGAAGCAGGATCTGAACGTATGTCTCTGCTGACATTCTAAGCCCAGGCCTCTTTCTGTTTCCTCATTTCAGCCATAAATTTTCTTTTCTTTCTTTTTTTTTCGAGACTGGGTCTTTCTCCCTATCTTGCCGGGACAAGAAGTACAGTGGCCATTCACAGGCCCCCATCCCACTACTGATTAGCAAGGAAGCTTTAACCTATTCCTTTTCCAACGTGGGCTGGTTGGATGCTTTTTGTCTGGCCTGATGGCACTCTTCTCCATATTGGACTTAGTAGAGATATCCAATTAGCTCTGGCCTTACGGCAGCTCCAAACACCCAGAGCCCAAGCCTTCCACCGTCCTCCCCAGTGGCAGAGAGTACAAGCATGTGTCACCACTCCCAGAACCATAAATTTTCCTGAATATGAGCTTCTACCTTCTAAGAATAGGAATTTAGAAACAGTATTGTTCCAAAAGTTTGTCTCCTGTCTTACAGATGAATACACAGATGAGAGCAAAATAAGGAATCTTCATAAATCCTAGAAGGTAAAGAGAGAATTCAAGAAATCATCCATTCCCACCCCCTACCTTCACTACCTGAAAGGAGTCACGATCTTTAATGTGTTATTGGGGCGAGTGTTGAATGAAGTCACTAAATATCCTTCTAAGCTGGTTTACTCTCCTCCATGACCTTAGCCACCATCACACGGGCCTCCTAACTGGTGCTCACATGATACTTCCTGGCCTGTGTCTTTCATACCTGGAATGTTCTCCCTCCTCTCTTCTGCTTCTCCGAATGCCTGGTATCCTATGAGACTCAGCTCACATGCTCCCTTCTACATGAAGGCTTTCCTGATGCCACCAGTTCCTGGTGCTCTCCTTCCCAAATTACCTTGCATATGTTTTAGATAAGCTCAGATATGTACATGCTGTCTTCCCTCCATCGGGATATGAGCACCTTAAGGAGCTAGCCGTTCAGTTTTCTTTATATCCCTGGTGCTTAGAGCTTTGCCTGGTCCTTAGCAGGAGATTAATATATGCTTGCTGATTGTTTAGTAGTACTACAGAAACCCAACATTCAGCATTTTCCATTTCAAATCACTTCCCCTACCAGGTGCTAGATTCATATTCACAGGATCTGACACTTCCCATCTGTGTAGCCTTGGGCAGATTACAGCAAGTAGGTACCTGGCTGTTGCAATCCCACCCACTCAGCTTCAGAGGAGATGTGCAGATTATTCAAATGCTTAATAGGATCACACTCCAATGTCTGATCCCCTAATAGTAAGCTATCATTTGACCCAAACTAGTGTCCCTAAACTAGGGTAACCTAGGTGAGACTTCACTTAAGTCTCCAACCACCCAGTTGGTGGGATGCAAAGGCCTTGGAAGCAGCAGCATCTTGTCAAGTACTATGTCACCCCCTGCCCCTCACCACTGGGAGCAGTGACCATCTAACTTCCAGAGACCCCGCCCCTCAATCAGGGGAAGTGACTCTCCTCACCTCTGGGACTCATCCTGGGGCAGAGCTGCCCCCACGTGGACTGAAGAGAAGGCAAAATCTCACTTGAATCCCTCTAAACCTAAAAGACCTCCGAAAAATCTTTGACTCATCTAGTCATCCCACAAGAACATCAGCTAAGTTTAGCAGCTGGCGCTAGGATCTTGTTAAATGCTCTGGGGCTGATAATTTATTATAAATGTTCTTGTTATCATATCAAGTCAACATCACCACTGCTCCTAGAAAGGGTATGACCCTGTTTTGACCTATGACTCCACACAGAATCCCTGTGATTTTGAGTCACAGACTGCCTAGACCAAAGCTCCCTTTCCTGGCCACCACTTCCTACTCTCATAAACATTTAGACCAGTCTAATCCCTTCCAGACTCCCGCTGATTACGTATTACTTCCCCTCTCAAACTTTACACTCCAGTCAAACTGACCTTCATCTTGTTCCCCATAGATGATGTTCCATCTCCCACCACCAATCTGCACAGGTTATCCAGGAATGAGCTCCCTCTTCACTTCTACCTACTGAACCCCTAGATTAGGGGTGGGGAATCTGTGGCCCTCTAGGTCCTCAAGTATGGCTCTTTGACTCAATCTAATTGTTCTGTGAAGTTTGGATTCAGTCAAAGGGCCATACTTGAGGACCTAGAGGGCTACAAGTGGCCTTGAAGCCGCAGGTTTCCCACTCCAGCCCTAAAGCCCTACTAGGCTCAGCTTAAGTGTCATTCCCCAAGCAGTTAATCCCACCGTCCACCAATGGGTATTGTTTTTGGTATATGTATCCTTTGGTTAATTATTTGTAAATATGTTGTATTTCTCTAGTACAGGGATTCTGTACTTTTTTGTCTATGTCAGGGACCCCTTCAGCAGTTTGGTGAAGCCTATGGACCCCTCCCTTCTCAGAATTTTTTTTAAAGGAATAAAATACAGAGGATTAAAAGAAAACCAATTATACTGAAAAAGTTTTCAAAATGTACTTTTCAAAAAGTTCACAGACCCCAGGTTAAGAACTCCAACCTAGTAGAGTTATAAGCTTACTGAAGGCAGGGGCTATTTTGCTCATATCTGTGAGCCCAAGCTGAGTACAATGCTTGGGACATAGTAGGCACTTAATAAATGTTTTGTTAATTGATTTGAAAACAACAGACCCTGTTGGTTGATGTCACTTCACTGGGGCCCCAGTGCAGTCTAGTTGCTACTGAAGGGTCACAAGTCATGCACTCAGGTAATTAATAACATTCTCTTTATTGTACAAGAGGCTATGAGCTTACAGCGGTTGAGACCTTATTGTATCAATGGAGTTACTGTACAGGCTGCTATGACCTTACAGCTATTGGGATCATACATGACTGCACAAAAACTTCACCTCGGGCTGCCTGATTTAGATATTGATCAGCAATACACTGGCGAGGTAGCAGGGAGTAATCTGAAATAGTCAGATAATGGTGTGCTTAGCCACCGTGAGCCCTCCTCTCTCAGGTTTACAGAGGACTGTACTAAGTATTGTGAAATGGGGAGTGGGAGGGAAAGAAACCAGAAAATAGGAGTGGCAGCTTGGAGGCTCTTCTAGTCTGGATGAGTAGATCCCAACCTGTGGGCTGAGGACCCCTAGCTTTTACCGCATTAAATGATGCAATATAATAAATAAGTATAACTCAGACTGAATAAAGTGTCTCTTGCATATCTGGTTCTTCCTGATAAACATATTGAAGTGCCTACTGCATGTAAGACACTGTGCAACACACTTGTGGCTGGACATGTATTAGGACAGTGCCCGGCACAGTGTCACCTTGTGACACAAAGATATACAGTTAGTTGCCAGTATTAATTGTAAAGCGCTCAGAACAGTGCCCGGCGCACAGAAAGCGCCATATAGATGTTAGCTATTATTTTTAGCTAGATTATCGTCAGTAAGCTGCTCCTGTGGTTCCCCCCTCCGGCCCCCCCCCCCCCCCGCAGTGGTCAGCCTGGCAATGACCATGGAAGCACGAGAGGAAGGGCTTGGGGGTTCGTGCTGATTCGCGGGTTCCACTTCTCACAGCTCTCGGCCCAGGCCTCGGCTCGAGGGCTAGGGATTCTCTCTCTCTCTCCCCGGCTGGCCCGCTATTTCCCCGTGGCCGCCTCGGCCGCCTAAAGCAAGGCTGGGTTTTGCAGGGCAGGAGACTATGGTCTGGCCGTGGCTCCCAATCCCTGCGGCCGCGCGGGTCCCCCATAGGCTAAGAGGCTGGATGTCCGCCCGGGAATCCGCTAATGCAGTAGCCTGGGCTGGGAACCCCACGTGGCCTCTAAGCCGCAAGGCTGACCTTCCCGGCCGGCTTCTCCTCCCCCAGTCACCTACAGGCACAGACGCCACCACGTGACTAACCAGGTGCATCTTCGCAAGCCTCGCACCCTCCCCCACCAATCCCGGCTTCCCCGGCCCCGCCCCGCCCCGCCCGCCCCTCCTCTTCTTCATCCCCCTCCCCCTCCATACCCAAGATACGGGTGATCCCGAGGGTCAGTTTCTCCAGGTGCGGCTTGGTGTTGCCCAAAGGGGGCAGCACCTTCTCCTCCATGGCTCTTGGCCCCCCGACTCCGCTTCCCGCCGGGGAGTTGTGGAGGGAAGGTGCAGGAGGAACCTCTCCCCAAGAGCCCCGAGCCCAGACTTCAAAACGCGGCTCCCGACGGCCTGCTGGGAGTTGTAGTTCTTCCTCGCTGAGCGCTGATTGGAGGGGAGAGCGCTGGAAGTGAGGCAGCCGCTGGCGCCTGGGAGTGAGAGTTTCCACACCTTCCGCAGCCCCTAGTGACAACAATTCCCAGAAGCCCCCGCTCCCCGACTCCCCCCCCCCCCCCGCCCCGGGACAAACCAGCTGATGGGGGGCGGGGGAGAAGACTGGCGGCCGCGGAGCCAATGAGAGGCGAACCTGGCTGTGGGCGCGTCTCAAGGCTTTGGCGGCGGGGCTTTTGGGGAGCCCTGGCGGGACGGTCGACGCACCTGTACCCCGGGAGTAGGGGTAGGGGTGTCCAGGGCGAAGGCCTCCAGCTCGGAGCAGCGGGGTTGGGGCAGTGACTTGGGTGTGGGGAGGATGCCACGGGGGTGCCCAGCTCTGCCCACAGCCTCCCGAGAAAGGGGGCTCCCGCCTACACGTCCTCCACACCGTGACCTCCTCCGAAGCCAAACTCCGCCAGACGCTGCCCCTCGATAAGGAGCAAGCGGGGTTCTTAGCTTGGGGCCCTTCAACTTAAAAAGTTTTTTAAATACATTTCAACGTTTTTCAAGTGTTATTTCAATATTTCCAACAATATACTTCAATACAATTAGTTTCCTTTCCAATATTTTATGTTTTTAAAAATATTGACAGTCCTCCAATTTGTTATTTTTTAAAGTATTTTTAAACTGCTGTTCATTCCTTTCGGACGTGACCCCGTTTGAGATTTTCTTGGCAAAGATACCGGAGTGATTTGCTGTTTCCTCTTCCAGTTCATTTTACAGATGAGGCAACTGAGGCAAAAAGGGTTTAAAAATGTACTCAGCTATTAAATGTTGGAGGTCCAATTTTGAGGGGAGGTCTTCCTGACTGCAGTTCTATCCACTGCGTCACCCAAGCTGTACTTCAGTGTCATTGGTTTCCTTTGTAATCCTTTGGAGTTTATGCTTTCTTAAAAATTGGGAGTGTTTGAACTTATTTTTTAAAAGGTATTTTTGTAACTACTTCAAAATAATTGGTTTCTTTTGTAATCTTATGTAATCTGTGCATTCGACACATTGAGGATCCTTGAACTTTTAGAAAATATTTCAATAAGTACTTTATAATCGGTTTCCTTCTGTAATCCTATGTATTTTATGCATTCGAAAGCAGTCTGAGACTCTGAATTTTTTAAAAAGTATTTTGATAACTATTTCAATACAATTGGTTTTCTTTATAATCTTATGTATTTTGTAGGATTATAAACTTAATCTTTAATAAGGATTATTCCTTAAAAACATTCTGAGAAAGGGGGTCCATGGTCCCCAAAAGGTTGAGAACCCTTGCTCTAGGACAAAATACAATTTCTCCTTTAAAGCTCTTCATGTTCTGGCTCCTTTCCAGACTTATTTCTTATGACTGGCCTACTAGTGCTTTCCTGGAACTCAGTATTCCAGGCCTGGCACAGGCTGCTCCTATTTCTGGAATGTATTCTCCCTGCACCAACCTCTAATACAATCCTTTGCTTATTCAATGCTTAACTCAGGTGCTAACTCCTCTGTCTTGACTGACTTCCAACCAATCTGTTAGTGTGATTCCCTTTTTCAAATGACATTGTTCTTTATTTTGGTGTTGAATCCTCTCCCCCTCCCCCCTGAAAGCTCCGGGATGGCAAGGGTTGAATTTGTTCTTTCATTGACTGCAGCTTGCACCTAGGTGCTTAATAAGTTCCAATTGACAAGAAGAGCCCAACTTCACGTGAAATTGTAGCAATAGTTACATTTTAGATATGGTGTCGCTAAAGTTCTAAGTTCTTTATTTCCTATTAGCACTGTGCTGGACAATGGGGAAAGGGGAATCCAAAAGAACCACGTTGACAGGATTCCTGCTCTAGGAATTTAAGATCAAGTTTGGGGAGATGATGATGATGATGATGATGATGATGATGATGATGATGATGATAGCTAGTGCTTGTGCTTTAGGGTTTGAAAATCAATTTTCATCCATCTTCACAATAACCTTGGGAGGTAGGTACTATCATCCCCATTTTCTTGATGAGGAAACTGAGGCAATCAATGGTTAAGTGATTTGTCCAAGTGACAGAACGAGGAAATGTATGAGGCTAGATTTGAATACCCATTTTTGAAAAACTAAATGCGGGGAGCATTGTGAGCTGGAGGATCCAAGAAAGGACTAACAGGATATGACCTGGACCTTAAAGGTGTAAGATTTAGAAAGGTGGACTTTCCAAGTGGGAACAGGAACAAAAGCTTGGATGAGTGTGGTTTATAGCGGGAGATGAGGCTGGAAAGGTTGATTAAGGCTAGATTAGGAATAGCTTTGAATTCTAGACTTGAGCTTTGACTTCATAGGCTAAGATCAGGGAGCCAATGGTTTTTTTTTTTTTAAAGTCTTCCCATCTCACTCAGGCTGCAAAGGGCAAGCAAATACCCATCCTGACTAGCAAGGAAATTTTAACCCACTCCACTTTTCCTACCTGGGATAGTTTGCCCCTCCTTAGGCAGCTCAGGTGGCCCTTCTCTCGCAGAGGGCTCACCATATTGTTGCCAGGATTAGTAAGGACATTTGATTAGCTTTGCTTCTCCCACAGCTCAGAACTCCCAAACTTATTTAGCCTCCTCAACAGCAAGGACTATAGGCATACACATACCTGGCCCACCGGAGATTTTCAAGCAAGGTGGTACAATGAGGCTGAAACCAGATTATACTAGGTAGTAGTGTTAACGATCTGGATGATGTAACAGCAGGAGTAGTGAAGGACTAGATATGATACATTTCAGAGCAACAACTGATAGGACTTGGTACCTATGTCTAGGTCATAGTACTGAACTTTAAGTGACTGGGAGAATGCTGATGCTTATCAATTGACCCAGGAAAATGGAGAAATGACAAGTTCTGTTTGAGGCATGTTAAAATTAAAGCGATAGTAAAACATGAATATTTCCCACAGGAAGGAAGAAACATGGGACCAGAGCTCAGTCCTAGAGGTGATGTTTGAAACTATGAGAATCAATTCACCAAGGAAATATAAAGAGCAGAGGGCCAAGTACACTGACTACTGGGGAACAGCCAGATTTGAGGCAGTAAAAGAAAGTGCAAATGTCAAGGAGGGTTTTAATAAGCGGATGATCAGATGCACACTTAACATGTTTACAATCATAACTACACAGTTAAGCTATGACATCTACCTTGAAGCACTAATCAGTCTCCAAATTAGCAAAATACCTAGGGACTTGAATAAAATAGGCACTAAACCAAGTTGCTGTCCACTCAAGAAGCAGTGAGACATGGTGGAAACAGGAAAAGCTCTGGAAGTAAGAACTGAATTCAAATGTTGCCTCTGAGAAACTTACGAGGTAATCTTGGGCAAGCAACTTAACCTCTCCAACTCCCAGATTAGGTAGTAGTCTTCATGGTCTTTAGCTCTTTGAGACAGCTGTGTGGTATAGGGTGTTGGACTGAGTCAGGAAGAGGTAGGAAGTCGAATCTTACATCTGATGCCTTATTTTTGAGGCAGACATGTAGCTCAGTGGATCGAGTGCTTGTTTAGAGTCCAAAAGGTTTGAGGTCAAAAGCCTGCCTTAAGAGGCTTACTAGCTGTGTGACCCAGGACAAGTCACTTAACTTTCCTGATCTGAAAAATGAAGGGCTTTGATACCCTTTGGTGATTTCCCCCATAAGGCTCTTGAATTTTCATTTCATTTCATTCCATTTGCTTAGTCATATTTACTGCAGCCAATATTGATATGATGTCTCACTTGAAGCCTAATTTTAGACTCCAAGGCATAACTTCAAACAATTATGGGAAGAGGTCCCAGAACCTTATCACTATTTTGATTGCAGTGGCAGCGACACCTTCCAGAAGACCTCCTTCCCCTTCCCCTGTACTTCCCACTTCATGTATCTAGCTCTTGGTTCTCCAAATGTGTGTGGCAGCAAATACTAGATGTCAGCAGCCAGACTTGTGGGGCTTCCCTTAAAGCAAAGTACAAAACCTGGAACTTACATAATTCCTTCGCAGAATTGGTTCTCCTGTCCCTTTAAAATTTGAAAGCACTACCACACTAAGGAAATGCATACAGTGACCCCAGTGCCAGAACTCCTTTGGTTAACCTCTTATTTCTCTGCTGCCTACCCCAGAAAGGATTTTCTTCCTCTTCTTCCCTACCAACAGTTGCTTGGGATTATTTCCTCTCTTGGCTTCAAGTTGTTGCCACCTCCAGAGCTGGTTTTACAGGCAGTATTTTCCAATGCAGTCTGCTCACCCATGATCTAGACACAGCTGCACCCTAAAATAGCCTGGTTTCCTTAGATAAATATTCTGAGAAGCTTTAAGATTTTGCAGTGGGCGAGGGTAAAAACCCTGGTCAGAAGCAACAGGGGGCAGCAAAAAAGGCAGTATCTTACTACAAGACCCGAGAAAGGAAAGAAATGGGATGACTAGTTTGGGTTCTCCAGCTAGCAAACAAGTACCATAGCCACAGTGGATTTGTGGAAAAAGAACCTAAACCAGGCTCTGACTGTAACCTTTTTCATACTTTCTGCATGGAATGGAAGTGTCTTCATATATTTCTGCCTCCATAATCATGCTAGAATAATGTTTGGATCTCCCAGTGGCCTTCCCAATTCCCCTTTGGTGGATTTCATTTCCCCCATATCTGTTCAGTCTTTCCCAGCAGCTCTCATTGGGTAATGATTTTGAACTGGGAGGGACTTCAGAGGTTATCCAGTTCAGCTCACTCATTCGAGAAATGAGGAAACTTAAGTCTAAAGAGGGGACAGCTAGGTGGCTTAGTGGATAGAGTGCTGGGTCTGGAGCCAAGTTCAAATCTGTCCTGACACTTACTAGCTGTGTGATCCTGGGCAAGTCACTTCAGCCTGTTTGCTTCAGTTTCCTCATCTGTAAAAGGAGCTGGAGAAGGAAATGGCAAAGCACACCAGTATCTTTGCTAAAAAAAAAACCCCCAAAGGGGTCATAATCACACACGATGAACCACAACAACAAAAAAGGTCACAGAGGTGACAGAACCAGGATTTGAACTTGGGTCTTCAGCTCCAAATTGAGTACACAACCCTAAGCCATCATTCCTCACTGCTACCAATCACTCCACTGTGCAGGGGTTGGGGTGGAGGAAAGGCCCATCCCTGTGATTCCATTGCTGTAGTGTGTGCAAACTCATTGATGTAAACCAGCAATCTGTCTATAAAGAGCTGTCTGAGACACTGAAGATTTAAATGGCTTGCCTACAGTCCCTGAGCCTGTATGTGTCATGTTACTTCTCCTAGAAAACTGCAAGAATTAGTTACGAGCTCCCACAATTCAAAATTTCCTCATCTTCATTTTCTCTCACCCTTGAGGTACAGCCCTTCCTTCCCATCATTCTTTTTCAATCTCTTTGCTTCCACTGACTCCTTGCCCTTCTATTACTATAAAAGGCCTCCACATTTAAGTTTGGGAAAGGAAGGCAATGTGGTTTTAACAAGAACATGGGACCCAAACAGTAGTAAACTTATGGGGCTGGAGACCCTCAAAGTGATGAAAATGAAGCTACAGAGTCTGTGTAGTTTAAGCCTAAGCCTAAATAGGAAAGAACTTTTTCCAGAGGCTCAACGAAGGACTTTCAGGATTCAGGCATGGAAGACATAATAGAGAAATCACATAAGTTGTTTCTGGTGAAAAGAATAATCATAAATAACTAAACACAACTGCCTGATGATAATCAATACTATAAATAAGCCATACCCCTAAACTGCTGACCATCAAAATAAAGCATCCTTTGGTATACAACTAACTTGTATATTCTGGGAAGCTTGAACTGACTGAGGGAAAGTATACCAGGTGGTTCCCACCCCAAACGTGGGAATCTTTGGTAGTTCTTGTCTTCCCTCATAAAATGTAAGCTTCTTTACTGTAGGTTGTTTTGTCTCAGTATCCTCAGGGTGCAGCATTGTGACTTGAACACAGTCATTTAATAAATGTTTGTGGCTGAAATGAATTAGATGGTACAATTAGATTCTGGGTGGATCGTAGAAAAATAAATTCTAGAAAAAAAAATAAATTCTAGAAATCTGATGCTTTCTCTGATCAAGATTTATGTAATTATATTAAAATGTGTCAGGTGCATCAGCTGTAGATTTGCCAAATTCTTCAGTAAATATGATGACATTTTAGATGAAGAATCTACCCCCACAGCACATCTGATATCAAATGAAGAATGTCTTACTCTGTAGACTAGTGAATTTGCCTGATTTTTCTAAAAATGGATAATTTATTGAGTTAGATGCATAAATTATAGTGATAATTACTTCCAGATGAATAAGCATAAAGAAAACTCAGAACAGTGCTGAATGCAATTTGCAAAGTTGATGTTCCAGTGAAAACCGCAAATTTCATTTTCATCACAAGTAATTAAGATATTCCAATTCCATTAAAATTACAATAATGCAACAGATAATAAAATCAAACGGCAGTTCTGGTTGTTTTTTTTTTTAAATCCAAACCAACACTTTCCCTTCCCCTTTCTAATTAGCATTGTAACTGTACAGCAAGTACTAAGTTGCAAGTACTAAAGTACAGCAAATTGCTAAGCAGGGGGGGAGTTTGGGGGAGCACAGTAGGGTAGTCAGTAAATATACAAGTAGAGTTTGAATTCCATTGAAACTCTCTGTACAGGCAGGAATAATATTCAACAAATTTCTGAGCACACTCATGCTCTGGACTTAGCAGTACAAAACAGTGTGCTAAACACTGATTATATGGGAGTTAAAAACTTGCATGATGATTATGTCAGTTGGTAAATGAATCAATCTTTTCATTACACCTAAATTAGGCTTCTAGACTTCTGACTGGCACATTATTTTCCTCAATCTTGAACATCAAAGTAGTCAATCACTGGTTCCTTTGCCACTTTCTGCAATCCGCTGCTACCAGGATTCCTGAAATAAAAACAATTATATGATGAGAATCAAGTTTGGGGAGAAGATAATGTTTTGGAAGAATTGTATATTTTCTGGAAGTTGATTAATTTACCATTTGCCAAACTTTATAAAATGGTTTCAATATATCAGAACTATTATACTACTTAATACGTACAAAGTGTGGCTATAAAATAATTTGTGTACAAATGATGAGAATAGTCTCATCATTTTACAGCCACACTATGTGACTAATGCATTAACAGTAACAATATCAGCATAATAGCAAAGCTCTTTCCAAGCCATTATCTCATTTAATTACACTCACACTGCCAAATAGGCAAGGACAAGTAGTATTTTCTATCTATAAAGACTAAGTTTCGAAGGCTAACTTACTTACCTAAAGTCACAAGGAGAAAAAAAAGATATAGTCATAAGGCTATTAAGCAGCCAACCAGATTTAAAACAAGATCTTCTGATTCCAAGTCCAACAGCTCAATCTATTACATACACCATGCTCCCTCTTTCCACAGCAATTTTATGTAGTACTTTATTTAAAACTAGTTATATAATGACAGGAAAATTCTACATGGGAGTCATTTCTGAATCTGCTCTTTGCACAGTAAAGACTTGTTAAAAAAAGATCACAATCATCTAAAATTAGAAGGAAAGTAAAATATGGCATAAAAATGAGGCAACTTAAACCTAACATACTTAAAAATGAGACAATGAAAAATGGGAAACTGATTTAAAAAAACAGGCCTTAATCAACATTAACACCATTTCCTAAGGAAATGTAATCAATATACATCAATTGCTAACTATGAGGGGCTGAAAAGAGACTATAATCTCAGTTGAGAATCACTTGAAATCCTTGCCAACCGAAGAAGATATGGTAGCTAAGGACTACATCGGTTCAAAATATAAACTAGTTTGTAAAATCTTACAGAAGAGGTAGAAGATTATAAGCAGTAATACCTCATAAAACAATGAAAAGCAGTAGAGGGAAAATGATTTATAAAAGGCTTATTTAGGGACCCAATTAAACTATAAAACTTGAAATCATTAAGGATAAAAATAGAAGGATAATATGAAAAATGGAAACTATTTTTAAAATCTCTATAACAAATTATGACAGAAGAACCATAATATATGAAATCTAATATCACAGTCCCTGCTATCCTGTAAGATGAAGTAGAAATTGCACTAAAGAAAGGATGAGAAAAGCTGGACTAGACTACATATACAATTAGTAGGTGTCACAATTTTGAGGCCTTTGAGGGATCAATTCTTGATACCCGAAAGAGGGGAGGATACCCCTTCAAAAATAGATATTGTTACTGAGAAAAAGGGGGGCTGAGAAATTATTAATAACTATATTCTCACCTTTCCATCTCTACAAAATCTTTATGAGAATCTATACATATATTTAGGGCACTTTGATGAAGTAATGACACAGAGGCTTTTACAAATGATAGTTTTCAGAAGGATGCACAGTCACAGCACTGCCTGAAAGATGTAGAAATTATCAACTCCCACTGTGCTTATTGTTTGCTGACTATAAAAACATTTGATTTGTACAGGAAAAAGCTGCCTTAAGGGCCCTAACAAAGTCCCTGGCACACAAGGTAAAATCATTTGAGATTCCTTTAAAAGACATGACTTTGACAACTCACTGATTATTAATATCAAGCAAGGGATCAAACAGAGAATGCTTGCTACAGTTATGGATGATTTTCAGTGCTAAGTACGAATGGAAAAGAGTTTTCCTACAGATAGTGAAGTTTTCCAAGGAAATTTACAGAAATTCCAAAGAAATATACAGCATAAATGGAAAAGTATTCTAAGAAGGAAGGCACCACCCAGCAGGTATGCTCCTTTGCTCAAAGACACGGGATTGATTGTATTAATTCCTGGGACAATGATAAACCTACTAAAGGATAATTTGTTAAGAATCTGGCCTAAAAACCCAACAGAAAAACTAAGTAGATAAAGACTATCTTGTTCAGACAATAAACAACTGAATGGAAAGCCTATGAAACTGATACATCAGTTGGGCAGAGGCTACAGATACCCAATGAGCTCAGCCCAGAATGGAACAGGAGCAAGAAAGTGAGCTGCATTACTTTTGGAAATTGTGCAGCTTCTCTTTTAACATCAACACTCTTCTAGTCATAATGCATAGATTCAAATCACAGAACACCAATCTCTGAGGAACCTAAAGAAACAATGTTGGGGGATATGTTACTGCAACACTTAAAATTTCTCAGGAGATATAGTGTAAAGGATATTTATCAGTGAGCTAGCTATATAGGGAGAGCAAGGGAAAACTGGAGCTCAGAAACTCCACTGTTATCTACACAACATCCAGAGATCAAAAGGAAAGCCCCTAGTATACTTAGTGGGTCCTCTCAAACAGGTGGAAAAAGGTCGAATGGTCTTTTTTGAAACATTTCTAATATACCAGCATGATAACAAAGCAGACCTGAGTTCTAATCCCACCTCTGATGTTATCTTGCTTTTCTCTTTACCTCTCTGGACCTCTGTTTCCTTATCTATACAAATGAGGTCAGAATATATTCAAGGTTTTTTGTAGCCTTAACATTCTGTGGTTCTCTGACAGAAGCTATTTGTGCTTGGGGAAGAAAACACGTAAGTATAAGTAATCAGAGTTCGAGACTGAGGTGTACAAAGGGGACCTTGGATAATTCTCTAATTCTATTAGCACAAATAAAGAATTCTTACTTATCTGTTTGTTGTTTGTGATGAGGAATTGGTGGTGGAGGTCGTGACTGTATTTCCCTCTCCAGTATATCTGTGAGAGTTGTAGGAGGGCAAAGAGACTTCCCCCTAATAAAAGAAAACACAAAATGTTAAATAATCACTTAGTCAGCAAACATTTATTCAGTACTTCCTATGTGAGGGCTGTTTCTGCCCTCAAGAAGTGTACGTTCTGTGTAATGTAATACTATTGTTCCATAAGAAATGATGAGCAGGCAGACTTCAGAAAAACCTGGAAAGACTTACATGAACTGATACTGAGTGAAATGAGCAGAACCAGAAGAACATTATACACAGTAACAGCAACACTGTGCAGTAACTATGATAGACTTAGCTCCTCTCAGCAATGCAAGGATCTGAGACAACTCCAAAAGACTCATGATGGAAAAATGCCGTCCCCTCCAGAGAAAGAATTATGAAGTCTGAATGCAGATGGAAGAATATTTTTGCTCTCTCTTTTTTTGTTTCTTCTCCCATTGGTTCTAATTCTTCTTTACAACATGACTAATGTGAAAATATATTTAATATGAACGTATATGTAGAGCCTATATCAGACTGCATGCTGTCTGGGGGGGGGTAGGAGAAGAAAGTTTAGAATTCAAAATCTTATAGAAATGAATGTTGAAAACAAAAAAAATTTTTTAAAGTGCACATTCTAATGGGATAGACAATGTATCATCACCTGTTTCCTAAAAGAAGCATTTCATGATCCTCTCAGAAATTACTTAATGTTTACTCTATGTGTGTGTGTTGTATGGGTGTGTGTTTATTTTCTACACAAATCAAGAAGACCTCAGGTTGAGTTCCACCTATGATGCAAATGAGCCTGTATGACTTTGGGCAAATCACTCAAGCTTCGGTGACTCATAGCCACAAAATGTTAAGGCAGCCAGCCTTTCCCCAGTTCTTCCCTTTTGGGGTGCTAAGACTATCAAGTGTCCCCTTTGTTTGAATTGGTGGGAAACCTTTTGCTGTCTTTGTCTTGGAATATTTCTCAGCATTAAAACAATCAGGAGTGATTGACTTGTACATGATGTGATACTGGGGATGGGGAACTATCACACACCCAGCCTGGGTGAGGTCAGAGCCTAAACAGGATATAATTAAGGGGAGCTTGGCATTTGACTTTTGGGGCACACTCATGGAAGGATTGTTGAGACTCTGGGCAAGCCATAACTGCCCCCTGGTTTGGCTTTGTAACCCAGACAGATAAGAGGTTGGTGCTTCTCTGGTAACTATGAATTGTGATTTGAATCAGAGAAGATCTGTCTGTTGATGTTTGTAATTGCCTTGAAGTTTGGGGGCTGATCTTTTCCTCCTGAGCTAAGTGAATGATATATGTATGTTTGATTAAACTGAGATTGTTAAGCCCTTAAAGTTGCTTTCCTTATGAAAAGCAGATCAAAGAACCTGTGTTGGCACCTTTCTGTGTGCAGGTTGTTGGTGCATCTTACACCTCTACAGCAGCTGCTGGCAGATTGCTGCTACAAAAAAAGACTATAAATTAGAGAGAAGGTATCAATCTCCATATTGGTAGAGGAAGTTCCTCAATGCAGACCCCCTACTGATGAAATCACAGGTCTGGTTTTAAAATTTATGCATGCATGTATGTGTGTGCATATGCACATGTGTACACACATACACATTTCCCCTGATAAAATGTTTAAGTTCCTCATTGGGATTTTGTCTTTGTATCCCCAGTGCCCGGCTCAAAGTAGATGCTTATAAGTGTACTTTGTCTATTATATGTAATGCTAACTTACCTAAAAATTTCCATTTCCTTCATTCCAATTACCTAAGATTGATGTTTTAACTTCAGATTTTAGGTATTCCCTATTCCTGTTTGATTTTTCAACCACTGCTGAATTTCCCCTTTAGTTGTTTTTGGTTCTCTTCTGGTTCCCTGACCAATTTCTTGGGGAAATGCCATAAGAGCTGGAATAGGAAGGGAATACTTGGCTATGGTTGTGTTAATTGCTTGAAATGGCATGAAATGAATTCTAGGATATCAAAAGGAAAAGAAAGACAGGAAAAGAAGTCTCTGAGAGAATTTGTTTTGGTTGTGGAAGGTAGGATAGATGAGATAATATCTGCAAAGGCCATTCTGACCTACCGACGGCAGGAAGCTAGGCTGCTTAAAAAAACCCACAAAAGCAATGTATTTATAGGTATATGATAAAGTTAGATTGTCTGGGATAAAAAGGTGACCTGGGAAAGGAAATGCCTGGGTTACAATTTTGGGATATGTACTGTAGCAAGATTTTTGTGCTGTATCCAATTAAAGATTACTAGGGAATGAGCAATTACCATTAATGTTTCTGTCTAAGTATCAGATACATACATTAAAGCTACAGTTTTAAGGTTTAAGGGTAAGCAAAAACTGTGTTCTGTGATCATTCTGACATTTTGAGAGACTAAGGAACAATTATTAAACGCATGCTACATAGCCCAGGATATCTTTGCATAGCACCAAACAACAGCCTCTCCACAGAGAAGGAGTTTCTAACAGCCATAGCAAAAGGACCAGATACCTTCAAGTCAGGAAGAACCTATGAGTCTCTGAGTGATAAGTTTTCCTTTGTTGTTGTTCAAGTTGTTTTCAGTCATGTCCAACTCTTTGTGACCCCATTTGGGGTTTTCTTAGCAAAGACACCAGAGTAGTTTGCTATTTCTTTCTCCAGCTCATTTTAGAGATGAGGAACTGAGGTAAACAGGGTTAAGTGACTTGCCCAGGGTCACACAGCTAGTAAGTATCTGAAGCCAGATTTGAACGCAGAAAGAAGAGTCTTTCTGACTCCAGGCCCAGCGCTCTATCCACTGTGCCACTCAGCTCCCCAAGTTTTCCTTATAGAGGAATAATAAACAACTACTTGCATCCAGGCTATAACTTAATAAGAGATTAGGCCTTAAGGAAACATGGCTATGATAAGGACGGGGTCCTTTTGGGAAACCTTGGAAGACTAACTGCTGCTATTAGGACTATGACCTACCTAAGAGGTCAGCCCCTGGAGTGGCTTCTAGGTGAGAATAGCCCTTCTACATTCTCTATTTTTTTTTTTAAATTTATTTTTGACATGTTTGGTTTTCAGCATTGATTTTCACAG
>CM053622.1:397975854-397996810 GCA_028646595.1 Phalanger gymnotis | reverse complement strand
AAGCCCATCTGACACTGGAGAAACATCTGATAAAAGCAGACTGTGCAGTTTCAAAATGCTACTGCTTCCCCAGACATTCATTCATATTTGGGATAATTCAGTTCCACTAAATGAAGCAAAGACTCTATCTTGTTGTGTAAGGCTACCATGCAAGAGCAAATCTTCTTCTGAGGGAAATATTCAAAACCTTAAGATTATTATAGGTTCCTCTACAACTCAGAATAGGAAAATAAAATATAACACACCTCACTGCAGTGATAACAACGTTGCGCTTTGGTTCACTGTCATAGCTCACACTCTCAATACCATATATTTGAGCCAACTCATAGATGAGCTTTCGATGGTCTCTATTCATAGGAGGATAGCAATGACTTTTCTTGATATTTTTTCCCTGTATTAGAGGGAAGAGAGACAAGATAACTTAAGTCACTCTTAGAAACTCTTAATTATATAACTAATTTTAAAATCAGGAGTTAAATACTACATGTACAGGACTGTGTTTTGCCTTTTGATTCACAGGTCCTTTATTATAATTTTTTTAACCGCAGCTCTCAGCTTCCACTTTAGCTACACAGCAGGACTTGTTTCATTCTTTGTATCTGTATCCTCAGGCTTAGCACAGTGCCTGGTACACAGCAAAAACTTAATCAATGCTTACTGACTGAATGTCACCACCATCTGTGCTCGCTAGCAATGCAAACGTCACCTCTGTACTTGCCAGTGCTGTCTACACATGAACCTTTCTCCATTCCCACTCCTTTGTTCCACTGACTCCAATGCAGGAGAAATTGATTTTTTGAGTTACAAGCTGAGTTTGTGGCATTGGCTCAGATCTTTGCTACCAACCTTATTTACGGCTTCCACAAGGGCTTTCATTTCCTTCTCAACATCACTGACAAATTTTAAGTCTTTCCTGCAATTAAAAAATTATTTTAATTAAATCATCCATGAACTTTTTCTAGAAAACTTGATTTTATTTACTAACCTCCCCCCTACCCCCGGCCAACGAATATGAAAAGGGCAAAAAGAAGGAAAACTAAGAGGAAAACTGAATATTACACTGTCAGATACTTGAGAATTGCTGGAGATGGAATAAGTGACAGAATGCAAGGCAGGGAAAAAGGAAAGGGAGGTACAGAACAAAGAGTGAACAAAGGCTCATTGAAGTGTAGGGAGGAATTTGAGGAAAGAACTATCTCACGGCCTTTTCTCAGCTCTTTCTGTTATCCTGAGTCAGTGAGTAGTCCCTCGGTGACATGATTTTTAGAAAAAACAGAAGGCAGGGGGCAGCGCCAAGACGGTCGAACTCAGCAGAACTCTCAACATTGTCCTCCAAACAACTTTAAAATAATGCCTCAAATAAAATTTTGGAGCAGCAGAGCCACCAAAAGATCAGGATGAGACATTTTTTTCTGGCCTAAGAAAACTTAGGTCAGCAGAAGTTTGTGACACCAGAGTGAAAGCCTGTCTGGAGCCCACACATGCTGCCACAGCAAGAGCTGCAGCAACACTGGCTGATGCAGCAGCAGCATCTTCAAGATCTCTCTGCTCAGAGATGCTTAAGGGGTTGGACAACTGATCAGAAAGAGATTACAGGGGACTCTTCACTGGCCATGGGTACAGCTGTCACTCACTGGCAACTCTACTTCCTATATGTGGTTCTGGGTAGCAGTTCCAGGGCAAAGAGGGTTGGTCAAAAGAGAGCAGGGTCCCTGGTTGCAGTTCCAAGGCAAAGAGAGCACTAGCACTTGTGGCTGCAGGGAACCAGGGGCCCTTCCTGGGTAAAAACCAGAGAGCAGATCAGGAGGGCCATGACCATGCCTCTCCCAGGATCATAACACCCTGGAAGCAACAAAAACTTGCAGACCCCCAGAACTAACTCTGAAAACAGTAGCATGAAAAAGACAGAAGATTGGGACAGTGCCTCCCCACCCCTCCTGCCCCAACTTGAATATAACGTTCAAAGTTAAGAAATAAGGCTGGAAAAATGAGCAAACAAAAAAGCTACTATGGTGGCTGAGAAGATCAAGACATAAACTCAAAAGAAGAGAACAATGTGAAAACAGCTACAAACAAAGCCTCAAAGAAAATTGCTAATTGGACCAACAAGAATACCTATAAGAGTTAAAGAAAGATATAAAGGTGATAGAGGAAAAATCGGGAAAAGAAATGAGAGTGATGCAAGAAAATTATGAAAAGAGAGTTAACAGCTTAGTAAAAGAGGCACAAAAAAGTGCTGAAGAAAATAACATCTTAAGAAAGAGAATTGGTCTAATGGTAAAAGAGTCACAAAAAATTCACTAAAAAAAGAACTTAAAAAACAGAATTGGTCAAATGGAAAAAGAGGTACAAAATTTCACTGAAGACAAGAATTCCTTAAAAATTAGAATTGGGCAAGTGGAAGCTAATGACTCTGAGACATTAAGAAACAATAAAACAAAGTCAAAAGAATGAAAAAATAAAAGAAAATGTGGAATATCTCACTGGAAAAACAACTGACCTGGAAAACAGATCAAGGAGAAATAATTTAAGAATTATTGGACTACCTGAAAGCCATGATCAAAGAAAAAGCCTAGACATGATATTTCAAGAAATTATCAAGGAAAACTGCCCTGATATCTTAGGTCCAGGGGGTAAAATAGAAATAGAAAGATACAATGATCACCTGAAAGAGATCCCAAAATAAAAACTCCCAGGGATATTACAGCCAAATCCCAGAGCTACCAGGTTAAAAAGAAAATTACTTCAAGCAGACAGAAAGAAAGAACTGAAATATTGTGGAGCCACAGTCAAAACCACACAAGATTTAGTGGATTCTACCTTAAAGGAGTAGAGGGCTTTGAATAATATCCTAGAAGTAAAGGAGTTAGTATTACAACCAAGAATTACCTACTCAGCAAAACTGAGTATAATCCTTCAGGAGGTAAAATAGACATTTAATGAAACAGAGGACTTTCAAGCATTCCTGATGAAAAGACAATAGCTGAATAGAAAATCTGACATTCAAACACAAGTCTCAAGGAAATATAAAAAGGTATAAATGAAAGAGTAATTGTAAGGGTTTATGCTAAACTTTTACGTTACTATATGGGAAGATGATACATGTAACTCCTAAGAACTTCATCATTATTAGGGCAGTTAAAAGGAGTTTACATAGACAGTGGGCATGAATATTAAGTCGGTTATGCTGTAAAGAACTCTAAAAACAAAGAAAGGGTGAGAAAGAGGACTGTACTGAGAAAAGGGGGAAGGAGAGAGATAGAATAGGAAAAATTTTCTCAAATAAAAGAGATGTACAAGGAAGAGCTTTTACAGTGGAAGGGAAAATGGTGGCAGTGGGCAACTCGTGAACCTTACTCTCAATAGAACTGGTTCAAAGACAGGAGAATATATAAACACACTCAGTTGTGTATAGAAATATAACTTACTCCCTAGGGAAATATGAGAGGAAGAGGAGAAGAGAACAGGTGGAGGAGGGGAGGAAATGATAAAAGGAAGGAAAAGTTAACAAAGGTAGTAGCTAGAAGCAAAATAAGACTTTTGAGGAGGAACAGGATAAAAAGATAGAAGGAAGAAGAAACAGAAGAAAATGAGGTGGAGAGAAATACAGTTAGTAGTCATAACTATAAATGTGAATGGTATGAACTCATCCATAAAACAGGAGTGGACAGTAGAATGGATTAAAAACCAGAATCCAATAATACGTGGTTTACAAGAGAGATACTTGAAACAGAAAGACAAAGACACGTGCACGCACACACACACACACACACACACACACACACACACACAATAAAGGGCTGGAGCAGAATCTAATATGCTTCGGCTGAGCTGAAAAAAAAAAAAAAGGCAGGGGAACAACCATGATCTCTAACAAGGCAAAAACAAAAATAGACTAACTAAAAAGAATAAACAGGGAAACTACATTTTCCTAAAAGGTATCATAGACAATGAAATAATATCAAAAATTTTTACAGCAAGTTTCTCTGATAAAGGCCTCATTTCTCAAATATATACTGAGTATAGAACCAAGATGAATAAAAGAGCCATTCCCCAATTGATAAATGGTCAAAGGATATAAACAGGCAATTTTCAGAAAAAGAAATCAAAGCTATCTATAGTCATATGAAAAAATGCTCTAAATCACTATTGATTAGAGAAAGGCAAATTAAAACAACTCTGAGATACCACCTCACACCTACCAAACTGGTTATGACAGAAGAGGAAAATGACAAATGCTGGAGGGGATACAGAAAAATTGGGACACTAACGTACTGTTGGTAGAGTTGTAAACTGGTCCAACTTTTCTGGAGAACAATTTGGAACTATGCCCAGAGGCCTACAAAACCGTGCAAACCCTTTGACTCAGCAATACCACTACTAGGTTTGTATCCTAAAAAGATCAAAGCAAAAAGAAAAGGACTCATTTGTACAAAAACATTTAAAGGAGCTCTTTTTGTGGCAGCAAAAAATTGGAAATTGAGGAGATGCTCATCAACTAAGGAACTGCACAAATTGTAATATATGAGATTGTGATGGAATACAGTATTATAAGAAATAGAAAGGTTGTTGCAGAAAAACCTAGGAAGATTCATATGAACTCAGGCAAAGTGAAATGAGTAAAACCAGGAGAACATTGTACGCAGTAACAACAATACTGTCAGGACGGTCAACTGTGAAAGACTTATCTACTCTGGTCAAGACAACGATCCAAGACAATTCCAAAGGACCAATGAGGAAAATGCTATCCACTTCCAGAGAGAGAACTAATGAATTCTGAATGCAGATGGAAGCATACTTGTTTTTTTATTTTATTTTTATTGTTTTATTTAGTTTGTGTTTTCTTTTGCAACATGGCCAATATGGAAATAGTGTTCTCAGTGTTTCACATGTATAACTGAAATAAAAATGCTTGCCTTCTCAAGTTGGGGGGACAAGCAGCAAGAGAGGGAGAAAATTTGGAAGTCGAAATTTTAAAAAGTGATTGCCAAAATTTTTTTTTACACATAATTGGGAAATATTTAAAGAAATAAATAAAATGGTTTATTAAAAATAAAAATCAAAAATATTTCTCTGTAGATAGTGAGGTTCTCCTGACATTTTACTGATTGCACAAGCCCTAGAGAGCTCCCTAAATTAAATCTAAAATCACCGTAGAGTTCAGTCTAACAATCCAACAGGGGAAAAAAACCCAGGTGAATAAAGAATGTTTATTGTGTAAACTATATTCTGCAGCTGGATGGAAGGACCACTGAATGACCCATTAGTACATATCTATTGGATAGACAATGTAGATGGACAAAAAAACTGGGCCCAGAATGAAAAGGGAGGTTAAATTGCATTAATGAAACTGAAGAATGCTTCTGACAATCCCAAGCTTCACCCTGAAACAAGAAAATCATCTTTTTAAAACACCAAATATCCTTTAAATTCCTTGACGACCTACGAAGAATCAAAATTATGGATCACTGAAAGGGTGATAGATGTACAATGGGTGTTAACAGGCTACAGCACATTACCCAAGATGAAATGAATGCAAAAAAATCAAGACATCTATGATCAATGGAGAGTCTGTGCTCTTCACTGATGCCCATCTTCAAATTAAGAGACACAGAGAAAAGCATCCAACAAACTGAATGCATTCTTTGAAGAGGACTTATAGACAAGAGTGGCATAAAATGAGAAGGTATTGTCAGGTTACAAAATGAACCTTTGAAGGAAGTCTCTATACGAAATTACAGATACTAACTTATTTATGTAAGTAAGCAGCTAAAAATTAACTAGTTTATAAACACTATATATCTACTAGTATTCTATCTATCTGTCTATCAGCATAGTCTAAGAAAACCAACAGCAACATTCAAATATACACACCTACTTTTCTAAGTGCACCCTTCACTTCTCATTTTGATGGCTTTTCTATTCCAGGTGACAGTTTTTTCTTGCCAGGGAATAATCTCACTAGCTTCCCCACCTGCACTAACTACCTCTGGGTTTCCCTTCTGAACTAGGCAGGATCACAATCAGTCTGTAATTCTCTTTACAAGATCAGAAAATACATTTTCTTCACACAGCTTTTTCTTTGCCATTTGAAAATGCTACAAAGAAGTTTTAAGAATCCTGTTCTGTCCAACACTACTATAATTTTTGTTCTCTAGTCTCTAGAAGTTTAGTACAACTCCCTTAGCTCTTGCAACTTAACTGAGATAAAGTGACAAAGTTTAATGAGTTATAGTCCCTTGTCAATTTCCTGAACAATTTTAAGACAGTGAAAACTATTTTTAAAATAAAAGAATTTGTTATGAAAGAAAATTAAGCAAAAAATTTATTAGTATCTTCACAAATAATCACAAATTCTAAATGATCTAATAGTTCTTTTGTTTTTCAAAGTACTTGCCCCAAAGAACAAGAAGCCACATACCTAGCATCTTCTTTTAGGCTATCACTGTATCTTGATCCAGACCGTACATTAAAAGGGTCAGAACTTTCACTGATATTAAGAGCCTCTGCTAGTCGCCTGAAATTAAGAAACAGGAAAATTAAATAACTGGTTTGTTAAATATAAGGGAAAACAAAATTAGTAAAGTACAAGACAAATACTAAAGGGGGTTAATTAGGTTTTTTGCAAATATAGATGAAAAATGCAGAGCACTATTTATTTAGCTTAAAAGGCTTAGGAAGACCCAAAGTTGGAATTGGTTATCAGGTATTCATTTTCACTGAGAGGCAATGAGTTTAATTAAGTTACAGTGAAGTGCTTTAATAAGGGTACCTTTGCAGTGAAGGGTATTAAATAATGTCTAAGACTGAGACAAAACTTTAAAAAATAGTAAATAAACAACTAAAGTGAATTTAAGTAGGTTCAAAATGGAAATCCAATTGAAATTTGTAGTGTTTTATCTAGGGTAAATTTTCATTTTACTATTATTATATATTTGTTTTCATGATTATAAACTCTCCCTACTGCTTGTCTGAGTAGGTCCCACTCCGTTTTATAATATAAAGCTAATAACCCCCAATGGTGCTGGCTGTTTTTCTGGATGGCACTACTGCTGAACTTAAAAATTATCATTTGATTTTTTTTTTTTTTACTGTGGGAAAAGATCAACCCAAGTGAAATTCACCAAAAGAACTTGCTTACAATTTGAGAATGGTTATCTATCATTACTGCGCCCTCTGATTTTTCCTCTGTGGAACATTTAACTATGCACTGGGGAAGTGAAGTGGAGGAAATGGACTGGGGAGGGTAGATCACAAGCCATAGTATAGAACATGCCTACACAATATGCAGCTGGCAGGCTGCAAGATCAGCTATCGTCTTTATCAATAACCTCTCAGATGGAATCAATCAGACTACTGGTCTGAAATCACCATGCTGTGGGCAGCTGGATTACATTGAGAGTTATATATATAATCATATTTATAAAGTCTCCTTAGTTATTGCTTATTTGAATACACACGGTTCATCAATGTATCTCTTGTAGCCTCTATGGTGCCTGGCACAGTGTTAAGCTTATAGTAGTTGCTGAATAAAATACTTGATGATCTGACAAATAACTATTTTCTTTAAAGAGTTTATAGGATTTAAAATGGGAAAGGATGATCTTGTCTGCTCCCTCTCCCCACATCCCCATTTTATAGATTTTAAAAAGTTAGTTCCATAAAACCTAACTTCAAGTAGATAAGACATATAACATACCTTTTCCTTTCTAGGGCTAAACATTCTTCATCACAATGAAGCCTTGATCAGTAAAGGAAAAAAAGAAACAGAATAAATGCTCAGCATACTTTTATAATGAAATCTAAAGACAGTGCAAAGTATACATAATTTAATATATTGCTATTAAATATTGTGGAATATTCACAAAGTTCAAGTCTTCCTTCAAGACACAAGTGTGTTGATATAGCATATTTTTGAAAAATGGCATTCAAGAAATCTGCTCCAAAAGAAGATTTTAAAAATAGTAATATTGTTTTTCTTAAGGGCTGATTCTTTTAAGATAGTGATTGATTTGACTGCCAACAACTAAGCATGTCCTGGTGGTAACTTTTGTATGCTGTGCAGAGCTAATATCCTGGGCCAGTCTATACAGCCTTCTCTTTCATGATGCAACCCAGGGATCCAGATCCTTCATTGAACAGCAACAGCAGGCATGTCCCCAGACTAGAGAAACCAATTTATTCTGCCTCCTTAGATAAATCAAGGTAGCAGGGTGTGTCAAAGTGGTGGAATTCATTTTTCTGGTCCTTAGAAGGAAGAGAAGGAGCATGGTCAGCTTGAGAGAAAATTTCTCAGTGGAAATTTACCTCTGGTTCTTTTCTATCTTTCCTTGCCCAGGTGTTCAATGCTCAAATGTTACCCAAATTCCCCAATCAGAGCATCCCATCAAAACTATTCCTTCATATTTACTATACCATATGCTTCAAAATTATGTTTCATAATTATTATACAATTAAGCTATTTTCTGCTTTTGAAAATTATTTGAGAATTACTATCTCTACCTGTACATTTATTTCCCTTTAAAAAATTACCTGGTTTGGTGAATTTCTTTTTTAGTAATCAACTTGCTTATCTCTACCGAGTCTCCAAGCTGTAAGTCAGTTATTTTAGTGGCCATAGAAATAGCAGCGATCCTGAGAATAACAGAAAAAGTATTACACTTGATCAAAACTAGTGATTTTACAAAAAGTCTTTCCAAGTACAACCACTTCAACAGCTTATCTAATTAGGACCAGACTTATGATTTCATTGATATAGGAAAATCCTAGTAAGGAAAAGTGCCTCTACTGATGTAGATCTGCTGGGGCACAGAGGGGCACCCAGCCATGCTGGGTCAGAGGTAGCACCTGAATGCAGGTCTTCCTGACTCCAAGGCCAGCTCTCTATTCCTCGTGCCATGCTGCTTCTTCTCAATGATTTATATAAAGTCCCTTATCACTGAATACAAATCTCATATTTAAGTGAAACAATACGGCAAAAAGCTGCCAAGTCTGCCAGGCAGTATCTCAAAAACAAATACATCAAAGCAGATCTAAAAATGTACATATGACTGAAGAGGTAAATCTTATCGACCAAGAGGAAAATTTAGAGCTCCTGTCATTCCAACTTTGATTCCTAGCTCTGTAATCTTTAGATCTCAAGATCCCCAGAAAGAAAGCCTAGGTGTCATAAGTAAGGACAGAAAGTGGGATGGAATTCTGGGGACCCAAGAGATGAAATATCTAAGAAGCCTGGAGATTTTGGTTCTGCCACTGTGCAGCCAGAAGGAACTGGGTTAAATTGTAAGAAGTCTTCTGGGTGCACATTCCTAATATGACCTTCATTAATAAAGTCATGCCAAATTAACTTCGCTGCCTATTTTTATAAGATTAGAGACTAGTCCTTCACTAAAGTTAGACCTTTATGCTTCACTGCTATGTGGAGGTGATCTTGGGTCCTCGAAAGCCATGCCAAATGAGCACAAACTCTGCCAAGCTGGGAAAGTTTCAACTATGGCCTGGTAGGCAGTATGTTATGTACATCAAGCTCAGTGCTGAGAGTTTCAGCACACACAGTTATACGCTAGATAATAAATTTCTCTAGCCTTAGAAATTCACCAAGATTGTCTACTAAGGAAAGAGTACTGGCAGAGACAAGATAGTGCAGTAACAGGAAGCAGGGCAGCAAGGAACTCCTCACCTAAACTCCTCCAAACAAATCTAGAAAATGCATTAAACTGAATCCTGACAAAGAAATCCAAGAAAAAGGCACAGTGAGTCATTTTCCAGCCCAGGTCAGCATAGGGAGACATAGAGATTCGTGGACATTGGGAATAGGGCCTGGTACAGAGCAAGGCATGTGCAGAGTATATTGGTGCCCAAAAAGAGGCTATGAACCAGGGAAAGAAATTATCCCAGATTTATACTAGGGTAAAAATCTAGAAACAAAAGAAGTACCTATCAATTGGGAAATGGCTGAATAAGTTATGGTATATAAATGTGATGGGATACTATTGTGCTGCAAGAAATAATAACAGGGACGGTTTCAGAGAAACCTGGGGAAGACTTAGATGAAATGATGCACAGTAAAGTGAGCAGAATCAGGAGGATAATTTATACAAAGACAACAATATGGTAAAGACAAACAGTTCTGAACCCTAGTCAGTGTAATAACCAGCCACAGTTCCAGAGGACTAATGATGAAACATGGCGACCCATCTCCTGATGGGGAGGTGAAGGACTCAAGAATATAGAATGAGACATATACTTTTTGGACATGTCCAATGCATAAATTTGTTTTGTTCGACCATACATGTTTGTAACAAGGCTTTTGTTTTTTCCTTCATTCTCAATAGTGACATGGAGTGAGAGAAGGAGGGGAGGAAAGGTGAATCTCTCTCATTGAAAAATAAAACATCCCCTCCCCCCAAAGGAAAAAAAAAACATAATTCTTTAAAAAGAGCATCCATATTGATGAAACAATGGATCCTTGAAGTGTTGAGAGTCAATATAGTTTAGTACTTCAGGGGAATGCTGAATCTCTCTACTGAATTTTGATTTTAACGAGTTAACATTTTTCCATGATACCATGAACAAAATGAAGAAGCAACGATAATACAGTTACAGAGATTTGTAGCTAGTTGAATAACCATAAACAAAGAGTGTTGATTAATGACTTAATGTTATTCTAGGAGAAGGACACTAGGGTATGCTGCCAGGCCCTGTTCTTACCTTACTCTTTCCTATTCAACCTTTTATTTTTTTTAAATCAATAACTTGGATGGATTTTGAAGACGTGCTCATTAAACCTGTGTATGATACCAAGCTAGGAAGAATGGCTAATATGATGAATCAAATAATAAAGGCCAGATCTAGGAAGATGGAAATCAATAGAGTCAAAAGTAAAGTCTTATAGTTAGATTCAAAATTAACTGAACTAATATAGGAGGGAGAGCGACTGGCTTCACATGATAGACTACATTTGGACAGTACGTTAAGCTTTGCGATGTGCTTTACATATGTTATCTCTCACTGGATCCTCACAACCTTAAAGTAAGTGCTATTACTATCCCCATTTTACAGATGAGGAAATAGAGGCCAAGATGTGAAGTGACTTGTGCAGGATCACATAGCTACTTAGTGTCTGAGTGAGGATCTGAACTCAGGTCTTCCTGATTCACGCGGAAGAGGCATTAGACATTCTCCAGAGGGCAGAAGGCAGAAATTCCTAACAAATAGTTGTGAAACAATGAAATGAGCTACTTTGTGAGGTAGTGAGCATCATATCACTCTAAGTGTTCAAAAGTTAGAGACCATCCGTTAGGGATGTTACAGAAGGATCCTTGTAACAGCCAGAAAGTTCGACTAGATTACTTGAAAATCATCTCTCAATACTAAAATTCTATGACTCTATTGACCAACAGTCAGAAGGAGAAGCAGTAAGATTAGTAATATATACTTGTGTATTTGTAAAGGACAAGTAAAAAAGCTTTAGACTTAAACAAAATCTTAACCATTTAGAATCAATCTCAGACACCTAAGTCATGATTCATTTTCACCAGAATTAACAGAGGAATTAACAAAGATCGTACACTACAAATTCACAGTCCACATTATTTTGAATTTCAAAACCCTCAAAATCACCCACAAACCCACTCTTCACTCACAATCGAATTCCATTCTCTTTCAGTTCCCTTTTCACAAACCCAGAAGTAAACAGCCACAGACCCAACTTCCCTTAGCACTGAACTCATCTCCTCACACTTACTCAGATTCATCATGTCAACTAGACACTGACAAACTTGGATGTCCATTCTGTCTCTGCAGATAGCAGATTTCAGTCTCTGCTGCTATCAACCCAAGGAAAAAAGCATTTCCGAGTCCTGGGCTTTCTCCACCTCCAATCTATCAGTAAATCTTTCTCCTTTGTGATCTATCACAATACAAATCATATTTAAGAGCTAGAGTAAAATTTAACCTAGAAGGAATTTCAGGGTATAAACTATATATAATAAAACCTCTATTCTATTTTCTTTATATCCCCAGTACTTAGCATGGTGTCTGGCACAAAGTAGGTGCTTAATAAATGTTCACTGACTATTATTCCAGTATCACCACGGACTAAAATATTCTATCTGAATCACCTGGATTGAGGAGTAAACCCTTCACCCTCTACAACATTTTCACTTTTTAAAAATGGGATTCTAAAATATAGCCTATGTTTAATATCATGTAGATGGTTCAGTTTTATCATTACAAATATCATGGTACAGTATGGTTTTATGGACACAGATAACATAAAAATAGGGCAATGACTCTAGCAAGCAGCTGTGAAACTCGCTTTCTTTAAAAAAAAAAAAAGTCCCTATCAGGTTGCCTTGGGTTTGGTTGCCTCTTTCTCATAAAAACGGAATGAAGGATGTGCAGCCACTTGACTTATGTTGACTTTATGCAGAATTAATGAATCAAGAGCCAAAGCAGCCTGAACCCAAGTGGTTTTCTTGTCCTCCAGAAAATAATCATCATGGTTGCTATCAGTGTGTCCTTTGGAAACTCTCAAAAATTTTATTTAATTATTGTTTTCACAAACACAATGGGCCATAGGAATCTCTTTTGTAGCAATATACAGAACCAACTGATCTCTCTTCCATTCTCTAAACTTACTATTTACTATCAGCGTTTGATTACAAAATGCCTTTAGAGAGTTTTACTCTCTAATTATTTCAAAGATATTTATTAGTTTTGTTTCCCCAACCAGACTGAGTTTTACCCTCGCTTAACCTTCTTTGCATCCCCCATACTCTAGCTTTCTCTAACATAGGACTGTGCACACAGTAGGCACTCAGTTTTAAGATAAATGAAACACTAGTCTGCAAGGTCAAGATTAATTTTACTTCCAACATAATTCAGTGCAAAGAACATCGGCCAAAATATCAGCGTCTACTGTTAGATCTTTTTGAAGCCTTATCCAGTCAATCCTCATGCCTGTCTCACTTGTCTCTCCAGCTCTGCTCTAGAATTTCACTGTGATCATCTCTGTCTTCCATGCTTGGAGGGTTCCAAAGCCTAAGGGAAAATGAAGATCCCCTTCTCTTCGCTCACAGCCCCCTGGGGTTTTAATACAGCAACTGACCACAGGGGTGAAGTGCAAAAGCCAAAGTCTCAATCCTACCCGTAACAACAAAGAGCAGTGGGATTTAAAAGTCATTTTCTCTGTCTACCCTTCACCCTCATTTGTGAAGTGGGATATTATGGACTTCTTCCAGTGTTATGAGAGTAACATGAAATGAGAGAAATCACTTTGAAAACTGAGAAGTATTATTCGGATTGTGACAATTTGGGGAGAAGGGGAAAGCTGGAGAGCACCAACCTCTGATAGGTACTAGATGCCTCAGAGCAAACCATGGTCTCTTTTCTTCTTCCACATTCACACTGTAGCTCCACCTATAATTATATTACAATTCATCAATTGTCAGCACAGAAAGCCACAGTTGACATCAGCACCAGCCCGAACACCATGCATTCCAGTTTCTAGAGCTTCACCCCCTCTCCAGCTTAGTTTTTTATGACATTACATCTGTAATTTTTTGACCATACATAATCTCCTGTTCTTGATCTTCAGTTTCTTCATTTGCAAAATGGAGATAATGATTTCAAGGAAAATTTTAGTTCCTACAAGATTTTAAATTGCTTTAAAAAGAACTAGATTGAGGAAGTCCACTTGGTACAAAATTTCGACATTAATTCAACCCACATCAGTAAATGAGACTCCCTTGACAAATATTTACTGAGTGATTCCCAACATTGTAGAATGGACCATGGGAAACACACAAAAGATAGTCACTGACCCCAAACATAATTTAATTGGTGAGATAAAATTAATAAATGTAAACAAATCAATCAGCAAACATTAATTGCCTACTTTTCGCCAAGGCACTGTGCTAGGTATTTGGGGATAGAAAAACAAAAATGAAACTATCCCTGCCCACAAAGAGCTTACAATCTATCAAGGGAAACAAACTGTAAACAGACCAGCAAATTCAAAATACAGGGTGTTCCTAAAGTCTGGCCACATAGGCAAAAATACGTATTTTCAAGAAATGAAATTTTCAACATTTTATTTAACTGGAATATAAACAAATAACATCTTCAATATGATTTCCATCATTTGTGATGCAAAAGTTGATTGTGCTTTGCAAGATTCACATGAACTCGATGCAATAACTCCACATCGCCATTAATTTTAGCACATTCACTCTTTATGCGTTTATGAGTTCAATCAAGTGTGTTGAGTCTGTGATTTCCATTGAGTCTCCTTTTGCATAAGTCGCTGAACAACACAGGATCTTTGGTGAAACGGTTAATGAGATATTCTATGTGTCCAGACTTTAGGGACACCCTGTACAAACAATACTAAGGCAACTTAATTTCAGCATGGGAGGCACTTGTAGCAACATACTTAGCAGTTCTTTTAGCAGAATGTGAGTTTGAGAGGGAAACATGTGCAAATATGAAGTACAGATGTGATGAGGAAGTACGTTCCAGAAGAAGTGAATTCCAGAAACAGGGGACATCCTGTGCAATGGTACAAAGACAGGCTATGGAATATCATAAGAATAGCAGGGCCAGTTTTGCTAGACAGTAGAATGCAGAAAATGTGCAATAAGACTAGAAATTTAGGCTGTGGCAAAATTGTGAAAGATATTAAATATTAAACAACAGTTTGTATTTGATCCTTGAGGCAAGAGGGAGCTACTGGAGGTTACTGAGAAAGGGAGTGACATTGTCAAACTTGTATTTTAGAAATACTGTTTTGACAGATGTGTGGAGACTAGATTGATGAAAACAGGGCCACAATTGTGACACAGAAGCTAATTCAGAGGAAACTGCAATACTTCAGAAGGAGAGAAGAGGTTGAATGTTAGATGACAGAGGTAGAATTGGCAATATTTAGCAAATGATTAGCTACGTGGTATAACGGGCAGTGACAGGGAGATAGAGATGACTCAGAGGATACAAACATGAATTAATTGTAAGGATGGTGGTGTCTCTGACAGTAACTGGAAGATTTGGAAGATGCTATAAATAACAAAAGGAGGGAGTCTGATGTAGTAGAAAAAACAACAGGAGTAAGAAACCTGAATTCCAACTGAAAGCTTGCCACCAACTGGCTATGAAGCCTTGGGCAAATAACTTTACCTCTCTGGGTCTCAGTTTCTTCATCTATAAAGTGAAGGAATTAGACTTTACAATACTTAAGGTCTGTTCTAACACTTCACACTTAAGTACAAGATCAAGTTAGATAAGTAGATTACAGAAGACTCAAAGTCGGGAAGAAGAGCTGGAACTTGATACTGAAGGTCACCTGCCACAGGTTCTCAGGCAGAGGAGTAGTAAGATGAAAACGGAGGAGACACAAGCAGCAGTAAGACGAGCTAGAAATGTCACAGTAAGGGGAGGATCTGATCATCATGGCCTAGATTAGGGTAGTGGTATTGAGAAGGAAAGGAAGGGGCAAAGCTGAGGGACATTAAAAAGGAAGAAAGAACAGACCCAGGTGAGTGCTGGTAGAAAAGACCATTACACCAGGGATGAGCCCATGGGTCACACTGCTCAGACTTAGGTCCATCTTCTTTTTTCTACCACCACCCATTCCTCCATCTGAGTTCTTTTCCTCCCAGGCCCAGTCATTTTTTAGCTTCTCTTCTGCTCCTGCTGACCTTAAAGAAGTACACAATTCCCAATGAAGTTTTCTAAAGGTTTTTACAACTAGGAACTTTGGGGGAAAACAGTAAGAATGGGCATGTTGCAAAAAATTGTAACTCTATAGTGATAGTTATCTCAGTTCTTCCCTGGAATATGAATGAATCTTTCCTCACTAATTCACATTTATTTACTAATTCCATATTTCTAGACTTCTGGGCATTAAATCTATGCAGCGTTAAACTCTTTCCTTTTTTCTTCTAGAAGGTAGAGGTGCTCAAGAATTTCATACCTAGATCCTCTGCCCACAATTACTGATCTTTCCCTCCTAAGCTGAGAGGTCCTATGAGCCCCTCCACTAAATACGAAGTGAAATTTATTTACACCTCAGAAAAAAATTTCAGACTGCTTAACTAGATGGATCATCCATTTGTTTCAGAACGAACAAAGTTATCCTAGATCACTTCCTAGAAGCAGAATGGCCATAATATTGCAAGAGAAGAAGAGAGAAGAGTCAGGGATGACTGCAGATTTTTGGTTTGGGAGACTGAAATGGTATTATCACTGACAGTAATGGGGAAAAAATGGTTAAAAGAAGCTGGTTTAGAGGAGAAATTAAAGACTTTGACTGCGGACATGCTGGACTTGAGGGAACACTGGGTTATCCAAGGAGAGAGAGATCCTGAGATCAGGACAATTTTTTTCCCATAGTTTTCTAACCTTACCTCTTGATATTCTCCAAAGCATCCCCTCCATTTTATTCAGCTCAGTGTCCTTACTGTCCCCATATGACATGCTCATTTCTGTCTCCATGCTTTTTGTTCATGTCCATCAAAGCTAAAGAAGGCATCTTCATTCAAGTATACAGAGAGAGACAGAAGACACTGAGTTTCTACAGAAAACAGTTGGAAAAATTATAGAGTAGAAGAGGAAGAAAAGTTCCAAATCAGAGTGTGCTGATAGAAGTGGCCAAACACAGAAGCGAATTTAAAATGGTTGTGAGAGCACCTCCAAAACAGGTAGCAAGTAACATTATGGTTGATGACTGTTTTAGGATAATAAAGTAATAGTACAATGGCTAACAAAGTTTTTTCTGTTAATTGGCTTACCTACCTTTGCTTTACAAGAATTCATAGGGCAAGGTGAAGATGGATGGCACAAAGCCATACAAGGATGATTACAGTCAATTCTAGCGATTGTACAGGGCTGTTTGCAGACCTCATCTATAAGACACTCTCCTTTGTGACAAATCCTTTTACATTTATGCATTCCGCATTTTAACATTTGATTGCAGAGAAGTCCACAAGAGATTTCAGTTAGATGACAAGGAATGTTGTATCGGATCTAGAAAGGACACAAAAATTATGCTGAAATGGAAAATCAATTTAAAAAGAGAAGTCAATGTTATTTGGGTCATAATCTTTCAAAAGTGGACCAATCGTCAATACTGAATGAAGTAATTATTTTTTATGAGATCTTAAGAATTGCTATTACCAAAGCGAACCTCTCATTTCAATCTATGTTGATACCTAGATAAACAATAAGTTAATATTTTCCTTCTTTTCTATGTGCCAAGATAGACCAACAGCTCCAACACTCAGTAAGGCAGACTTAATGGTGTCCAGAGATAGTACAGGTGTCCATCACTAAGACTATCTGTAACACTATTATGTGATATACCTATATTTCCATAACCTATAAAATGAGGTAGCTTAGGGGGCTGGGAAGAAAACAGCATTTTTCTGTCGACAGATGCCTAGAAACCATCCCTCAATATAGTATAGCACACTGATATAAATTTGATCAAAGTAATCCACACTATAGGATGTTGACCATTCATTACTATTTGTCAACCCCCTAACCTGCATGGAGGTCATGGTGCTTACTTTTCTGCTACAGCCAAGTAACTTCTAATAATGCTCAAAATAAAAGTTAGTCTTCTTCCCAGAATAGAAAGTAAAAGGGCTGGAGGAATACTTTTTCACTCATAAGCTTACCAAGTGTTCCTTTAAAAAGAGGAACATAACCTTCACAATAGAAGATAATAAGAAAAGGGATTTGAAAAGCCAGTGAGGAATACTGACCTATGTCAAGAAACTGGAAGGCAGAAGGATACAACAGGAAAAAAAGGGGGAAGACGACAGAACATTTAGAGTGAAGTAATAGATACAAGGCTCTTCCCAGAGAAGAAGAGAAAGCTCATCTAGTAAGGAACAGAGAAATGACACAAACAGTGCTGGTTAGTGACCCTCCCTGTGGAGAGGTACTGTGGCAGACATTATTCCACCTGAAAATAACAGTGGCAATGTCTGTATGTGCTCTAAACATGAAAGAACTGCCTAAGAACTGGTTAGCTGGATTACCCACTTCTGGTGACTTACATTAGTGCAACTGATTCTGTAAGATGCAATCTAGAAAACGTTGCTAAAAATTATAAAGCCTGAGCGAGAAAACTGAAGCCCTTAGAAGCAAAGCAAGTATTTTTATCACTGATGCTACCAAATGAAGGCAAGAGTTTCAGGAAAGAAAGGCCAATTTGGGGAAGTGAATAGCTATTTCATAAGATGGTATCTGAGAACTAGATTTAGATTTCCAGACCATGGTTTAAAATAAAGGAATAATGGGCTCAAGAAGGTGAATGCACCTAAAGATGACTTATAAGAACATTTGCCTGGAGTCTGACAAATGTAAACAAAGGTACTTCAAAAAACTGAAAAGGAAGCATGAAAGAGAAAACTGATTAGGAATATCTACTAAGGTAGATAATATAAAGAACAGTTAGAATGGACACATTAAGTAGAGAGTAGAGATGCTCAGTGATTCATAGAAGACAACATCTAAGAAAGGTGCCATCAACAAAACCCATGGCCTCAGGTGTCCACATACAATGGATGAATAAACTATAGTAACTGGAGATTCTAGGGCAAGAAAGCATTTCTGACCTAATAGGTACCACTGAGACTCAGAGGGATAAGACCTGTGACTAGATTATGAATTTGATAAGACAGACCTCATTCAAAAGGAACAAGATGTCAAGCAACAAGCTTTTATTAAGTTTTTATTACTATTTATTAAGCATTTTATGTGCCAAGTACATGTGGTAAGTGCTGGGGATACAAATACAAAATATGAGGGAATCTAGGAACCACAGGGGATGAAGTATGGTGTAAAGACAGTAGGTGAAGATCAGCAGAGATAGGAAGAAAAGCGATTATCATCAGAATTCACAATAGGGCTGAGCCAGAAGCTTGGAAGCAGCAGCCTAGCAAAAAGAGCACAACCAAAACCACAATGTTGGAGGCTAGTGGGGGAAGAACCTTCAAGAGGTTGAGATTACTCTCAGGTACCACCCCACACCTGAGACTAGCTAATATGACAAAAAAGGAAAATGTTGGATGTTGGAGGGGATGTGGGAAAACTGGGACACTAATGCACTGTGATGGAGTTGTGAACTGATCCAACCATTCTGGAGAACGATATGAAACTATGCCCGAAGACCTATAAAACTGTGCATATTGACCCCAAAATACCACTGCTAAGTCTATGTCCCAAAAACAACCCCCTCGAAAGGTAAAAGAACCTATTTGTACAAAAATATTTATAGAAGCTCTTTTTGTGGTGGCTAAGAATTGGAAATCGAAGGGATGCCCACCAATTGGGGAATGGCTGAACAAGCTGTGGTGTATGATTGTAATGGAGTATTAATGTGCTCTAAGAAATAAACAAGCAGGATGACTTCAGAAACACCTGGAAAGACTTACATGAACTGATAAATAGTGAAGTGAACAGAACCAAGAGAAGGTTATACACAATTAATAGCAATACTGTATAATGAAGAACTGTGAATGACTTAGCTGTTCTCAGCAATACAATGAATGATCCAAGACAACTCCAAAGTATAGCATGATGAAGCATACTATCCGCCTCCAGAGAAAGAACTGATATTGTTTGAATATAGACTGAAGCATGTTGTTTTTCAGTTTCTTCCATTTTTTTCTCTTATTCAAATCTTCTTGATCAATGACTAACATGGAAATGTTTTACATTATTGCCCATATATAACCTATATCTGACTGCTTAACTGCTCAGGGAGTGGGGAGGGGGAAAGGATAGAATTTGGAACTCAAAACTTTTTTTCCTTATTTTTATTTTTTCACAATTACATGTAAAAACATTTTTAACATTATTTTCAAATTTTGAGTTCCAAATTCTCTCCCTTTCCTTCCCCGCATCGAGAAGGCAAGCAATTTGACATAGGTTATATGTAGTCATTCAAAACACATTTCCATGTAAGTCATTCTGTGAAAGAAAATACAGACCAAAAAAAAAAAAAAACCACCAAGAAAAATAAAGAAAAAGTATCTTTGATCTACATTCAGGCTCTACCAGTTATTTCTCTGGAGATAGCACATTTCATCATAAATCCTAAAGAACTTTCTTGGATTGTTGTATTGCTGGGGATTCAAAACTTTGTAAAAGACAATTTAAAAATTGTTTTAAAATGTAATGGGGACAATAAAATATATATGCACATTTTTTTTAAAAGAATGGAAAAAAAAAAGACGTTGAGATTATTAAGAAGGAAGTAGTGGCCACAGAAGTAGCAGAGGAGGTAGTGCGGCACATGTGGATCCCTCAGGGCAGTCTGATGGTGATAGTAGATAAATGAAGACTAATATACAGGAAAAAGGATTTAAAGCCAGGGCACTGGGCCCACTGGGTTGGTGGAAGGTGATAATCAATCAACAAATATCAAGTGCTTACTATGTACTGGAAACGATATCAGTCTGTGAATTCAAAGACAAAAATGAAACACTGCTTGCCCTTGAGATGTTTACCAATCTAACTGGAGTGTGTGTGTGATGGATGTGTGTATGTAGACAAAGGGGTAGGGAGAGAATGTGCCAGCGCGTATGTATGTGTGTAGAGGAAGGGATATATCCAATTACACACAAAATAGATACAAGATAATTTAAGCAGAATGTACTAACTGCTGGAGGGAGGTCAGGCAAGGCTTTATGTAAAAGGTGTTTCTGGAACTGAACAGTGAAAGAAATTGGGGGAAGGGGAGAAGTGTGTATGTGCACAAACTTTTTTTTTTACACATACAGCTGCACCTTCAAAGTTTGAAGGCCACTGGTTTCAACATCGACCCAAACTTTGTTACTAAAAGCAGAGCAGTTGAATTAATAGTTTACCTTAAAAACTTCCTCCATGATTCAGGCTCTAATTTTCATAATTAAGGAAGAACTCCTTGAAAAAGAAATAAGGGGGC
>CM053622.1:397929804-397975354 GCA_028646595.1 Phalanger gymnotis | reverse complement strand
GAGGGGAATGGGGGGACGGAGGGGAGGGCAGACTGGGGAACAGGGCAACCAGAGTGTACGCCATCTTGAGGGGGGGGAA
Organism: Phalanger gymnotis; assembly: GCA_028646595.1. NCBI lineage: Eukaryota > Metazoa > Chordata > Mammalia > Diprotodontia > Phalangeridae > Phalanger > Phalanger gymnotis. The sequence continues at coordinate 397,975,275 of CM053622.1, read as the reverse complement.
TGGGGAGAAAATTTGTAATTCAAATGCCTGTGAAAATCAATACTGAAAACCAAACATGTCAAAAATAAATTAAAAAAGAAAAAGATGAACTACCATGAAGGACAAATATAAGACAGAGAGGTCCATTACAAGATGACTACAATATTCAGCCAGTCAGTAAATATTCATTAAGCACCTACTATGTACACATAGCACAGTGCTAAGTACTGGGGACCCAGAGAAAGGCAAAAGACAGTCCCTGCTTACAAGAACAATTTAATGATAAAGAATGTGACTCACAAAGACACTAGAGGTGCCTGGAGGGAGGGAGGGAAGGAAGGGAAGAAGTAGTTATTAAGCTTCTACTGTGTACTGCCGTAGTTCAGTCATTTAGTCATGTCCATTTGCTACCCTATGGACCATAGCATGCCAATTCTGTTCATAGGGTTTTCTTGTTAAAGAGGCTGGAGTGTTTTGGCATTTCCTTTTCTATTGAATTAAGGCAACGAGAGGTTGAGTGACAGCTAGTGTCTTGAGGCTGGATTTGAACTCAGTTCTTCTTGACTCTAGGACAGTGCTCTATCCTCTGAGCGACCTAAGCTGCCTCTCTACTATGTGCCAGGCAATGGCTAAGTGCTTTACAAATATGGTATCATTTGACCCTCACAACAACCCTGGGAGGTAGGTGCTATTATGACCACAACTGAGGAAACTGAGGTAGTATGAGTTGAGGTTGTGACTTAACCAGAGGTAGAATTTGAACTCAGGTCTTTCTGATTCCAGGTCTGACATTCTAAGCTCCATACCACCTAGCTTCGAGGGATGGTAAGGGCCCCAGTTAGGGCAGTGACCACATAAGTGGAGAGAAAGGAATGAATGGGAGACATCAACAAGTAGAATCAACAAGAATTGTGGACTGAATAGTAATGGGGAGAAGGGAGGAGAAAACAATAAGAACCATTCAGAGGTTTTGAACCTTGGTAACTATAAAGATGTTCCCAGGTAATTCTCTAGGATTACACATTAGAGATGAATTGCCAATCTGCATCACTGCAGAGAACTTCCACAAGGATAAAATGGAAAGTTTCCACTGCACTGACTGATCTGCGCATCAGTAAAAACAAAGGGCTGGACAAAAAAAAAAAAAGGAGTGACTAGCGGTGGTAACAAGGAATAGCTCAGGGCTGGTGTGGAGCTGGAAAAATGAGGCTCCTAATTCAAATCAGTTATTCTCTTTGGCACTCGGTTTCCTCATCTGTAATGTAAGTTTCTGAGGTCCCTCTCTTCAATTCTAAATCTATGATCTCATGAGCCTAGACTTTTAGTTTCAACTAATGGTTTTTATAGTTAAAACTTCCATCTCCACCAGATCTTTTGAACAAGATAAAGTCAACAGACTTAAACTGTATCTTCACCTCTGTGTACAGTTTGGTAGTATATAATAAACAGGCAGCAGGAAGAACTCAAGAGGCCTGTCCAAGTCACAAACTGGATGGAGCACCACCCATAATCATTCACAATATCTGAGGTGTCCCATGCCCTTTGGTCCCACACACTCTGACCATATAGCAAAAAGGGAAAACAACCACTATCAACCACTACCCTCTCTCCTATCAGCAAAAATAAAAATTATTTGATTTTCCTTGAAAAAGAGCACTAAAAAATAAAAATTTTAATAATAAAGAACACTAACTTGATTTTCTGAAAATCCTGACAAGACTTTTCAAATCCTATTCCTTTTCAATACAGTAAAAACAACAAAGAGTACAGCATGAATCAAAGCAGCTCATTTTTCAGTTTTGCTGATGAAATATCTAAAAAACTCTATTTTAAAAATCACATCTTGAAAAATAAGAAATTCTTCATTACCCTGATTCAATGATAGCAAACATATCTGCAGCAATAATTTGAAATGAGTGTTTTTGAATTTACCTTTGTTCTGAAAGTACATCTGCAGGAAATAACGGATGTGCGAGAACAAGGTCCACATTCTCCTTCATGGCAGAGGTTTTCACATGTATGAATGAAATCTAATAAAAATTAAAATCTCACATTAACATTTTTTAACTACTAATTCAGTCATCCAACTACTGCTTATATAAGTCAAACTGTAATTTTTTTAAAAACAAAGGAGAAAAGATAACACCTAATAAGTAATAAGGTGGATTATTAGGAAATAATACTACCTTCATTGTCAGATGCAGTCACTACATTAGATTTTTTGCTTAATTGTTTTTCTTTATCAAGAAGGTTTCATGGGGAAGGGATACGACATAAAAAAAGGAAATAATAAAACATTAAAAATAAAATAAATACTATCTCTGTGACTCTAGGGCAATCACTTTCTCTTATAGGGCCTCAGTTCTCATATCTATAAAATGAGAGTAGGACTACAAGATTTCTAAGGTCTCTTCTAGCTCTAAATCTTTAATTTTATAATCCTATAATACCCCAAATCATCACCCCACAATTTTTTAAAAAATCCTATTCACAGGGCAGCTAGGTAGTGTACTGAGTAGAGCACTGGCCCTGGAGTCAGGAGGGACCTGAGTTCAAATCTGGCCTCAAACACTTGACACACTCACTAGCTGTGTGACCTTGGGCAAGTCACTTAACCCCAATTGCTTTGCCTTCCCTCCCTCCAAAAAAAAAAATCCTATTCACATACCCCCAAATTTACTCACCTATACCCAGCCCAAATTTGCTCTCTATTTCCTTATCAAGATGACATGCAAAGAAGAGCTTGGACAACAGCCCCAATTCAGTTTCTCCCACCTCCGTGGGAAATGCCCCAGACTTACAGGGGTAAGGATCTGCGGCCTGGAGGCCATATGTGGCCCTCTAGGTGCTCAAGTGCAGCCCTTTGACTGAATCCAAATTTCACAGAACATCTGTTTGGATTCAGTCAAAGGGCTGTGCTTGAGGGCCTAGACGGCCTCCAGGCCACAGGTTCCCCATCCGTTCCCTAGAACCATGTAGCGCTTTGCTGAAATCCAAGGCTCTTTCTGATTTCCCTTCCATCATGATACCATCTGATCCCCAGGCAACTTATGAATTGTGTTTCCCTTAACCTCAGCCTTCTATGAACTTACTGTAACCTGGTAAAATATTGTTGAAGCCTCACAATCAACCAGGCATTAGCAGCCAAACAGAGATGGAATATCTTGTAATTGTCAGAGCAGTCCCACAAACTGAAAGAGCTACTTTGTAAGGGAGAAAGCTCCATCACTGGTAAGGTTAAGCCAAGGCTGGCAAACACTTAACAGGAATATTCCTTTTGCTGTACTTAGGCTGTCCATGGGACTGGGGAGGGGGATCTTTCTCCCTCTATGCCAGAACAAACTGCAAACAGAAAGACTTATATAATCCACAAATCTAAGTAAATGAGGGCTGAATGAGGTTGTACTGTGTGCATATACTCACATAGTTGTCTAACTTACAGCTGAGTCATTCTCTCGAGCAATGTACGGATCTAAAACGTATTTGAGTAAGACCTTAAGAGCATCTCAAAGTACGACCTGGCCCAATTCCTGTCTCCTAACGGTTCCAGAAAAACTTTAAAGAAATAGTCTGCCACCAGCTTCTTACTATAATTTTCAATATTTCTACTATTACTATTATTACTACTAACAGGGGTAAGAACAAGGACAGGATCTGTGATTTCATTGCTGTGAGGAAGGTGAGAAATCACCCTCTGCCAACACAGATCAGCTTTTCTACAATTCAGAGTCTTAAGAGTATTAACTAAAGAAATGTCAGTTGAAGTGATAGGCTCGGGATCATTGGCCAGTGCGACCAATGGTGGTACTCGAAGCTCGCTCTTTCTGGCTTCTCTCTTCACTATACCACACATAACATTTTACACAGTGTCTCAGAGGACACGCATCAGCAGGAATGAAGTGGCATCAATAAAACTTATTTTAAAAAAAGACTGAATAATGGAGCTCATGGTTTTCTCAATAAATGTTTATTATTTAAGCTTGCTGGTGATGTGCCATGAACTCTCAAACTTTGATTTTTTCCAATATGGCATCTCTCATTATCTCTATGAGATCCAGTACCTCTTATCTATCTTTTCTATGACTTGCAAAACACAGACTATATCAACCTCGACTCCAAGGGATCTTTTTACAGATGTGTCTGCTAGAAGCAGAAGAGCCATAATTTAACTATCTGGGATTTACATGTGCTCGCAAAATATCCAGAGCCATTTTGTCAAAATCCAATTCTAAAACACTGATTATACAAGGAAACTTGAGGTCTCAGAGTCAGAAGAGCTTATAACAATGTAGTCTCCTAAGAGAAAGTATAGTTCCACCTGGAACCTTATCACAGCATAATTACTCAATTTTATAGGTAAAATATCCATGAATAAAAAAGGAAAATTTGAGTAAATGGGATACAACTTAGAGACCTGTGTGTGTTTGAAAAGAAAATGGTACCTTGACAATTTCTTTCAAATACTTTTAGAAACATCTAACTACTATACTAAAATGTGATATTCCACTTGTATCTTCACATTGCAATACATATAAACCTTTAAAGATAAAGAATTTCATTTAGTTACCAAAGGAGCCACAAGACAGAGGTTTGCCACATATTTTTCCACACGATGGTATAGGATCCAGACATGTTTTACGTTCAACACATCCAAGTTCTAGTAATTTGCTAAGAGGAGTCTGACCACAAGGGCAAGTTTGCACTAATTGTGGAAGTCGTGGACACAATTGGCAGGCCTGAGGGTGGCATAACTGTGAACATGTATGGTTCCCACATTTCAATTTCCTGTTAAGAAAAACAATAGAATATTACTTGACTATTAATAAGATACAATTTTACTGTTTATATTTAAGATGAAATAAGGCCTTACTTGCCACATATCTTTAAACAGCTGAAGTCTCCAAATTCATCAGACTGTCCTACGTTGGTTCCACATAATACATCTTGGGAAGTGGTCCCACAGTAGCACACTTTAACAAAATAATTTCAAAAATAAGTTCCAATACAATAAACATAACGAAAACAAATTTTTTAAGAGGAGATGCAGGAAATCTTAAGTTACCCATAAAAAACACAAATATTTATTGGAGTTTTGTTACAGTAGAACCTATAAAGACTTTGGCATAAGACAGGTCTGTCTTAGTCTCCTATGTTTAAGGAGTTCATAACTGGAAATACACTCTAAGTTACAGAAAAGGTATATTGATAGAGAAAGTTCCTTATGGGTAACTTCCTACAACAACGAATTCACTGGCTTAAAGAAAAAAAATTACTGGCAATACTAAATGGACCATGTTACATAACACTTTCATCAATAATAGAGTTCTCAAAGATAAAATTATAGTAAGACGCCAACATATCTCTCTAAAATTAGAAGTTCTAATCATGTTGTTACAGTGATAAATATACTAAAGCATTTTGATATAAAATCTTATTTTATATTTCACTAACTCAGAATTTTAGATAGTCACATGTGAATTTCCAGTGAATAAAAAGTATTGCTCCTACTTGCATGTTATAACACGAATCCAGACTAAAATTATTACTTTTTTAACACTAAAGGCTCAAGAAATTAAGACTCAGTTTCCTTCATCTAGCAATGAATTTTTTTTCATGTTAAAGGACTTATGTTCTTGGTAACATTGCAATATTATATAAAGCTATATGATTCTACTGGGAATTATCTGTTCCATCAATTTATCTACCTTTTCAATCTAACTGCCTTGGCAAAAAGTACATGAACCTGACAAGTTCTGGTCCTAAATATTTATGTTTTTAAAATTTCAATATGCAAATTTGTAATGACAGCCTATGTGTCCTTTTAAAGAAATGTGGCTATTAGGACTGTTAGAACTTAAAAAAAAAAACCTTTTAATTTCATTCTTAGTGTTTAATAAAGAGAAAATGCAGATGCTATTAGATTGAGAAAATGATAAAAATAAGTCATTAATAGCACTTTCAGGATAAATAACAGACTTCATTCTGTTTTGTAATCCTTCTAAGTTTTTGACAGAAAGTAACAGGAAAACCTTAACGATAGAACAAAGATTTTGTGGCATTCTCAGAAAATTAAATGATAATAAGATAATAAGAGAATAAAAATATTTACCTTGACGTACTATAAGACCGCATGGTTGGCATTCACCCGCATGGCAAAGTTCGGCACAACTGTGCTTACCACAATTCAGAATATTGCCACATACATTGGAACAGTGAATTGAGTTGGACTGACCACAGCGAACTGAATGACTGGATATAATAAATGTCACATTAGCAAATATCTCACTTCCAATTAATATCACTTAAAATCACAAAGTCTATAACCCAAGTAAACACAATGTAGCATTTACAAAAATCCTAGAGGTTCTCTTCCTAATCCTGTCTGTAACATCCTGGATGTATCTCCATTTCTCTCCTTTCACATTAACCAATCATATCTAACTATTCAACTTAAAAGTTCAGTAGATCACAGATAGAGAACCGAAAGGAACCTAAGATCATCAACCCTAAAACTGAGAAATTATAAGACATGCCCAAAGCCACAGGGTTAGTAAATAACAGAACCAGACAATGATCCAAGGCCTCTGACAGTTAACATGGCACTTTTTCCCATAGCACCAGCTACCTCTCGGTGAACTGACACAATACATATTTCTTTAAAATGGATTTTTTTTTAACCAAATACTTACTGCACTTACCAAATCACACCTTCCACTATGCTTGATGGTAACCATGGTAATGCAGCATCCCAAAAGGTGAAAGCAACTAGGAAGTAGGAGGTGGCCAACAGGGAGACTAAGCAACACTTGCTGCCTTAGTTTTCAAGGAAAGCCATGATGAGTATAAATCATGGAACACCAGGATCTGGAGCCTTAAAGTTGCAGGTAACCCAAGGGTTACTAGAAAAAAGGCTCATTATGGGGGAAACCAGGCAGCAACCTATTATAACAAGGACATGTGCGTGAAAAGTGGCCTAAAGTAAGTCAAGGACATGTATGACTAGAAAAAGAGGCTGGCTAGTCACATGGCTGTAATGAAAAGCACCAAATGGACAGCCTGAGGGATTCTCCTATGACATTAAGAGAACCAAGATGTTGTGTGCTTCCCCTTTGGAAGATTATAGAATAATATGGATGAAAAGCCCAGACAAATGATGATGTGACTGGCTCTGGTTAAGAGAGGCCCACCCTGCTCAAGGCATGTCCTACTAAGTCCTAGTATAGAAGATGATCAAGGGCAGGTATCCTACACACTTACAATGCCTGCACTGCAGCAAGGCATCTCACATGTCTTTTATATCATCATGGGCACAGGTAAGAAATATGAGTGGAACAAAGGTGAAAATAATTGATTTGTATTTATTAAAGCATTTATGTCCATCTGGACCCAAGGTTTCTAGTGACCATGATATAAGGTGCTGTTCTTGGCCCTATTTGACATTTTAATCAATGAAGGCATTGACTACATGGTTTTCCAACTAAATAACGTCTGCATGACAGAAAGGATAACTGTTAATATACTAGATGAAAGAAACAGAGTATCTCTAAACTTAAAAATCTTTCTTTCCTCAGGTTAAAAAAAACCCAACAACTAAACAAGCAAAAGGTAGGGGAGAAAAGACAATGAATGTGTATTGTTGTTGTTGACTTGACAGTGACCTAAAAAAGTCAGCAGTGTGAAGTATCTGCTAAAAGGGATAATGAGGCCACATTAATGATATACTATCCACAAAAAGGAAAGTAAGAATACCACTGTATTCTGTGATGGTCAAAGTACATTTATAATATTATTTTTCAATTCGGGAAGCCACATGGTAAGAGGCATGCTGATAAACTGTAAGAGTGTCTGGGAGGCCCATCAAGATAGTAAGGGGCTTAAAACCATGCCATATAAGAAATGGTTAAAGGAATTAGGAATGTTAAGCCTAAAGAAGAGAAGTGTTAAGGGAAACTTAATAGTTGACTTCCAATATCTAAAGAGATATAATGTGGAAAGGTGACTTAGTCTCTTTGGCTCTAGAAGAATGAACTGGGACCAATGGATAGAAATTACAAGGAAGAAGATTTCAGCTCAATATAAGGCAGAACTCCCTAAAAATCCCTAAAAAAAAGAGTTGTCAAAAAAAGATATGCATTTCTTCATAAATACATTCCCCCACCAATGGAGGTATTTAAGTAGAAGCTGGACAACTTGGCAAAGATACTGTAGTGTAGAGTAGCTAAGAGATAAGACTACTTAAATCCAAATGCCTCTTCCAATTCTGGAATTTTCTGATTCTTCAGAGAAGTGAAATGTCCTCTTAAAATAACAACAACTTCCTAATCAATGTTTCATATGTTTGGATTTTTGTGTTTCAGGTTTACTTAAATCACACGTATGTCAAATATCTTGTGTGAATGTGGAGAGGTAGTGTGGTGTAGTAAATAGAGAAGTGCCACAGAAGACCTGGGTTCAAAGCTGGCCTCTGACATACTGGCTAAGTGACCCTAGGCAAGTCAATTAACCTCTCAGTGCACAATTCTCTTAGGATTGTAAGTTGCAGAGAAGTTGCTGACCTGTGTTGCTACAGGGCATTTCCATATACAGAAATTCCCTGTATCAATGAAATCAGAAGCTGAGCCCCAATCCCCATCACTCTCTGGGAAGGATGCCCTGAAATAAACTATTCCTTTAGCAAGTCCAAATTCTTAAGGCTCAAAGAACACAGATCCTTGTGGTAGGCCTCTGTGTTATATAAACTGATAGCATCTCATCCTTACTCAGTTTTGAGTCAGTCAAAGTTTCTTTGGGATACATAACCTTTGAGAAAACGGGGGCAATTAAAGAGACAGGATGGTGAGTGCCAATTATCTTGGTGCTGGTTGCATGAACTACTCCAGAGACTGCACAGATACTTTAGCTTTTATATTTTCAATTCTATTCCTGGCATCTTCACAGTACTATCTAACCTGCCCTTTTGTAAAGAATTCCCTCTTTAATATAACATGTAAGGATGTTATGTCATGTAATGCTTATGTAATATTTATGACATGACATAGCACATAAGTCTAAGAAGGATGCCTGAGGCCCACAGAGGTTAAATGACTCACCTAGCTTCAAAGAGTTAAGAGAATATAAGTGCTCAAGATAGTTATTCAAAGGTTTAATTATTCTTTTACTTCTTACGAATTTGAACACTATACATTCACCCTCAACAAAGTTATTAAGGATACGTATTCTTAGAAATCTCCAAGATACACTCAATTAAATCTATTACAGAGGTTGCTGGATTAAGTTTATTTAGACCAGATTCAGAGGGATGTATCCTCTTACTAACGAGTAAACTGTCTCGAATGTTCCTGAAGTCCTTCAGGCCTTCACATCATTTAATAATGTGCCTTATAGCTAATATCTATTAGCTATTAGTCAACTATTAATGTCTATTGACAAGGAAAAAACCCCCAGCAAGCTTTCTGTGTCCGTGTTTTTGTTATAATCAATTGATGATCGATTAGAGATAACAGTTTTGTAGGAAAAAAAAATGGATTTGGACTCGGAATACCTGGGATTGAGACTAAGCTCTGGCACTTACTTATACAAGCTACTTATCTGAGCCTATTTCTTCATCTGTAAAATGCAGATAATTGTACTGCTCACCCACAGGACTGCTGAGTCAGATAATACAATCAGAAACGTCATATAAATGTGAGTTATGAGCATGGCAAAATGATCTTTTATCTGGCAATATTTCATTCTCAAGGCCGAATTTCTACTGATATTTTTTTTAAACATTGAGGACATTTTAAAAATTATTACATATAAACGGTACACAGTATGATCTTGGAGAAAAAGTATAGTAGTTGAAGTCAGGAAGATCTGGGTTCAAATCCTCCTCTGCCACTTAACAGCTAGAGACAAGCCATATAACATCTCTAAGCCTTCAGTGAGGTATTCTCAGGTTAGAGGTGCAGTGTTAGAGGCAATTCCCAAACCAAAAGTTCCTGTACCTACAAAATCACAGTCCCTAGACATACTCAAATGATTTGTGAACAAGAGTGTCAAAACAGATTAAAAACAAGACCAATTTAATGACTGTGCATGGAGCATGTGGGTATATTTGTCCACATATTTTTGCTGGCTTAAAGAGTGCTCAAAACATCCTGGAAAACCCAATATGCTCTGCTGCTATAAAAATTAGAGTGAAACAAATAAGCATTTTACTCTTTATAAGCAAAACAACTGACCTCATGACCTATTACATTTTACAATATAGTTTAAATTCACAAGAGATTAACATGAAAAATTTTTTTTCTATAAAGCAAAATTCTAATCTCACCTTGTTCGTCCACATTCGCATGTCTTAGTCATAAAGGCAGGGCATGATGGACAAGGTCCTGGATGGCAAAGACTTAAAACAGAAACTTCAATGAACAAAGGATTATTTTGATAGTTAATTCAATAACAACTCCCATAAATTCAATTATTAAACAGTGATAATACAGATCACATTTACTATTTAAAGTGTTCAATCAGAATTTATCTACTCTTGATTCCTGTTTAAACAAGAAATGCATCATCAATATCACAGAGGTCCATGATCATAAAAACAGATTCTCTCAGCACTGAAGCACTTTAGGCCTGCTCAGAGTTGGGCCCATTTTATACAACACTAAATCTCTTACCAGCCACTTACTCAACTAGGAAGTGAAAGGAAGACCCAACAGATAAGTTGTTAACAAGGATTCAAAAAAAAAAAAAAAAGGGATTAATAGTTGGGTGACAATACTGGTCTACAACAGGTGGGTCACAGTGGGAGAAAAGGGCTCAAGGGAAGAAAAAAGGGACTAGTTTTGTACTACAACGCCAAAATTTTGACCTCTAGCTCTACTACTTTACATACAAGATATGATATTAAGATAATGAGTGATTTTTAAGACTAATATGCCCAAATTACACATTCAAAAAAATGTTATTTCCTTCAAAGTAGGAACCAACAAGTTACCTATGTATTACAATTATTCAAAACACATTTTTGGAATTGATCTTGGCATATTTTTCTGAATATCCTCCATTTGGGAAAACCCTTGCCCTCTGAAGATGGCCTTGATTTTTATAAACAGACCAAAGGAGCCAAGTCTGTCTAATAAAGTAATCAAGTTGCATGTGCCCTTTTTTTGCTTAAAAATATGATGTGAAAAATTAATTCATTGCTACCCAAATAAAGCCAAAATGTTAGAAGATAAAGACAGGAAGTGAATAGTTGATTAAGAAGCTGGTGTCTGAGTGTGAGACTTGTTCTACAACAGTGGTTCTTAAGCATTTTTGTGTCATGGACCCCTCTGACAGTCTGGTGATGTCTTCTCAGAAGTTTTTTTTTTTTAATGCACAATATGGAATAAATGGATTACAGAGAAAACTAATTATACAGAAATATAGTCATCAAAATTTTTTTTCCAAAAAGTTTACAGGCCCCAAGTTAAGAACGCCTGTTCTAGACCAATATAGAAATGGTAGGCTTCTGGCTAAAGATGAAGTATACCTAAAAATATAATTGCCTGGTATCTTGAAAATCTAATTAAAAGGGTTTTAAACTAAAAAGAAAGGAGGAGAGAAAAAGCTTCCCACATATATCCAAGCCAGATACCATAGAGACTGGCTACAGTGTAAAAAGAATACCAATATAGATCCCCAGAAGTTCACAGGAAACAAATCCAAGAAAAGAAACAAAAATAAAACCCATGTCGATATACAAAATGCACAAAGTATGAGTAACGAACAAGACAAACTAAAAATCCTGACAATGGGAAACAAGTTTGATCTTACAGCTACCACTGAGACTTTCCTGGACAGGACTCATTGCCAGAGAGTATCCCTTTTCCCAAAAGAACAAGGTAAGTGAAAAAGGAGGAGTAGCAATACTATATATTAAGATGATAGGTTAATGTGAGGGAATCCAGGAACCAGAAGAGGGAAGCAAGGTGGAAATATTTGACAGATAAAAGCCGTAGAAAGAAAAATAATAATAGTTATCAGAGCATACTATTGATAGAATGATAAAAGAGGAAAAAGTTGAAGAATATGAAGAATAGATTACAAGACGGGTATAGAACAAACAGGGGACTTCAACTATCCAGAAAAATGTTAGTGCTCCCTGTCTAATGTACAAAGGCAAATAATTTTTTCATCTGCTTTACTAATACTTCCCTCCTTCAAAAGGCAAAGGAACCACTGAAGTGAAGTTCTAAATCAGATTCTCATCAACAAGGATGAATCAGATGCTGTACTGGAAATGGTGAGAGCCTGGGATGAAAGTAGCCTCTCCATTTTAGAATTAATAAGAATGAAATAAGCTAGTCACAGACTGACATGCAACCTAAATTTTAGGAAAGCAGATTTCAAAACCTATAGAAAAATAGGGGAGCATGTAATGAACTAAAATTCTATAGGGGAGATCATCTCAGGAAGGAAGAACTCTCAAGAATGACATTATGAAAACACAAAGATAAACAACTTCCATGAGAAAAAAGAGGCAGCTTTCTAAAGAGAATGAAACCTATACATGGGGAGCTACCAACCAATTTAGATTTTTGAAAGACACATCTAAAGGGTGAGAAACACAAGGATAAAGACATTAGGGTGGCACCATCCCATAATAGGAGATTCAGGAATGCTGAAGTCTACAATGGCTTGCACCTGATAAGGGAAGATAAGGAAAAAAGGTTTTTCAAAAAAAGCTTCCTGAGGGAAAAAAGAAGAAAAAAGGACAACTGTGTAAAGAAAAGTCCAAGAGGTAAACACGGAAGAGTGTAATTCCATAACAGATGCAAGTGGAGCCTCTCAGAAGAAAGAATATCCTGCCTCCAGGGACTTTAAGAGTGACTGGAAGAAATACAGCAAAATAATGAGAGTGGTACTGCTGGAGAAGGGCAAATATCCTGATTTTTTTTTTAAAGAAAAGAATAGAGTCTATGAGCCAGAAGTCATTTAGCTTGATTTTACTTAGCAGAAGCAGATTTCTATTTCCTCCACTAATTAAGTGTTAATAAGATACAAGGATCTAAGATTAACAACCACAAAAATACTCCTTAATATTCCTTAGATTTCTATAATTTAAACTTACAGGTTACATGAATGTGGACAGTCCTGGCCAGGTTGTTTCCTTCTACAAACCTCACCACAACTATGTGGTATTTCGTTTCTATTCCACTCAGGATTCTTCACTTTACCTAAAACACATCAGATCAGAAAATAAATTGCAGAAAGTTAAACTTTCATTTTTAAAATTACAAAGCAGTTATGGAAATAATATGAAGTAGCAATACTGGCTTACATGGATTAACAAATTTTGTATTTAAACTTCAAAATCACGGAGTAATGTAATTATAGTCATCAAAGTCCCTTGACCAGCTGATGTATTCATTCACGCAAAAGCCATCTTTGAATAATGGTTACATTTGATTTTAAAACTTAAGAGTTTAATTTGTATTTTTTTTTTATCTCCCACATCCTTTTCCTACATGATCCACCACCAGTCTGATTTATCCTAAGATCATAAATCTGGAGCTAGAAGTGTCCTCAGAGGCCACAGAGCCCACTCCTTCCCCAGAATCTTACTGATAAAGAAACTGAGGCCTAGCAACTTGGCCAAGGTCATAAAGGGATTAGGCATCAGAGAAGGGATCTACATTGAAGTGGTCTAACTCTGCCAGTGCTCTTTCCATTGTAACTTGTTTCCTAAAAAAAGGAGCAATAGGGGACATATATCACAGAAGGGAGAAAAGTTTTTATGAAATGAAATACCTGAATAAGGGAGAAGCAGAAAAATGGAATACATGGAAAGAAAATACACCCTCCTTGAAAAATCAGATCCTTATTTGGGGACTGAAAAACTGGAAACATCAAAATTTCCTTGCATGAAAGCACCATGTCAGATGAACACAGCTTATTTTACATTTACATTCATCAAATATTTACTGGGCAAATAATGCACTAGTAAATGTCAAGGAAATGAAAATCTACATAGTTCTTGCCCTCAAGCTTACAATCTCATTTGGAACAGATGACTCCCACTTTGTAATATCAACAACTTAGTTCAAAACCTAGTGTTTCTTGGTGAGGATTACTATAGTGGTCTCCTGAATAATCTCTCTGCCTCCAGTCTCTGTGCTCCAAACTCAAGTGCACAATGTTGCCTGGAAAATCTTTCTAAAGCACCAATCTGATTTTTATTCCCTTTTTCAAAAGTCTTCAATGGATTCCCACTGTTAATAGAACAGAGTTTCCTAACCTGGGGTCTACGAATTTCTTTTAAAAAATATCTTTATAATAGTATTTCAATATAATTGGTCTCTTTTGTAATCCTATGTATTTTATGCATGTAAAAAGATAATTCTGAGAAGAGGTTTATAACCTTTAACAAACTGTCAAAGGGCATGGTTGATGCCATGAAAAGATTAAGTACCCCTGGTATAAAACTAGAAGTGGAATCAGAAGAGATTTGTATTCAAATCATGCCTATACAACTTAGCAGTAGTAGTAGTGGTGGTAAATGCATAAGTGGGATTGTGGGCAAATCATTTATCCTCTGTGAGCCTCAGTTTCCTCATTTATAAAATGAGTACTTAACTCACAGGTTGCTGTGAGGATCAAGTATATAAAATGCTATTATTTCTGTCATACATAAATGTAAAGTCTTATAATTGGATTGAAAACTCCAACTTCAAAAATCTAAGATAAAGGCCTGGCTAGATAGCAATCTGTGTGAAAAACAACTGGGATTTCACTAGTCTGCAAAATTCAACAGAAGTCAACACGGCAGACAAAAAGGTTAATGAGATCTTAAGCTGTATTGAAAAGTGTAATGTATATGCTGGTGGAGTTGTGAACTGATCCAGCCATTCTGGACAGCAATTTGGAACTATGCTCAAAGGGCTATAAAAATATTCATACCCTGTGACCCAGCAATACCACTTCTAGAGCTGTATCCCAAAGAGATCAGACAATGGGAAAAGGATCCATATGCACAAAAATATTTATAGCAGCTCTTTTTCAAGTAGCAAAGAATTGGAAATCAAGGGGATGCCCATCAATTGGGGAATGGCTGAACAAGTTGTGGTATATGAAGGTAATGGAATACTACTGTGCTATAAGAAACGGGGATGATATAGACTTCATAATAACCTGGAAAAACCTACACAATATAATGCTGAGTGAGCAGAGCAGAACCAGGAGAACATTATACACAACCACTGATATATGGATTCTGTGATGACTAACCCTGATAGACTTTGCTCTTCTCAGCAATACAAGGTGCAAAGACAACTCCAAAGGACTCATTATGGAGACAGCTATCTACATCCAGAGAAAGAACTATGGAGCCTGAATGCAGGCTGAGGCACACTTTATGCTTGCCTTTTTTTTTCTCTTTTGTTCTGGTCTTTGGGGTTTTTTTTTGGTTTTGTTTCTTCTTTCTTATGATTCATTCCATTGGTCATAATTCCTCTCTACAACTTGACTACTGTATAAGTTCAATGTGAAGTTATATGTCGAAGATATATCGGATTCCATGCCATCTTGGGGAGGGAGTGGGAGGAAGAAAATCTAGAACTCAAAGTTATGTGGAGTGTTGTATATGGAGTGTTGTAAACTAAAAATAAAAAACCTTAACTATTTAAAAAAAAAAGCGCAATATATAGAAGTGTGAATGTGAAAGTCCTGCAATGCTCTGCCCTGACCAGATGATATCTGGAACACTGGGTTTAGTTCTGGGTCTCATTTTAGGAAGGACACTAAAAAGCTAGTATGCAGCCAGAAGCAGATGACTAGAATGAAAAGCCAAGAAATTATGTTGGATGAGGTTGAGTTGGAGGAACCGAAGATTTTAGCCTGGTAGAAAGCTGGGATAAGTGGGAAGACTTACACAAACTGATGCAAGATGAAGTGAGCAGAACCAGGGGAACACTGTACACAGTAACAACACTGTGCGATGATCAACTGTGAATGATTTAGTCTTTCTAAGCACTACAGTGATCCAAGAAAATTTCCAAGGACTCATGATGAAAAATGCTATCCACCTCCAGAGAAAGAACTGATGGAGTCGGAATGCTGATTGAGGCACGCTATTTTTCATTTTCTTTCTGTGTATGTTTTTTTCCCCCTTTGGGTATGTATCTTCTTTCACAACATGACCAATATGGTAATATACTTTGCATGACTGAACATGTATAACCTTTATCAAATTCTTACTGTCTGAGGGGAGAGGTAAGAGAGGGGGAAAAAATGAATGTTAAAAATTATTTTTACATGTAGTTGGAGGGAAAAATAAAATAACAAAAAGTTAGGATAAAACAAAAGATAGATAAAGCAAAAGATAGAAGACTGATGCAATGAAGAAAAGTGTATCAATGAAACATTTTTAAAGAGAAGGAAGTTCAGGAAAAGATACAGACAAGAAAAGCAGTATTGGTATTACCATGTCCAAGTTAATACACACTTTAAACAAAACCAACATAGAGATTTACCATTTTGTATATGACCCCTTTTTGCTGGTCTTATTTGTATATAGAAATATTTGTGCTTATCGAAGTTATAAAAAAAAAAGAAAAATTCAAAATGGAATTGAACTTTTGAGAAATGACCTAATGAAAAGCATCATACTAGGAAGAATTAATCTGTTAGCAGCAACCATGAAAAGCAGTGTAATGGGAAATGAGGCTAAAAAGGCATATCATTCTCCTAGGCAAAAAATTAAAAGGAAATGCCGGTTTGGTGGGAATAGTAAGAGAGAGGCCACAAAGAAGAAGACAATCAATTTGGTTTTAAATATGCTGAGGTTGAATTTCTAGTGGGGAATCCAAATGAAGCAGTCCAGCACACAGATATGCACCTGGAGTTTGAGTGAGAGGTTAGAGGTGGAGTTAATATTTGGAAGTACTCTTCAAATAAGTAATGGTTGATGCCATGATAGCTGATGAGATTAAAGAACACGGATAAAAGAAGAGAAATGAACAGAAAACCTTGGGAAACACCAATATTTAGCAGCAAGAAGAGCTAACAGAGACAAAGGAATAATCAGTCAGAGGCAAGTTAAGAACAAGGCTGAATAATGGGATTGGAAGTCAAAGGAGAAGAGGTTTAGTTGAAGTGGTCTCTAGTATCAAGTGTCACAGAAAGGTCAAGAACAAAACTAGAGAAGGCAGCTAGGTGGTGCAGTGAGTAGAGTACTGGCCCTGGAGTCAGGAAGACCTGAGTTCAAATTTGGCCTCAGACACTTGACATATGTACTAGCTGTGTGACCTTAGGCAAGTCACTTAACCCCAATTGCCCTGACTTTCCCCATCCAAAAAAAAAGAATAAAACTAGAAAAAAAAAGGCCAATTGCATTGGCAATTAAGTGAGATATGAAAAAGTAGTTTTAGTAGAATGAACAGAGAAGCCAAATTATAAGGAGTTAATGGAGATGTAGAAGGAATAACATTCTAGAAGCTTGGACATGAAATGGTATGGTAAGCCCAAGGTGTTGGGAGGTTTTTAGGAGTGACCTGAAGGTGTGTGTGGGCAGAAATCAAAGAAGAGTGAACATCCTATCTTTAAAAAAAGAATCAGAGAAAGACAGAGAGAGACAGACAGACAGGAAGAAAGGAAGAAAGCAAGGAAGGAAGGAAAAAAGAAAGGAAAAGAGCTTAGGAAAATCCAGGCAAGAGATAAGAGTCCCAAGGCACTGCTCAGTGGCAAGGTGACTTGGGGGAAGATCCTAAAGGTGAGAGCTGTATCTCCTAAACATATTCTACAAATTAGGGATTCGCCCCAATTTGGGTTGAGGAACTTCTCTTTTTAAATTTCTAGGAGCTGGGGATATTAGCTATTCCTAGTTGCGATCTATGGCAGTCAATTAGATTGTTATTAAAGTAAGATGTCAACACATCTTTACCCTAACATATATTAAGTATTAGATTGCTACACAGCCTAGGTTTCTGTATTTACTTACATTTCTGTCTGTACCATAACCCAACATGGAACAGATTCAAAATGAATTTCCTTTCCCAGACTGATTCCTCCTCTCCACTTTGCCGTGAGTGAATGGGGCATTCCCATTTCTTTCTTTTAAATTTCCACAGGTTGTTCCATCCCTTCCATTCTCCCAAACCTAACAGCAGCTCATGCCTAGACTACCCTACCAGCCTTTTAACAATCTCCCTGCTTGCCAACCTATTTGCACACCACTGCCAAATTAATCTTCTTAAAAAGTCACAGGTCTTATCATGTCCTTTTGTTATCTGAAACCTTCAGATGCTCTTCTTTACTAGTACATTTGGTAAAAACTTATAGGACCTGGTAATCAAGGTCTTTGACATCTAGAGCCCATATATCCAGTTTTATCTCTTACTATAGTCTCAACTTGTATTATAAATGTTCCAATCTCACCAAGCTTCTCACTATTCCCCAAATATGCCTCAAGTTTTCCTAACTCTGCATCTTTGTTCATGCCCTCTCTCCTCTATCTCCCAAATTTCAGCCTATTCTTCAAAGTCCTGCTCAAATGCTGCCTCTTCCACAAAGCCATCCCTGACCATGCCAGGTAAAAGTGATATTTTATGTCTAGTATCTCTTTAATCACTTACAAACTGAAATTCAAGGCAGTATGATACATCCTATCTCCTATACATATTATATATGTATACTATAAACACACACGCACACATATAAAAAATCCTATAATGCTCTATTTAAGTCCCTTGAGACCTGCTTTATACACCAAGCCCAATGTTTACTACATAGTAGTTGCTCAGTAAATGTTTGTTACATAAATTCTCAGGAAAGAAGAGAAAAAGTAAGGTCAAGGAAAAGCAAAATAGTGAAGTACCTCACGTCACTTCCTTTTCTTCCAAATATGTTCATATGTAAAAAGCTACATCAAGATGGCAGCTGAAACCATGGGAGTGAATGAGGTTTTCAAGAGAGAAAAGATGATCAAGTACATATAAAAATAGTCACAGTAGGAGGGCAAGAAGTAGACAAGGAACAAATGAAGAGAGAGAAGAAGCAGTTGGAAGAGAACCAAAGAGTTTGATATTGCTGAAGAAAAGGAAGGAAGGAGAAGCTATTAAGAGGGAGAGAGTAGACAGTGTCAACATGGCAATTAAGAAGTTACTAGTCACCTATGAGAGGAGTTTTGGTTTCCATGGACTTCCTGGTAAAAGGGCACAGTGGGTTTTGGAGCATCACAATAGGCATACTCTTTCTTCATTACAAAGGCTGATTAATCTTTCCTGGGTTCTTAGGGCAGTCTATCACCAGTCCTAAGTATTACTGAAATGGAGAACTATGGCAGCAACCAGAGTGCTTTAACTTTAGGATACAGGTTAGACAGACAAATCTGGTCACCCCTTGGACCCAGTTCAGGACTGTGCCAATGATTAGGAATACAAATTGTATCCAGGAGGCATGGAAGTACCAGGTACTTAATAGCCAGAACTAATACCATCAAGGTTGGCTCATTGGGACCACTCACTCATACTTCAGGTCCGTCTTGATAAGAACCATAAGGATCTCAAAGACCAAAAAAGTTAAGTCCATAAGCTTTCTTTGATTAGATAATGTAAGGAAATTGTCCTATAGTCTGGACTATGAAACTGGCTTAGGTGTAATTCACTCGAAGGCTTCTATCATATATAATCAATACTCACCACAGAAGCAAGTATATGTACTAGGAACTTGTGCTGAAACATTCTGACAAGCTGGACATCGCCAGCCTCTGTGAGCATCTGCCAAGGAAAATATTAAGTAAAATGAATTTTTCTTTCAAAAGCATATTATAAATCACAAAATTCAAGTGGGACTAATAAAAACATTTTCCACATTAAGTTTGTCTGACATTTTAAGTATTAGTAACACAATACATGAGTATAAAGAAGGTTACATTTATCTTTTGAGATATACAGTAAAAATGTAAATTAAGGTAAAAAAAAATTAAGGTTAAAAAAAATCTATGCACACCATGGAGGTCGGAAGAATGGGGACCGAATGAAGAGCTAGAAAAGTTAAATTCCAGGTTGGAGATTTCTAGTTCAAACACCAACAGCATTTGCTTTATACACAAAAGTGAACAAACTTCGAGAAAATCTCTTACGATAAATATTAATTACAGTAAAGCATTCTAATAAAACAAAGGAATTCCAAAATCCCAGTAGATAGATCACTTCTGTTGTACAATTAGAGAGCAATGACTTGACTATAAAGATCTATGGTTAGAGTTAGGCATTGCTCACCTAAAGAAACTAAGGAAAATCTTGCTACTTCTATGTAGAATAATGAAAGGCTTGTGATACTGGTTTAAATTATCAAAAACTGTACATTATCTATTAGTAGTTTTCCTTTCTCTGAATACACTGAAGAAGCCGGCTAAAACCTCAGTGGTTCATCTCTGAACACATCCATTAATTTCACATATAGTTCTATAGGTTCAACAACCTCCCATAAATCCAACGCTTTCCCCTTTCTGTACTGTGTCTATTGCTTGATTCTGTTTCTCCAAGACCATAAAAAACTGTACTTTGTATCATTAACTGAGAGATTCTTATTCAGACCAGATTTGGTTGGTAGCATACTGCTCTGGGTCTAGAGTCAGAAAGACATAAGTCTAAATTCAGCTTCAGACACTAGCTATGTAACCCTGGGTGAGTCGCTTAACTTCTGTTTGCCTCAGTTTCAACAACTGTAAAATGGGGAAAATAATAACACATCTCACAGGATTAGAGAATCAAATGAAATAAGCACAGTGTTTGGGACATAGCAGGCATTATATAAATGTGTATTCCCTCCCCCTTCAGTGGCTCTCTCCTATGTAACTACATGTAATCAAAAAAGGAAATACTGCATACCCTAGCCAGGTAATTGGCAAAATACTGGTGGATACTTTCTTCGGTAACAATATTTCTTGATTTAGTTATAATGAATCTTTTATGAAGAATATCACAATACTTCAAGGATCTGTAATTTCCTTGGTATACATACACTTTCCACCAGAAACAACTGCACCCCCTCTGTAACTCAGTAAATGGTCATCGAGAATTATTGTGGCCAAAAGAGACATTATCTTGTAGTCAATCTGGAAATGAACCTCTCCTAAGTTGGTCCTCAGAAAATGAATAGTCTAGGTCCTTACTTGAAATCTTTTCTTCCCAAGAGAACTTACACTCTGCTGACTTAGGCTTTAGAAACCCAGGGTACCCCGCTGCTATGAGGCATTTAAGTAGCATTTTAGTCCATAAGAAATAATCTGCCTTCCTCTAGTTCTTGTTCATGTAAGTCACCCTCCATAATGATTACCTCTGAACTGACTAGATGTTTGTATAAACCATATTTTCCCTTAACGCTAGATTCTAAGCTTCCTAAATGTCATACCATGCTTCTCCTACTCAGTACCCTAGCCCTGAAGCACATAACCCATAGGTGAATTAAGTTTACCTCTAAGTCTGAATATCTATTATATCCCTGACCCAGCTTGTCACTTCAGACTGGGTTTACCACTAAAAATGTCAGTCCTCTTAGCCTTGAATTAAGAGAGGGTGAACAGTGGCACAGGGTAATTTATATGCATGCACATATATATATGTATGTAAGTATGTGTATGTATATGTGTGTGTAGGTAGATAAACAAGTAGATAGATGTTATCTTTCATTTCATCCAATGACAAGGGAAATTTCAAAGCACTGATTTTTTTCCCTTGCTTCACATTTACAAACACATCACAAAATCTAATATTAATATTCAGGAAAAAAAGGATCTCTGTCCCTTAGTAGTTAAGACTGCATGGCAAAAATCTTTCTTAAATCTTTTTAATGACAGCATACTGAATGTAGGAATAAGCAAAAAACAAATCTTTATGTGACTGATAAAAAAGCAGTAATCTAAGTAAATATATTCTCTTACTGGTTTTACTTGCTGTCCCTGAAAGTGTGGAAAATGAATCTTCTTTTAAGGGCCTTCTCTAATTAAAAAGTCAGGTTCCATAATGATAATCTGCTATAGGGATAATTCACTTCTGCATAATTGAAAATCGACTATTTTTTCTTATAATAATTAAACTTAGTTTCCTACAGATGTGATCAATGTCACAAAACCATTTTAAAATCTGGTTGAGTACGATCGGAAATTTTGTAAAGGAGAACAGATTCTGAAACCAGGCTTACGAGTCTGAACTACCACCCAAAGTGCAAGCCTTACTACCGCATTTAAATTTAAACTAGTGCTAGGTACAACTGGAAATATGTCTGGAGGAGTGTTTCTTAATTCTTTAATAAAGGGTAAAAAGTATTTCTGACTGGAAGACATTTGTGCATGTTCCATGCTGCTGAAATGGGAGTTTTGACTACAAGGATTTCAGCTGTCTTGTTATAGCCATTTGGAGAAAGTAGATGCAGAAAAGTGACCCTATCCAAGATGGAAACCAGAAGGCTATCCCTTTAATTCCAATAGCCTAAACAACTCAATCATCTCAGCTGCAACCTGAGACAGGAAAAACAACGGCAGCTAACAAAGTTCAAAGAGCTTATGATACCAGACTAAAATTGTAGTAGTTTGTGCCAGGTCCCAGAAGGAATCTGGCTTCAAAATAAAGATTCAAAATGAATTACAAAGAAGTATCCTATCAGCTCTGGAAACAGGACTGGGATTATATTAAGGTGGGATTTTACAATTGTGGATCGAGGAGAAAGGTACCAAATAGTATCTAGCTAGACATTAATTTCCTTAAATCTTCCTCTATTAGTCTCATCTTTTAATAAAGTCTCTTTAATGTTAATATTTTTACACATTTAAATCAACATTTAAAACAATACTTTGGTCTGATTTAATCTTAATATTTCAGATGACAAAGCAAAGGTAGGACTGCTAGGTATACTTTTAATTGCAAGCAAAATACCTAAAAGGAAATAGTGGTTTGAGTTTCAGACTTGAAAATATAAATAGTGAAATCAATGTCACAGTAGAAAACACACAGACCTTCTGCTTGTGAAGCTGGTGATCTTGCCCATTTCTTAATGCAATTCAAATGAAATACATGATAACAGCTCTGACAACTCCAAACTGGTGCCATCATTCGAACCACTTCACAACATACCATACATTCGTATTTCTCTGTGGTTAACTGTTCTATTAAAGACCCTTAGGAAAAAAAACACACATACAGAGATCAAGTCATTATATGTTAGTTCCATACATTACATACAAGTCAATCTGAAGGTATTAATAGATATGTTTAAAGTATTTTGAAAAGGAATACAAAGCCAAGGAATATTTTGAGGTGGAGCTTTTAGAAAAAGGATACTCACAGGTGCATATTTTCATGGATAAATGAACACTGCCTAGAGGTTGCCTAGTAACCAACCACTTTTTATATTTAGTGGCAAGGCTCAAGCTATAGCTGCATGACTCCTGCAGCATAAGAACATTTACTGTGACACTTAACTACTATAGGGATTCCCCATCCCCACCTCAAGAGAACAGGAGGTTCTAAAACTACCCTAAAATTATGAGTCCTGTAGTGGAGGTTGGCTTGGTGGATTTCAAGAGGCCCACCTGACCAGACTGTTCCCAGATATCCGAAGCATCTCTAGTAGGGTAATAAAGATTTTGCTTTTGAGCTGGGGAATTTCATTTTTGTGTTTGTATTCTCGGCACCTAACAGCAAGAGCTTTACATTTACTGAAAAGACCTTAGCAGTCATAGTGGCCAAGGCTAAAATTTGTCTGTTATATAGCTGACAATAAAATTTAGAAAACTGGAGATCTGGGGTTACACTGAATGAGAACCATCACTATCAGGAACTATCAAGTGTGAGGAGTTACTGACCATCTGGAATCTCTAATCCTTCCAACTCAGGGCTGGTCATACCTTGAAAAGCCTCTCACTGGTTCTAATTAAAGGGAGGAGAGTATAAAGGCCAATCAGAAGTTACAAAGAGGCCAATTTAGGCTCAGTTTAAGGATAAACCTCCTGACAATTAAAGCTGTGCTAAGGAGAATGAGCTGCCTCTGGATGTAATAAGGTTCTCCACCACTGAAGGGTGAGGGACTACTTCTCACATTGGAAGTACCCTCTCTTTCCTGTTACCTCACCCTCTGATTGTCATGTTTCTCCCATAACCTCCATTTTAAGGAAGCTCAGGCCAAAGACATCTTCATTCCTCTCCAGACTATATCGCAGGACCTTCTCTGCCATGTCATAGAAATCTCTTTCCCCTGGAAACTCAGTCCAACCTTGGACTAGATGGTGCTTCTCATTTTGGAAGCATCCTACTCCCTGACCTTCAGTCTCTTCCTCTAATTGGCTGGTACTTTGTAAAACCTCCATTTTAAGGAGGAGGTGCAGGCCAAACATGTCTTCATTCCTCTCTGTGCTGCACTGCTGACTCATCTTCAGAGGACTTTTCCTACCTTGCCCAGAGCCAGGTACCTTGTCCTTCCCTTCAGATCTTTCTTTTATGTGTTATCTTGCCCCATTAGTATGTAAATTCATTGAAGGCAAGGTCGGTAGATTCCATTTATATTTGTACTTCCAGCTCTAAGCACAGAGGCAGACACCATAACAAATGCTTAATAAATGCTTGCTGACTTGACTGGTAAGGGCTGCGGGTCAGAGATACTGTATAAGGAATTTCTGTTTAGGCAGCTGTTGGACATGACCTCTGAGGGCTCTTTCACTTCTCAGAGATTTTAGATTTCTATTTGAATCCTAGTTCTGCCACTTGTTAGTCATGTGTGACTTGGCTAAACAATCTCTCTGAGCCTCAGTTTCCTTGCTTATAAAATGAAACTAATAAAAATTTCATTACTTCCCTTACTAGATTATTACAAAGATTAAATAGATCTAATGAGTTAAGTGTTTTACAAAGCTTAAAGTACTATGTAAATATAAGATACAACGGCTCATCTTTTTTCCTTTCCCCCTCTTTTTAGTGATTTTATACCCTCCCCATGATGGCTTCATCCACTTGCCCTGTTCCACTATAGCCACCCTGAGGCCTTACGACTCTACAAAGACAGCAGAGCCAGACACTTACATTACCTTTTTGTTTTGCTGGGTGGGGGGGAGAAGGGGGAGATTAAACAGACTTTTGTTAGATGGAAGAAACAAAATTTAATTTAAAAAAATCTCTTTAGTTGAATTTACCTGTATGTGTTTCTTTATTTTTTGGCACATCATTCTGCTTGTTCCAAATGAGCTGAGAGGCTGCTTTAGATTCTTTCTGGAGTCGTCTTCCAGAGCATTTCTCCATTTCAAACCTTTTATGAGATTTGCTTGTGGTTGCCAAGTTTCTATCATCGCCAAGAGATTTTTTAGGCCTTTCATTAAATTTGTCTTTTGTAACACAGGAAAGAGAATTTCTAAGTCTTGTATTTTTATTCTTCTGACCCTCGTGCATTTTCTGAATCTCTCTATCTGGCTGTGGCTTATTCCATACAGTTTCCCAGGGATAATTTCTATTTATATATCTTTTATGTTCACTGTTTCTAGATACATCAAAGGCCAATTTTTCTGTGACTGCTTCTGAAGAGTCAGCCTGGACAGCCCCTCCAGGTCTCATGTTCTCAGACACCCTATCTTTCTGTTTAGGTGTCACTCTGTTAGTCCCTTCATACCTTGGTTTCCCCCCCTTTGCTTTTGAGCCCCGTCCTGAAACAGATGTCATATATGCCATTTTCTTTGGCTTTGCACCTTTGTGGTCCATACTAGCTACTTCTTTCTCACTCTCTGAAGAGCATACATTGCTGGGTTCACTAGGATTTGCTTCACATTCTGACCCTGCTACTATTTCTGAGCCATCTAGTCCTGTTCCTTGGTCAGGAGGAGCCTGGATTGCCTGGACTCTGGTATAATTCCTGTCACTTCTCCATTTATGCCACTGCTGGTTCTGAAAGCCATGGTTCTTTGATGGTTTACTAGAAGTCTGGAAAGAACTTTGCTTGCCCTTATATTTGCTTCCTTGATTATTATAATTGTGTTGATTTGGTGAATCTTCCCGGTGAGAATCTTGACTAGAAAGCTGACAAAAAGGTGGTGAATTATTACTTCTATTGTGAATCCTACTAGATTCCAGTCTTCTTTGAATTCTGCAATTTAGATCAGGATTTTGTCTTTCATGTGGAATGAAATCAGCTGTGTCTGTACTGACACTTAAAGTACCTATTAGATGAAAAATTGACATGTCAGTCACTAAATTAGTTACCAGTGAAGATCCAGGAGAAACTGAGCCAGGCCATACTGGTCTGAATATAGGCCATACCCCTAAAATGAGATGTCTCTGAAAGGAAAAAATATATACATATATGTATAAACTGAAAAACAATTACACAAAATTACCGTATGATTCTTCCCACCAAAAAGTTTAAGCTTGTGCTACACAAAAATGTAGGGCATTAAAGGGAATCTAGGAAAGTAGGAAATTTTAGAATAACAAACCAATTGTTTTGGGGGGGGGAGGCTGGAAGGTTAGGGAAGAGATTGACAACAAACTTCCACTTTCCCCACTACTTCCTTCTCTCACACAATTCCTAAGCAGCTCCTCACAGGGTTGTTAAATCTGGAAAAACACCTTACTGCTAGGATTCACCAGCTTAGTCTCTTTTTCTGCTGCCTTTCCCTCCATGACATCAAGCTCTAAGAAGCTGGGTCTGCATTCACAAGGAACAGCCCTCTAGTTACCTATTTAAAAGTGAGCTCAGAATGTGAACTCCAAGACAAAGTGCACACTCTTTCCAGATGAAGATTCCTGGGGATACCCTCTCAGCTACTACCCTTCTCTAGCCTGGGGAGAGAGTGGAGGGTAGAGTAGGAAAAGATGGGAAAGTTGATGGACAAACATTAGGGATTTGGGCAGAGATGGCAGGTAGTAAAGGGATCTGCCTCACTCCCTAGGCAACGAGAGCAGGTCACTGACAAGGATTAAGATACATCTATTGAATTTAAGAGCATGATAATAAGCAAGCCATACTTTGAGTGCAAACTCCCTATGTGAACTAATAAGGTAGCTATTTTCTTAGGTCCTAATAAATGCAAGCATATGTATATACTATATTTCATATTTCTTGAGAATTTCCACAATGTTCTCTGAATATCCACTGTGATGGTAATTTTGTCTGTTGGGAACCAACCTTCATGATGCTTCAAAAAACCACAAACTGGCCTATCTAATTCTATTTCCCATTCTGTTACCAAAAATCTCCAGGGGTTCTCTAATGCCTTTCAAGTTCAAACTCCCCTGCCTGGCACTTAAGGCCTCCAACATGGAATACTACCTTTCCAGCTTAAGCTTCTATTACTCTGTTCTAGCCACTCTATACTCCAGCCAGACTTCCATCATGCAAAGCATTGGCATGCTTCCAACCCCAAAGTTCAGACTGTTTTCTATGTCTGGAACGTCCTCAACACCTTTGCTTGCTAAACTCTTACCCATCCTTTAAAGCCCACCTCCTGCAGGAAGCCATCTTGTGGTCCCTCAGAACACTGTGAGACTCTCCTGTGTACTTATCATGTAACAAAGACTCAGTGCCATCTGTTAGTAGCTTATCCCAACCTTGTTTGATTTAAACTTTTTTTCCCTCCCAGTGCTGAATGGTGGTGGATCAAGGAAATGCCAGAAACATGCTATACCTAGATTTCAAGATGGGATCTAACAAGGTCTCCTCGCGAAGAAGGTGGAGAAATATAAACTGGATGATAAAACAGTTTGGCCATTTTGAATTGGCTGGCCCACTAGCTCCAAGACTGTTGATTAATTGATGTCTACGGGAAGAGAGGTCTCTAATAGAATAGTAAGGGCTTGTACCTTGGTCCAGTTTTGTTCAACTTATGGATGCTTCCTGTTGTTTCTAGTATAAAATACAAATTCTTCAATCTAGAATGTAAAGTTATCTACAATTTGGCTCCAGGCTACCTTTCCCAATTTATTTCATGTAAATTCATACTACACACATTAATACATTCACACATACTACATTCCTAACAAACTGAATTATCAACTATTTCTTGAATTTAGGATTCAATTTCCAGCATAAGAACATTTTCCATGCCTTGGAATGCACTCCTTCCTAACTTTCACTTCTCACAATTGTAATTTTACTTTCCACTTAGTTGTCAGTCCTTTCTTCCTATGAGAGAGATTGTATAAATGTAATTAAGTAGCATGCTGGACTCAAAAGTCAGGAAGACCTGCTCCAATCCTACCTCAGGCATTTATTAGCTTGTGAGCTGGGGCAAGACATTTAACCTCTTTGTGGTTTAGTTTCCCCATGTAAAAATTAGAGGGTTGTACTCAATGACCACCTCTAGATCAAAACCCTATGACCTCTCCACAAATTACCTTGTATTTATTTATCTGTGTGCATGGCATATCTTCCAGCAGAATGCAAGTTCCTTGATGGCAGGGATTGTTTTTCTTTTTGCCTTTGTATCTCCAGCCCAATGCCTTCCGCTTAGTAAACATTTAATAAATAATACTGACTCGGATAAAGACATACAAGACATCTGACTAAAGATGAAAATACACAGGTAATATGAAGCTGAAATATACAGCATGCCAGAATTAGGCTCCCAAAAGATCCTGACAATCCAGAATAGTGAACTGAAGCAAATATGGTCATATTCATAGGGATAATATGCATGTAAATGTTAAAAAATCATTGTACAAGATGGGGGACACAGCTCACTTTAATTAAAGAAATCTAGGGGTTTAGCATACTACCAGCTCAATGAATAAGCAGTGAAACTCAGCAGCCAGAAAACCTATTGAGATACTGGGCAGCATTATGAGAGACATAGTATCCAAAACGAGAAAAGCAATGGTCCTGCTGCACTCGACCCTCGAACTGACTGTCTGGAGTCGTATGCTCAAATCTGGGCACTGAATTGAGAAGAGACATTGACACGGTGGAGCACAATCCAAAAAAAGGTGACGGTGACGTGGGAATGAGAATTATGTTATGCAAGGAACACCTGCATGATTAGCCTGGAGGAGACAGCTTGACAGGGGACATAAAAGCTATTTTCAAATATCTCAAGGATTGTCAGGTAGAAAGGCATCAAATTCATTCTGCATGGCTAACTAACAAAAACTAACACCAGCTAATGAAAGTTAGTAGGAGGAGACAGATTTTTACTCAGTATTTGGGAGAAGTTTCCTAATAATTAGAATTGCTCCAAAATAAGAGATAGTGAAAGATTTTACAATGGAAGAGTTCCAGGAGCTGCTAGAACAAGGCAGCTAGTCTGACAAACACAGGGTGCCTCCGAAGGAGTAGTCAAAACATATGGTTTAGTTGAGAGAAGGCTTAGAGACAGAAATAGGCTGACAAGACCCATTAGGGTCTTGAGCAAAGTAACTTCATTAGTGAAAGTCAGGACAGTATATAGAAAGAAATAGTTTGTAAAACGAGTTAATCCAGGAAAGAATAAGGGCTTAGAACAGAAAAAAAAAATCATCATTAGAGAGTAAGTTAATAGTCTGCCCTCTGTCCCAGAGAGGCTTTCGAAGAGAGAGATGAGGAAAAGAACACATTCATCGGTATTCAATGAAACACTTATTAAGTCCTAGTGAAGCATACAAAGATAGATGTGCTATGAATCTTGCTTTCGAAGTGCTTATAATCTAATTGGAATGAGAAAGGTAGAAACATACAGAAAATTTAGAAACAAGGGTGAAAAGTGCAAAGGTCTGGGCAGGTAGGTTATTACCAGAAACCTGAAGGGAGAAATCGATTTCAGCTAACAGAAAGCAAAGATCGGATGGGGAAAGTTGTCATGAAGAAAGCTCCTGAACTGGGGATTTAGGGGAGGAAATTCACAGATTCAACATTAAGTACCCACATGAAAGGCATTGGACAAATACTGAAGACACAAGGGACTGGGGGGGGGGGGGGAGGATCACTGCTTGGCTCAAGCAGCTTGCACCCCAAAGGGGATGGAATGGGGAGTGTGCATTCTAGGCATAGGGGCATTATGAAATCTCTCGAGGATTTAAAAGGCACATATATACCACGTGCATGTTTTATCTCACAGGTCCTCCATGATATTACTATCTAAATATCTTCCTTTTCCTCTAGCCAGTAAAATATCTGCTAAGAGTCTAACCGGGTGGCAAGTACTGTGGTCTGAGTTACTGAGTACGGCAGGCCCTGCGCTCGGTCAATAACGCTAATTGAAACAAAGCTGTATAGAGCTAAAAGGGGTATAAAACCAACAGGGTTCGGAGGAATGGAAAATCGCACTCTTTGAGGATGAAAGGTGAAAAAAAATTGAGAGGGCTCAGTGGAGGAGGCAGCATTAAGAGCTGGGAGGGGGAACGCTGAGCTGTGGGGGAGGTCCGGGAACTCGAGGTGGAGAGAACGACATGACTGAAAAGAATAGCCCACCCTGGCTCTACTGCTTCCCGACGCGAGACTCCCTCCCCATTTGGCCCCTCAGGGCCTCCGTTCCCTGCCCCCACCCCGCCACAGACCAGTGCGAGCCGCTCCCAGGGACCACGCCAACCCCACTCGCGACATTTAACCGCTGGAGCCACCACGAGCGGAGCGAAAAATGCGGTCAGGGTCAGCGACCCAACTTTCGCCCTCGGGAAAAGAGCAAAAACAGGGCGGCCCCAGGCTCTCAAGGTCAGCCTGAGAAAGGGGGAGGGCGGAATAGGAAAATAGGGAAAGAAAAGCCCGCGAGTCGGGTCAGAACTCTACCTGAAACAGGCGGCGCCTCCGCCATTCCTTCTAGTGAGCTACACGACGACGGCGGAGCCAGGCCGTCTCCTGTCACGTGGTTCCAGGCTTCCGGGGCGGGGCGGGCCTAGGGAACGGAAAAGAGGCGGGGTGGGGCTACCGACCAATGGAGACGAGACATGGGGTGATGTCATACCTCTGACGGCCTTCGGCCCTTCTCTGGTTCCATTGAGAGATCTAGGGAAACGAACTTGATCTGAGTGAATTGCCTAGGCTCGGGACTGAGTGGCACTTTGCCGTCTCTGCCTTTGGGGAGCTGACCTACAGCCCAGGTAACGGACCCCCGAGTTGGACTGGACTAAAGAAACTGTCAATGCCCCCCGTAATAAATGCCGCATTTATTAAGCGCCTGCTGTGTGGAAGGTGCTGGGGATGCACGGACAAAAATGAAACAATTCTTGCTCTTAAAGTAGTTACATTCTATTCGGGTGAAATAATGTATCTACATAGAAAGTACATACATACAAAGCAAATAAATGGTAATTTGCGGAACAGGGCTAGGGAGGGTCCACGAAAGGACACCTGTGGGAGGTCAAGTCAATAAGAATTTATTAAGCGCCTACGACTTGCCAGGTTTAGTGCTTCTCAAAAGTTGGAAGACCAAAGAGTTTACTTTGGCCCTGTAACAGGGTATAAATTTCTAAATGCTAGGGGCTAATAAAGCTTTTTTTTTTTGTATAAAAACCATGTGTGTCAGAAGTGTAATACATAACACTCCCACATGCTGCCGAAACCAGATTAAAATGTAATTGGGAATTATTTAACAAAACAAATAAAAATATAATAAAACAAATAACATTACATTTTAAAACTAAGACAATATGTGGCCCATAAGAATCCTTGTGTATGAATTAGAGGCCCTTGTTTCTATTTGTTTGACACCACTGATGTATGTAACATTCCATACCCAGAGTCCCCTGTATCTCTAACACAAAAAGGTCAATCTATTTTCTTAAGGATCGAGAAAAAGACTCCAAGATTGGTCATTATCGTTACATAGCATTCATTTTCATTATAGTTGTTTATAGTTGTTACAGTATGTAGTTTTCTATTTCCATCTATTTTCTATTTCTGCTCACTTCATACTATCCTTTGACTGATGATTTATACTGCCATTTATGCCATTGAAACTATCCTTTATAAATGGGCACAGACCCTCAACTGGGGAATGAATGGCTGAACAAATTATGACATATAAACACAATGGGATACCATTATGCTATAAGAAATAAGGAAAGGAGTGATTTCAGATAAACCTGGAAAAACTTATATGAACTATTGCAGAGTGAAGTGAGCAGGACCAGGAGAATAAATTATACAATAACAACAATGTTATAGAGAAAAACAACTTTGATAGTCTTACAAACTGTGATCAGTGCAATGACCAATTTTGGGAGGAGCCATTTTTTAAATTGTCTAGTAGATTAAAAAGTACTTCATAGGTTAGGAGGCACTGCTACAGAGGTTCCTACAGAGAAGAACCAAATCCATGATGACTAAAATGAGAACCAATACATCAATCTGAGACAAGCTCAGGCCAACAGTCACATATTTTTCCATGAAATCTGGGAAGGGCCCCATTTAGGGTATGGTGGCTGACATTCTCTGCTAAGAAAATGAACCCAGCAATGATGTCTGCCTCTGTCACTTGCTGCTATTGGGAAGATGCTGTTCTTTGTCAGTGCTTTTCAGGAATCTTATTCATAGGAGGCAGTCTCCTGGATTAAACTGGTTCCACAGTTTTTGGTGTTGTAGCATCAGCAGATACCAGCACTATTGGAAACCAGCTACAGGCTTTGTTTGTTTGGTCAGGAGCTTGATTAGCAACAGTGACCTTAAGATGGCATGTAATGCGGTGGTGGGATTCAGCTGGTTCACACCAGTTTGGTAGAACCGGTACCTAATTTTAGGTTGAGTTCAGTGAACCAGTTGTTAGTGGGGGTGGGGCCTGCGCCTGGCAGCGCTTCAGCTGGGTTCCTTGGAGAACCAGTTGTTAATTTATTTGAGTCCTACCACTGAAAATGTGCATCAGACTCTGAGTATAAACAAAAAATGGAACATACTGACTGTGAACTAAAGAGTGTCTGGCTTAAGATTAGGATCCTAAAAGCTTAAGAGGCATCATAGACTCCATCTACTAAGTTCCCATGGTAGTTCATAATGGAATTCAGAGTTCTTGTTTGGGGTCAATGTGGCCAACAAAAAGCCTCAGGGTCACATGGTTGCATGTGTGTATTTCAGCCTGGAAATAGGCTATACCACACAGATGGAATTTAGATGAGATTCTTTCAATACATAAGTAATCATTTATCAGTTGGAGTGAGAAGACAACTTAGAAACTATGATAGACTTGCAAAGTACCTACAATAGGTTGGTAAGCTTAGATAGTGACACTCAGTGGGAACTTGTTAGGATTGCAAGGTTGCTACCTGGATTTGGTCTGCAGAACAAGCTTATGCAGAATATCAACCAATTTGGAGTACCTGCACAAGACTGCCACATTCATGGAGTCCAAACCCAAAGGTAACTTCTTTGACACCTTCCTGAAAAGCTATGGGCTTCCTGCCAACTGGGCTCAGACTCAAATCTGTTGTTCTGACCAGCTTCCAGTGCCAAACATGCCCCTCTAGACTAACCATCATCTGGGACTCCAGCATCTGTAGTAGCATAGGTGAGGAGAATGGGAAGCCTACCAAGAAGCCGCTACAGAAGCAGAAGTAGAAAAGGGAAAGCAAAAACGCTAGAAGTGATGGACCCAAGATACAGAATAAGACATATGTTTTCACATATAGCCAATGTAGGAATTTTAATTTTTGCTTAACTGTGTATATTTGCTACAAGGCTTTTGTTCCTCTCTCCTCCCCACCCCCGCTGCCTTTTTCCCCCAAAGTAAAAAATAGTGGGAGGAAAGGGAGGACAGGGAAAGGCAGCCATCCATCACTCTCTGGGCTTAACTTCTATACTGTCTCCTAGGACCTCCTTCCCCCAAACACATACATACATATTTCAGCTCCCTTTTTATGTGTAGTCTTCTTCCATTAAAATGTAAACTTCTTGAGGGCAGAGATTATCTTTTTGCTCATATTTGTATCTCTGATACTAGCATAAGTCATGACAATAAATGCTTGTAGACTGACTAAATAATCTCTTATGCTAAGCTATTTAATATCCTCCCAATTCTTTCCTCAGTAACTATCATTTCATTTCCCATTCTTTCCTGTAGAACTCTCATTTCAATTATATTATAATTTTAAAATTCTTGCTTCATTTCTTCCAGGAATTCCAGTATAACTTAAGAAAATTACATCTGTGATTTTCTTTGAGATTTTGCTCTCAGATCAACTATTCTTAACATAGTGTACACAAAACCCCAAAGGGCCCATGGATAGATTTTGGGGAGGGGAGAATCTTTAAACTTCAATGGGAAAATAATTTTATCTTAATTTAATTAATTCATTTTCTTTGTAATCTTATGTATTTTATTCAGTTCATTTAAAAACATTCTGAGATTCCTAGGCTTTACAAGATTTCTTTGTAACCAAGACAAGACAAAGAATTCACATATTTTCAAGGCAATATCATTAGTAATAAAACAGGGCCACATGGATAAAGCAAGAAGAACTCGGAATAATGCCAAGGTACATAGTATTCATTTAGACTCATGGGGTAGAAAACAAGAGAAGGGAGAAATTAAGGATACTGGGTTAAAGAGCACTTCCTAAAAGAGAAACAGGTCCAGAAAAAGGGACTGAGAGAGGACAAAGAGACTAGATAATAGCATGGAGGTAGACAACACTGACTTGGGCGAAAATATAGGGAGATACAATTAGGCAATAGTAACCGTAGCATATGTAGGGGACAGTAAGGAGATCTTTGTGAATGGAGTAGAGGCTATTCATTGGGTCCCTTCCCCTCTTTTATCCACTGTCCATACAATGGCCATAGTAATAGTCCAGGCTGTACTCCATATCTAGAATGCACTGCCTCCTTGTCTTCAACTCTTAGAATCCCTACTTTTCTTTAAATCTTGGTTCATACTATTTCTTACATAAGGCCTTTACAGATCCCTTGTTAGTAAAAAAAATCTCCCTCTACCTCCATTAGCTTGTATTTATTTTTTGTGTGCTTATAATCATACATGTTGATTGCCTTGGTAAAATCATAGAATTAGAACAGGAAGAGCTCTTAGAGGTCATCTAGTTCAACTCTTCCTCTTTTCCCCCATTAAAACATTTAATTTCTCTCCTCACTCCCCACTCCTGCCATTAAAAGAAGAAAAAAAATCCTTTTAATAAATATGCATAGTTAAGTACAACAAACTTTGGACATTGGAAGTGTCAAAAAATATGTTTCATTCTTCATCTAGAGTCAATCAACTCTTTTCCAGGAAGCAGGGAAGCATACTTTGTCATTAGTCCTCTGGAATCCCGCAATACCTCCTCACTATTTTTTCACATTTTTAAATGAATTTTTAATATTTATTAAGAAATTTTAAGTTCCAAGTTCCCTCCCTCCCTCTCACCCCTTCCTCACCCATTTGAAGGCAAGAATTGTGATGTCAATTACACATGTAAAATCATATGAAACATTTCTATAATAACCATGGTGTTTTTTAAAAAGCAAGAAAAATAAAGTGAAAAAATTATGCTTCAATCTATATTCAGACCCCATCAAATCTTTCTCTGGAGGTAGATAGCATTTTTTATCATGAGTCCTTCAGAATTGTCTTCGGTCATTGTATTGGTCAGAATAGCTAAGTCACTCACAATTGATCATCAAATATTGCTGTTGCTGTGTACAATGTTCTCCTGGTTCTGCTTACTTCATTTTGCAGCAGTACATATATGTCTTCCCATGTTTTTCTGAAAATATTCCATTCATCATTTCTCATAGCACAATAGTATTTGATCACAATCATATACCACAACTTGTTCAGCCATTCCCCAGCTGATGAGCATCCCCTCAATTTCCAATTCTTTGCCACCACAAAAAGAACTACTATAACTATTTTTATACATATAGGTTCTTTTCCCTTCTCTTTGGTCCCTTTGGTATGCAGATGTAGTAGTAATATTGCTGAGTCAAAGAATATGCACAGTTTTATAATCTTTTGGGCATAGTTCCAAATGACTCTCTGTGATGCCAATCAGTGATTAAAGATCTTTCCCCACCCATTCAATGGGCCTCAGATGGGGCCAGTTAAGGGAGGTTTGATTAAAGGCAGGCCCACACCCTTTACTTACTGAATGCTAAGCCCCATGCCTACACCCTTTGACTGACTGAGCATGAAGCCTTCAAGCCCTAAAAAGAGTATATATACCCAGAAGGTAGCCATTGTTAAGTTCAGAATTCAGCCCAAGGAAAAGAAGTAAGAACTCTGAGAGAACAGAGATGAGAATCTGCAAACTAGTGAGCAACAGAATTCAGAGAGCTACAGAGAGAGTACAGAGCAGAGAGTGGAAGCCAGGGAACTATGGAAACCAGGGAGCTGTGGAGATCAGAGAACTGAGTGGGGAGAGAATGCAGGCAAGCAGACAACTGGGATACATGAGTGTTTACGGGAAGCCCCCAGCATGGAGGAAGGTTACAGGATGACTTGGTTCTTTGCTGTAATACTGTGTTATAATTTCTTTGTTGTTATGTTGAGGTGGTCTTACTGGTTTTGGAATATAATTACTGCTATATTGAATTGGAATTACTGGTTCTGGGATTTGATCCTCTGGTGTCTAAATAAATGTCATACTTCTTCCTTCTACCTGGAGAATCTCTTATCCTTTGCAATTCCTAACTACACAGGTATGTTTGTGGTCATCTTATAGGTCATGAATTTTGCCTTATTGATACATGCTCCAGAATGGTTGGATCAGTTCACAACTCCACCAGCAGTACCTCAGTGTCCCAGTTTTTTCCACATCTCCTCCATCATTTGTCAGTTTCCTTTTGTCATATTAGCCAATCTGATGGGTGTGAAGTGGTACCTGAGTTGTTTTAATTTGAATTTTATATTACTATATATAGCTTTGATTTCTTTTTAAAAAATTTTAATTACATGTAAAGACAAATTTTAACATTCATTTTTTAAAAATTTTAAATTCCGAATTTTCTCCCTCCCTTACCTCCCCATCCCTAAGACAGTAAGCAACTTGATATAGGTTTTATATATATATATATATATATAATATATATATATATGCAATTATGTAAAATATTTCCATATTAGTCATGTTAAAAAAGAAGAAATAGACCAGAAGAAAAAAAATCATTAAAAAAATAAAATGAAAATAGTATGCTTCAATTTGCATTCAGACTCCATAAGTTCTTTCTTTGGGTGTGAATGGCATTTTTCAACATGAGTCCTTTGGAACTGTGTTAGATCATTATGTTACCAAGAATAGCCAAGTCGTTCATAGTTGATCATGGCACAGTGTTGCTATTAGTGTGTACAATGGTGTCCTGGTTCTGCTCATTTCATTTTGCATCGATTCATGTCTTTCTGAAATCCATTTTTTTTCTGAAATTTTTCTAAAATCCATCTGCCTGTCACTTCTTACAGCACAGTAGTATTCCATTATATAAGTTTACAACAACCCAATTGATGGACATCCCTTCAATTTCCAATTCTTTTCCACCACAAAAAGAGCTGCTATAAATATTTTTGTACACCTAGGTTCTTTTCCTTTTTTTTAAAAAAAATTTCTTTTGAGATACAGATCTATTAGTGATATTGATGGATCAAAAGATATGTACAGCTTGATTGCCCTTTGGGCATAGTACCAAATTGTTCTCCAGATTGGTTGGATCAGTTCACAACTCTACCAATAGTGCATTAGTGTCCCAGTTTTCCCACATCTTCTCCAACATTTACCATTTTCCTTTTCTGTCATATTAGCTAATCTGCTAGGTATGAGGCAGTACCTGAGAATTATCTTAATTTGCATTTCTCTAATCAATAGTGATTTAGAGCATTTTTTCATAAGACCATAGATAGCTCTGACTTCATCTGAAAATTGCTTGAATATAACCTTTGACCATTTATCAATTGGGGGATGACTTGTATTCTTATAAATTTGACTCAGTTCTCTATATATTTATATATAGATATAAATTTATCAGAGATACTGGCTGTAGAAATTGTTTCCTAGCTTTCTGCTTTCCTTCTAAACTAATCTTAGTTGCAAGGTTTTGTTTACCCAAAAACTTTTTAATTTAATATAATCAAAATTATCCATTTTACATTTTTTAATGCTCTCTATCTCTTGCTTGGTCATAAATTCTTCCCTTCTCTGTAGATCTGACAAGTAAACTATTCCTTGCTCTCTTAATTTGCTTGTGGTATTATTCTTTGTCTAAATCATGTGCTTGTTGTCAAAGAATTGGAAATTGAGGGAATGGCTGTCAATTAGGAGAATAGCTAAACAAGTAGTGGTATTGAATGTAATGGAATACTATTGTGCTGTAAGAAATGATGAGCAGGTGGACTTCAGAAAAACCTGGAAAGATTTATATAAACTGGTGTTGAGTTAAGTGAGCAGAACTAGATGAACATTGTACACAGAAACAGCCACAGTGTTCAATGACTGACTTTGATAGACTTTGCTCTTCTCAGCAATGCAAGGATCTAAGGGAACTCTTTTGACTCACAATAGAAAATGCTGTCCACATCCAGAGAAAGAACTTTGGAGTCCGAATGCAGATGGAAGCATACTATCTGCTCTCCTTTTCTTGTTTTGTTTTGTTTCTTTTTTCTCGTAGTTCCTCCCATTAATTCTAATTCTTCTTCATATCATGACTAATGTGAAAATATGTTTAATATGAATATATAAGTAGAGCCTGTATCAGATTGCATGCCTTCTTGGGGAGGGGGGAGGAGAGGGAGGAGAAAATTTGAAATTCCAAATCTTATGAAAGTGAATGATGAAAGCTGAAATAAATAAATTATATAAATCATGTACCCATTTTGACCTTATCTTGGTATATGAGGTAAGATATTGGTCTGTGCCTAGATTCTGCCATACTACTTTCCAATTTTCCCAGAAGTTTTTATCAAATAGTGAGTTCTTGTTCCAGAAGCTGGGGTCTTTGGGTTTATCAAACACTGGATTACTATGGTTATTTACTATAATGTAATTTGTACCTAATCTATTCCACTGATCTATGATTCTATTTCTTAGCCAGTACCAGATAGTTTTGATGATTACTGCTTTATAATATGGTTTTAAGATCTGGTACAGTTAGGCCTCCTTCCTTCACATTTTTTTCATTAATTCCCTTGATATTCTTGACCTTTTGTTCTTCCAGGTGAATTTTGTTACAATCTTTTCTAGCTCTATAAAATAATTTTTGGTAGTTTGATTGCCATGGCACTGGATAAGTACATTAATTTAGGTAGAATTTTCATTTTTATTATATTGGCTTGGCCTACCCATGAACAATTAATATTTCTCTAATTGTTTAGATCTGTCTTTATTTGTGTGAAAATCATTTTGTAATTGGGTTTGTATAGTTCCTGAGTTTGTCTTGGCAGGTAGACTCCCAAGTATTTTATATTGTCTGCAGTTATTTTAAATGGAATTTCTCTTTCTCTCTCTTCCTACCAGACTTTGTTGGTAATACATAGAATTCCTGATGATTTATTTGGCCACTTGCTTTTAAAGATGAGGAAAATGAGGCTCAGTTAAGTGACTTGCTCAGAGTCATAATGGGTAGTTGGTGGTAGATCCCCAGTAGGTTTCTCATAAATCCAAATGCATTCTATCCTTACTTTTTCCATTCAGAATTCCTAGTTTCCTTTAGTTTAGGGCCATCTCCTGGAAGAGGCCTTCCTTTACTTATGTCTCCAACTGCTGATGTCTCCCTCCAAAATTACTTGTAGTTCATATATATATTTATATATACATATGTATGTATACACACATGTATCTACACACACCTATGTATATATGTATACACACATATATGTATATGTGTACTGTACATGTTATCTCCCCTTTAGAATGTAAGCTCCCTGAAGGCATCCTTTATTCCCCTCTGGAACTTGCTGCTGACATTCCAGACTTTGCCTCATGCCTCAGCTGTCCCTTAAAGGCCTTCTCACCTTGGGAAAACCTTTCACTGTATTGGTTCCCTTTCTCCCATTGCTGCCATATCACCATATCACAACTTTTCTTCCATTGGTGAGTTCCTCCTGGGGCTTCCATTTTGGGGAAGGACCTAGGCCAGACTTCATTCACCTCCCACCTCTCCTTCTGACACTCCAGACTTCGCCTCAGACACCATATCACCCTGGAACTTTCCTAAGTGCCTATGACCTTCTCCAACACAGTGCTCACTTCTCCTATCAGTGATTTCTTCTTGGGGCCTTCGTTTTGGGGAAGGCCTTAGGCTGGCTTTCCTTCATTCCCCTCCAAGTTCTGCTTCTGACTCGTTGATACTAAGTTCCTCTGTGGATAGTCCCCTTCCCTTTTCACCCCTATATTTACCTCCCTTTGTATGTTATCTTCCTCCATTAGAATATAAGCTTCTTGAGGGCAGGAACTGTTTCTTTTTTTGGCTTCTATTTATATCCCCAACACTAAGCACAATACCTGGCACATAGTAAATACTTAATAAATGTTTGCTGCTTTTTTGCTTCATATCTCAGTTATTTGCAATTGAATGAGATATAGAGAATATACAGTCTCATTATACTTAGTTGTTTGCTGACTATGATATAATATTTGATTTATTTAACAAAATACTGTCTTTACATACTCCTTTCCAACAAGATATCTCCCAGGCATACATCAATATCACTCAAGATTCCTTGAAAGACACAATATTAGAAATAAGCCTTTCTGATAACATAAGCATCAAGCAAGGCACATAACAGGGAAATACTTTCCAATCATTTCCAAGCATCCAATTATTATAGAGAAGATATAGTACAGAGAACAAGTTGAAGAGGGTTTTTCTGTGTGTGGTAAGTCTTCCCAGTGCCCTGTTTGTGGATAATATCGTACAGGCTGCATCAAGCCGTAAAATATTGCAGAGCCTCATAGGCAAGAAACACTCAAAGGAATGACCATCTACACAGGAAAGGTCAAGTAGATGAAGAATGTCTTTTGCCTAGTTTATGACAGGGAAATTTGTGAAAAATTTATCAAGTTTGTCTGTCAGTAGGTATATCTGAAGCAGGCAATACAGATAGATGGACAGTGACTTGGACCCAAAGGTGAACAGGAAGAGAGATGGCTAGATTACCTTCTGGAAACTGCAGAGTTCCATTAATGACAACATGTTCCCATAGAAACAAAGACCCAGCTACTTAAGTTATGCAATCTTATTGTATCCTTTTTCATTAACATTCTACCAGTATTGCTGTATGGCGGTGACACATGGAATTATTTATACATTGAGAAGATTCTGATCAAGTGCCAAGAACTCCGAAAACTTTAAGCATATGCAAATGTATCATTATTTTTAACTTTTGTCAGTCTCTTCAGCTTTTACTGACAGAGCAAAGATACCCATAAAGACATTTTTGTTATTTTCCAAGTTTCCATTAAAGAAGCCGTTTCCCATCGCCCAGGCATAAAACCCACAAGTGGTAAAAATGTTATAAAAAGTGTTCATAAATAACACCATTAATGTTTTCACCAGAATATTCAAGCTTCACTCAGATTTGCCATCTGGACCATAATGAGGGACAGAGGGAAGAGATAAAGGTCTGGTGCTTTAAAAAGACTTCATGTGAGATTTTTGTATACTTTAATCAGGAAAGTATGAATTCTTTTTTAAAAAAAATAAGCAAAGCACATGTTTTCATGATTCATTAATTCTTGAATCAGAGGATAAGTGAAAGGTACTTGATGTGAGCAGATTGTAACATTGTAACAGATAACCAATGAGGAACTTCTAAAAAGAATAAGACTAAGAAATATCAAGTAAATGTATGCTAGAAAGAGAAAATGTCTGGATTACATGGTGAGGGATAACAGGTTGACAGCCAGAGTACTCCACTGGTACTCTCACAATGTCATCAGGGAAGAAGGCCTCTGGCACATTGGGTGGGTCCCTGGTAAGGAAATTTATGGGAGAACACAATCATGCAGGAATGATAGGCGTGGAAGGGTATGATCTGTGTTGTTGGAGGGAATTCCCAAATCAATGATATCACAGATCTATTTGAACACTTGAATTCCCAGCCCTTGGAATAGTGCCTGGTACATATAAATGCATATGGTTGCTTTGTTGTGGGTCCTATGCTTCTATTTATGCAGAGGAATACATGAGTTTTGCCTGGATCTTTTTACTTGAGCAAGATGTTATCTAGCCATACCTCTTGTGAAATTAATTTTTGAACGAAAGTGTAGGAATTTATATTTATCCCTATGAAATTTCATTTAGATTCAGCTCAGGAATCTTCTGGACCCTAATTCTTATATCCATTCAATATGTTAATTATTCTACTTTGTGTCATCCACAGATTTGGTAATTGTAACACATATCACTTCATTCAAATCCATGATAAAAAAATGCTGAATAGAATAGGGTCAGTGACAAAGCACTTGTGACAGTGTATTAAGTACTTTCCAGGTTAATTCCAACCACCCTTTGAGTTTTTGTTATTCAAACAGTCCTAAATCCACCTAACTATACTATTATCTAGCCTTGATTTCTCTATCTTGTCTACCAGATTACTACTACTGCATTATGCATTGATGAATTCCAAGTACACTGTATTTATGCCATCTCCCTCCCTACACTATCAAAAAAGAAAAAAGAGATTGGTCTGTGTATTATTTGGCCTTAAAGTTTGGGTTAAGGCAAAGACCTAGTTCCAGGAATTTACAGGAAGTGGGTCCTCAGGAAACTGGTACAACCAAGAGGTTTATTATTATGTAGTGCAGCAAACAGGCAAAGAAACACACACACACACACACACACACACACACACACCCATATGGCAATTAAACAGAAGTTGATCCTCCAGATGTAAGAATCTTACCCAGCACAAGGAGAAGGAAAATGTGTCAGGGAGAAAACACACTCAGAGTTGGGGTTCAGGTAGTGAAGTTATATACCTTAAAAGTGAGGATGGTGGAGAACAGGTAATCAGTGCCAGATGTAAGAGGGGGAATACCTAATCAGACCCAGATATGAAGTTTTTGGGGTCACTTATCAATACCGGGTTTGGGTAAGGGAAGTTTCTTTATTGGGATTAGAAACCAGAAGATGGTCTGGGTTGACTTATATAAGGCAGCAGAAAAGAAATGACTCACAGACCCCCACAGTTCGTCATTTTTATTCAGCTTGAAGCTGTGAGCATTAACTGCCTGACACAGAGTTAACATAGGTTAGATCAGTGGAGAAGTAACACTCCATCTTTGCTTATATGCTTTATGGGTATTTGGGCCACTTAGCCTAAGTAATTCCATTTTGGAATCCTATTCTGGGAACTATAACATTGAATAATAAAACGATTACAATTATCACAATCTGGCATTACTGTATTGATGAACATATTTTTGGTTGATAGAGAATACCACTTTCCTAAATGTTTACATACCATGGGATTGCATGAGATTTTTTGATTAATTAAAGTTAAATTTTAAAGCATCCACCTTCTTTCTCATTAAAAAAATTAGGACATTTGCCTATCTCTAGTCCTTCAGCATTCTCTGGTTTTTGAAAGATAATGATAGCAATCATATGGCTAAATTCTTTCATTTTGTCTGGCAGTGACTTGAAGGCATTTAGATGTTTTCTTGGCATCTCATTTTTTCTTAGATTTCAACTCCCTGTAATTGTTTTTGTTTTGCACTTTCCAGTCTGAAGATTATTCTTGTTAAAAAAACGGGAGTTAAGTAGTTCTACTTTCTTGGTGATCAGTGGTTCTTTCCTTTTTATGATCTTCTTCTAGACCATAATGTACTTATTTTGTCTTTTTTCTTGTTCTTATTCTAAGCCTCAGCTAATTCTGGGCTTTAGTATTTCTGACATTATTCTTACAGGACTCATAAAGTTCATTTTCATTTACCTGTCCTTTTTTCTGTCTTCCCTATATGTCCTTGGCATTCTTACAGGATGGTGTTCATTTTCATTTACCTGTCCTTATTTCTATCTCCAATATACGGTTTTAAAAAAAAAAAAGTTAGTTGGTAAGTTCCCTGTGTGGTCATGTCAGTCTCTTTTGACTGATTTTGACCATCCTTTTTTCCTCATTAGAATTATTTGTTTATGTCACCAAAATTTTGCTACTTAAGAGTATCTCATCCCTCTTAACTGTTATCCTCTGTAGAACTTAGGCCATGGTAGTCTAGGATCCTTTAAAATTTTTCATCCTTCAACTATGTCTAGCCTTTCCTCTCCTGATCTATCAAGAACTCTATACTGAAATGGTCAGTTCTTCCTAAGAGTCCCATTATTTCTATTTCAGCTACTGGCTCCTTCACATTGGTCAGAATTGGATCCAGAGTAGCAATTCTCATCACTTCTTCCACCTTAAGAACATGGAAGAACCTTAAGAACTGGTCTTCAAGACAAGCCAAGAATTTTTTTTGGGGGGGAAGGGGGAGAGACAGAGAGAGAGAGAGATATTCTATATCTATCTTCATATATACTACTACTCACTCCCAACAATCCTCTACCCAATTTCTGCCTTCTGAATAAAGTATATCCTTTCATTGCTATATTCCAACAATGAGTCACAAGTGCCAGTGAAATCTTGACACTCTGATGAATATTTCTTCATCGTGAGTCATGTACTCAATGGCCCAGCCAAGCAGTCCTTTATGTTGTCTCCCCTATTAGACTATGAACTCCTTGAGAGCAGGGATTCTTTTTACCTTTGTGTTCCCAGTGCTTGTTACAAAACAGGCACTTAATAAATGCTTTTTATCTCCTGCTTCCCTGTCTTTGCACAGGCTGTACTCCCTGCCCCCTGTTTGGAATGCATTCTCTTTCGTTGATTCTACCTCTGCAACATCTTTCATACCCACCTCCTCTTGTGTTTGTCCTTTGTTCTTAAAGAGGACCATGACATCAGGGAAATGATGACATGACTTGACTTTGCAGTTGACCTATCTTCTGGACTGGCTCAACCACCACCCTAGTTCAGGCTCTCACTACCTCTCAACTAGACG
The DNA here is from genome assembly GCA_028646595.1 of Phalanger gymnotis. Taxonomy (NCBI): domain Eukaryota; kingdom Metazoa; phylum Chordata; class Mammalia; order Diprotodontia; family Phalangeridae; genus Phalanger; species Phalanger gymnotis. Next base: position 397,930,432 of record CM053622.1, on the reverse strand, counting down.
ACTACAACAGCCTTCTAATTGGTTACCCTGCCTCAAGGCTCTTTTCCAATCCATCCTCCACCTAGCCATGGAAGTTACTATATTTCCTCAAGTATAAGATGCAGCCTTTTCTGAGAAATTTGGGGTCTAAAAACCGGGTGCATCTTATACAGTGGTTGTAGATTTTTTAACTTGCATTTCCTGCTTTTTCACACTTGTTTTGCACTCATTGTTGTAGATTTTTTTGCTGCTTTTTCGCGCTTGTTGTCTTTGCACTCATTGTTTCACATTTGTTACCAGTATATTAGGTTACGTTTTGCCACGTTCTGTCCAGAAATGGCTCAGAAAACATTTTTGTACAGTGCTGAATTCAAGTTAAAAGTGATCCAGTTTGCAAAAGTGAATGGAAATCGTGCTGCTGAATGTAAATTTGGTCCTCCAACTGAGAAAGCAATCTGAGACTGGCTATGGGAAGAAGAAACCCTACTGAAAACGCCATGGCAGAAGAAGGCCATGAGAGGCAAGTCAGCAAAATGGCCTGATTTAGAGAGGGAATTGAAGATGTGGATTGAAGAGCAAAGGGCATTCAGTGCCATACCAATTGAACTACCAAAAAATTATTTTACAGAGCTGGATAAAATAATAACAA
>CM053622.1:397913104-397929304 GCA_028646595.1 Phalanger gymnotis | reverse complement strand
TTTGACTTTGTTGCCTTCTTCTGGCTGTATGTTTTGGTCTTCTTTGTCACCAAAGAAAGTTTCCAAAGTTCGAGTCTGAATCTGAGTCTGTTTTCACTGCCTGGCCATGTTCCTAGACAACTTACTTGACCCCTGAGTTTTTCAGCGGGGTATGACTGCTTGCAGAGTATGGAGTACTTTGTCACAAGCTTGAGGGGCTGTGCTGTTGTTTTCAGAGCTATTTCTACACAGCAAGCTCAGCCACACCAGCGCTACTCCTCCCCCAAGAACCACCAACCTGGACCATGACTCAGATCTAAGCAGACTCTGCACTTCTGCTCAGATCTGCCACTTAATTCCTCCCACCAGGTGGGCCTAGGGCTAGAAGCAACTGAAGCTGCAGCCCTGTAAGTAGCCTCAGTGCTGCATCACCTCTGTTGCCCCGGGGATGGTGGCCAAACCACAAACTCCTTTCACTCTGTCCCAGGAGCTTTTCCCATTAACCTTATCTGTTGTCTTTGGTGCTAGTGGGTTGAGAAGTCTGGTAACTGCCACAGCTCACTGATTCAGGGCACTAGGGCCTGTTTCGTCTGGCTCCCAGTCTGGTTGGTCCAGGTGCAGCTCATACTGGGCCCTGCTCCGCTCTGCTCCCAGCTCCGTGGGATAGACCTTACCCCACAACCATCCAGGCTGTCCTGGGCTGGAGCCCTGCTTTCCTCTGCTATTTCATGGGTTCTGCAGTTCTAGAATTTGTTCAGAGCCATTTTTATAGGTGTTTGGAAGGACCTGGCGGGGAGCTCACGCAAGTCCCTGCTTTCTAGCTGCCACCTTGGCTCTGCCTCCGATAACTTTACATTTTAAAATTGTTAATAAGCAGCTCATGGGGATTGTTAGGTATGGTTTAATGGCCTCTATTTCTACTTGACTTTGACACAACTGGTCTTAAGGACACCCTCACCTGTCAACCTAATGAAGGTAAAAGTTGTTAGGAGGAATGAGACATATCTATATAAAATCAGTTCCTTGTAACGATCTAATTTAAGTTTTCATATTTTGTATTTTGGCCCAAGGAAACACTTCATGTTTATAACTTGTTTCTTGGTATGGAACCAAGTTATAATCAATGCAGTACTGTTTCAACTAATGTCACTGTTGATTAAATTACCTTCGTTGGTAGCTTCACACTTGTGGTTACCTATTCATGTGTATATTTCTTATTTTCTCTACTAGTTGGTAATCTCCTACAGTGAGTGCCTTGTGGATCTGAAATCAGAATCTTAGTTCAAATGCTAGCTCTGCCACTTACAGTGCTGTGTGAATTACTTGGAATAAGCAATAATTTTGATACAGTTACATTTCATGATGGCAAGGATCATGCAGGTGTGGTTCTACTGACACTAGGCTGACTCACAATATCTGATCCAAAAGGAAACTGGATTAAGCTGGTTTTTCCACCTTATAATTAGCTCTCAGCCAGAGAAGTGCTGGATTTTGTACCACACACGTATTTCATTACTCTTTTGTTATGTTTTAAATTCTATGGTCTTTAAGGATGTTCACCATGCTAAGGAAACATGCAAAAGTTGTGGTGCTTAAAGAACAACTTTTAGCCAATACTGAAGCAGGATACTGTAGCAGCTTTAAACAGTTTTCAATGTGACTAAATCAAGTATTTCAAGGATCAAACCCATAATGAAAACAGGACCACCGAACCACAAAGGAAGGTGGTTAGAAACCAAAAACAATGTCCAAACCTGACAAAAATATTGCTGCAACAATCTAATTAATCTTTAGAAACACAGTAAGAACTTTCTGGGGGGCCTGGAAGATAAAGGAGAGATTACTGATTTCTCTATAACAGGAATGCTTAGCCTGAGGTTATCTTTTTTACTTTTTGGCAGGGCAACTGAGGTTAAGTGACTTGCTCAAGGTCACACAGCTAGTACATATGTCAAGTGTCTGAGGCCAAATTTGAACTCAGGTCTTCCTGACTCCAGGGCCGGTACTCTATTCACTGCACCACCAAGCTGCCCTCTCTAGTTTTATTCTTGACCTTTCTGTGACACTTGATACTAGAGACCACTTCAAGTAAACCTCTTCTCCTTTGACTTCTAATCCCATTATTCAGCCTTGTTCTTAGCTTGCCTCCGACTGATTACTCCTTTGTCTCTGTTAGCTCTTCTTGCTACTAAATATTGGTGTTTCTCAAGGTTTTCTGTTCATCTCTTCTTTATCTGTGCTCTTTAATCTCATCAGCTATCATGGCATCAACCATTACTTATTTGAAGAGTACTTCCAAATATTAACTCCACCTCTAACCTCTCACTCAAACTTCAGATGCATATCTATGTGGTTTTTAAAAATATTCATTTCTCTTTATTATGACTTTTTAGGTAGCAAAATTTATCAAATACATAGATACAATTGAAGTTTTGGTATTTTTTTTAATTTGGAGGAGGGAAGGCAGGGCAATTGGGATTAAGTGACTTGCCCAAGGTCACACAGCTTGTGTGTCAAGTGTCTGAGGCCTGATTTGAACTCAGGTCCTCCTGACTCCAGGGCCAGTGCTCTACTCACTGCGCTGCCTAGCTGCCCCCAAAATTATTTTGATTTTAAAATTTGATTAAAAATTACTTTGACATTTCAATGTAAGTGATTTCCTTATTTCATGAATTTAAAAACACTATTATGAGGAGTTCCTAGGCTTCACCAAGCTGCCAAAGGGCCCAAAGCTCTTAAAAGCTGGAGTTTTAAAGTACAGCATAAGCCTCTTGAAGTTGGCAGAACAGTGAGATGACCAGCTGCTAATCACTTACATGAAGAAAAAAAACATTCGTTGTGGGCAAAATACAAAAACCGAAATCTTGAAAAACAAAGGAAAAAAGGGGACTTTTGCTGATTTTCATTCAATTCTATACCAAAACTGCTCTGAGAAAGGAGGTGAGATGAACCTATGGGATCTGGGCAACTTTGTCAGACTTTAAAACATTAATCCTACTTCTACCCTCTACAAAAAAAGTTTAAGGGATTTAAAAAAAAATGTCTAAAAAAACCCAAAAACCAAAACAAAAACAAAACCCCAAACCTGGAAGTCTTGTTTCCACTGAGAAAACAATGAATATGTTGATACAATGAGAAGTAGCACTGTCTAGGAGTTACAAAAATTAACAAACGGAGATCAAATACTGCAAAAACTGCCTTACAGCATGTGCTACACACCAGGAAAAGTTAAGAAATTTATCCAATAGCTTAGGAAATCTTCTTATTTAAATTAGTTGAAAACATATGGGCTATAATCAATCAGATTCTGACAAATGGATTTGCTTGTCAAACATAAACTTAATATCCAATGTGATAAAATTGATTAACGTGATAAAGAATTAAAGAATGTGTCAAAATCTTGTGAATTTAATGTCAAATCAAGTAAAACAAAGGATTACAGCAAAAGAACAAATTTCATTTGAAAAGGTTTTTAAGATGTAAAACTGTAAGGTTTATTATGTATCAATACATTTAATCATTTTATATTGTCCAAGGTCATTTGCACACCATCACGTTGATTGTAATCTAAGGCAGGTCAGTTACTCTGCCAGTGCCACAATTTCCTCAACTATAAAATATAAGTATTGAATTAGATGAATTTAAGGTCCCTTTTCTGTCTGTAAATCCATGAGCCTATGAAACAGTAAGTATTAAATGAATCCATACAACAAATATTTATTATGCATGTACCGAGGTTGACTAATGGTTAACAATCTGCATACGTTCAAATTTAATTGCCATATACCTCAAGGTGCACATTCCACATAATCTTTGCAAACAAGGCTTCCAAAAGAAGACAGTCCATTGAACACTGTTTCTACTATATATACGGCACTGTGCTAATTGTAATTCTTTAGAACAGGATTTAGATTTGAATCCAAAGAAGAAAAAAAGAATCACTAAGGTTTCTTTTTTCCTTTATGGCAATTATTTTTGAATTGTTCAGAAAAAAAGTGCCACATGTAGATATAGATAGATATATTATGGAGAGAAAAAATAAAATCCTACTTGTAACCTCAGTTTTGCACAGTCCTTTGTCTTCAGCACCAAATTCTGTTAACAATTTTCAAAAACGTAAAATTCTAAATGCATTGATTTAATACTTCCTCCTTCATTTATGTTTTAGAGAATTAAAAAGTGAGAGTGGAAGAAGATTTGAAGAAGTTGAATAAAGAGAGATGATTAAACAAAATTCAAGCTCAAAGGTAGTTTTATATTTATTGGTTACAAAATGAGCTGGGTTAGTGAAAGAGATCATGTAGCTGTGGAGGATTCAGGAGGAACGATGGTGCCACAGACAGAGTCTAGGTAGGACAAATGGACGAGAAGGGGAACACCCCAGGAGAAAATGCAAAATTATCAATTAAAAGAAGTAAAAGTAACAGTAATCATGATTATTATAAATTATGTCTGTGTAGTGCTTTGCAATTTATAAAATATGTTCCTCGTGTAACCCTGTAAAACAGGTAACTTATGTACTATTATCACCCCCATTTTATAGTTTTATGGTGAGGAAACTGAAGCTTAGAGATTAAGTGACTTGCCCAAGGTCACACAGCTAATGTTAGAACTGAGATTCAAATTCAGCTATCTCCTTCCTTCAGGTGTAGCATTTCAGGTATAGAGAGAGTGAAAAAAAAGATCATGGAAAATAGGTTAAGAGAAAGCGTGAAGTGTGAAGTAGAATGGTAAAGGAATCCAAAGAAATGAAAAAGAAAACATTCCATAAAATAATGGAGTTTGAGGGGACTAGAATTTCACAATGTCTTACTACCCATCTAATACAAGGATCCCTCTGACTGAGGCTGGTCACCTTGGCCTCTTTCCATAGCATTTCTTCTTTTTCCTTCAGCTTTATTGATTCTAAAGAAAAGGGAATTAAAGAAACAAATAGAGACAGGAAAAAGGAAGTCTGTCCTTCCAGAAAAGGCAACTAAGGACTAACAATGGAAAATGTAGGAAAACCAACCCTGAAGGCTCTCAGGGACATCTGCCTCCCTAATTCTTCCTTGTGAGTTTCAGCTAAATGGAAAAAGTAACTAAAATTCCTAACATTTCTGTTTCATATTCTCTTTCTCTTTAGTTATCTCATAATTTTTGCCTTTTCTTATGGAAAACTGGCAGCCTCAAGCATTGAATGAAAAGGACAAAAACAACTGGCTCTCTGTTACTCACCTGCCTCTAGGTCGTCTTCATCAATCTCTGGGGTTCCATAACTCCGGCTTAGTGCCTCTTGGATTTCATTTGCATCTTCCATCATGTCTTCCAATTGGTCTTGTATATCCTAAATGAATTTTTTAAAAAGCATTTACTAACATATTACTGTTTTCTGTACCCTCCCTCTTCAATTTTGAGGAAATAACTAAGTTTTTCTTCTACCAGTGGGTTCTTTGGTTGTTAGAAGCAGGAGGAGCTACTCTAAATCCTTGTTAGAAGTTAAATGGTCAAGAAGAGAAAATTTAATGGGAAAACAGAGAGAGAAGCAAAGCCCCAGAAAAAATGTTGGCAGAAATAAAAGGAAGAGAACGCTAAAAGAGCTGTTAACAATGCAGGAAATGTCACAAACAACAGCTTTAGTCACATAATTCCCCTGTTTTTAGTAACAAAGAGCTACTTAAAATTCAAGAAATTGTGTGGGTAAATAAGGCTAATTTTTTCTTTTAAATTTAAGTGTCCTCCTCAAGCTTATATAAAGAGAAGACTTAAACATATAAATTAAGTAAACATCTCTACCGGCAACCCTTGATTATCTAAGTTAATGGATGAAACCACTGCCATTGGAGGCATTAAGAAATTAGTTCCATTAGACAGGGCAAAGGAGAAGTGAGAAGCACTGCTTGGATGGCACTGATAAAAGACAGAAAGTGAGAATCCTATTAGGCCAGACTACTTAATCTTTTTTTGTGCTATGGACCCCTTTTCCAAACAGTGTTTCTAAATGCATAAAATATATAAGATTACAAAGGAAACCTACTTTATTGAATCAGTTATCAAAATAATAAAAAGAACATGCATTTTAGTGCACATTTCTTTAGTGTGTGTTTGTTTCTCTGTCTTGCTTATTTTCCTCCCCTTTTTATGTCTGTTCAGGTCTTTCCTAATTCTTTGTGTGTTGGGGTTGGGGGGAGGTAGCAAGGGTAAGGTGCTATTTTCGATATCTACCTGTAGGTTCCTTTGCTAGAGAACCTGTTGTAGTTGTTATTACCTTTCCCAAGTGTTTGGAAGATCTTCTCTCTAGCTTTCTTTGTATTACTTTCTTTATACAATCCTTCTCTTGTTCTTAGTCTTTGCCTACTTTGTTTCTCTTTGTTATTAACTGCCTCTAAAATTTAGCAGTTCAAGAAGAAATGAGTTGTACAGATATAGGAAAAAGAAAAGAAAAGGAAATACATAAAAGAAGACTAAAAGAAGTTTTAGAAGAATGAAAAAGTTTAGGAAAAGTGACTAAAATTAACAATGGAATTCAAAACAATACACACAAAAGTAGAACAAAGAGAATGAGATTCAAACACAGAGTCAAAGAAAGACAGAGAGAAGATTGAAAAACCAGGTGAAACACGATTAACAGGTCCATAGAAATTTAGATCGTGGCATACAAAAGGATGAGGAGGAGACAGCAGGGAAGTAGGCAGAAGACACAGAAAAAAGGGAAGAAAGCAGGCAAACAAATCTGTAAGCTGGTGGGAGAGAATGAGACTGTGGACATTTGTTACTTACCAGGCAGAAGAGAGGCAGAAAGGGTATAGAACAGGTGGAGAGGGCATGGTACACACAAAGCATGGCATGATGGATAAATATACCAGACAGAAAGACCAAAGGTGTCTCTTTCCTTATAACACATGGCTATGTCTAACACACTCAGATGGAAAGTATAACATTCTACCTTATTTTAATCTACTCAGTTTTACTGTTTAAGTATTTGTATAGCAAAGGCTATTTCTTCAACAAATCCTTCCAGTGTCTTAACCTATGTTGCAGAAACTATGCTTATGCATAAGATACAAAACTATATAAAGAGGTTTTGTGGAGATAGAGGGTTTGTGGGGAGCAGTTTGAAGAGATATTCTTGAAAAAAGTAAGGAGGGAATCTGTAAGACTTAGAAAAAATAAAGAGTAAATGCTCTTTTTCCTTTACTGAAAAATACAGAAAAATACAGCAAGACTGTTCCTCTGTAGATTCAACACCAGGGTCTAGGGTGATATTACTCTTACCCCCTTTAAGAATCTTCCTGTTAAAGATAAGCAAAGACCAAAAAAAAATAAAAAATAAAAATAAAAAAAATAAAAAAAAACACTGACAAATTTCTACAGTCCCAGAAAGGAAGTCTCAACCCCTTCCAGTTAAGGAGCACACTGTTCTTTTACAGAGGGCTGCTTCCTCAGACAATGAAGTTGAAAACTGAATACTTAACTGAAAAAGGTTGAGAGCACATGAATTAATATAATTCCCCCATTTCTTCTGAAAGAAAATCCTGTTTCAGTGATTTATTAAAAATATGAAGCTTTAACACCACTTTGAGCTGATCTGATGGAAAACAGCACAATCTCACCTCAATTTGATCAATTTTGACTTGCTTGTATGCTTTCTTCATTTCTTTTACACCTAATTTCATAGCATCCACCTAGAAAGGTAAAAAAAAAAAAATTAAGTACATGTGATGGTTCTGATAGATTTAAAAATTTTAAAAACATGATTTTATTCATTACCGTTGTTTTGGTGTCTTTCAGTGACTGGATAGTATAATTTGCTTGTTCCATATTAAAAGACTGTTGTGAAAGATTGTCCCGTTGCTGCTCATACCTATTCACATTCAAGGGAGAATGTTAAACAGAGTTAACACTAAGGTACACAGGGGAAAAAAATATCACAATAAATGCTACTGAAAGGAGGTATCATCAAAGCTGGAAACAAAAGTCACCAGGACATCTGGTTATTTATCAAGATTCGGAAAATCCTGCTTTGCCTAATCCCACAACTGCCAGGGGATCCTGTCTTGTCAGACATCAGCTGATCACAATTCATCAAATCCAGTCTTCATAACCTCTACCTGCATCACAGAGGTCAACCGTAACTCTGTCTGGGATCCTAAGGAAATTTTGCTTCTGTTTCTGGAACTGGGCAAAGTGATGCCCTTCAAAGACTGCTGCTGGCCCATCTGCCTTACTTAGTCCTCACCCCACCTCTCTCAGACCCAAGGGAGTGACTGCTTTACGATCTTTCTCATTTTCTTCTACTTTCATTCGTGGAGCACCTGCCCTTCCTAGAAAGCATTTGAACCCACATCCAAATGCTGAAATCCCTTACCTCTATCCATCAGTCCTCATTCTAACAATAATAACGATAACAGCTAACATTTATATAGTGCTTAGTATGTGTCAGGTACTTTAAGATGATCATCTCATTTGATTCTCACAACCACTCTGGGAGATGGATGTTATTATAATTCTCATTTTACAGATGAGGAAACTGAGGCAAATAAAGGTTAAGTGATTTGCCCACAGTCACACAGATAGTAAGGGTCTGAGGTTGGATTTAAGAACTCAGGGCTTCTTGTGCTCCCTCCACTGGAGCACCTCCCTGCCCCTCTAGGAACCTTCTACCACTTATGCCCCTTCCTACCCTCACTAAAGTCCCTGCAGCAACTGAGGGAGATGGGGGTGAGGGGAGGAAGAAAGAGAGTCCCTACTGTGGTATGATGTAAGGGGGGATTTGGCAATAGAATTTTTCTTTTGTGGGGGAGGGAGAGGAAGGTCCTAAAGGGATAACAACAACAACAACAAATAATAATAATAATAGACATTTATATAGTTTATGTAGTGCTTTAAAATTACACAGTGCTTAAAATACCAAAAAAGTCTCCTTTGAGCCTCATATACTGTGAGGTAGTTTATTATGACCAGTTATTATTATCTCTATTCAAAAGATGAAGATACTGAGTCTCAGAGAGGTTAAGTGACTTCATAATTAATGGCAGAGCTGTGATCTGTACCTACGACTTCTATTCCCTATGCTAGCAATTCTCAAACCTTTTGGTCTCAGGATCTCATTACATTTTAAAAAGTTATTGAGGATCTCAAAGGGCTTTTGTGCATATGAGTTACATCTCTCAATATTTACTGCATTAGAATTTAAAATGTCTATTATTATGGTCTCATGTTACTACGAAAAGTCTTGTCCTCACAAATTCCCAGAAGCAACTCAGAGTCCTTGGGGTGTTCAGACTATACTTTGTACTCTGACAACTGCTGTCCTACACCATGGTGCCATAAGTTCATGCTCTTTCCGAGTGAAACTTAGACTACATTTTTCTCATAGAAATAAAGGTACAATGATGATTAGATTTCACAGTGAAGTTCGGCCATGCCACAGATTAAACAGGTACATATGGGCTATCCTGGAACCCAGTGATATCTCTTTTTGGCATGGTTTCTACTGGAAATGTGTCCCAAGTTTTAATCAGCCAATTTACATATGAACTTTTGGAAAGCAACCTGAATGTAGGCTGTAAACAAAACACTTAACTTCAACTTCCAACTATCCAACACTTAAATTCAATCAGCTAAATAAATCTTTTGTATTTTTCTTTTTACTATTTATGTTAAAAGTAGACAAGGAGAACAAGGGAAGACGAAAGCTACATTATAAACCCTGATCTTTATTTTGACTCTTTGTATCAATTCCACCCTCAAAACTTTTATATAAAATTGGCTAACAAGGAGCAATACTGATTTTGCATTTTATTTCTCTTTTCCATTCTTTGGTATTAATATAAAAAAGCAGGGTGCAATGACAATTTAGATTTGAAGATCTTTCCCACCCATTAATAGGCCATGCATGTGACCTGCTTACATCACAGGAAGCCTAAATCACATGGTGGGAGGAGCTTGCTGAGAGGAAAAGGAAAATATGTCACAGGAAATAGAGACTGAGAAAACAGAACTGAGGGAGAGAGCAGTCGTGTGGTAGCTGTGAGTGTATTTGTGGGAAGGTCCCAGCAGGGGAGCAGAAGGTTATGGGATAGCGAAGCTCCATGCTGTGATATTGTGTTTTAAGTTTCTTGCTGTTATGATAAAAGTGAGCTTACTGGTTGTGAGAGTTAGTTGCTTGATTATGGGATCTGGTCCTCTGGTGTCTGAATAAATGTTTTACTTCTTCTACCTTTTATATGGAGAGTCTCTCATATTTTGCGATACAGAACTACATAGGCATATTCATGATTATTGTCAATGTTGTGTTTATTGCCTTGTTAATACACAGGGAATGCACAAAAGATGTCCAATAACATGAAGATAAGGAGAATTTTTTTAGAAACTGCATTATCTATTCAAAGTAGATAATTAAAAATGAACTATATACTAAAATGCTGACATCACTGAAAGTAAAGAAGGGATGGAAATTTTGTATCTATATATGCAGTTGGAATGGAGAAAATCCTCACAAAGATTTGTACAATGTAGCCAATGGCACATGCTATCATCGAGATACTAAATTTTCTGCACATTATAGTACTTGCAGGGGAAAAAAAAAAACAGGTCATAGAAACAAAGTTTAGAGCTGTAAGTGACCTCAGAAGATCATCTAGTCCAACTCTTTCATCTTACAAGGAAACTGAATAGGATAATAAAATGACTTGCCCCACATAACTGTATATGTAAATACTTAGTAAACAGAGAGTACTCATAAAATGTTAGCTAAAATATAAAAAAGAAGATAAGTATTTTTCTTTATATGAAACAAGTTTGATTTAGGGAGATTATGGCAACAACTTACATTCGCTTCTGCTTTAGCACTCTCAAGGCTTTCTGTTTTACCATATTCTGAAAACAAAAAGAAAATTACACTTGAATTTAAAGAAGCTGAAAATCAGCCCAGCTGAACTGCACAAATCCCCCAATTTCACTGAGTTAAGCATGTGGCTGCCTGCTAGCAGAATTGTGGTGACACTAGCTCTTCCTCCACAATAGAGCTGGGAATGCACCAACACTATGTCTGAGTAGCCTCTTTACTCTTAACTCAGGGAGTTAGACCATTCATGGCTTCAACTATCATTCATTGAGCAGCATAGGTTGAGAGCTGTGATTGCAGCCCAGATCCATCACTGATGTTTATCTCTATTTCTCCCTGTTACCTAAATGTCCTTGAATTCCATGACCCAAAACCAAATTCATCTTCTTTGTGTTTATTCCCTATATATGTATATTCCCTGTATATGTACTTATTGTCTCCCCCAAAGGAATATAAGCTCATTGTAAACCGAGATTGTTTCATTCTTTGCATCCTCGTTGTATACAGCACAATGCCTGCCTAGATCGTCTCAATCGAAATTCCAAGGTACTCCCTGTTTTAACAATTCATTAGATTGTTGTTTAACCTCCTGAAATCACTCTAGTTCCATGGAAGTGAAAATTCACCCACCCTATAAGGTCTTAGGAAAGGTACTAAGATAGTAAGAGGGCAAGCCCAAGGCTTTCACTACTGGGGCAGAGTCCTAGCTCTCACCTTTACTCTAGTCAAACCTCTAGGTCAGAAATCATGGTTCCCACCCTCAGCCTTTTGAGTCCTGCCCTACCCTGTCTTGTCTGTCTCTTCTCTCATCAGCATCACCCCTTTCACCTGTGCTTTCCCCTGGTCAATCAGTCGTCAAATATTTGTGAAGAGTCTACCTACCATCAAGTACCAAGGTAGGCACTGGGGATATAAGTACAAAGAATGAAACAACCCCTACTCAAAAGGAGCTTACACTGTATTGGAGGAGACAACATATAAAGCATATATAAATATATACATCTACATAAAATATAAAGTTAATAAATACAAATATGTATGTATATATGTAAAAACTACTTTGTGTGTATATATATGTATATATATATATACATGCGTGTGCACACACACATATACACAAAGTAGTTTTTTTTAAAAGGTGGTTTGGGAAGGAGCATTCTAGTGACTGAGGGATCCTAGGCTGGTGTGATGAAGGTACTGGGAGATGACTTGTTATAGATTAGAAAGTTTTTTGGCTGAGTCAAAGGGTACAAGATTTGGAGTAGTGTCCAAGGAGGCTGGAAAGATGGGTTTAGGGTCTGGTTCAAGCTGAACCAGAGATTATATCTTATCCCAGAGGCAACAGGAAGCCAAAGGATTAACTGAATAGAAGAGTCACGTGGTCAGAGCTGTATTTAAGGAAAGTTACTTTGACAGTTTGGAGAAGACAGACTGGAGTGGGGAGACTTGAGGAAGGAAACCCATTAGAAGGATCCTACAATAAGCCAGAGGGGTTGAACTAAGGGGGCAGCTGAATGGGTCAGATTTATGAGATGTTGTAAAAGTAAAAATGACAAAATGTGACAACTAATGGGATTTATTTCTCCTTATTTCTCTCCTAGCTGCACTCCTTTAAGACTGCTGTGACTGACTTCTCCACCATGACCCAGAAGGCTCATTACTGGGATAACCTAATCATCCTGCAAGACCTCACCAACCTTAGGACTCCATCTCCTCACTATCCTCTGCCTCTCTGACTGGAGGGTGGGGCCAGGAACTTCAAACCTTCATTTAAGGAAAAAGCTCAGCTCAGACATCTCATTTGTCACCTGGCTGCACTATTCTGGGACTTCACCATGCCCCAAGCTGACTACTTTCTCCTCTCTTCTACCTTTTGGCTTCCTTTTGTATACTCTCTTCCCAAATTAGATTGTAAGTTCCTTAAGGGCAGGAACTATCTTTCTTTTTTTTGTATTTGTATCCCCAGTGCTTAGCACAGTGCATACAGCAGTTACTTAATAAATGTTTACTGAATATTCATATGCAGGATAAGGAAGAGTAAGCTGTCAAGACAGCATGGAGGTTATAAAGGTGGGGTACTAGAAGGATGGTGGGCTCTTCAACAGAAAAAGAGAAGTTTGGTAGACGGGAGGTTTCAGGAGCAAAGGTAAAGAATTCGGTTTTGGACATGTTGCGTTTTAAGATGTCAGTCAATATATTTTTATTAAGTGTTTACTATGTGCCAGACCAGACACTGTGTTAAGTGCTGAGGATACAAAAGGAAGCAAAAAATAGCCCCTGCCTTCAAGGAGCTCACAGTCTAACGGGGGGAAGAAGCAAGAGACAAGAACACAAATATACACAAACAAATTATATGCAGGATAAATAGGAAATAATTAAGAGAGGGGAAGTCACTAGAATTAAAGAGGGGCTGGGAAAGGCTTCCTATAGAAAATGGAATTTTAGCTGGAACTTAAAGGAAGTTAATGAAGCCAGCAGGTGGAGATTGATAGGAGATAGGACGATGGCCAGGCTGAGAATTGAGGGGTCAAGGGGTTGGAGATCACAATGTTGATGAAAAGCAGGGTTTGGTAGGGAGAGGTGAAAGAGTCAATAAACTAGGGTCATATAAAGGTATTTCAGAATTCTTGAAAATGGAGATGAACACTTGTGGGTGACAGCAAGATCAAGAGTATGAATATCTTTGTGAATACCTGAGGTGGGGGGGGGTAGCTCATGGGAAGTAAGCAGGTTGAGGAAGTGAATGGTTAGGGTCTCTGAGGGAGAGTCACTATGTATGTTGAAATCTCCTAGAATGACCGAAGGAGTTGCAGAGGAAACAAAAAGAAGGGGAGTGACCTGGAAGTCTGTAAATAATAGCTACCAGAATTTTGATTGAGTAGTAGATATGAAGCATTATCTCCTCCTCCTCCTCAAAAGAAGACAGGTTACCGAGCAATGGGGGTAAGGAGAGAAACTGGCATGATAAGAACCTGGAAGTAAAGAGTATTCTAACTCCTCTGCCTTGATGAGTAAGTCAAGGGGTGAAGTTGCAGCCAGTAGTGGAAAGGTGACCAAGGAAGGCTGTGTCATTAGGTGGGAGCCAGGTTTCAATAATAGCTAGAAGATGGAAGGAGTGGGAAAGAAAAGATTTAGGTTGAAGTAAAGTTTGTTGCCTATGGAAGAGGCATTCCAGAGAGCAAAGTGGAAGGGGCATGTGGTGTCTGGGTAGGAAGTTTGAGATGGGAGGGTTGAGAGAGAGATAGGAATAAGCTCAAACAATTCAGTGGGGCTGGATCTAGGAGTCATCTGCAGAGAGATGGTAGTTAAATCCATGGGAGCTACTGAGGTCACCTTGAGTGTGGAGAAGAAAAAGAGAGCCTAGGAAAGAATCTTGAGGAATATCTCCTTTGTATTAATCATTTATCTTTGAACTTTATTCCGTATTATAATAATACATTTGTGTTCAGCTAATTTCCCCACTATTATGTTGCAAACCCTTTCACAGAAAATACTGTATCTTATTCATTTTTGAATTCCGCTAAAATTCTTTGCACACAATTGGTATTCAATAAATGTTTGTTGAATTTAACTCAATTCTGTCCTCCTTGTGGTGTTTCTACTGTAATTCCCAATAGCACCTAGTACAATGCTCTGCTCCCCCACCCTCCCAAGGCATTTAAGTCACTTAAGCATTTAAAAATTCCTATAATACAGCAACTGCTGAGGCACATTCCATCTTACCTTTGCAGGTCCTTCTCTCATCTTTTTTATCTGATCTTTATACTTTACTAGCTCTGAATCAAGTCTAGAAATCTTCTTGTCAATTGATTCTGCCCGGCTATCAACCTTTAGAAGGAAAAAAGAAGAATGGTTATTTCAATTTAATACATAATTATGTAATTTAGTGTGTTGCGGAGCAACCTTATTTGCTGCAGCTTAATTTAGTTTCGGTTCAGATTGGTTCAAAAATGACACAGAGTCTCAAGTTTGATACATACATATGTAGTACTAGTAGTTATTATTATTAATAATAATAATAATGATAAAAGTGTCAATCAGTTAGTGAACAATAATAAAGGTCTCAATCAATAAGTCCTAATACTCACGTCACAATTAAAAAATCTCAACAGTCGTGCCACAATCAGTAAATCTCAATGGTTGTGCCACAATCGGTAAATCTCAGCAATCGTGTCACAACCAGTAAATCAAAATGGTCATGTCATAATCAGCAAATCTCAATAGTTATGCCATAATCAGTAAGTCTCAAGAGTATGCCACAATCAGGAAGTCTCAATAGGTATCCAATATTACTACAATTGATCAGCACCAGCTGGGGAATTATCTACATCTAGATCATGGGGCTGGGAAGGCCTGGGTCAGCCTCCAGAGTCCCAATGGGAAGGTCGCAGGCTACGGATCTGTATCACAGTGAGGACCTCCCAAAGATGGCTCAGGACTACCCACCATTAGTAGTTCCTTCTAACCAAGAAGGCATTTTGCCAATTAAACATGTGATTGATGGGAAAGGAGTTGTTCTCAAAACATCCTTGGGAGCATTTCTGTTTAGGAATGTCTGATTCCAGGAGGGGTGGCCAGTCCTCCCCAGTAGCAGACATCATAAACAATCCTTCAACATCTAGCTAGGAATAAGATTAGTTAGAGTCAGATTGCGGGCATACTGAGCAAGGTCAGAATGTCCTAAATGAATTTATGCATCCAATTCAGCCCCACATTCTGCTGAGCTCATCTGAACAAAGGATGTTATACAACTAAGAATACATAAACCAAAACTTAAAAATATAAGAATATACCAATAAGGATTAAATCAATCAAATAAGACGTAATTGATGTCCACCAGGATTGTGTTGGGAATAACTGGGATCTGGTAGATCTTGCATCCATCAAGCAATCTCATGGAGGTGGTGAATCCAAGTGTCTACTTGCCTAGAGTAGTTTACATACACACAACATGAAGTATTTATAACCATAGATACTCCTCCTTCATACAAAACAGTAACATTGGGAAACCAATATAAGCAAATATTAGGTAAACACATGAAAACACTCATCTTATTAAAGGTTACTCTATTAGCAGTACAATTACTGCATGCAAAATGAATGAAATTTTTTGAAAAAGCAGTGAGAGTATCAAAAGTAACACATGTGTAAGTGAAGGGACCTATCATTGCTTGCATATCTACATTTATAAATACAGGGCTATAATGTTTATTAAGATTATATGTAATGTTATAAAAAGGAGCTCCAGAGGGGCGGAGCCAAGATGGCGGCTGGGAAGCAGTGACTGGTGTGAGCTCCCCACCAAGTTCCTCCAAAAACCTATAAAACAATGGCTCTGAACCAATTCTAGAGCTGCAGAACCCACAAAGTGGCAGAGGGAAGCAGGGCTCCAC
>CM053622.1:397896129-397912604 GCA_028646595.1 Phalanger gymnotis | reverse complement strand
AAACTGGGTCCTGATGTGAATTTCTTAAACAGAACAATTGGTCAAGGTTCCAATTTTGAATTTGTAAAATGATCAGGGTTATAAGGATTAGAAATAGTAACTTAAAATTGTGCTAAGGTGACTTTTGTAGGAGAATGGGCAGAAAGCTGGTTCCTATAAGAAGACAAGAGGAAGGTGCTGGGATGCTGTGCTGAGAGCAAATGCCAAGGACCAGAAGACTTTTGGTGCTTCCTGCTGGACAGCCATACAGGAAAAGACTTTTTGAATCTTAAAGGGACAACTGCATCATCGTTTTCCTTTGGGTCTCTGTATCTGTATTTTCAAAGGGGACTGCCCCCTTCGATTTGTCAATGTGTCGGAGATTTTGAGGAATGGAAACCTTAGAAAAGGGTAATGGGGACACAACTTATATCAGCAATGATGTGTGAAGTCTTCAGATTAGTATAAAAAGAGAGGGGATTGAATGGGATGGATAATTGTGAAGACTTCACAGGGTATGTCTAATGGAGAGGTTTTGGGATTTGGCCTTGTAATTTTGGAAGGCATGCCCTTCCCTCTCTCTCTCAGATGTTAGAAGATAATGAATTTCCTGTGAGCTATTTGTTTTTTGCTCTAGGAAGGTCTCTCCTCCTCCCCACCCCCCATTTCTCCTCCTAGACTTTCAGACACCACCCTGGCAGTTGAGTTCTGATAGGGAAAAACCTGAATGGACTGGATCAGCCTTGGTCCTCTGTGTAGTTTTTGCGCCTACACTGTAAGCCCACCTCCCAGCCAATGGTGAGAAGGGATCGAGGTGGCTGGGAATCTTTTTCATTAAGAGTATAAATTAGGACAGGTTCCCTTTTACCTCTCCTCTTCCATTATGGAGGTGTGCCCAAATCTTGCAAGGTTTGTGAAATAAATTTACTTTGTTCCTCCTAAGGATGTCTCTCCTATTATTTAAAAATTCTGTCCCATACAAAGGGAAGGAAAGAGAAATGGGGAATTTACTTGACTAGCAGAGAGGAAAAGGAGATAAGAATTATATAATCAGACAAAAATGAGAGAGAAAAAAGATCTAATAAAAGCCCAAAGAGAAAGGAGTAACAAATGAGAAGAGGAGATCAGGGCGAGGATCACCTTCAAAAAGATGAAGGAGACTTCGGGGCTGGTTGCCATGAACAGCGTGGGAGAGGCCTGCACTGACATGAAGCGTGAGTACGACCAATGTTTCAACCGCTGGTTCGCCGAGAAATTCCTTAAAGCTGACGGCTCGGGGGACCCCTGCACCGACATCTTCAAACGCTACCAGCAGTGTGTGCAGAAAGCAATCAAGGAGGAGATTCCTATAGAAGGGCTGGAGTTCATGGGCCATAGCAAAGAAAAGTCTGAAAGCTCATCTTGACCTTGACCACAGCCTTCAAGATGACCGTTTCAACTACAGACATTAAGACACCAAAAAGACTGTGGTATCTAAAGATGACTGCTGGTTTTCTGAGCTTTTTAGAGGAGGGTTCCCTTAGCTATATTTACAAAAGGGTCATGTGGACCTTTATTATTTGCTTTCAGGTGGATGGCACCTAGCTGGGGTGGCATCTTGCAGTACCAAACATGGCATGAGAGAAATTCTTAAGACGATCAGAATGTTATTCGATCTGCTGCACTTATACTGTGGTTTGCACACAAATGTCGACACCTGTACTTCCGAGTCCAGACGGCTTAGGTTGTCCTGAATGCTGAATCCACGCTGCTAAATATTATTTTGGGTTTTTTTTTTCCTGGAAGCACACCTCTGATGCTCTGGGAGTGACTCCAGTATTTAAATGGCAACCATTTTGTTTGGAGAAAGACTGAATGATGGTTAAAGGTGTGGCGCTAGCCAAAAAGGGATCTACCTTTAAGAGACAACTGCCTGCTTCTAAGAAGAGGATTCAGATGGAATAAAAAAACAAGTTCTTGAAGGCTTCTAAGAAACCATTTTGAGCTCCCACAATTTGGTACTAAGCACACAAATTAAAGTGACTCCTACTTTCCTCTAAATCTTGTCAATTTAGCTATGAAGGTACTAAAATATGCAGAAATCTGATTTTCTTGATTCTGTGGCTGTTTCATGAATGATAAAAGTGACCATTAAAAAATGCTCTGATGGAAATGGCACCACTCACAGCTTGAGCTATAGACTATCCAGGGTAGGTTGGTGGAAGAGGGTTGTTTACAAGGCCTCTTGACTACCTTGACACTTGCACATGGTTAATTGGAAGGAAATACTTTGCTTTATTTGCCTTATTTGTCCATCATGTTCTGTAACATTTGAAATCAGAGATGGAATCAATAACTGCTCTTTGGTAAAAAAAAAAAAACAAAACGATGAAGGAAAAGAACCTGAAGGAACATAATACTGTGTTTACAAAAGAGAGGGAAAAATCTCAACTTGAAGAAACCCACCAGTATTAGAGAGAGAAGAAAATATAAACCTCTTGTAATTTTACATGTAAATAGACTAAGTAATCCAATAAAACAAAAAAGAGTGACAGATTGGATAAGAAAACAATACCCTACTATCTGTTATCTGCAAGAAATACATTTGAAAAACAAAGACATATACAAAGTACAACTAAGGAGATGGGAAAAAGTTTACTATGCATCAAATGAAACCAAAAAAGCAGGTGTTGCAATCATGTTATTTGACAAAGCAAATAAAATAAAAAGAGGTAAATGAGAAATATCAGTAATAAACAAACTTTATGTGATCCAAATGCCTTAGCATACAAATTCATAAAGGAAATATTATCTAAGCAACAAGAAGATACAGACAGTAATACAATGATGAGACTTCAGTAACCTTCTCAATTTTGGATAAGTAACAGAGAGATGGAGATAGCTAGGTGGTTCAGTGGATAGAACACTAGGCCTGGAGTCAGGATCACCTGAGTTCAAAACCAGCCTCAGACACTAGCTATGTGATCTCCTACAAGTCTGTCACTTAACTTCTATCTACCTTAATCCCTTGGAGAAAGAAATCACAAACTACTCCAGTATCTTTGCCAAGAAAACCCCATGGACAGTATGATCCACAGGGTCATGAAGAGTCAGGCATGACTGAATTGATAGAACAACAACAGAAAGATTTAAAAAAAAGAGGAACTATGGAACTGAATTGTTAAATTGTTAGAAAAACTAGATTTAAAAGACTTATGGCATCTTCTAAATGGGTCTGCAAAAGAATACACGTTTCTCAGCACCACATGGAACTTTTACAAAAATTGATTATGTACTAGGGCACAGAGATATTGTAAACAAATGTAAAAAAGGCAGAGGTAGTTAATACATCCTTTACATACCATAACACAATAAAAATAGAAATTGGTTCAGGAGCCACAAACAAAAAATACAGACCCAAGTGGAGATTTAACAATGAAATCCTAAGTAATAAGTGGGTCAAAGAACAAATCCTAGGAACTATGTAAAAAGCTATGTAAAGCTTTTGTAAAAGAAAATGGTAATGATGAAACAATGTACTAAGATTTCTAGGATGCAGCTAATTTTTCAAGGGAAAAATCATATCCTTACAAACATAAGCAAAATAGAAAAAGATTAGTGAATTGAACATGCATTTATATAAATTAGCCAACAAATAAACCTAAAACAGGCAAAAGAGGAGATATTAAAAATTAGAGGAGAAATAAATTGGAAAAAATAGAAATGATAAATAAAACTAAAATCTAGTTCTTTGAAAAGGCTAATAAAATTGATAAACTTAGCTAGTCTAATTAAAAAGAGAGCAGAAAATCAAATCAATAAAATAACAACTAAGCAAAGTGAAATCACAGCAAAACCAAAAGAAATAAAAAGAATACGGTCATACTTCATTTTACTGTGCTATACTTTGTTGCATTTCACAGATATTGCATTTTGTTGGGGTTTATTTTATTTTATTTTTTTTTACAAATTGAAGGTTTGGGGCAACTCTGCATGCATTAAGTGTGTCTATCAGCGCCGTTTTCTAACAGCCTGTGCTCACATCATATTTCACAATGCGAGGCATTTGGAAATTCTCGTAGTATTTTAAACTTTTTCATTAATATCATATCGATTACAGCAATCTGTGATCAGTAATCTTCGATGTTACTATTGCAGTTGTTCTGGGACACCATGAATCGTACCTATAAAAGACGGCTAACTTAATAAATGTTATGTGTGTTCTGATCGCTCCACCAACCAGCTCTTCCTTCATCTCTGTCTCTCTTTCTCTGTCTCTCCTTGGGCTTCTCTATTCCCTGAGACACAACAATATTGAAGAATATTTCATAAACTTAGTTGATAAAGCAGCAGCAGAGTTTGAGAGGATTGACTCCAATTTTGAAAGAAGTTCTCCTGTAGGTAAAATGCTATCAAATAGCATGGCATGCTATAGAGAAATCTTTATGAAAGGAGAAGTCAATCAATGCAGCAAACTTCATTGCCTTATTTTAAGAAATTGCCATAGTCATCCCAACCTTCAGCATCCACCACCCTGATCAGTCAGCAGCTATCAACATCGAGGCAAGACCCTCCACCAGCAAAAAAGATTATGACTTTGCTGAAGGGGCTCAGATGATGGTTAGCATTTTTTATCAATAAAGAGTTTTTAAATTAAGGTATGTACGTTGGTTTTTTTTAGACATAATACTATGGCATACTTAATAGATGACAGTATAGTATAAAAGCATAACTTTTATGTGCACTGGGAAACCAAAAAATTCTTATAAGTTGCTTTACTGCAATATTCATTTCATTGCAGTGCTTTGGAACCAAACCCACAATAACTCTGAAGTATGCCTGTAATCAGAACATATTATTAGGTATAAAATTAATAAACATTCCCCAGCAGATAAATTGTCAAAGAATATGAACAATTTTGAAAAGAATGAAAGCAAAGTATTCACGACCACGTAAAAGGATGCTTCAAATCACTAATAATAAGAGAAATACAAATCGAAACAACCCTGAAGTTTCATCTTATACCCTGCAAATTTGCAAAAATGGCAAAAGATGGCAATGCTCAATATTGTAGGTATTGTGGAATGCTAGGCATACTAACATTGTTGGTGGAGCTGTGAAATATTATGGCTATTTTGGAAAGCAATTTGAAACTATGCAAATAAAATGACTAAAATGTCTATGTTTTTTGAACCAGAGATTTAATTACGGGCCTTATACCCCATTGATAGCCATTGATAAGAAGAAAGTCCCCATATATTCCAAAATATTTATGGTAGCACTTTTTGTGATAGCTAAGAATTGGAAACAAAGTAGATGTCCATCCACTGGGGAATGAAACGAATTATGGTATGTGAATGTAATGGAATATTACTGTGTCATAAGAAATGATTTGCGTAATGAAAACAGAGAAGCATGGAAAGAGCTACAAGAACTGATGCTGAGTGAAGTACGCAGAACCAAGAAAAAAATATACCCGATGCCCACAACCATGTAAATGAAAAGAATGATCACACACAAAATATCAAAAGTGAATGTAACAAAACCATAAAGATCAAGCAAGAATCAGATAAAGAGACATGAGAAGAGACTCCCTTTACCCACCACTTCATGGATGAGGGAGATCCCAGGTGTTACTCATTGCACATGTTTTTGGATTTCTTCAAAGTATTGATCAGCTGTGCTGATCTTTACTATTCGTAAAATGGGATGATTTTCTGGGAGGAGTAGGGGGAAGAATAGTTGGGATAATTATGATGATGTAAGAAACAGAAGATTTAAATAAAACTTTATTTTTTTTAAAAATGAACCAGTCAGGTTTCATAGGTCAGGGCAATGCTTCAGATATGCTTTATCTAGATTTTAGCAAAGCATTCATCAGATTCTCTCATATTCTTCTTTTGGAAAAGATAAAGAAATATAGGGTAGATGAGTACAATTAGTACTGATTAGAGGGCAGCTTGGGTGGTGCAGTGAACAGAGCGTGGGCCCAGAGTCAGGAAGACATCTTCTTGAGTTTACATCTGGCCTCAGATACTTGGTAGTTGTGTTACCCTGAGCAAGTCGCTTCACCTACTTTACCTCAGTTTCTTCATCTGTAAGATGATCTGGAGAAGGAAATGGCAAACCACCCCAGTATCTCTGCCAAGAAAACCCCAAATGGGGTCATGAAGAGTCAGACACGATTAAAATGACTGAACAATAATAGATGGCTGAATACAAAGTATAGTCTAGTTTCCGTGTCAGCTGGTGGAGTGCTTCAGGCATCTGCATCCTGGTGTTATTTAACATTTTAACCAATAACTTGAATAAAGGCATAGATGGCAGGCAGGATTATCAAAGTTGCATATGACACAAGGCTAGGCCAGATAACTAACATATTGGATCATAAAGTCAGTATCCAAAAAGATCTTAACAGTGTTGAGCTGAATCCAATAAGGTTAGATTTAATAAAGATAAATATAAGACCTTGCATTTTGGTACAAAAAAGCAATTTACAAATGCAAGCTGGAGCTATATAGCTAGAAATTAGCTTGTACAAGATCTAGGAGTTTTAGTGGACTGTGCACTCCACATGAGTTAACAGTATAACATGAGTTAATAGTATGGCAGCAAATAACATAAAAGCGAAAGGGAATGAACTCCCTTGGGGGATATTTTGTCTTCAGAAGAAAAGACTTAGGGATTACTGTCTTCAAATATTTCAAAGGGATAGCACCTGGAAGGGAATTTAGGTGTAATTCTGTGTAATGCTGGAGGGAAAAGCTAGAATCAATAGAAATTGCAAGGGGGCAGATTTGAGTTCAACATTAAATGGTGAAAACTTTGTAAGAATTAGACTTATCCAGTAATAAAAAAGGCTACTTCCGAAGTTAGGAGTTTGTTCTCATCAATCCTATTTAAGAAGAGTATAGGTGACCTCCAATTGGGGATATTATAAAATAGATTACTGAATTAGGCAGGACGTGAACTAAATTTCTGCCATCCCTTGAAATTGAGATTCTATGATCCTGATCAATTCCTTGAGAGTAGGGAGTTTCCTTTGCCTTTTACTAAACTCTATTGTTACCTATCAGAGTTCTCAGCCATTGGTAAGTATTTAAATAATATTTCTTGAAACTGGAAATATTTGTTTAATTTCTGTTCTAAAGATAGTTTCTGTGTGGTTTATAGAACATTTACATTGAAGAATTGCTATTTTCTAGCTACAGACAATTATTCTTTCTTTTCAGACAATGAAAAACACAATATTGAAGTTGTAGCACAGCAAGGAAACGGTGAACCAACCCTTCAGGACATGGCTCTTCTTATTGAACAAGTTACTGGAGTTCCACTTGCTTTTCAGAAATTAATATATAAAGGTAGAAATTTTTCTTTTAATATTTTCAAAGAATCCTAAAGTTCAAGTTTGAATTCTAGTAGTAAAGGATAGACTTAAATTGTATGTCATCTTACATTCTTTTCTTTTTCCAATTCTCTAGGCACGATTGTAAATATTGATGTAAATTTTTCATAGAGAAGTATTAGACATGAATTATAAGCTAGCAATAAAATAATGCATGTGACTGAAATAATATTTGTGGTAAAAAGATGTTTTTGAACACTTAGGAATAATTCATATGTATCTATGGTTGCCTCAACTTCCTTTCCTTCCTTAAGTCCGCAGATCCTTTACCACTGAAATTCCATCCTCATCCTGGGGCCTAAGCTCTGTTCTATGGGAACCTCTGTGTAGTAGGTGCAGCCCCTGTTCCCTTGAAATCTTGCAAGCCTCCATTGGCAGAAGTCCTATTGCTTCCTCTTGGTGATCAAGACATCTGGACCTTGGTTCCAGAGCCTGCCTTCCCCTTCTCCCCCTGAAATCCCAATGGAAAAGAAATTCTCCTAAGTTATGGAAGGAGTATGTTGTAGTCATTGAATCTGTGAAAGGGAGATCTGTTCTTGGTGATTCCTATTGGGATTCAATTTTTTTCCTTATGAAAATAATGTTAAAAGGGGGGCCAGGATCTTCCCTACAGAGAAAATAAGTCTTATGTGAGACAGAATTGTTGTCTTCCAGGATGTAGAAGATGGATAAAAGAGTTGTTCTACTTACCATCCAGGGCACACCTGTCTATGAGCAGTACGCAGGCAGATCTAGTCTGGATTTCAAGAGAAATCTTCGTCACAATTAGAGGTGTTCAAAAGTGTAGTGGGCTGCCGGGCATGTCACCCCTGACTGGTTATCTTCAGGCAAAGGCTGGATGACTACTTGTGCATATGTCGTTGAAGGGATTCGTTTTTAGGTCTAGGTGGCTTTTAATGTCCTTTCCAGCTCGAAGATTTTGTATCAATTACAAAGAATTAATAATTATTTAGTAAAATTATTATATTAGTATATAATATATAACAGTATGGAATAATGAAATATTATTAAAATAATTAATTACAAAAACAGTATTTAATATATGGTTTTACAGACAGGTCTAGAGACCTAAGTGCCCTTTATCACATTGTTTCTGTCTTTTATATTTTTGGGGGGAGGAAGGCAAAGCAATTGGGGTTAAGTAACTTGCCCAAGGTCAGACAGCTAGTAAGTGTCAAGTGTCTGAGGCCGTATTCGAACTTAGGTCCTTCTGATTCCAGGGCGGGTGCTCTACTCACTGCACCACCTAGCTGCCCCTATTACATTGTTTCTATGAGAAAATTCACTCTGAGTTACAAGAGACCCACTTAATTTATGGGATACTGTCTCTTTGTAAGCGAGAGAGCTGTGTGGATATGTAATGTACACTACATTTTTTCCCCCAAAAGTGATAACTCATTTTATCCCCAAATGTCCAATGTGGGTGGTATCTGTAGGCAAAAAGACAAATCATGTGAAAATGCTCTTCAAATGACCAAGATTAGTAATAAATTCATCCACTCAAGTATATCTGTGCCTTTGTGAAGCTCACTTCTACATGTGACTTTGACTTCCAAAGGTCTCTCAGAGAACATGATTCATTTACATAGCAGGAGATGCTAACAGTGCACAGTGACAAGTGTGATTTTGAAAAGAGTTGCAAAGTGGTTTTTCTTACTCTCAACTTTTGATGCTTTGTGGTAGACCAGTTTAAAGTTTCAAATGAGTCTTGATTGACAATTGTGCTGACAGTTTGCTTTTCCTATTTTGCGGCGTTTTTTGAAGTTTTTCAACGTGCACTGAAATTTTCAGATTTGTTTTTGGAAGGTCTAGCTGCCCACAACTTTAGGGTTGAATGACAGAGTAAGGCCCAGTTGACACTGGATTATAATCTGAAGGGAAGTCAGTATTCAATAAACATTTACTTAGTCCCTACTTCTGTGCCTGAGGATCTGCTAAACCCTAAAGATACAAATAAAAAGATAGTCCCAGCCCCCAGGGTACTTACTGATGTCACTGCAGGGATTCATTTTTAGTCTAGGTGGCCTTTAATTTAAAGTCCCTTCTAGCTCTAAGATTTTGTATTAATTACAAAGAATTAACAATTATTTAGTAAAATTATTATATTAGTATATAATATATAATAATATAGAATGAAAAATTATTAAAGTAATTACAGAAACCGTATTTAACATACACTTTTGCAGACTGGCCTAGAGATGAGGGAAGACAGTACATTGAAGGAAGCTGAAAGGTTTGGTGTGGGGGCACGATGTTTGTGGAGGCAAAGTCAAGCAGAGCAGGTGGTAGGAAGTGAGAGGAAGGACGTGAAGTGTAGGCTTTTAGGCAGCACTTCTTACTTAAACTGTGGGTCATGAGCCCATATGGGATCTCCATCCACAGTTTAAGACACGCTGAAGGAGTCATGAGTGGAAAAAATTTAAGAAGCCCTGCTTTTAGGTATCTTAAAGACTGTCAAAAAGAAGAGGCATCAAATGTATTAAAAAAGGAAAATATAGGGCCAGTGTATAGGAATTGTAGGGAAGCAGTTTTTGGCAGAGTTTACGTTAGAACCTCCCAAGGATTGGAGCTGTCTGAAAACGGACTGGCCTGCCTCTTTAGGTAGTGAGTTCCTTCTTACTGTAAGCATTCAAGCAGACTTTGGACATGCTGGGGGAATATTGTGAAGGGGATTCATACTGTAGCTAAGGACTGAACAAGTTGATCTTCCAAATCTGGGATTTTATGATTCTGGAAAGGTAGGTAGGAACCCGATTGTAAAGGAGTTTGAATATAAAACTGAGGCATCTGGATCTTGTCATGTCAGCAGCCATTGAAGTTTTTGTTTTGTTTTGTTTTCTAGCATGGGCATGATGTGATGAAAGTAACATTTTATATCACTGAAACTGCCAATTTATCTGCCTTTATCTTCATTCTCTCTCCATTGGAATTTTTTATGTTCCCTTTAACTGAAGGCTGTTATTGCTTAAGAGCAGCTAGAGGCTCCCCAGACATGCATAATTATATTGGGCTTAGTTTCCTACAGTTCTGTTTGGAGCCTGAGTTAAATTTAGATCTAGAATAACAAATCCAATGCAGTTATGTCTTCACAGTCTCAAAGGGGTACTTATAGTCTACGATGGTTAGGACTGTCCCTTCCAAAGGGAAAACAGGGTATAATTGGAAAAATCAACCCATTGTTCTGCATGGGATCACTTATTCAATATATTTTTACTGCTCCTTGAGACCAATTCAGTATTCAGATATGTTGCTCAGAGCTCTGTATGAGTACTCAGTAAGTCAGTCTGCTCAGAGCTCCCCTATCCTCATATTAGTGTGTGTGTTTGTGTGTGTGTGTGTGTGTGCATTAGATTTATTTAGCACACCTCCACATTAATTCCAGCAAGTGTTAAAACTTACATATGGAACCAAGATCAAAGTAAGATCATAAACCATTTTTACACTGAGATTCCCACTAGTTGACTGTAGGTAGGTGGGTTCTTTAGGAGTAAGAAGCCCCATCATCCAGCTTAAAAAGCCATTAAGATATGTTTGGGACACAAGAGGCCTTAAGGATTCCAGAAGAAAGCCATTCCTCTTAATCTGTGTAGTAATCTATGGAGTAAAATTTCTATTACAAATAATTTCCCAAGCTTGAAGGAGCTTCCTCTTAATAAACTTCCCAGTACAATTAGGTAATGACCATTAACAATGCAAAAGCTTGTCAGTTCGAGTTCCTGCAGCACCTGCCGGAGTTGCCATGCCCAAAGGAGGGAGAAAAAGAGGCCATAAAGGCTGAGCCAGGCAGGACACAAGCTCTGAAGAGATTGATGCCCAGCTTCAAGCTGAAAAACAAAAGGCAAGGGAAGAAGAAGAACAAAATGAAGACCTTGGTTATGGAGCAGCTGGTGACCCCGAAAAGGAACAGAAATCCTTAGATTCAGATGAAAGTGATGAAGATGATGATGACGACCAGCAAGAGCTTAAAGGAGTGGAAGGATTAATAGACATAGAGAATCCCAGCCGAATAGGCCAGACAACCAAAAAAGTCACTCAGCTGGATCTGCTTGGGCCAAAGGAGCTATCTAGAAGAGAATGAGAAGAAATAGAGAAACAGAAAACAAAAGAACGATACGTGAAAATGCATTTAGCTGGTAAAACAGAACAAGCCAAAGCAGATCTGGCCCGACTAGCCATCATCCAGAAACAGAGGGAAGAAGCAGCCAGAAAGAAGGAAGAAGAAAGGAAAGCAAAAGATGATGCAGCTGTATCAGGAAAACAAACGCAGTTGCTCTCCCTGAATAAATAAACACAGGGCATGTGGGAGGAAGAAATGCCAGGGAACTGTGCCCAGGGCCTGCCAGGACCTCTGCCATATTGCATCCCACACTGGTGCCGCCTGGAGTGTAGTGTGGCATCCCCTTCCACCTCATGGAGTCACAAACAGTGTGGATCCTCTTCATCGTGGCACAGAATTCCATTTTGGGGCAGGGGGGATGGGCAGGGGAGGGGGGCAGCTGCTATCTTTGGGGCAGAAATAATGCAGAAAAGCATTTCTGTGTGTAACAGTTAAAAAAAAAATAATACAAAAGCTTTAGGTCCCAGAAAGATCTAGGCATATCTCATGCTTCTGCATTTGACCTTTTCTCCTGGGGACTTTCATTCCCCCAAATTCAGTCTCCTTGATGGTTATAAAGTAAACTGAGATCTGACCAAACCCTGCCTCACAAGGTCTCCCAGGAGGCATCAACAACCTCCTGCTTCTCAGCCATTTTTGGTGATGTACCATGCAACACCATAACAACCAGAAGAGGGAAGAAAGGACTCTGGTATCTACTGAGAGACCTATCCTTATGGTTATTGGCATTACAGGCTTCTGAGTCCCAGTATGAATCTATCCAGTACACATGGGGAGACCTCTCTGATTGAAACTGCTCTCTCATAAGCTATAATATCATGTTTATAAGTATCATTTGTGAAGCCACAAGTGAAGCCTTGTTTAGGAACGCTAAGATCCCAAGCATGTAAGGCTTCAGGACCTCTGTGCAGACTTCTAGGTTCGTGATCTGAATATCGAGGTCTTCTCAGAATATCTTTTGAGAGAATGTAAAGGACCCTTCTCACACCTTTTTCAAACATCACTCCAAAAGGACTGGATAGGGACTATGAGAAGGCCACAATCAGAACTTCATCAGGGAGCCTTGGGCAGAAAGAACTTTCAGACCAAAATCAGGATGACTTATGTCTTCAGTGTGACTACTAGCCAAATCTTAGTTTTCAAGCCTGCGTAAATGGTAGAATAATGTTCAGGGGGTAAATGAGGGCTACTTTTGGCAGCAATTAGAAGAAGGACTCCTTGAGCTAAAGGGGTTTAAAAAGGAGCAAAAAACTCTATTAGTTTCTCCTGCCTACTTCAATTCCTTTATTTGGCAGCAAATGCTACTCTAGTGATTATATGGTAATCTAAGCATCCACATAATTGGGAGGAGAAAATGAAATCCACTCCACGCTTAAGATTTAAATATCCAAAGGAGATTTATTAAAGGACATTCTTTATAGTCAGCTGGATGTTTGAGTGGGATGCTGCATGCCTCTAAATCATCGTTTGGATTGGGGTATGGTAGTAGATTGAGCGTATGGTAGTTCCCTAGATTGCTGTGGTATAACAGCTGCAAACATGCCTCCTCAGCTTTCCCTTTTTGTATGGGAAGACTCTAATCTCAGCAAGGAGGCCAGTATCACTGGTCTGCAGAGAACATGGAAAGGAGAAAAATGCAAGAAAACTGGAAAGCTCAGAAGGAGCTTTTATGAAAGCCATTGGGGAGCCAATAGAGTTTATTAAACAGAGAGGCAATATGGTCAGTTTTGTGCTTAAGAAATATCAATTTAACAGCTGAGTAGAAGATAGAGTGGGAAGAAACTTGAGCCAAAAGGCTATTGCAGTAGTATAGGGGTGAAGTGATGAGGCGGTGTACCGGGGCAGCAGAAGGGTCAGAAGAAAAAAGAGAGCCATATCAAGAGATATTACAAAGGTATAAAGGACAGGACTTGAAAATTATTAGATATGGGGGTGGTGGTGAGAGACAGTGAAGAATGGAGGATGACACCTAGATTGTGAGCCTGAGTGACTGAGAGTATGGTGGTACTTAGGACAGAAATAGGGAAATTATGAAGAGAAGAAAGTTTTGGGGAAAAGACAAGACAATGACTTTTGATTGTCTAAAAGGCGGTTGGAAATGGGAGACTGAAGGGCATTAGGGTTAGGTAAGAAAATCTGAGAGTTGTATGCATAGAGATCGTAATTGAAAGCATAGGTGCTCATGAGATAGTCAAGTATGAAGGAGAAGAGAAGAAGGCCCAGGACAGAGCCCTCTTGGATTCTCATGGTTGCGGCAAAGTTATGGGAAAGCATGGGCAAGAGTCCCAGAAGATGGGCAGGCATGGATAGGTGTTGTTAAAGCCAGTACAAACATGGATGAAAGCATAGATCTGTCAGAGTAGTTGAATATTTTGCATAGAGTTTAAATTTAGCTGAATTTAAGTTTGAGTGTCTAGATATCCACATAGAGACCTACTTAACCGTCACTTGGAAGAGAGGAAAAAGAATTCAGAAAAAGATAGACTCGAGTAGTGTCAAATGAGAAAAAGCCCTTGAATCTTGAAGCTAGGAGGTCACTGATGACTGAGAAAAATTTTACTTGAGTGGTAAAGACAGAAGTAAATTATAGGAAAAAAAAAGGCATGAAGAGGTAATAGAGGTAGTAGTTGGTAGCCTCCTTTTTTCACCAACACACCAGATTCTTATATTGATCCTTTGAAATTTTTTTTTTGCTTTCTTTTACAAAAGCTTAAAAACCTTTTTACATACTCTTCCCACAAACCCCACCTTGAAGCATTTCTGTCAACACAGACAATCAAGAGATGAGAACTTGTTCACATTGGAGCTGATCCCTTCTATCCCATTTACAGATAGGCAGCTCTAAGCTGGGAAAGAAATTTATTCTTCCTTGAGCAGGACTCATCTGCCGTTTTGCAAATAGTCATGCCCACTTACCAATGGATATGTCTTCAGAAACAGACCATAGCATGTTGTTCTTCAGTTCTAAAGTTGGATTAGTGATTACTCTATTTCTTCCATGCATATATACATATATTCATATACACATACGTATATGGATGTATAAAATATTTACCTACAAGTTTGTATATTTATATATGAATACACATTTATCCACATGTATGTATATGTATATATGTATAGGAATATAGCAATATACAATACATTTATCTTCCTGGATCTCCATGTATATGTTTATCAAGCTGTATGTTGATATATTTGTGTATGTATGCATAAAGAAGCATGCATATATAGCAATGTGTTGTATATCATATGTTTGTTGTATGTACATTTTATATACACAATTGCATACACAATTGCCCAGCCCTGTAATTTCATGGATCCAGAGAGCTTCTGAGGAGGACCTTCCTCTCTCTCCCAGTTGTTGTTGAGTCATTTCACTTGAGTCTGACACTTGCGACCCCAACTTAGGGTTTTCTTGGCAGAGACGCTGAAGTGGTTTGCCATTTCTTTCTCCAGCTCATTTTACAGATGAGGAAACTGGACAAGCAGGGTTAGGTGAGTTGCCCAGAGTCTCACGGCTAGTACTCATCTGAAGCTGCATTTGAATTCAAGAAGATGAGCCCCCTAGTTGCCCCTTCCTCTTGCGGTATAGCTCTATATCTGCTCTGAAATTTACATAGAGAGGACAAACACATATTAGCTATGTGACTTTGGACAAGTCATATAATTTCTTTGGGCTTGTTTCACCAGTTGTAAAATGAAGGATTTAGACTAGATGAACTAGAAAGTCTCTTTCAGACTCCAAAATTCTGTAAATTCTGTGATTTAGTTGCTACCTCTGACTATGCAAACCTCAGACCAGACAGTATAGCTCTCTGCCCTGTTCCCATTACCCTGGTCACCCAATGAAATGGCCTCATTGTCAATGTTTCTTGGGCCTGGCTCCTAGTTACTTGGATCAAAGACCCCGAAGGTCTGCCTTATACTTGCCTAGAATTATCTACAAGACTAGGTTTGCTATATTGTTCAAAAATTGAAGATTGATTGATCCTCTATCTTGAGATAAACCTTCCCTTGGTCCTTCTGACCTTTCTGGCTAGTGGCCTCTTTCTCTACCTGACAAACTTCCCAAATAAGAAAGACTATAAAGAAAAGATGGACAGGAGTTGTGCTATCATTCACTTTGACTGGCTCAGACCAATTAAAGGAATAAAAGAAGCTAGTTATTTCTGAGATGTGACACAGTTTGGTGACCATGAATACCATACAATGACAACTAAATCAAACAAACACCGTGGTGAACAGGCCTGGAGTTTTAGATAGCCCAGAATGGTCAGAGGAGAAGAAACTGGATAGCTCCATGGTAGGACAGAAAGAGTAATAGACCAAAGACCTGAGTTTCAATCCTGTCTCTACCACTTTACCTCACCTGGTTTCAGTTCATTGGTCATCAGATGGAAGGGGTTGCCCTAAATGCTCTCTGAGGCCCTTACATTGCCGACATTCTATGATTTCATGAATTGTGACACAACTTGGAGACCTGGGTGCTCATGTTCCTAGAGGGAATCCCCATACATTAAGAGGCAATTGGAGAGAATACCCCCTTCTGAGGTTGGTATGATGTTGTCCTAAAGAGGCGTCCTTCTGGTTTTTTATTTGGTCCTAACCTGTGTGCTCACTGATGAGGGGAAGCTCCCAGTGTAGAAATTCCCTCCATTCACAAAGGTCAGCAGCTGATTTGTAATTTATAGGCTTAGATAGTTGCTTGGAGCCCTGAGAAGTTAGGTGACTTGTCTGTGGTCAGGTAGCCTGTGTGTGTCAGAGGCAGGATTTAAACTCAGGTCTTCCTGACTCCAAGGCTCTATTAGGTAAGCCCATGCTGCCTCTACTCAGTTCTTTTTTTTTTTTTAATTTATTTTTAACATGTTTAGTTTTCAGCATTGATTTTCACATGCGTTTGAATTACAGATTTTCTCCCCATTTCCACCCCCCCCTCCAAGATGGCATACACTCTCGTTGCCCTGTTCCCCAGTCTGCCCTCCCCTCCGTCCC
>CM053622.1:397874708-397895629 GCA_028646595.1 Phalanger gymnotis | reverse complement strand
GCAGATTGGATATGTGTCTGGTGTATGGCTGGGGGTTGTAGAAATAAATTAGAATGTCACTTGGATAAAAAGAGGAGCCCAGCTGTTCAGGAATCACTGGAACATTCCATTCATAAAATGTTGGAAGATGGAGAGGACATCCTGACATCAACAAGTTCCTGGGTTTTGAAGGCGGGCAGTCAGGAAGAGGAAGATAGAGGTTGGCCCTCAGTAGCTTCTATCCACATTGATTGGTCCTTGCATTTCAAGGCTTCAGTAGGCCTAACTGAGGAGGTGGAATCAAGCATGGCCTATATTTCATTGTCCTTGAGGAAAGTATACTGAGAATGGCAGCTTTTGGTAGTCCCAGGATATTCCATGAGACTTTCCTTGACTTTTGATAAAACCTTTGAAAGGCAGCATGTTGTTGATATAGTACTGGTCTTGTAGTCAGGAAGATCAGGGTTCAAATCCTGCCTTTACTAGTATAACCATGGGGAAGGCACTTAACCACTCTTGGCCTCTGCTTCTTTATCTGTAAAATGGAGATAAGTCAGTCACCCCAAAGGGTTGTTGTACGGATCAGATGAGATGATGTGTGTAAGATGCTTTCAAACTTAAAGTATTATATAAAATATTAGTATTTTAATGAGCTGCCTTCTGTGATGAGGCCTCACCCTCGAGAGTGTTTTTGTCTGCCAGATGGAGAGTAATCTCTGTAGAATAAGCATATTCGTGTGATTATAGATTCCGAGCTGGAAGGGACCTTTGAAATCCTCTAGTCCAGTCCCTTTATTTTACAGGTGAGGAAAATGAGGCCTGGAGACAGGGACTTACTTGCCCAAGACAAACATTGTCAATAAACATCGGTTAAACACTTGCTCTGTTCCAGGCACTTGTGCCAAATGTTGGGGATAGCAAAAAGAGGCAAAAGACAGACCTTGCCCTCAAAGAGCTCATCGTCTAATGGAGGAGACAACAAGGAAGTCTGTACAAACAAGTAAACACAGGTTAAATAGGAAATAATTAAGAAGAAGGCACTAGGATCATGCAGGTTAGAAAAGGCTTCCTGTAGAAGGTGGGATTTCAGCTGGTACTTAAAGAAGCCAGGGGAGCCAGTAGGCTGAGAGGAGAAGGGAGAGAGCATTCCAGGCATGGTGGAAAGCCAGAGGAGATGCTGAGAGCTGAGAGATGGAGCATCTTTTTCTTAGAACAGCTAGGAGGCCAATGTCACTAGATCAAAGAGTATGTGGTGGAGTGTAAGAAGCCTGGAAAGGTAGGAGGAGGGGCTAGGAAATAACACAGGTAATGCGGGAGAATCAGGATTTGAACCCAAACCTTGGCAAATGAGATAGATTTGCTTCAAGAACACTTACCTTACCATACTGATGGAAGGAGGTGACTTATAGAGAGGGTATTCAAGAACAAAGAAAGGAGATAATTATTACCAAGACTGTTGCCTTTGGGTGGATTTCTTTGAAAGAGAAGAACTGAGCTCTGTAAGCTTTCACTAAGCAGAGAAGGACCCAGCTGCGGCTTTCTAGATGACCCAGGGCATTTCCTTCCACATGTTCTTTGTAGCCCATTTGTATGTTGTGCCACTGGAAAGGCCGATGGAGGTGAGACAATGGTGGTGTGTCTTTTTCCTTATACCCTAAGTATCTTGTGGACTTTGGTTGTGCTTATGCCCGATACTCCCTTTGGAGTCCCAGTCAGGCATTTCATCAGAATATGTTTAGGATAATATAAATTAGAATAATATGGCATATATTCAGATAGAGCCTAGGCTGCGACTATTGCAGAGTGAGCTGACACTCAGTTCTATGTCTTTAGAGAGAGCCCTAGATGTAAGACCTATGTTCAAACCCTCTGAGCTCTCCTACAGCTTCTGTTTATAGTTGGGTTTCTTTGTGAACTTGACCCAATGGGTCCCCTCCTCACACATGCACCAGCTGTTTATCAGTATCCGTGGTGACTGTGCTCCAAGTTTCTGTCCAGTCCTAAGATTCCATGACTCTGATTTTAGTTCCAGGACTGTCATTCTGCTGTCATCTGAAAGTTTTTCTTCCTGCAGATTTCTGTAACTCCTAAAACCTGTTTTTAAATTTTATTTGCCAAAGGAATAGTTTTCTTTCCCTTTCAGGAAAGTCTCTAAAAGAAATGGAACAGCCGCTGTCAGCACTTGGAGTGAAAAATGGTTGCAGGGTGATGTTGATTGGGAAAAAGGTAGGTTCACTTTGCTTAAGAGTCTCTTATAATTGAATAATTAAGCTTTGTTGACATATTTTTGTATGAAAGGTAAATCTGGATCACTGAGAATATCTGCTTTCCTCGTTAAAACATTTCTCCAAAAACACATATTATCTTTAAGGAACTCTTTAAGAAGGGGCCCTCTCTCCCAATATCCCACTTGTGCTGTCAGCCTGGATCCTCAGAGGGCAGCTTCTAGCTTTCCCCCCAGCCTCTAGGGGTAACCCAGAGGGGTTGTGGCTAGTTTTGTTTTTGTTTGTTTTTAGTACGATATCTCATTACCTTCTAGTAGTGTGTGCCCCCCCATGATTATCAGTTGACATCAGTCATCCAAATTTAATTAGTTCTTAGGAAAGGCTGATATAAAATACTGCTCCCCACCCCCCACCCCCCAGAAAAAATCTGTGCTACATTTTCCCACCAGTCCATACAGAGAACAGGGGAAATGGCGCTCACACTTAGAGTACATGTGGCAAAGGGGGTTACTTACTCAGAGTATTTCTGGAAAGCCTAGATGGTCTTCTTAAGTATGATGTAGCTTCCTACCGGTATCCTTGTAGCCTAAACCTGTCTTTCCTTAGTATGTCTAGTTTGTTCTAGGCTCCTGCTGTAGACACTGCCACCAGTCACTGCTGCTCCTGGGACGCTGCTAGGACTCTGATGAGAAGTCCAAATGTTCCAACCCTCCAAAGTTCACAAGGTCATTCTCTGGTCAAGGTGGGAGGGGAGGAGGCTCTATTCTTCTCTCTCTATCTCCTCCCCAGCCCCCAGCAATTGATTCTCTCTTAGGGGCTTCGCTAGAGCTCTCTTCTAGATTCTAAATTGTCTTGCTATTTTATAGAAGACCTACAGGGATTACATTTATTTCATGCCTTTAACTGATTGATTGAGTTGAGATGTTCTCACCTAATAAAGTTGTTAAGACTAGAATAGTTTTGTGGAGTAGAACTGCTTTTGTTATTTACTTGTGCTGGGGTATGGTGATTGACAGATTGACTCAATTCATCCTCCAACTTTATATGAAGTTTCTAGATATCATCTGAGCCACCCAAATCTACTCCATGTGGAGTTTAGGCTACAACCATTTGGAGTCTTGGGGCTTAGCTGATTAAGCATCCGGTATGACGTTGATAGAACAAGAGTTTGGGGCTTTTTTTTTGTTAACCAAACTAACCTGTATGCTTTAAGGTTTGCAAAGTGATTTCCCTTATTACAATCTTATTAGGTTGTTACAAGTTGTTAGGTTGGTATAAGTATTTTTTTGTCCTTTTCGTGAATGACATTGTGCTG
Organism: Phalanger gymnotis; assembly: GCA_028646595.1. Taxonomy (NCBI): domain Eukaryota; kingdom Metazoa; phylum Chordata; class Mammalia; order Diprotodontia; family Phalangeridae; genus Phalanger; species Phalanger gymnotis. The sequence continues at coordinate 397,892,110 of CM053622.1, read as the reverse complement.
ATTGTATCAAGCCCAGAAACATCACATATTCTATGAAGTGAGATCCATGATCACTCAGAAGAGTTCAGGCTGCCCATCCATCAGGAAAAACTAAGTGGATGAAGAATGTCTGTTGTCCAAGACTGTAAATATGTAGTTGAATGGACAGTCTGTTCAATTGGGCTGTCTGAGACAGTCTCGCAGAACTGGTGCATCAGTACGAAATGCAGATGGATGATGAAACTATGCCTAGACTTAACTAGGGTAAGAGGGCTGAATTGTTTTTGAGATGTAGTGCATTTAATGGCCCAAGAGTCGGTATGCTGTAATGAAATCCCAGGTCCGGGTCCCTATACCTTTTAATGATCCCCAGGCTCCTCCCTCAAACAAATCCCCACCTTTTAAAATTCACTGTTCTTTGGATGATGCTCTATGGGTGTGAATAAATATATAGTAAAAAAAATAGTATCTGAGCAATTAAAGTTATGTTATGCCTGAAGGGTGATGGAGAAGCACATGGTAGACGTCCAACACATTACTAATGAAGAATTTTGCAGCAGTGTAAAGGACGTCTTAGAAATATGTATGACTGTGAAAGAAGGCAGACCTATTGGTAGTTGGGAAAGGCCTCTGTGCTCCCGTGATATGTCAAGAGATCTGGAGGAAGGCTCCCAGAGGGTCAAGTGGACCCCCTATGGAGGTCCACATGGTCAAGAGTCACACAAGTTGAAAATACTTGGATGTGTTTCTATCTGTACCATTGGTGAAAATGCCTGGGTTAATAAGACCACAGGTTGATTAACATATCCAGTTAGTATAATTTTATAGATGAGAAAACTGAAGCTCATAGTGCTTTAAATCATACAATAAGTAAGTGTCAGAGCTGGGATTCAAATTCAGGACTCTTAGTCTCTGAGATAGTACTTTGTCTCTATGTTTTTGTGCCTTGACTACAGGTAGAGAAGAATGCAAACTGATGCAGATTTTTTAGCAGGCCTTTGAAGCAGTCATCTATAACCAAAGCTTCTGCTGAGATTTGAGCATTGTGGCATGATCAAAATGTTGGGAATGGAAAATTATTTTAGCTCTAGTGTATAGAATAGCTTTGAGTATGGAGAGATGCTTTGTTGTTGTTGGGTCATTTCAGTCATGTCTGACTCTTTGTGACCCCATTTGGGCTTTTCTTGGAAAAGAAACTGGAGTGGTTTACCATTTCCTTCTGGCATTTTACAGATGAAGAAGCTGAGGCAAAGAGGGTTAAGTGACTTGCTCAGGGTCACACAGTTAGTAAGTGTCTGAGGCCAGACATGAACTCAGGAAGATGAGTCTTCCTGATTCCAAGCCCAGTGCTCTATCCACTGTGCCACCCAGCTGCCCCAGAGGGATGCTAGATGCTAACAGCATGGAGGTTATAATAGTCTAGTTGTGAAATTACCTTGGTCCAGAATGAACAGCTTTACAAAGAAGGAAGCATAGTGGAGAGAGAAGGGTGGCGTGGGAGGTAGGAAGATTTCTAGGAGTTTAAGTCCTTCCCCTTGAACACACCTACTATTTTTGTAACTGTGGCCAAGTCATGTAACGTTTCAGTGTCTCAAAGCAACTGTTTAAGACTCCCCAAGTTCTAGGTAGAAGTATGAAGTCTGCATAGGTGGGTTTTCACATTAGGTGTTCCCCACACAGATGAAATCACAAAACACAGGAAAGCAGAGAAAGCCTTGGCTACTGATTATGGGACAGAGTCAGAGAAACATCCAAGACCAAGTACCTACAAGATGTGGTGATGTGTATTGGTAAAAACAAAGAAATCTGCTGTATCTAGGAATAGAGATAGAGTCGTTTCATTGGAGATTTCCTGAAGAAAGAGGAAGATCTCCTATTGGATGAAGATGGAGAAGAAGAGTGGGGAGATTTGGTAATTATCTGCTTAGAAATGTTAGGAGAATTCCCCTATGCTTGATTTTAAAAAAATATCTCTGGCGTAGTCTTCCTTATTCTTTCTTCTGCCACCCCAGCCCCCAGCGTCTGTATCTGTTGTCATCTTACTCATTTAACAAATGACGCTTCTTCTGTGAAGTCTTCTGTGGTCACCCAGCTAGAAGTGATCTCTTCTTCATTTGATTTCATGTAGCTTTGTACTCTTCCCTAAGCACTTCTCATGTTTTAATTTGTATTAACATCTATCTATGTGTTATTCCCCCTATTGAACAGAGTCCCTTGAGGGCAGGCACTTTGTCTTATTTCATCTTTCTATTTTTTCCAGTGCTGTATACTCAGAAACAATAAATGTTTTTACAAGGAATGATTACATGCACAAATCCACTTGCCCACAAATTGTCTATTTGTGCCAGTAGCAGCTCTGTGTTAACAAACAGCTCCAGATTCTTACGGCTACTCAGATCTGATAGGTCCTGGGATACCTGCTGGGGATTTGTTCCAGGCTTTAGTACAAGAAAGGCTAAATCAGGTCTGTACAACCTTCGGCCTGCAGGCCACGTACAGCCCTTGGACTGCTTGCCGCATGCCAAAGGATTTCCTCTGTGTACAAAAGATGTTTTTCTGTACATTTTTCAAGGGTCATCAGAAAATCCTCTGGCATGCCGCAAGCGGCCAATGGGCCACAGGTTGTGCGGGCCTGGATTAAACCGTTTTCCGTAAGTTTCCCTGCCCTCCTCTCTAGATCAAAATCTTTGCACATATGGAATTCCAAATGTCACATTTTTCATCAGTCACACTCATTTTTTCCAAAGTGGCCACAGAGTGGAGCCTCCTCCCTCTAGAAAGTTAGTGGTTTAGATCATGTTTATTTGGAATTGTTACTCCAATGAACTCTGCAGCCTTCGATAATTACTTTATTTCCCTTTAAACATTTTTCAGAACAGTCCAGAGGAAGAAGCTGAATTAAAGAAATTAAGAGACTTGGAGAAGTCAGTGGAGAAGATTGCTGATCAACTAGCAGGTGTTAACGAAGAACTTGTTGGTATCCAGAAGGTAAATCTCTTTCGTTGTTTTTCCTTGAACTTTCTTAGTACGAGTTTTTTCTCTTTGGTTTTTTTTTTTTTGCAGCCAGCATTCAGTTGTGCTCTATGGTATGATACAATATGTGAAATACAAAGGCCAGTTTCATTTTAGGCATGCTATGTGTATGCATCTGACACATCCGACATGTCTGTCTATTTGAAGTTTCTTAGTCTTGGCAAGAAGAATTGTGAAGAATTCTCTCAATATCCATACTGTGGATTTTCCTAGAACTTTTTTTTTTGCCAGTTAACCAAGCCTTTAAATATATTTATATATAAACATAAATTCATATATAACTTGATGTCCTTTGTACAGTTCTTCCTTAGTAATGTGTTGTAGCCTATTCCCACCTACTGTGCGCTTCACCATTGCCCTTTGGGACTACAACATGACATTTTATAGATAGATCTATAGATTGTACTTCATCAATTTATAGATCTATATCTATATTTATAGATCTGTGTATCTAGGTTTACTCTAAACTCTAAAGAGTTTAGATCCATAGATTATTTATAAATAAAATGTTATGTTGTGTCTGAGGGGCACATCTATTTATCTTTACATATCAATCACTCAGTATATATTAAGTGCCTACTATGTGCCAGGCATTATGCTAAGCACTGGGGTATAGGCAAAGAGTTCTTTCTCTCAAGTTGATTACAGTCTAACAGGGGAGATATCATGAAAACAAATTATGTACAAGCAAGGTATATACAGGATAAATTGGAGAAAATATTTGTGTGCATATACGCATGCGCATGTGTGTGTATGCACACATATACAGACACATACACTTTTGTGCTTTAAAAAGAGACAGCATAGCATGATAGTTAGAAAGCCAGACTTGGAATTGGGAAGATTAAGTCTAGACACTTGCTAGCTATGTGATTACGGGCCGGCGACTTAACCTCTCTAAAGTTCAGACAACCCTCTACAACTTAGAGACAAGATTGCCATCTGCATCAGTGCAAGGAATTCCTACATCCAAACATCACATATCCTTGATTTATCAGTGTACTAATCTTTATGTTGCCAGATCTTTATTGTTAGCAAGTCAGATTTCATGGAGGGTGGGGAAAGAGAAAGAGAGAGACAGAGACAGAGACGGAGGGAGGGAGAGAGAGAGAGAGAGAGAGAGAGAGAGACGCTTATGGTTAGATTGTACCAGTTACTTTTTACGTTGTTTGAGTTCTGTTTCAGAAATTAGTTGCAGCCCAATTGACATGTTTTAGACACAGTCAGATTTAGTGAACCTCCCACAGAATTCTGTGCTGTCAAATTATTGTTGTTTGGGTGCCTAGAGTCAATAATGATTAAAATGGAATGATTGAAAAATTCCATCAGGCGAGAGTCATTTGCTTTTTATTCTGATTTGTCTGGGCTTTTTATTGTTGTGGTTCAGTCATTCAGTCATGACCCCATGGACCATAGCATACCAGCCCCTTCTAACCTCCACTATCTCCCAAGGTCTGTCCAAGTTCCTATTTGTTGTTTCCATGATACTTTCTATCCATCTCATCCTCTGCCATCTCCTTGTCCTTTTACCTTCCATCTTTGCCAACGTTAGGGTCTTTTCCAGTGAGTCCTGTCTTCTCATTATGTGGCCAGAATATTTTAAGCTTCAGCTTCACTATTTGACCTTTCAAGATCTTTAAAAACTTTATAGCTTTGTCTTGGGATCCAAGTAGGGAAACATTATATTAATATTAATATTATAATATAATAATATTAATATTAATAATTCACATTTATATAGGGTTTTACAGTTACAGAGCACTTTCTATAATGTCATCTCATTTCTTCCTCACATTAACTCCATGAGACAGAGCAGAGATTGTTGTCCCCATTCTGCAGACAAGGAAATTGAGGGTTAGGATTGGATAGGATTAATTTGCCCAAAGTTACACAGCCAGTAAGTAAAGGAAGGTGGAACTTGCACCCAAGTCTTCTGATTCCAAATGTGTTTACATCATCCTGTTTCTTATTATGTTAAATGATGGTATTTTTGTCTCTGCAACCGTCTGATTGTTTATTATTAATGGAGGCTAACTAGTTTTTAACCTAAAAACAAGGGCTTCTTTTCTGGACAGGGCAGACCCTCAAAGCTTTTACTAATATTGGGGTTTGGGAAGCATTTCTTTTACAGAAGACACATCGAATGGGAGTATGGATCTCTGAGAGACATAACATTGTGGCTGGCAGAGGATTCTGGTAGAGGTCCTCTCAGGATACTGAGGTAGAACACTGTGAGGGCAGGGGATCTTGAGTGGAGGGACGCATATTTCAGGGTGATGGAAAAGTGGGAGCAGGAAAAGGGGAGTCACTGTGTGGAATTGCTCAGACCTGAGCAATTACAGATAGAGCGTCCTCTGTGGGGACTTTAGTGGAGTTTTTCTTTTCCATTTCCACCCTCCCCCAGAGGGAGGAATCCTAAAGGTAGACTCTGATGGTCATGGAACAAAGCCCTAGGTCTTATGGAACCTCTTGGAACAAACCTTTAAACCCCCTTTTTTCTTGCCCATGCATCCTCAAGGGAGGCAATCTCAAGATGATAACATCTGCCCCATCATTTCCCCTGATACTGACCTATGAACACCTATTTTCCATGCTGTACTTCTGCCAGTACTCTGCAGACAGCTCTCAGAGCTAGAGATCCAGCCCTAGTGACTTTCCCAGGTTCCAGTCTTGCCTCACCAGCTGTCAGTTGGATATTGCAACATAGATGTCCCTTAGGAATCTCAAACTCAGTTAAGTCCAAAACAAAATTCATTATCTTTACCCTAAACCAAATTCCTCTTAATTTCTTTCTCTCTGTTGAGGACACTATCACCCTTCCAGTCACCCAGTTTTGAAACCTCTGCAGTGTTCTGGCTTTCCTACTCCTTCCCCCCGATATCCCAACAGTGGCCAGTCTTGTTGATTCTCCTACTCCAGTATCTCTTGACGCCAGCCCCTTTTCTCTACTCACATGGCCACCCCTCCCCCACCTCACCCCAGTTCAGAGATCCATTGGCTCTTTACTATTGCTATCCCAGCTTCCAGTTTCTCCCTTCTCTAACCATCCTTGACATAGTTGCCAAAATAATCTTCTTAGAGCACAGGGCTGGCCTTGTCACTTCTGCTCTGGAACCTTCAATGACTCCCTATTTCCACCAGGATAAAATACAGTTTCCTTAGCTTGGCATTTCAAACTCTTCATAATATGGCTCCTTAATTACTCATTCTTTCTCTTCCCCTTCCCCCATCTTCCACCACATACTTTGTTCCCCAAACTTGGCATTCTATCTCTCACCTCCTTGCCTTTGCATTGGCTGTTCCACAACCCTGGAATGCACTTCTTCTCTATCCTCTGCCTCTTAGAATACCTAGCCTTTTTCAAGCCTCAGCTCATGAGCCATCTCCTGCCAGGAGTCTTTCCTGATCTCCTTGGTTGTTTGAGTTCTCTTCCAACTCTGAAATTCTGGGATTCTGTGAAAATCTGTCAGACATTTGTTGAGACATAATGAGGGCTGTGGGAATGGGAAACAAGACCCAGAGAAATGTAATCAGAGCTGGGGGTGGTTATTTAAGTAATCATGTAATATCAGATTAGGAGGCATCTAGGTGGCACACTAGATAGATCACTGGACCTGGAGTCAGGAAGACCTGAGTTCAAATCCGGCCTCTGACACTCACTAGCTGTGAGTGGGCAAGTCACTTAACCTCTGTTTGCCTTAATCCATTGAAGGAGGAAATGGCAAACCACTCTAGTATTTTTGCCAAGAAAACTCCATAGACATGTGGTCCACAGGCTCACGAAGACACGACTGGACAACAACAACACTTATGGATCATCAAGTTCAGCTTCTCATTTTGTAGGTCAGGAAACAGGTGTAGAGAAGTAAATGTCTACCTTTAGAATGTAGGAGAAGAAAAATGGGGCTCAGAGATTTAAGAGTATAGCGTCATAGAAACCAAGGAATAAGAAATGTTCAAGAAAAGTTTGGTCAGTAGTGTCATAAGTTGCAGGAAGATCAAGGAGGATGAGAAATGAAAAAAAGGTAATTGAATCAAGGAGGTGCCTGGTGACTTAGGTTGTGTCAGACTTTTGGGTGGGGACAGACGCCATTTTGAAGAAGTTTTCTGAAGAATGAGCAGGTGGCTGGTAAAGAATGGGAGTCAGGGAAGGTAGACGACACTTCTGAGAATTTTGCCCATGAGAGTGAGACCTTCACCTTAGGGTGTTAACTTGGGGAAGCAGAAGGGTTTAGGGAGATGCTTTTCAACAGAGGCAAACGAGCCAGTGAAGGAGAGATCGAACATAGAAGAGAGGAGATAAGCTGTTGGAGCAAAGCTTGTGCTCTTGGATTTTAGTTTCCGCTAGGCAAAAGAGGAACAAGAGATATGGAAGGAGGTTGACAGAGGGAAAATTGAAGTGCAGAAACTATCCTTCTTGTGGCTCCAGTTTTTCTCCAAATCAAATTATTACTTTTTTTTTTTTACATTTTTGCTGTTTACATAACCATGTTCAAAACAATCTATTTTCTTTTTTTTTAATTCTTATTTTATTATTTAATATTTTTAATTTTCAATATTGATTTCCACAAGATTTTGAGTTAGGAATTTTCTCCCCATTTCTACCTTCCTGAAATGATCTATTTTCTTTCAAGGCTTATCCTTAGTTCTTTCTGGTCAGTATTTAGTACCACTAAATTATTATTGTTTGGGCCCCAATGACTCAGAGTGAATGCAAATAATAATTGTTTCTCTTTTCGCCAGAAACCCTGAGCGTCTTCCCCTCCCGGTTCATTTTTTTTTTTTTAATTAAAGGGGCCATCCCTTGGCTCACTATCTTAAACAGCCTTGATCGTTGAATGGGTGCTCCCTCAGTCAAAGTGAGAACCCTGATAGACCTTAGCTTCAAAAGGTCACGGTCTCCCACTGTATCCTGGACCATCTATATGTGCTCTATATCTGGCCACTGGACCCAGATGGCTCCGGAGGAGAAAGCGAGGCTAGTACCTTTGCACAGCCCTCCCTCACTTAAATCCAATTCACTTGCAAGTCATGACATCACTTCCCTGATGTCATTCCAAATCAAATGATTGTTATCAGTCATAAAAATAAATTTATCTTCACGTAGGGCTTTATAATTTGTAAAGTACATTATCTCATTAGATCCCCACAAGAAGTATATGAAATAGATATGGTAAGGGAGTCACATGGTATCACGTCAGAGAGACTTATTCTTGAATCTTATTTCTGCCACTAACCAGCTGTATGACCTTTACCTTTCTCAGTGTTCTTTTTTGAAAAACGACGGGGATGATGAAACATGCTTCCATCTTTTCATTAGAGGAAGAGAATTCTTATGGTGGAATGTTGTCTCCGTCATTAGATTTGGTCACCGTAGTGGGTATTTTTGCTTAACTGTCTTTCATTGTTACAAGGGAAGGTTCAGTTTTAAGGTGGACTGAGGAGTATTATCCAAAAGATGGACTTAGTGAAAATTAAAAATTCCAAGGGACCAAGTAGGCAGGGGGACAGATAAAACGTGGCAGGGTGGCTGCCTTGGAAGTCTGCACTCATAGATGAGATCAAAGTTTCCTTGAGCTCACAGTTAACCCTTCCACATCATAACTTTCCCCATTGTGGTTTCAGTATATCTCCGGTCAGCATAAAAATTAAATGGGAAATTTGGGGGAGATTTGTGGAAGCTGCAGACCACATGCAAAGGCCAGCAGAAGACAGACAGAGTTTAGAAACTCAGAAATACATAAAATACATATTTATAGTGTCATATAATATCAACATATTTTATCTTTTAACACCATAAAAAACCACTTCTTCTCTGGTACAAAGGTTGGGCCAAAAAATTGTATGCAGATTTTCCAGATCACAGGAGCCCCTAACCCCTAGCCATGTGGAAGGGATAACTACTCTCATGTGTGTCCTAGCAGAGTAGTCTAGCAGCCTTTGGCGCCACCTAGAGTTCAAAGGCTCATATTGCAGAATGTCATGTATTTCATAGAGTATTTTAAATTGAAAAGGAGCCAATTTAATCCATTTTCCCTTTGTGAGGATTCTCATTCCAGCATTTTATTTTATTTTTTAAAATTAATTTGTTTATTTTTAGTTTTCAGCATTCATTTCCATAAGATTTTGAGTTCCAAATTTTCTCCGCATCTCTCCCCTCCCCAAGATGGCATGCATTCTGATTACCCCTTCCCCCAGTCTATCCTCCTTCCATTCCAGCATTTTAGATAGATGGTCTTTTCACCTTTTCTTGAGCACAGGAAGTAATAGAGAGCTCACTATCTCATATGGGAGCTCACTTCATTTTAAGATAGCCCTAATTCATAGAAGGACCTTGGAAGGGTCTTTGAAGGTTGTAGTTGTCAGGAAATTTTTCCTTATATTGAGAAAAAATACCTTGTATGCATATGCCCTAGCTCTGCCTTCTTGAGCCACCTAGAATAAGTCTAATCCCTTATCCATTTGATAAACCCTCACATATTTATGAACAGGTATGATGGATACCCTAAGTTCTCTCTTCTTCAGGATAAAACATCCTCCAATTAGTCTAGAATGATGCAGGGAAGGGAGGAGGAGTCTGGCATCAGAGGATCTAGGTTTATATCCTGTTCCTGTCTGTGTGATCTTAGGCAAGTAACTTAATCTGCGTAGGTCTCATTTTCTGCATTTGTAAAATCAATCTAAGTATCTGTTATGTACCAAGCACTGTGCCAAGTGCTGGGGATACAAAAGGAGGTAAAAGAGAGTCCTTGCCCTCAAAGAGTTCACAATCTAATGGAGGAGAGAACGTGTAAACAAATATATACAAATAAGCTATGTACAGGATTGATGAGAAATAATTAACAGAGGAAGGCACTAGAATTAAAGGAGATTGGGAAAAATTTTCCTGTTGGGGTTTTAGTTGAGATTTAAGGCAGCCAGGGAAGCTAGGAGGGAGAGCATTCCAGGTGTGGGGGACAGCCAGAGAGAATGCTGAGAGCTGAGAGATGGAGTGTGTTGTTTGTGAAACAGCTATGAGGCCAGTGTTACTAGATGGAAGTTACTACCTGGCAGAGAGTAAGGTGTAAGGGGAGGGGGGTCCTAGGTTATAAAAGGCTTTGAATACTGAAAGAATATTTTGTATTTGATCCTAGAGGTGATAGGGAGCCACTGGAGTGGGGTGGGAGATGGGGATGGTGTTAAGAAGGAGGGTGGGTGGGCAGCAGGGTAGGAAAACCACTTTAGTAGCCTGTTGGAGGATGAATTAGAACAGGGAGAGACTTGAGTCAGGCGACCCACCAACAGACTATTGCAGCAGTCCAGACTTGAGAGCTTACACCAAGGTGGTGGCAATGTCAGAGGAGAGAAGGGGGTATATTCCAGAGACGTTGCCAAGGTAAAATTGACAGGTGTTGGCAACAGATTGGATGTGGGAGGTGAGAAAGGTACTGAGGAATCCAGGACGACTCCTAGCTTACAAGTCTGAGGGGCTGGAAGGGTGGTGCTGCCCTTTACAGCAATAGGGAAAGTGGGAGGGAGGGATGGTTTAGTGGGAAAGATAAGAAGTTCTGTTTTAGACACGTTGAGTGTAAGATGTCTACTGGCCGTCCAGTTTGAGATGCCTCACAGGCAGTTGGAGAAGCAAGACTTGAGCCACCTAGAATAAGTCTAATCCCTTGTCTATTTGATAAACCTTTACATATTTATGAACAGGTGTGATGGATACCCTAAGTTCTGTCTTCTTCAGGCTGAGATGCTGAGAAGTCAGCAGAGAGGTCTGGGCAATCGCTTCGGTGCACTTTCCCCTTCACTGGGCTACTCTGATAATTTCTGTAAAAAACTGGATGTTAGATAGCTAGCTAGCTAGCTAGCTAGCTAGCTAGATAGATAGATAGATTAAAAAGAAAAACCATTTATTAAGCCCTTATTATGTGCCAGGCACTGTGCTGAGCTTTGGGGATACAACATTAGTGAGGTTGCTCACCCAAAGAGGTTGTATTCTAATGGAGGAAGGCAATACATGAGCAGGAATCAAAGGGAGAGGGGGCAGAAGTGGGTAGGAAGGGGAAGGCATTATGTGTTAAGGGAGGTCTAGGCCCCAGGAAAAGATCATCTGTTAGAGCCAAGGAGCCTAGCGGTGAGATCCATATTACCTGTGAGGAGGTCCTGGAGATGTTGGTCAAGCAATAATTACAACTATCATTTCTATAGCGTTTAAAGGTTTGTGAAGAACTTGACATGTTATCTCATTTGATTCTTATCCCCATTTTTTACAGATGAATTAACTGAGGCAGAAAGCAGTTAAGGCACTTGCCCAGGGTCACTCAACTAATAAGTGTCTGAAATAGGATTCAAACTTAGGTCTTCTTGACTCCAAGTCCAGCGTTCTAGCCCCTGAACCACCTAGCTGCCTTAGTAGAGAAAACGTGGTGGGTGGGGAGCAGGCCTGGACACTCATTTTTGTGACCAAATCGGGTTTGACTGACTTACTCAGTGATGGTGTTGGTTCAGCAGGTATAATTGAAATGAGCACTAATTTTAATACCTGACGTTCATATAATATACTTGCTTAATAAGAGTTTATAAGATACTTAATATTCATTATCTCTTATGATCCTTAAAACTATTCAGTGAGGAAGGTGCTATAGTTACTATTCCCTTCTTATGGATAAGAAAACTGAGACTCAGAGTTTACACGTAGTTAGTAAGTATCAGAGGGAGGATTGGACTCCTAGGTCTTTCTGACCTCTGGTTTAGCACTCTATCCACTGGGCCAGTATCATCACAGAGATCCCAAAGTCACTGACAAATCAGATGTCACCCTCTATCCTTCCTGGATGTTCCATCCTACAGACCAGTCTGTGGCCTCACTGTTTGAAACTTGAAGGATTCTGAGACGCGAAGGATCGTGCCCATTTCTCAGCCTTTAGTGCCTTGGGGCCAGCTCCACTCTGGCTTCACTGACTTGCTTCACTGATCCTGGGGTCTCTTGATGAAGGGTGCTGACACGCAGTTTTGTCTTCAGTGACTCTTATCAGGCCCAGTGTTACCTACTTTCACTTAGCGCCGTGACTTGTCCAGCTGTTGTATATTTAAAACAGTCATGCAAATCCCTAGGAATAACATATTTCTCCATGCAGGGTTTTCTAGCCAAGGACTTGCGAGCTGAAGCTCTCAGCAAACTTGACAAGAGAGTAAAAGGAACTGTTGAGCAGTTTATGAAGATCTTGGAACAGATTGATTCATTAGTGAGTAAATAGTTACATAAGCAGAGTAAATATTCTTAGAGACATACTTTTGACTTGTTGTGTTTCCCAGTAATACTTTGATACTGCCTGTATTTATGTATGAGACAACATATATGAGATGTTCTTGATTTTCTAGGCTTATAGGAGAGAAGACGTGAGTTGTGTCTAGATGCAAACAATATAAAGGAAAACACCTGTTCCCCCCACCCTCTTTCTCATCCTTATTAGTTATCAAAGGGGCTAAGGTCTCTTACAGCTCTAAAATTCTGGGTTTTTTCCCTGTCTTGTCCCTTCCCTGGATGTAGGCCCGTAAACCCATAATGAATGCATGTAGGGAAGAATAGCAAGGCTACAGAGCCTCCCGGAATTTATGCTGTCCACCTCATCTCAGTCCTCCTGCCCGTCACTCCCTATCCCAGGTCTGTATCCCATCCCTCTGTTGTTGCTATGAATTAGAACGCTCAGACAGTTACTGAATTATTGTGCAGACCTGAAGCTACACTGCTGCTTAAGCAACTGCAAACATTTGCAGACAAGAGGGAAGGTCAAATTAAAGGGGTTTTGGTGGTATTTTTTTAGAGCCCCTCAAAAAATTATATTCAAAATCAGGAGCTTTCAAAGATGAGTCTTCACTTGACCATGGCTGTTGTCCCATCAACCGCCTTTCATGTCGGATTAACTTATAATCCGACTTTTACTTCCTCCTGCTCACCTACTACCAGAGTGCCTGTAAGGCTTCCCGTGCCCCAAGGTTCAGGTTCCCATACCTTGATCCCTTCTCTGCCTTTGTAGACTTACAATAACTTCCAGGCCCCTCTTGCTGAGCAGGACTTCCAGTCCTCGACTCCCTCCTGTCCAACTCTCTTCCGTTGCTGCCTATGTCCCAAAGTGACAGAAACCGTTTCACCTGGATACCCGCCGGTAGGTATCCTTTCTGTCATTAGAAAAGTGGACTTCCTCATTGTTCTAGAGTTGCTCATCATGGGAAAGTCAGCTGTGGGGGTGGCTCTTAGAGGTGATGTTCTCTTTACTAATATTTCAAGGCATCTACCAGGTCTTACTTCCATATGCACCATTATTTGGATCCAGGCTCCTGCTGAGAGTCTCAGTTCTGTCTTGGAGTCAAATAATGGCAACTCTATGTTGACTTCACTCCCTGACTCCCCCAGGGTCCAGCCACCAGCTGACACCTATTGAAATGACTACTGTTGTCAGTTGCCAGAAATAATAATAGGCATACTTGGTGATATTTATATGGTACTTGAAGGTTTGCAAAGCACTTTATGATTTCTTCCGTCTTTGAAGGAAGCTCATTTCTCCAAGGGCATGTCCCTGGCAAGTGTTGAAAAGTCCTTTTTTTCTTCCCACTATGAAATGCAGACTAGAGTAGTAGAAAAAGAACACACTAGGTTTTGAGCCAGACATGGTGGTGGTGGTTGTTCAGCCATTCAGTTATGCTGGATTCTTTGTGATCCCATAGACTCTGGCACATCAGTGTTGTCCATGGGATTTTCTTGGCACAGATACTGGAGCGATTTGCCATTTCCTTCTGCGACAGATCAAGTTAAGTGACTTGCCCAAGGTCACGTAGCTAACAAGTATCTGAGGTCACATTTGAAGTCAGGTCTTCCTAGCTTCAAGCCCAGCGCTTCTCCACTGAGCCACCTAGCTGCTGCCTGAGATCATGGGTAAAAATCTGAACTCTGCCCCTTAATGCCTACATGAGTGTGGGCAAATCACTTAATCTGCTTTTCTGGCTAAAACTAAGAAGTCAGATTAGATGAATTTTTAGATCACTTAAAGCTCTACATCTATGATCTCGGATTTCCGATTTTTCTTTTTTTGGGGGGGGCAGGGCAGTTGGGGTTAAATGACTTACCCAAGGTCACACAGCTAGTACATGTGTCAAGTGTCTGAGGTCATATTTGAACTCAGGTCCTCCTGACTCCAGGGCCAGTACTCTACTCACTGCACCACCTAGCTGCCCCATTTCCGATTTTTCTAACAAATTACTTCCTTTCTTGACTTCATGCAAGCTTGAGAACTAAAAATGATTTCATTATATATATATATATATATATATATATATATATATATACACACACACACACACACACACACACTTACATATTGTGGGCCTGTGTCCATCATTCACTCTCAGGTTATGAATGATTCTGTGTATAAAATAAAAAAGTCTTTGCAAGAACTACAAGATACTATAAGAGTATCTATAATATCAGTTATCAGGGAGAGTACATCTCTGACAAGCCTTTTAAGTGTAAGAATTGCCAATAATTTTATATATAAAATATTATCAACAAAATATGGCATGCGAGGGTCTATCCAGAAGGTACAAAGGGCAGCAACTGAAGGATGAATTTAAATTGTTTCTTCCTCTTTAAAACAAGATGGTTGAAATTTCTAAAGGCTCTTCTATATCTGGATCTGTAATTCTCTGATGCTTCACTGTAAAACTTAGAAAAGACAGTCACTGAGCAATGAAAATGATTTTTGTTCGCAGTGAGTAGAGCACCCGGCCCTGGAGTCAGGAGGACCTGAGTTCAAATCTGGCCTCAGACACTTGACACACTTTATTAGCTGTGTGACCTTGGGCAAGTCACTTAACCCCAACTGCCCAGCCTTCCCCCCTGCAAAAAAAAAAAAAAGATTTTTGTTCCAGTTTCTCTTCCCTTCTCCAACTGCCGTGAGATGGACTTTCTAAGAAGCAATGAAATCATAGTATTTCAAAGTGGAAGGGACCTTTGTTTATAAAAACAAAATGCATCAATAAGACTTTTTTTTAAATAGCCGTTAGAGTTGACCTGCAGCATTCATAATGCTGCCAGTATCTGGCATCACCTAGGCCAGTGGTGTCAAACTCAAGTAGAAGTGGGGACCACTATTCTCTACATAAGGATCCCTTTGGGTTACATATTGACTTGGTTTTCAAATGTAATATTATCTATGTTTTATTGTATCTTTTTTTATTTTATTAAATATTTCCCAATTATATTTTAATCTGGTTCAGGCTTGACTTGGGGCCACATATTTGACACCTCCGCCCTAGAACATGACGTACTTCAGCCTAAACACTTTGAGTTTGGAGCAGTGGGTTTGGTAAAACTAATTCACGCTTGACTCTTAAAATTATGCAGTTTTAAATTTAGCATAAAATAGGGTTACGGTTGTTTTCCATCTAGCCAAATTTTTGAACTTCTTTGCTGAAGTGATCTAAATCCTAGTTACCTAAAGTGCTTCAAGACATAATCAGCTGCAAGGATGGAAGAAGAGATCTGTTCCCTGGCTGATCATCCGTCTCCAGCCTCAGCAAAGCCCTGGTCTTTTCTCCAGCCATTTGAGTTCTCCTAGTAATGACTGTGCGACTTTGGGCAAATCTACCTTTTTGAACCTGTTTCCTGCTCTATTACATGAGATTGGAGTACTTGGTCTCTAAGGTCCTATCAGGTCTGAGGCTATCATCCTATGGCAAGAAAGGAGAAAGAGCTGTGGGCAGAGAGCCCTGAGATCTTCAAGTTACAGCTTCAGCACTTACTAGAAACTTTTTTGGGCCTCAGTTTCCTCATTTGAAAGATGGGAATAATAGCCACTACTTAACTAACAGGGTTATCCTTAGCAAAGTGCTTTGCAAACCTTATAGTACTATAAAAATGTAGGTTATTATTAGCATTAGCACTAATATTAATATTTAATAAGGAACAACATTCATAATGTATTTTACAAATGAAAGGTTTTTCTGCTTTTACTGCAGTTACCTGCAAAATTAAATAATCAAAACGTATTAGTCCTTCCAGCATAACAATTAATCAAGGCTTTAAAGAAAGGGGCTGAGTTCTGGAGATGGCAAATTTGGAATCAAGAGATTCCCCTAGACTAGGGATCATTTCTGTGGTCTGGAAAGGAATAGCACAAGAGTAGAAAGATAGCTGGACTTCTAGAACGCAGAGGACCCAGATTTTTGTCCTGGCTCTGCCATTAACTAGCCATGTGACCTTGGAAGAGCCATCTAACTTCTCTCCTTTCCCCCGCCTCACCACTGCGCCTCCATCCCCATTCCCCACTCTGGGTTTCCTCAACTATAAAGTGGGATGGTCTAAGGTCCGTTCCATCATTCTGCCACACAGCAGCGGAATATAAACCGTGAATGACCAACCAAAATGATCTGTGGCCTAGGACCAGCCATGGACATAGTATACTTTGCATTAATAATTGATTGTCCAGAGATCAGAACCAGAGTTAATTGGGAGGTTGGTGAAAAGAGAGGCAATGCCAAAGCAATGGGAAGAAAAGGGAGCTGATCTCGGGGCATGGCATAGTTCCTAGCAAGATGAGCAAGCAGCCAGAGATGGGAACAGGATGAAGTAAAAAAGAGAACCAGGAGAGGAACCAACCATAAAGAATTCATTTGATATTTATGAATATATTGTAGCTTTCCCCGTGTGTTAATGCAGGGAGAAGAGACAGATTGCTACACAATAGTACATACCATGTGACCTGGATATAAAAGTAGATTAGAGAAGGGAAGGACATATGTTTCAGAGCTACACATGAGAAAGAATTTTGAACAAGGGACAGGGATAAAATGGACAATGTCGTTACATGAATTTGAAAAGTTTTTGTACAGCCAATTATATCGGTGCAGTTAGAATTAGAAAGGAAATGGTGGATTGGGAAGAAAACTCTTTGGAATAAATTTCTTTGATTAGGGTCCCATATTTAAGATATGTAGAGAATTGATATAAATATGTAAAAAAAGAAAAGCTGGGGGCGGGGCAGGGAGCTAAGATGGCATCTGGAAAGTAGGGACTTGCTTAAGCTCCCCTTCAGGTCCCTCCAAACATCTATAAAAATGACTCTGAACAAATTCTAGAGCTGCAGAATGCACAAAATAACAAAGGGAAGCAGGGCTCCAGCCCAGGACAGCCTGGACAGTCACTGGGAAGGGTCTATCACACAGAGCTGGGAGCAGAGCCCAGCCAGGACCAAACAGACCCAGAGCCAGGCAGAACAGGCCTTAGTGCCCTGAATCAGTGAGCTGTGGCAGTTATCAGACTTCTCAACCCACAAACATTAAAGACAACAGAGAAGGTTAGTGGGAAAAGTTGCTGGGACAGAGTGAAAGGAGTTCGCAGTCAGCTACCACCC
>CM053622.1:397820911-397874208 GCA_028646595.1 Phalanger gymnotis | reverse complement strand
TGGGTTCTGCAGCTCTAGAATTGGTTCAGAGCCATTGTTTCGTAGGTTTTTGGAGGAACTTGGAGGGGAGCTCACGCCAGTCACTGCTTCCCAGCCGCCATCTTGGCTCCGCCCCCCCGCCCATTCAGTTTTTAACAGCTCTTATTGTTAGGAAGTTTTTACTTAGATTGAGCCCAAATCCTCTTCACTATGGCCTCTACCCTTTGCTCTTAGGTCTGCTCTTTGATGCCAAATGTCACAAGTCTGATCTCTTTTCTGTACAACAGCCCTTCACATGCTGATCTCCTTCAAAGAATCCTTGCAGGATGTCAACCCCAGTCCCCTCGCCATCCTGCTAACCTTCCTCTGAATGCTCTGCAATTTATCAATGCTCTTTTCTAGCTAAGGTGCCCAGAATGAACACATTTCATATGTGTTCTGATCCAGCTATTCTCCGCCCCCATCCCCCAGGATAAGTACAGAAGGACTGTTGCCTCCTTATTCTAGGCAACTTGCTTCTTTTAATGCAGCCTAAAGAGTATTTGGCTGATATTTCATACTGTTGATTTATACCACATTTGCACATATCACGTTTTCTAAAATTCTAGTATCACTCTTTAAAGTAGATGTCATTTGTTTTTGTATCATAGTCATTTCTAGACATAATTCCACATTCCATCCTTCCCCGTCCTTCTCATATCTCCGTCAAACAAGCTACTGTTCTTTACTTACGGAATTAATTTTTTAAAAATAAATTTTTTTTTTATTTTTAGTTTACGACACTCAGTTCTATAAGTTTGGGGGTTCCAAATTTTCTCTCCCTTCATCTCCTCCTCCCTCCCCCCAAGACAGCATGTAATCCAATGTAGGTTCTACATATACCTTCACATTGAACTTATTTATATAGTAGTCCAGTTGAAAAGAAGAATTATAACCAATGGAATGAATCATGAGAAAAGAAGCCAGAAAAAAAAGAGAGAGCAAAAAGTTTGCCTCCATTTGCATTCAACCTCCATAATTCTTTCTCTGGATGTGGATAGCTTTTTCCATCATGAGTCTTTTGGAGCTGTCTTTGAACCTTGCATTGATGAGAGGAGTCAAGTCTGTCAGAGTTAGTCCTTACAGATACTGTGTGTCTGTAATCGTGTGTAATCATCTCCTAGTTCTCCTGTCCTCACTCAGCATCAGTTCATATAAGTCATTCCAGGTATATTGAAGTCCATCTGCTCCTCATTTCTTATAGCACAATAACATGGAATTGATTTTTTGAACAAAAATATAGGACTTCACATTTTTTCTGATTTAATTTCATTATGAGAGTTGGCTCACTGGTCTAACCTGTTGAGATTCTTTGAACCCTAATTGTTATCCACCATTTCAGCTTTATCTCTCAGCTTTGTGCTATCTGCAGATTTGATAAGCATGCTATATATGTCTTCATCCAAATCACTGAAAAAATATTGAATAGAATAATGTCAATAAACATTTATTAAATGTGCCAGGCACTCCGATGAACTCTGGGGATACAAACAAAGGCGAAAGACAGACTCTGCCCTCAAGGAGTTTACAATCTAGTGCAGGAAGAAAGTGTCTAAAAGGAAGCACAAAAGCAGGGGGCGGGGTAAGGGGAATAAGGTACCCAGCCCAGCATGGAGAGCATGGTGGAGATGAGTGCCACCAGGTGGGAAAGCCAAGTGGCAACCTCTGGGACACTTGGTGTACTGGGGATCCTTGAAGAGTTTGGCCTTTGTTTCCTTTGATTAATTCATTGTTTTTGATTGAGTCTTACTAGGTGCTAAGCCCCAGGCCCAAACCCCTGTCTAGGTGCTAAGCCTATGTGGGTGTGAATTGGTAACTAAGGTGGTGCTCCAGGTGGGGCCAATGAAGGGAGGTGCTAACACCATAGCCAATCATAGGAGCCTAAGTTCTGGTGGCTCAAATGACGTCTAAAACTGTATAAAAAGGGAGAACGGAGCTATTTGCTGAAGGCTCTCACTCCTGGAGGCTGGGACTCTGGGCTGCAGCTCTAAGGGCCTTCTGGCTGAACTCAGATGTTGATGGTTTTCTTGGTAACTATGAATTGTATTTGGTCTGTTCGTAATTTGTTTATATTTGCTCTGAAGTTCAGGGTGCTGGATTTTTCCCTTAAACTAAATGAATGATATTTGTATGCTGGATTAAATCGAGATTGTTAACCCCTTAACGTTGCTTTCCTTAGAAAAGCAGATCAAAAGGACCTGGGCTCCCAGCGCTCTGTGAGCTGATTGTTGTTAGCTTTATACCCCCACGGCAGCTGCTAGCCAGATTGTTGAAACACTTGGTCATCAATCCAGTGTAGACCCGCTCCCTGTGCTGTCATGTAGCCTATAGCCCACTTCTCTTCATTTTGTCCTGACACCATGAAACACTTGGTCATACACTTTGCTGAAATTCAGGTTCCCATGGTTACAGCATTCCTCTGAAATATTCTTTAATTTTTTTTGAGGGGGGTAAGGTAGGGCAATTGGGGTTAAGTGACTTGCTCAAGGTCACGCAGCTAGCATATGTGTCAAGTGTCTGAGGTCGGATTTGAACTCAGGTCCTCCTGACTCCAGGGCCGGTGCTCTACTCACTGCGCCACCTAGCTGCCCCTCTCTGAAACATTCTTATCAAAATACCTCGTCAGAAAAAGAAATGACAGTTGTCTGACATGATTGCTATCTTCAATTGCTATCTTCAGTTGATTAGTAAATTCCTCCCAAATTCCTAATGAAAAAAAAAATAAGACAGACTGCTTTCAGCTGTTATTTGGAAGGTTTTAAATAAACACCTAATAGCCACTTTTCACTGCATCTTCTCCCTTTTCCCTGTTTATTGAGCTTCTGCTGCCTCCCATCTTGCTGTCTTTTTCTATTTTATTGTTTCCTTTTCCTCTGTGAAAGAGAAACTCTGTACTCTTCATTTTAGCTAAAATGGAGATTTCTTAATATGTACATGTAGCTTCCTACCCAGGCCTAATATCCCAGCTGCCATTCATATTGATGAGTCTAGTCCCCAGAGGGCAGCTAAGTGTGCCCCTCCTCGAGGTCTAGGCACAGCCTTAACAGAATGGAGTTTCTAATACTGTTGCTCACAAGTCCCCACTATTGTTCACCCCATTGATTATCAGCTAGAGCTAATTAGCATCCCGGAAGCTGTAAGATCACTCTCCTCACAAGGTCTTTGGGCAGTAAATATGGCCAAAGCATAAACTCATAGGTCCTGGTTTCTGGAAATCCTTTTCTCTTTTCATGGAGTCCCCATAAAATTCTTCTCAGGTGTAACTCTCTTTTGTTGCTCAGTCATTCAGTTGTGTCTCTGTCTTCACTACTCCTTAGACCAGGGCTGTCCAACCTTAGGTTTTTATTGAAACAATAGACAATATATTGCGCTTACTAAAGCATTTATGTAAATTTCTATGCTCGTAGGCGGGCCGCATTTTGGACAGCCCTGCCTTAGACCATATTATCCATGGAGTTTTCTTGGCAAAGATACTGGAGTGGTTTGCCATTTCCTGCTCCAGTGGATTAAGACAAACAGGGTTAAATGACTTGCCCAGGATGACACAGCTAGGAAGTGTCTGAGGACATGTTTGAACTCAGGTCTTCCTGACTCCAGGCCCAGCACTCTACTGAGCCTCCTGATGCAGACGCTGCCACCAGCCACTGACACTCTAGTGGACACTGATGCTGACAGGCACTCTAGGTCTTCTGACCTTTCAAAATTCACAAATTAGTGGGTAAAGAGAGAAGAGAGCCCCATGGTTCATAGTCGTGAAGGATTTCACATACATGATCTCATTCGAGTTTCACAGTAGCCTTGTGAAGTAGATACTAATACTTCATATTTAAGATTTTTAAAGACAAGTGCCGAAGACTTGGAATCAAGAAGATTGGGGTTCAGATCTTGCCGCCGACATTCTTAACTAGCTATGCGACCTTGGGCAAATCATTTTGCCTTTCTGAGCCTCAGGCAGCTCTCAAAGATTTATTAGTTTTTAAAAAATAGTATTTTATTTTTTCTAATTACCTATAAAGATAATTTTTAACATTCTTTTTATACAAAATTTTGAGTTCCAAATTTTCTCCCTCTCTTCCTTCCCCTCCCAAGATCGAAAGCAATTTTATATAGGTTATATATGTGCAGTCATATAAAACATGTTTCCATAAGAAGAAACAGAACAAAAGGAAAAAAAGTACAGAAAAAAATAAAGTGATGCGCACGTAGACTCCATCAGTTCTTTCACTGGAGGCGGATAGCTTTTCTTATCAGTACTTCAGAATTGTCATTGTATTGCTAAGAAGAGCTAAGTTACTCATGGTTGATCATCGTACAATATTGCTGTCACTGTCTACAACGTTCTCCTGATTCTGCTTACTTCCCTTTAAATCAGTTCATGTAAGTCAAAGATTTCTCTGCTAAGTCATAGACAGGATGAAATTCCTTCCATATGTCAGTGGAGCTGTTAGCAGCTGTTAGGCTGTCACTTGAGCTATTGATATGGTTCCACACCTTGCCTTGATGAAATCCCACATTCTACAAGAGGGCTTTCCCATTCCTCTACTACCCACACACTATTGGTCCTTTCTTTCTGAGATTATCTTACATCTCTGCTTTATGTATTTTGTATGTGCATAGTTATTTGAAGTTCACTTTCTCACTAGGATGAGAGCTGCTTGAAGACAGAGATTATGTCTTTGCCTTTTGGCGTGTGTGTCCCCAGTGTTTGGTATGGTGCCTAGCCTGTAATAAGCATCTAATAAATGCTTGTTGACGGACTGACTCTTCCTAGCCTTCTCGTGTGAGTCTTTTTTACTATCTTCATTCCTACTTCCATGACAAGGCTTGGTTTTGTTTCTCTAACCTGGAATGACCTCTCTCCTCCGCCCCTCCAGCCCTGCGTACTTCAAGACCTACCTCAATATCCACTTCTTGCGTGAAGCCTTCTTTACTTTGACTGTCCGTTGTCGATCTCTCTTAAAACACCTTACAGTAGTCACAGTCCACACCACACAGTGATCCCCCCAGTTCCATTTTGTATCACTGATGAATCGTTTCAGAGAGATTAAACTTGTATCTCCAGCTAGGGTGTCTACTTGAAGTGAGGATCATTACTTGTTATTTCTCTGACATGGTACCTCCCAGAGGCCTAAACTCTAAGTGGTTGGTACTGAGCGTAGACTGACTTGATTTAGGCTCACTTTGCCTTGTGTTTCTGTTTTTACAGGCCTTTCTAGCTCAATGTGACACCGTTGAAAGAAGTATCGGACAAGAAACAGATAAACTGAAATCAAAAAATCTAGCCCTGGCTGAATGAGAGCTCTGTACAAATTAGAGAGTATGATTGCTCTGAACACGAAGAAAAGTTTACTCTATTTTGTAACACATGCCTACCTTTATTTTTAGATCATGCCTGGTTTTACTGGTACCCACTGGGTTGTTTTCTAAATATCAGATTTATTCCTCAAACCCAGTCTCCGTAGGTCCTTGAATTGTTTTTTGTATGTCCTGATCCCATCTTTTACTCTACATAGTTATCCCTTTTCAAGTCTCTAGGTGGCAACAGCATTGCAGGACAATGGGAGAAAGTTTTTTTTCCTAAACTGAATATAAATCAGAGGTGGCTATTTGTGTCCTTTGTGGGATCAGTGGAAGCTTTCCTTTGTCTCCTGTTAGCCTCATGCTCAACAGGGGAGGTACTGACTAGATTGTACCGAAACACTAACTCCTACACTCCCACGTAGATGACTGCAAAACAGCTCATTAATAAAAGTCACCAGTGGGCCTAACAAGTTAAACCAGGTGTTTGGTGTCGTGTAGGTCGTCGAATCACAAGCTGACTCCCTTTTAACATTTTCAATAGGCTTTGTTGGTATTCTGTATATACCACTGATAAAGCATTAGGAATTGTCATTCCACATGGCCCTGGCACAGTGAACAAATGGATTATGGGAGCCAATAGCCACACAGAGGCCAATCCCCTGGTTCCAAAAGGGATTTGGGAGAGGGGAGAGAATGTAGTGTGATGACCTTTGGAGCTAAAAAAGGAAAAATTGGGCAGGTACTAAGAAACACAAAATTCTCAGAAGCAGGCAACATGTGTTTTCCTCAAGGACATCTATTTTGTTTCAATCTCTATCTTTTGTGATCTGTTTTCTTCACTTCTTATTATATTATTATTATTAAAATACAAGTTTAAACAACAGGCCAAACAAACAGATCTGGGAGTTTTTCTTATTTAAAAATAAAACAGTAATCATTGTATATATATATTCTGGTGCGAGTCCATTTTTAATGAATAATAGCAGCCTGGGAATTGTAGAGTTTGAGTTTTACTTATTTAGAAATTGTCCTTCCTTTGCCTCAAGTTGGTACTGTCGTCTGCGTGTCTGTGTGTGTATGTTCTGTGTCTGTGTGTCTGTGTGGGTGGGTGGGGGTGCGTTCTGGGGCATAGGAAATTGCTGCCAGCAGATTGGTGAACACCATGTTAAATTGCTGAAAGAGCAAGAGGAGAAGCCTACATTTCAAAAGATTGATTTAGCAGCAACCAGATTAGATATGCTAGTGTAGACAAGGTTTTTTTTTTTTTATAATGAACATGGTGCCCCAACTGAGTTTTCCTAACCTAAAATCTGCCTACCTTCCCTTTCTCTACTGGATGTGCAAGTTGTATAGAACCTCCGAGTTACTCACCTGCTTGATTTTTTGTTGTTGCATTTTTGTTCTAATCTCCAGATCAGGCAGTGGGGTTTGTTAAGAGAGACTGAGCTAGGGAAGAGGGGTGGGGGGGGAGGGGGCTGGAGTGTGGAGCGGTGGAAAGGAGTGGGGGAGGTTGTGCATTTGGAGTGGAAATTCATTTAGGCCAATAGAGGGCTTTGTTGATTTTTTTTTTTAAAAAAACTAGATTAACCAGTTGTTTGAGCTGATTCTACAGTTTAGTCACAGTGGTCAAACTAATTGTGTGAAGATACACCTTTATTTGTTTTGTGTGGAAGCAGTAAGAGGCAAGTAGGGGGCAGGGAACCTGGTAGTCTGAAAGGAAGACCAGGAAAATCAATTCATACCTTTAATAAGGCTTCGTTCTTGCTTCCTGCTCTCTTCTTCCTCCACATTCTTTAATTTTTTTTTAATTTTTAATTTAGCGATTATCAACAAACATTTCAAAGAACAAAAAAAATTGTATGTAAAATTGTGAACAGTCACATTTTAAAAATAAGATATATTTCATATATAAATATATACATAGGTATGTGTGTATACACTAAATTTAACAATTACCCTGGTCTACTAGTTTAGTAACCTTGTTAAAAAAGCGTATAAGGTCAGTTTGACAGTATTTGTTCTTGATGAAGTCATACTGATTCCGTTTAATCACTGATAAGTAAATCAAGCCTTAAACACATTTATTGTGTGCCAGATACTTCTCTTTCTAGATAGTCACTAGCCATCTCATCAATAATCTTATCTTGAATTGATTGTTTTTTTTTCAGGGGGGAAGGCAGGGCAATTGGGGTTAAGTGACTTGTCCAAGGTCACACAGCTAGTAAGTGTGTCAAGTGTCTGAGGCCGGATTTGAACTCAGGTCCTCTTGACTCCAACAACATCCCTAGATTCTGAGCTCCTTGAAGGTAGGGACTATCTTTTGCCTTTTTTTTGCATCCCCAGCACTTAGTACAGAGCATGTCACTTAATAAATATTTATTGATGGCCCAGGAGAGTCAAATTGTCAGCAGAAGAAAAATGAAAGTAAATTGACCCAGCTCATTCAGTGACTGGTAACAGAAGTCTTGGTTTTTAAAAACTTGTTTTTCAAGTTTTTAAACTCTCGTTTTTTAAAAACTATTTTTCAAATTTTTAAACTCTTGGTTTTTAAAAACTTTTTGAAATTTTTAAACTCTTGGTTTTTAAAGACTTTTTTCAAGCAGAGGGACAGCTGATGGAATTCGTAACTGCAGAAGTGAATGGAGTGATATTGATGGGGGCTCCTGTGTAGTAGGCTGCTAACCCCACCATGCCTTATAAAAAGCCTGTGTCAAGAACAATTGAATCCCATGCTCTGGGCTGAGCCCCACCCAGTGGCAACTGGCTTTAGCTATGGGTCTCTTACACTACCCAACCATATAGGCCAATAAATAAAACTAGTAAAAAAAATGCTAGACAAAGTATACCATGAAATTCAGAATTTGCACAGTAAGGACTCTTCTGCTCCCCTCAAGGGTACGAAATCCCTAAGAGCTCCTACCCTAACTTAGCAGTCCTAAGCCATCCAAGTGTCTGCATACAGACTTGAAGGACTTTGTAGACTAGTCTCCCTAGGGCTAAGACCAAGGTCTCTGGTCATCCTCTCTGAGGGGACCTAAAGCCATGCACCTGAGTCACAGTGTTCTAGGAAGGGGTGAGGGTAGCTAAATATGTAAGGGATTGCTAACCATGGGCAGCCAAGTAACTATCCTAGCAGGAGACCCCAGTAGGTACATAGGGGCACTTCATTTTCCATTGGCATTTTGGGGTCCCTGCTGAGGGGAAGGGCATCCTGGCTCAGTTGGAAGAGGGTGGAAGACCCCTTATCAAGTCAACTAAGAAGCATTTTCTAAATGGTTTACTATGTGCAAGTGTTGCTAATTAAACTTAGCTTCTCAGTGAATGCAACCAAACTGTATTTATCAAAGTGAACAAACAATACCCTCTAAGAACAAACCACCTACATGCTGTCTCAGAAGTTCCCATTGGCTTCTTTGGTACCAGACTCAACAGAGTCCCTCTCTGCCCAGCTGGAGGCCATGTATCTTCTCTCTGGGGCAGTGTTCTGACAAGTCTATTCAATATCTGTCAACCAGAAAGCACTGGCCTCAAGCCTTATCCAAGTCTCAAGTACAGGAAATACAAGGACCAGTGTTAGTGAGGCCTCTGGGCCTCAGGTATGTTTTTATATTTTTAGTTGCTAGTATTCCAAAGTTGTTTACCACAAAATGTGATTTGTAATTTACTTTAAAATTACTAATAGACGATATCATATTGCTTGACTTCTCAAGGGGTGGGAGAAGGGTGGGTGGGAGAGAGAGATTAAATGAATGTTGAAAAATTTTTTTAATGTAATTGAAAATTACTTATAAAGTTTCTTATGATATTTTTCACCTGTCTTTTCAGAGGGTTCATATATGTTTATGAGTTGTTTAAGAATATATACATGTTACTTAACTATATCATAACACACAATTTCTTATATTATTGAAAAACAATTTGTAGAAAAGCAACTTATTCAAAATAACTCAGACACAAAATGGAGGCTTAAGCAAAAATGGAATCATTTATACTAAGGTAACAGACTATTTTACTGAAGTAAAAATATGTATTCTCACTACATTGTCATTTAAAATGAATTGGCAAACATTCCCAATATTTTACTGAGGTACTAAAACTTTTCACCACAGCCAGGCACTGAACTAAACTCTGGGGGTACAGAGAAAGGCAAAAATAATCCTTGCTCTCAACAGGATAAATGACTGGAAAGCAGAGCTGCCCCACTGGGGACCCAACTGGAACTGGCCATTTGGGCAACATCGTTCCTTTCCTTTTCCTTTCCTTTTTCCTCTGTCCACAATGGGTGTCATACCCTTACCTGTGGGTGCTCTGTCCAAAGGAATGTAAATTTTGATCTTTGAATTCTTTTTTTAAGGACTATACCTTAAACCCAAATCATTCTGGCTCTCATTGGTTGGCCAACAATAGGTCTTAGGCCAAGCCCCACTTGGTCATTTTTTGGGTCTTGATTGGCTCAGAGTGAGTTGTTTCTGCATTGTTTCTGTCTTGGTCAGAAACTGTGAGAGTCTTCCCCTCCTAGATTTTTTTTTCCTTTTTCTGACTAAGAGGCCATTCTCTCCCTAATTTCTTAACCTACCCTTAATCACTGAATGGGTCTTGGCTCAGTCAAACTGAGACCTGTTAAAGACCTTAGCTTAAAAAGGCCAAGGTGTCCCACTACATCCGGGTCATCTTGATCTGTATTTTTCCACTGGACCCAGATGGATCTGGAGGAGAAAATAAGGCTGATGACTTTGCACAGCCCTCCCTCATTTAAATCCAACTACACTTACACCACCTCCCTGATGTCGGGTCCTTTTTGAGAACAAAGGATAAAGAAGAAGAACAACAAAGGTTTCCCTTTTATAGAATCTTCATGGACATATCCCAGTTCTCAGCTTATTAAAAGGCAGAACTTCTAAGAGAGTTGCCCAGCAACGCAATGCATTGCCCAGATAAGTGATGAGTTCCCTGTCAATAGAAACATTTAAACAGAACCTCATGCAGAAGAGATTCATTCTTGGGGGCAATGGGAGGGTTAGATTCAATGACTTTTAGGACCTCCCCAAATTCTAAGGTTTTTAGATTCTAAAAGTAGCACAATTAGGAAGCTTCTGTGTTCTCTAAAAGAATCTATTGGATTTCTCCTCATTCTATACGAGGAGGTGCTTTCCTGAACTCAGACAAAGGTCATACTCTGTAACCTCACGGTATTGATCAGGAAACTTTCCGATCATATAAAATATATAAAATTGAGAAAGGAAGACCACAACCCTAGGAGCCAGTGGTTGTGTTTGGGTCAAGTCCTTATTGACTTGCAGCTTACCAGTGATTGTGATCAAATCACTTAACCTTTCTGGCACTCGGTTTCCCCATATGTAGAATGAGAGTTTGGATTAAATGTGCACTAAGGTTTTGGAGTTCTTAGATTCAAAATTTAGGTGGACTTTTAATTTTGGTGTCTTTCTAGTCAAAAGAAAGAAGGAAGCCGGGTGTGATGTTGCATGCCTATAATTGCTGCTACTGGGGAGGCTGAAGCTGGTGGATCACTTGAATCCAGGATTTCTGAACTTCTGTATTATCAATAGTGGGATTAGGCCTGTGTGAAGTTTCTGTACTCATCTGGGCAAGATAGGGAGATCCAAGAGAAAGAGACAGCAAAAGAGACACAGAGAGAAAAACAGAGAGAGACAAAGTGAGAAGAAGGGAAGGAGGAAGGAAGCAAAGAAAGAAAAGGGAAAAAAAAAAGAAAGAGAAAGAAGAAAGAATTCTCTCTTCTTTGTCCTCCCTACTTCCTCTTCCCTCCCCAGAACAAATTTACTCTCTTACCTTCAAATGCTTTCCCTTTACAAAGAAACACTTAGTGTATTGTCAGTACTGAAATGCAAGTAGCGTCTTAGGGTGATAACCTCTGAACTTCGTGAAGTTCCTTGGATGGTTTCATTGACAATACTCATATTAATTCTGCATGTTGATTTTATTGTTCTCTGTACAGAATGTATTTAGTGGGGAAAAGGAGAAGGGATCATATTTCTGAAGCAGTTAGAAAAGGTCCACATAATCTCCTATTGAATGTTTCTTCTTTAGCATACTCCATCCTTTGCAATCTGGATATCCTGTTTAGTTTTTCTATAATTAAAGGAGAAAAAAATTACAAATTATAAATGGATTACTGCTTTCTACCCACTATGACTATCATATCATAGAAACATAGCTTTAGAGCTAAAAGGAAAATATTAGAATTCTCCAGGTGCCCCAGGCCCCCAGCCCCATTTTATCTGTAATTAAGGTGAGACTTTTTTTTTCTTACTGTTTTCTCTTGTAGAGCACTTGTTTAATCAAGTGTCCTTGATGAGTCTGGCCTTTGTTTCTTTGGTTAAATTAGGAGTCTCTGAAGGGAAAGGCTAATTTACATGGGTTTGAGTCGAATGTTTGTGACACCCTTTGACCCTGAAGTAGCTTTTAGGTCACCTGGGTTTGAATTGCATGTTGTGATGCCCTTTGACCTTGAACATGGTATACGAACTCAGAGGTTGGCATTTTGCTTTTGGGGCTCTCACTCACTGGAAAAATGTTGGTGTGGAGACTCTGGGTAGCTGATGGAACACCCCCCCTTTGAACAAACCCAGATGTTGATGCTTTCCTGGTAACTATGTATTGCTATGGATAGACTGGTTTGTGTTATTTGCTCTGTTGATATTGTCTCTGTAGTTTCTATTAGTATTTGCTCTGAAGTTCAGGGTGCTGGCTTTTCCCCCTGAACTAAGTGAATGATATATGTATGTTTAATTAAAGTGAGATTGTTAACCCCTTAAAGTTGCTTCCCTTAGAAAAGCAAATCAAAGAACCTGTGCTAGCAGCCTTCTTGTTGCTAGTCTTGTTGAGTCTTATACCTCAACAGCAGTTGCTAGCAACGTTGTTGTTACACCCATTTTTTTTGTTGGTGGTAATTTTTTTAAATTAAATTTTAAAAATTTATTTTTGTTTTCAACATTTGTTTCCACAAGATTTTGAGTTACAAATTCTCTCCCCATGTCTATTCTCCTCCCCACCCAAAAGTGACATGTATTCTCATTGTCCCTTTCCCTTTCTTCTGACCCTTTCTTCTATCACCCCTCTCCTCCCCCCATTCGCTTTCTTTCTTGTAGGGCAAGATAGATTTCTATACCCCATTGCCTGTATATCTTATTTCCCAGTTGCATGTAAAAACATTTTTTTTAACATTTATTTTTAGAATTTTGTGTTTCAAATTCTCTCCCTTCTTTTCTCCCCACCCACCTTCCTTGAGAAGGCAAGCAATTCGATATAGGTTATATATGTATCATTATGCAAAACACTGCCATAATAGTCATGTTGTGAAAGACTAACTACATTTCTCTCCATCCTGTCCTGTCCCCCTTTATTCAATTTTCTCCTTTGACCCTGTCCCTTTTCAAAAGTGTTTGCTTTTGACTACCTCCTCCCCAAATCTACCCTCCCTTCTATCATCCTCCCCTTCTTATCTCCTTCCCCCCTACTTTCCTGTAGGGTAAGATAGCCAATTGAAGTGTGTATGTTATTCCTTCCTTAAGCCATATCTGATGAGATCAAGATTCACTCATTCCCTTTCACCTACTCCCTCTTCCCTTCCATTACAACAGCTTTTTCTTGCCACTTTTATGTGAGACAATTTATCCTATTCTATCTCTCTCTTAATCCCTCTCCCAATATATTCCTCTCTCATTTCTTAATTTTATTTTTTAGATATCATCCTTTCATATTCAATTCACCGTGTGCCCTCTGTCTATGCATATATATATATATATATGTATATATATATATATTCATCTTTCCATGTAGGAATGTAAACAAAACAGTCTAACTTTAGTAAGTCCCTTATGGTTTCTCTTTCTTGTTTACCTTTTCGAGGTTTTTTTTTGGGGGGCAGGGCAATTGGGGTTAAGTGACTTACCCAAGGTCACACAGCTAGTACATGTATCAAGTGTCTGAGGCTGGATTTGAACTCAGGTCTTCCTGACTCCATGGCTGGTGCTCTACTTACTGCACCACCTAGCTGCCCTCTTTTTGTTTACCTTTTCATGCTTCTCTTGATTCTTGCATTTGAAAGTAAAATTTTCTATTCAGCTCTGGTTTTTTCATCAAGAATGCTTGAAAATCCTCTATTTTATTGAAAATCCATATTTTGCCTTGAAGTATTATACTCAGTTTTGCTGGGTAGGTGATTCTTGGTTTTGATCCTAACTCCTTTGACCTCTGGAATATCATATTCCAAGACCTTTGATCCCCTGAATGTAGAAGCTGCTAGATCTTGGGTTATTTTGATTGTGTTTCCACAATACTCAAATTGTTTCTTTCTGGCTGCTTGCAATATTTTCTCCTTGACCTGGGAACTCTGGAATTTGGTGACAATATTCCTAGAAGTTTTCCTCTTGGGATCTTTTTCAAGATGCGATTGGTGGATTCTTTCAATTTCTATTTTAACCTCTAGTTCTAGAATATCAGGGCAGTTTTCCTTGATAATTTCTTGAAAGATGGTATCTAGGCTCTTTTTTTGATCATGGCTTTCAGGTAATCCAATAATTTTTACATTTTCTCTCCTGGATCTATTTTCCAGGTCAGTGATTTTTCCAATGAGTTATTTCACGTTGTCTTCCATTTTTTCATTCTTTTGGTTCTGTTTTATAATTTTTTTTATTTCTCATAAAGTCATTAGCTTCCACTTGCTCCAATCTAATTTTTAAGGCAGTATTTTCTTCAGTGGTCTTTTGGACCTCCTTTTCCATTTGGCTAATTCTGCCTTTTAAGGCATTCTTCTCATTGGCTTTTTGGACCTCTTTTGCCTTGTGAGTTCTGTTTTTTAAGGTGTTATTTTCTTCAGCATTTTTTTGGGTCTCCTTTAGCAAGTCATTGACTTGTTTTTCATGATTTTCTTGCATCACCCTCATTTCTCTTCCCAATTTTTCCTCTACTTCTCTTACTTAATTTTCCAAATCCTTTTTGAGCTCTTCCATTGCCTGAGACCAATTCATATTTTTCTTGGAAGCTTTTGATGCAGGCTCTTTGACTTTGTTGACTTCTTCTGGCTATATAGTCGGAGTCCTTTAATGCTGCCTGCTCATTTTCCTAGCCAATTACTTGACTTTTGAACTCTTTGTCAGGGTATGATTGTGTTCAGAGTGGAGAGTGCTATGTCTCAAGCTTCAGGGGTTTTGTGCTGCTGCTCTCAGAGCTATTTCTATTCTGAGGTGGTATGACACTCCTCTCCTAGCCTGTGCTCTTGTTTGTGAGAAATCTCAAGCACTCCTTTCTGCCTTGTAACTACCAGGAAGACTCCCTCTCCACATCCACCACAAGCTCTGCTAGACCAGCACTCTTCCTCCCCCAAGGACTGCCAACCAGGACTGTGACCCAGATCCAGGCAAGGCAAAGCAAGAGAACATTGCCTCAGCACCAGCAAAGAGATCCTTGCACTCCCACCTGATTCCTCTCACCATCTGTGGGCCTGAAGCTGTGGAAGAAGCCCCCACTGCTGCTGCTGCTCCTGCTGACACTGCCTCCACTGCCTCAGGGATGGAGACAGACAGGCACACTTCTCTCACCCAGGTCCAATGGTTTTTCCACTGACCTGCTCAGCTGTCTTTGTCTTTTGTGAGTTGAGAAGTCTGGAAACTGCCACAGCTGCCAGTGATTCAGTGCCCTGAAGCCTGCTCCATCAGGTCTACTCTGACCTGGTCTCTTCTGGCACAGCCCATGCTGGACTACACTCTGCTCCCAACACGGTACAATAGATCCCCTTCCCAGCAACCATCCAGGCCATCTTGGGGTGGAGACTTGTTTCACTCTGTCATTTCATGGGTTCTGTAGCTCTAGAATTTGTTTAGAGTCATTTTTTACAGGTGTTTGGAGGGATTTGGGAGAGAGCTCAGAGTGCCTGTTTTCATGCTGCCATCTTGGCTCTGCCCTCCTTGTCTCTATTCCAGCCCCATTTTCTATATAAGGAAATTTAGATTCTGAGAAGTGACTTGCCCACAGTCACAAACCCACCGTTCTTTCTAAAGTACCATACTACTTATCTACATTTATAATAATATAGCAAATTTGCCTTTAATATATCTATTTTTAACAACTAGCTCTCCCTAAAGGCAATATAACATAATGGATAAGAGTCAGGAAAACCAGAATTCAAATCCTGCTTCTAACATTTACTAACTATGTGACCCTGGATAATTTCCTGAGTGATTCCCTTAGATTCTTTGTTCCTCAGGCCACTCTCTAAGACTAAGTGATTGAGAGAATCCTTCAATATTTGAGAGTTTTTCATAGATTTATTCAATGTTCCTTTGATGAACTTGGATTCATGAAGGCTATATGCCAATGGCTATCCTACCAAGCTGTAAAGGCTTGGAGTACAGATCTGGCAATGGACTATGATCTAGGAACCAACCTATTTAAATTTGGAGAATCTAGATACCAGATGATGCATATTTTTTAGCCATAGCAACTCCTAAAACCATCTATTAAAGACACCTAGAGGGGCTGGGGTCTGCATTGCTGGAAGGAATGGCACATTCTTGTTCTTCCACTAATATAAAAGTAAGGTTGAAGCTCTATTCTGGGTGACATGACCAAAAAGATAGAGGACTAAACATTTTCTTTAATCGATCATTTTCTTTAATCTCTCTAAACAGGATTATATATGGGAGATGAAACAATTTCAGCTGTCTCCATGTCCTAGGATGTAAAGAACCCAAATAAGGTTAAAAACCCACTATATTAACAATGGAGAAGAATCCCTAATTCCCAAAGTACTTATTCAGCACCTTTTCTCCCATCATCTACCATACTCCGAGCAATATGGTTACAATAGATGTGTAACAGAACTCAGTTCTACAGCCTTACCCACACCTCCCTCCAGTGCCCCAGAGATCTAAAGAGCAGAACTTTGCTCAGGCAGCAAGAACAGTGTGGCAGCTCTTTGTGCTGAAACAGAGCTCAGTCTGAGAATGAAGTAACAAAGAGGAAAGGGGGCAAGGCACATATGTGTAGCTGTGTGGCAATCCAATAAACCAGAGGAAAAGAACCCAGCATTCATTGGGTCTAGTTCTGTCGCCCCAGAAGTCACTTAGGGCAGAGACCAAGACCAGCGAAAGATGAATTGTCCAGCATGGGAAGAGGCTGAGATACTTTGAAAGCCAGCCCTCTGGGAAACTGACATCAAAGAGGAGAGAGTTAGAAAGTGAGCAATAGGGAAAAATAAGGAAAGAAATACTGAGGAGATCTAAGGAGGAAGAAAACTCAGCTAAAAATCTTGAGTATAAGCAGATATGGCCTCCAAAGCAAGTAAAAGAGTTCAGGCATCTATGAATAGCTATTGTAAAACAAAAGAAAATAAATCAACACCTGATTAGGTAAAGGATCGTGTGGATTCCCAAGAGAGCATGGAACCACAACAAGATGTTCCTGAATGGTTTAAAAGAGAAATGAGAATCACAAAAGCAGAATTTATGGCTTGTACAGCAGAAATAATTGGCAGAATGCAAAAAAAAACCAACAAACTTGAGTCTACAATGGCAAGTTTTATTAAAGAAGTAAAAGTTAGGATAACTGATTAGGAGTGCAAATACATAGAAATCAAAGACAACATGCAAAGAAGCAAAAGCTATAAAATTAAAAGAAAGCATAATTTCTATACTAGAAAAACATATTGGGGCAGCTAGGTGGTGCAGTAAGTAGAGCACCGGCCCTGAAGTCAGGAGGACCTGAGTTCAAATCCGACCTCAGACACTTGACACATATACTAGCTGTGTGACCCAAATGCCCTGCCAAAAAAACAAAAAAAAACTCAAACAAACAGAAAAAAAAAGAAAAACATATTGGTCTTAAAGACAGGATGCATAGAGACAAATATGATAAGGTCTTCCATAAGAACACAACAAATCAAAAAACCTGTCAAAATCAAAAAATAATATAAGAAATAATACAAAGCAACTGCCCGAGACTTCTGAACATAGACAGCAAAATGTCAATTGAAAGAATTCACAGATTGTCTCCAGAAAACCAAACCAAACCAAACCAAAAACCTGTAGCTACAAGCACCAAGACACATAGTGGTTAAATCTAACAATCCCACTGATAAACAACAAATCCTACAAGTGACCAGGAGAAAGACCTTCAAATATAAAGGGAAGGAAATCTGAATAACACAAGATTGTTCTGTACCCACCTTTAACCACAGGAAAGAATGGAATAATGTGTATCAAAGAGCAAACACAACACACAGCCCACAATGATCTACTCTGCAAATCTAAGCCAAATTGTAAATGAAAATAGATGGGTGTTTAATGAAAAAGGCATTCAAAACATTCCTAGAATTAAAACTGGACCTGAAGGAATTATTTGCTTCTCAAATACTCTAGACAATAGAAACACAATAAGAATAAACAAATACAGTAACCAAGGACAACAACAAAATAACAACAGAAAGACTATTAAGAGATTTCTTTCTAAATGTACATGAGGCAACAAGATTGAAAGCAGAAGTCAAATAGGAGTGATGATGGAGAAACAGACTTGAAATACTTAGTGAATCATGGTTTTTTTGTCAGGATTAATTCACAGAATGAGAGAGTGAATAAAAAGGGAGAGGGGAAGAAGAAGAGGGGAATGAGAGATGCATCCTAATCAAGTCAAAAACTATAAATGAAGGAAAAATAACTACTGTCATGTCTCAGGAAGAAGAGAGCCTATAGGAAATAGGGCAAGCAGGCAAAGGGAGAGATTGAAAAAGGAGAAAAGAAGATGGGAGATCTTATTTTGATGGTGGTGGGGGTACCACTGGTGAATGCTCCTATGGGAAGAAAAAGATATTCCATAAAGGAATTTGGGGACCTTATAACTTGTACAATCTGCAGAGGTTTAGTGCTTAGAAAGTACTCTTCCTGCCTCCAGGGGAATCAGACATCCTGGGAGAAACTGACACCAGAAGGGCGATGGGGCATAGACCCAGGAGGGAGATCTTAAGGCAGATAGAGAAAAAAATGACCAAGGGGAGGGAAAAGGTCAATAATGAACCACACCATCAGGGATATAGGAAAATTCTACAATGGGGCAACATTTTCTCTATCACCTACAGGAATTATTTCTATGAAATTATTCCTATGGCCCCCTTCAAAAAGGGAGGGGAGAGCAAAAGCTACATGGCAGTAACACAGAAATTGTTTGGAAGACAGATCCCAAAATAGGTACCTTGGAAGAGTAATTCTATGAAGAATTAGAGACTAAAATGGACTAAATAAATATGAGTGCCATTAATCAAAAAATGAAAGTCTAAAATAATGGACTTAGGGATTTAGAAAAAGGCACAAAACTGGGACACTAATGCACTGTTGGTGGAGTTGCAAATTAGTTCAACCATTCCAGAGAGCACTTTGGAACTATATCCAAAGGGTTATAAAACTGTGCATACCTTTTGATCCAGTAACACTACCACTAGATCTATATCCCAAAGACATTTTTTTTTAAAAAGGGAAAATGACCTATTTGTACAAAAATATTCATAACAACTCTTTTTGTTGTGGCTAAGAATTGGAAATTGAGGGGATGTCCATCAACTGCGGAATGGCTGAACAAGCCGTAGTATATGATTGCAATGGAATATTGTTGTGATATAAAAAATGATGAGCAGGATAATTTCAGAAAAATCTGGAAAGACTTACATGAACTGATACAAAGTGAAATGAGCAGAACCAGGAGAATGTTGTACACAGAAACAGCAATATTGTATGATGAAGAATGGTGAATGACTTAGCTATTCTCAGCAATAGAATGATCTAAGACAATCCCATAGGACTAATGATGAAGAATACCATCTGTCTCCAGAGAAAATGATATTGTCTGAACACAGACTGAAGGAAGCTATTTTCACTTTCTTTCATTCTTTTTATTCAAGTCTTCTTGTACAAAATGGCTAATATGGAAATGTTTTACATGATTGCGCATGTATAACCTCTACCTGATTGCTTATCATCTTGGGAAGGTGAAAAAGGGGAGAGGGAAAGAATTTGGGACTCAAAACTTTAAAAATGTTTAAGAAATTGTTTTGACATGTAATTGGGGAAAAATAAAATATTATTTTTTTAAATAAAAAGGTACAAATTTAAAAAAAAGACCTGATGACCAAAACAAGTTGAAGGAGAGGAGAAAAAGGAAGGATTCCGTTTGACTGTTACCTGAGAGAGAGAAAAGAGAGGAAGAAGTAAATGATTAGATAAATGAAACCAAGAAAAAGTAATAAGCAAAACTCTAGAGTAAGAAGTAACAAAAGAGAGGACAGGAAGACTTAGGAGTGAGAATAGGATTATTTTAAATAGGTTAAGAATTTATAGCTGTGCAATGTTTCAGTGCTTCATGAGTCACATGTTTTTTATGGAAATATAACAATGAATTATAGATTTAAAAATGCTAAACATAGAGGAAATTCCTGTATTGGGTAGATGACCTCTAAGGTTCCTATAGTCTATATATCGATTGATGATTCTATATCATTGTGTTGCATATTGTAACATTCCCTAGCTTTGTGGTCACGATAAGTATATATTAGTAGAGATGCTGATTTTGCTTTGCTGATTGAATTTAATCAATTGATCAACCAATAAACTTGTTTGTATTAAGCACCTATGTGCCAGGCACCATGCCAAGTGCTGGGGGTGCAAAGAAAAGCAAAAAAAGAATCCCTGCTTTTAAGAAGGTCACAGTCAAATGGGGGAGAAACTATGGAAACAACTATGTACAAACAAGACATGTAGAGGATAAATTAGGGGTAGTCTCATATGGAAGGCCTAAGATTAAGGAGAACTGGGAAAGACTTCTTGTAGGAGGTGGGACTTCAAGTGATACCTAAAGGAAGCCAGGAGAGCCGGGAGATGGAAGGGTGAGAGTTCCAGGTCTGGAGAGATAGCAAGTAAAAATGCCCAGAAGAGTTGAGAGATGGAATGTCGTGTGCAAGGAACATCGAAGAGTCCAGTGTCACTGGATTAAAGAATATTTGGGAGTAAGGAAAACTGGAAAGGTAGGAAGTGTCCAGGTTGTGTAGCTTTGAACTCCAAACAGAGGATTTTACATTTGATCCTGAAGGTGATTGAACGCTGCTGGAGTTTATTGAATTGCATGGTCAAATCTGTACTTTATGAACATCTCTTTGATATCTGGGAAACCATGAGAGTTGGTGTTTCACAGATAACGCACAGGAGGCACTGGAGGTTTTGGACTCCAGCCTCTAACAGGTTCACTCTTGATCTGGCCAGGGGTTAATAATCTTACTTTGTTCTAGTTTAGTCATCTCAAAGGGTTGCTGATAATGGGAGAACCAGCTCCTACAGCATTTCCTAACAACCCTTCCCACAGGGACTGGCGAGAAGTGGGGGCAAGTACCCTTATGTCTCGATGGGGCAATTAAGACAGGCACAGCTTGTGCACTCCCCTTAATCCCCTCAAGCCTTGATGGGGGCCAGTCAAGACACACGCAGATTCCCCTACAGGTTCCCCATGGTTTCTCCCATGGGTTCCTCATGGATTCCCCACTCATTGACTAGTGCCCACTTGCTTTATAGGGCAACAGACAAAGAACATCTTGTCAACATTAAGCTCACAGGTTAACTTTAGCAATATCGTCATTCTGCGCAAGCATAGTAAATATCAATTATGTCACCCTCGTATCTCACGGCACAACCTCAGCAGGATTGCCTATCACTATAATTCTAGGAATTACTATCTAGAATCCTTGGGGCTATTCTGAGAATTGTTATCTAACACCTGGAAACTAGGCATTGCCGTGGCTGTGGATCCTGAGAAAATGAACTCTGAAAAGGATAACAAAATCCTCCTTACATACACTCCACCCTTCCAGGTTCCTGGCTCTTATAATCCAAACAGGTAACATTTTGGCCCTTATAATCTACACAGGTAACGCTGGGCCCTTACAATCTACACAGGTGACACCTTTTGGGGTCCTCAATCCAAGAAATTAAAGCATAACATTCACAGTTGGCTTGCCTCAGTTTCCTGCTCTGCTTCCAACTCTTATGGTTTATTTTATTTTTATTTTTAAAAAAAATTCATTGACCTTTTTGCTTTTATATAAAATTTACTTCCAGATATAATCCCCCCCCCCCCAGTGAGCCTTCTCTTTTCACAAAGGAAAAACGTTTAAGCAAAACCAACCAACCCAGCAACCAGCTCTGAAACTCCCTCCTTCTGGAAAGAAAAGGTGGATACTTCCAACTATTTTCATTCTCCTCTCCTTGTGAAAAGGGAGCCCTAACCAAGATTTGACCCCTGACCTAAGCCTCTTAGATTCTAAAAGCAGCAGCCTTTCCCCATGGGCAGTCAGAAGGATTTGGGATTGACCCAGAATCTGAGATCAGAAGAATCCTGAAGGCAAGATAGACCTGCAGCTATTTTCTGCAGAGGATTAGAGTACAAGCAGTTCAGCTATAACATTTGGGGTTGCAAAAACACAAATTTGTTCTGAATTTGTTCCAATGCCATTAATATATCAGGGAATTTTGTGAGTATAATTTGAATTACGAATTGGCTTCTGTATGATTTTTTCAAGAGAAACAGTGAGAAGGTGGAATGAATTACTATCGAACTTCAGGTCTTTTCAAGATAAAGTACCATGTTTTTGTATATCTTCTGGTGAAGCAGGATCTGTGGGCAGAAGACTAGGCCCCACTACTCCCACTTCTATTCCCTTCACCTTCCGTTACGGCCTGAGGCCACGAGGCTGGGAGTTGATGCCTGCCCAACTGGCTCCAGTTGGGCAGCAGTGGCTGGAGGTCCGCGGCCACTATTTATTGTAGTATTTATATATGCCTTGGCCTTTTAACCTGTAAAAAACTGCACCGCTGCTGTTTTAATTAGGTTCCTGTTTCTTTTTTATGTGTCACTGAAAAAGTTTTTGAGCCTTGTGCCTCTAACTTCATTTTCCTCATAAACTCTGTGGTTTTTATTGCACGATTTTGCATAATGTGGTGCTTTTTTTGGTAAGGACTATATCTTGTTATGGCAGACTTGCCTGTACTTCTTTTAAATTCAGTAAGTGCAAGGGGAGGGCTAGGGTAGTTTCTTTGTCTGTTCAGTACTATGAGAAGCTGTCAGTATACTCTATTGAAGAAAATACAAGATTATCAACCAGTGGGGAAGGTAGGGGTGAAGGGAAGGGGCTGAAGAGAGGAATGAGTGGAAGAGCCTAAATTTCTCTTCTGTGGTCAACTTTTTTTCCCAAATACTTGGGTTTTGTTTGTTTGCTTGTTGTTATTGTTGCTGTTAATGTTAGGGTCAGCATGAATATAATAGAAAGAAGATAAGATAGATTTAGAGTTGGGAGGGACATTGGAGATCATCTAGCCAGTCTCTTAGGTGGCTCTGCGGATAGAGTGCCAGGCCTGGAGTTAGGAAGATTTGTTTTCCTGAATTCCATAGCCTCAGACACTTACTAGTTGTATGACCCTGGGCAAGTCACTCAACCTTGTTTGCCTCAGTTTCCTCATCTGCAAAATGAGCTGGAGAAGGAAATGGCAAACCATTCCAGCGCCTTTACCAAGAAAACCCCAAATGCGGTCATGAAGAGTTGGACAGGACTGAAAAATGGCTTAACAACAACAAATGTCCAACCTCTCAATTTAAAGATGAGGAAACTGAGGCCAACGGAGGTTGCATGACTTTCCTTAGGGTCACATAAGTGGTAGGAGTCGGAAGTAGGATATGAACCTAGTCTGTGCTCATTTAAGTTGGAAGAGATCATAGAAAACATATACAGTAATCCAAACTCCTGATTCTACAGATGTGGAGACAGTCCTAGGGAGAGGTGAAATATATTATCTGAGGGCTAACACCAAATTAGTGTGAGACCCTGGGATTGGGCCCGATTCCATTGAGGCAATCAGGGTTAGGTGACCTATCCAGAGTCACACAACTAATAAGCGTCAGAAGTGGGATTTGAACTGAGGTCCTCTCGACTCCAGGGCCAGTGCTCTATTTACTTCACCACCTAACCGTTTCTTCTTAAGACCTTTGTATTTTGGTTCTTGTGGAAAGGAATAGGTGAAATGTTGATACAAGGAGATAGTTTCTCAGCCTGGGCTAGGTATAGCAACGGTATGCAGCAGAAGTGTCAAACACACAGCCTGAACAACTCTCCAGAGCAAGGCTAAAACCAGATTAAAATAGAATTGGGAAATATTTAATAAAATAAATAAAAATACAATAGAAGATACATGGTTATCTAAGTTAATACGAAGCCAGCAGCAATACTTATGTACAGTTTAGTAGCCCTCATGGTGATTTGAATTTGATACCACCGATGTGGATTATGTAGCAATACCAAAACACTCAATTAAATGTAAAATTAGAAAGCGAACTTACATTCTTGTGACACACAGTTGGCAGTCATTGTCATAGGTCTTCCCATTGGTTCCGCAGACGGGTTGGTACGTCTTGGGGCACAATGGAATTTCCCCCATGTGTTCACAGAATGGCTGAGGAAAGACATATGTGTTATTCAGAGAGAAAAGTTCATTATTCTCACTTGCATTTAAGCTTCTTTGGAAGGAACATTGTGGAAAAACTTCTTGATAACTGTTCAACTAGTTTTCAGGAAAAGACCTTGACCCCTATATTCTCTGGAATGCTTAAGAGAGGGGCAAGCCCATAAACTGTGAACATCACCTCTCTTGAGATAGAATCAATCCTCAGATAGACACCCACTCTCTCAGTTTCATGTAAAAATTTTAATTCTTATTGCCAGTTCATGCCAAATCAGCAGTAGTGGTTGGCTGGCCCTTACAGAGATGAATGCTTCAGTAAGACAGAGCCCAAATGTGGCAAGCTAGTCCGAGATTTGATGGTTCCATTACTTCAGCTTCAAGGTTTTTGATTCATCTTTGTGGCTGGCACCCACATTTTAGATTGTAATCCTCTCATGCCGTAGGAGCCAGTTTTATGAAACGCTTTGATTTTTAAAAAATTTCCACTTTTTTGACAAGTCTCCTTAGACTTGGCTAGACTGAATCTCAAAAAACAGATAAGTCAAGTCGAGCCAAATCACAAGCACTTATTAAATGCTTACATGTTAGCACATATGCCAGGCACTTTGCTAAGTGCTAAGATGCAAAAGAAGGCAAAAAAAAAAATCCCGGCTCTTAAGGCACTCACAGTCTAATTGGGGAGAGAATATACCAACAACTAGGCATCTAGGTGGCTCAGTAGAGAAAATCCCAGGCCTGGGGTCAAGAATTCAAATTCAGCCACAGACACTTACTAGCTGTGTGACCCTGGGCAAGTCACAGTAACCTCTTTTTGCCTTAATCCACTGGAGAAGGACAAAGTAAACCACCCCAGCACTTTTGCCAAGAAAACCCCATGGAGAGCATGGCTCATGGAGTCACAGAGTTGGACACCACTGAACGACAACAAATATAAATGTTAGCTATTATTAGCTATTTATAATGTATGTATCTGGTTTGTACATACATTATAAATTGGAGATAATCAACGAAGGAAAGCACTAAGAGGGATTAGGAAACATGTCCTTCAGAAGGTAGGACTTAAGCTGAGACCTGAAGAAAGTCCTAAGAGCCAGGAGGAGG
This sequence comes from Phalanger gymnotis, assembly GCA_028646595.1. Taxonomy (NCBI): domain Eukaryota; kingdom Metazoa; phylum Chordata; class Mammalia; order Diprotodontia; family Phalangeridae; genus Phalanger; species Phalanger gymnotis. The sequence goes on along the minus strand of CM053622.1, from coordinate 397,849,264 downwards.
AGACAAGGACATCATATGTGAGAAGCAGCCAGGAGACCAGTCTCACTGGACTGAAGAGTATGTGGAAAGGAATAAAGTGTAGGAAGGCTGGAATGGTAGGAAGGGGCCAAGTTAAGAAGAGCTTTGAAAGCCAAGCAGAGGATGTTAAGTTATAGGAAGTGCTCCTAGGCACTTAATAGATGTTTATTGATTGATAGGGAGCTGCTGTGATTTACTGAATAAAAAACAGATACAGAATTTGACAGATCAGACCTCTACACAAAGACTGTCTAGCTTTGTAGGACCCACCAGAGTTTGTGCTCTGCAGGCCATAGCCTTTGAGAGTCAATTGTCACCTACACGCTATGGTGATAAGTAAAGGGTGCGAGGAGAGAAGGGACATTTAGCATCTACGCAGCATGCTTTGGTTTGTTTGATAAATGGCAGTAATCAATCTAGATAATTTGAGACAATAAGGCTATCTTGAGGCAGCTGAGAAGGGCTCCAGTGGATGTGGTGCACAATTATCTTAGGATATTTACTGTAAAAACAGAGGTGAGGATGGAGAGGGACCATTGATAGGGGTCTTGTTTGCTTAAAATAACTTAAATTGGATTATGCATGCTTAATACTGGTAGCTAGAGGACTGATGCCTATTCCCCTTATAACTAGATGACTCTGCATATGCTGTTTAATTAAAATTAAATTTAATTAAATTTTTAAATAAAAATTAAATTTAATCAAAATATGTCACCAGATTTTGGACCTTTCCTAATTGATTCAGAGATATGCTTCTCTCTCTGACCTTTCCCAATCCACTAATAACTGGAAACCCATTATCCTTCTTGAGGTGTTTTTGGATGTAGAATAGTGGCTTTCTAGCAATGAAATTTGTGCTTTTGGTACCTCTACTCTCTCTGAACCTTTTCTTTCTAGAACCCTTCACAGAAAGGTGAGTAGATTATTCCAATTTGTTTTAGAGCAGTTCAGGTTCTCACAGAAGAAGAACTACATGGTGACTCGTAGAAGATTTTCGGATGTGTGTGCACTGAGTCTAGGAGATGTTTATGTCTAGAATGTGCCTTCACAGCAGAGGCTGGACAGCCACTTGCCTGGGATACTGTAGAAGGGATTCATTTATTGGTAGTGAGTATGGGCTTAGGTCACCCTCTTTGACTCAGTCAGACTCTGAGGGTTTATTCTTCTTTAAAATCATGTTCTAGTGAGCTCTCTGGCTAATTCCTTGGAGAAGCATTTAAAAGACACATCAAAAAAACATGCTAGTTGTGACTTCACATGGATGACTGATAATACATTGCTTGCCTTTTCAATGGGTGAGGGAGGACATAGAAGGAGGGAGATAATTGGGAACTCCAATTTTAAAAAATGAATGTTAAAATATATAAAATATAATTATTTTTAATAAATATTTTTTAAAATGCTAATTGGTCCCTGTTTTGTTGGCCTCACTAAAATAATCAAGAAGCTTGAGACCAAACTGGGATATTGTAGAAGGTATTGTGTCCCACACAAAAATGAGACAGAGCACAGAGTCATTGTGGGTAATCATTGGACAGCAAAATGGAACAAGAGAAAGAGAGAGAGAGAGAGAGAAAGGGAGAGAGAGAGAGAGAGAGAGAGAGAGACAGAGAGAGAGAGAGAGACAGAGAGAGAGAGACAGAGAGAGAGACAGAGAGACAGAGAGAGACAGAGAGAGAGACAGAGAGAGAGAGAGACAGAGAGAGAGAGAGACAGAGAGAGAGAGAGAGACAGAGAGAGAGAGAGACAGAGAGAGAGAAGGAAGGAAAGAAATTGAGAGGAAGTTGTGTCTGACTCTTTGTGACCTCTGTGAACCATAACACACAAATACTGTCCATGGGGTTTTCTTGGCAAAGTTACTGGAGTGGTTGTCATTTCCTTTTCCAGTGGATGAAGACAAACAGAGGTTAAGTGATTTGCCTAGAGTCACACAGCTAGTAAATGTCTGAGGCTCAGCTCTTGACTCTGGGCTCAGCCCTCTGTCCATTGTGCCACCTAGCTGCCTAAGGGAGGATAATAGCTATCTATGCATTATAAGAATACATTCCACATGTAAATGGTATTTATGATTTACAAAGCACTTTAGTCATAGCTCTTCCCCTCCGACTTTAGGGAGGAAGAGGCACAGTACTCACTCGGTGGCAGGCTGGACCAAATTACAGACCCAGACAAACCTAGGCTTGGTTTTTACCAAGTGACGGCAGGATGGAAGTGAGTGCTCCCCTAGTAACTCTAGGGTGCTGCTTCATTTAATAGGGAAAAATAAAGAAAACCTCAGGTGGGTCTAGATCTGAGTTTAACTTTGAGTGCAAGCACTTAGGCATAATGGATAAGCAACTGGCTTCCTTGAAGTCCCAACTCAAATCCCATCTTTTACAGGAAACCTTTCTCAACCCTTCTTAATTCAAATGTCCTCCCTCTATAAATTATTTCCCATTTATCCTGAATATAGCTTGCTTTGTCTATATTTGCTTGCATGTCATCTCTCCCCATTAGATTATAAACTACTTGAAGGCAGGGACTGTCTTTTGCCTCCTTATTTATCCCCAGTGCTTAGCACAATGTCCAGTATGTAGCGGGAGCTTAATAAATATTTATTGATTTTTTTTCAATTGACTGATTGAATTAGAAGAGAAGCATAGATTCGTCCTTCTTACCATTCTCTGAAAAACCACTTCTGCCTTCGCAGGCTCTCCTGCAATACATGGTAAAGTTAGTTAAAACAAAACAGATAAGCAAGATGATTCACAAGGTTTTTATTGCTGCCCTTCATAAAGTGTAAACATACCCTGCACCCTGAGTAAACTACAGAACACTATGTAAGAGCCAACTTTCCAGTTAACACTAGAATCTGTCATGGACCCTGTACATGGTGGGGATTCAGTAACCATTAATTGAAAGAACTAAGGAATGAACCTTAGTATATAAACAAGACTATGCCTCACCCATAACATAGCCCAAGGACTGACTAATTTAGAGTGAAGAAGCTGGATTCTGTGCCGGGATGTCCCACTGCAAGAAGTTTCTAGATCTACTTTGTTCCAGGGGTAACCCAGGGCCTTAGAGTTGAACAGGTTGGGACCTTGAGAGAAGAGGTGGGTAAATTCCCATAATGTTAAACTTTTGGAGACAGCAGCCAGGAGCTAATGTCCTTGCCGTTCCTGAAAAAGTATAGCTTGTTCCCTGGGCAGAGGATAAATCTTAGAATTTCAGAGTTGGTAAAGATCTCAGGGGTTATCTATCAAACCCCAGGACAGATATGTGAAATCTCTCCCTTCACCAGCCTCGTGATGAGTACTTCAAATTATGAGCAGTACACAATGCCTAAATGCTCTCTGGGGAATGTGTGTGTGTGTGTGTGTGTGTGTGTGTGTGTGTGTGTGGGTGGGTGGGTGGGTGGGTGGTGGGTGGTGTGTGTGACATTTGGCTCTCTCTGATACTCTGGAGAATTTTTAAGCTAGAGAGGGACATTTTGGTACCACAGGCAGAATGTCACTTTGGCCCCCTCCATTAGACATGCTACCTTGTTGTCGTTGTTCAGTTGTGTCCAAATCTTTGTGACCCCATGGATTTGTCCATGGGGTTTTCTTAGGAAAGATACTGAAGTAGTTTGCCATTTCCTTCTCCAGTGTAGCCTCATTTTATAGATGAAGAACTGAGGCAGATAGCAGTTAAATGAGTTACCCAGGGTCACACAGCTAATATGTGTCTGAGGCTGAATCCTCTGCATCACCTAGCTGCTCCACACTATTAGCTGGGCTCATTTGGTACCTGCTCACCACATGGGGTTCAAAGCCATAAGTTCAGGGCAACCGGGGCTTTGTCTCAAGGGCTGATATCCAGGGGGTATACTTCTTCCCTGTGGCTAGTCACACTTCCCCCTGTGGTCTGCCACTAGTCCCTACCTACCATATCCTAGGATCTTATTGCCGTGCCAACATGATGCCATTATGGGGCTTGCATTCCTGCCAACCTCCATGGGCACAAGGGTTAGACTTTACCTTATTCCAGCTTAGTCGTACTTGTGATTGGGCTGTCCTCTGTCCTTTTGTTATCTTTGCTCATTCTGTCCCACTCCCACCCCCCAGCTCAATTATTTTTGTCCCAGGTAATAATGTTCCTAGTTATGGATCCAGTGGCCTGGGCCTTATCTATGCCCTTGTGCCTTCAAAACTGTTTTTCCCTTTGCCACAGTGAGGTATGTCTGGCACCAGAGAACACAAAATGGGATGATGCTATGATGGCAGAAGGGTCCCTGAAGGTTTATCTTGGCTACTTGTGACTTCCCCTGACCATATAGCAGTAAAGAGTCTTTACTCTCTACTTCATAGGAAGGAGACCCTCACATTCTCCATTTTAAAAGGCTACACATTTGTTCTTTATTCTTTTTAAAAAACAATGTTTTAATCAAACTATTTGTCCTAAAAATGCAAGAACACTTTGCTAAAATTATAACTCAGCTATACCTAGGAATTATAGAAGGACAGATTTTGGCTAATTATAAGGGCAAACTTCCTTGGGGCTGCTAAGTGGTATAGTGAGTAGAGCACCGGCCCTGGAGTCAGAAGGACCTGAGTTCAAATCTGGCTTCAGACACTTGACACACTTACTAGCTGTGTGACCTTGGGCAAGTCACTTAACCCCAATTGCCCTGCCTTCCTCCCTCCAAAAAAAAAAAAAAAGAACACAAAGGAGAACTTCCGAACAATCAGAACTGTCTAAAAATGTAATGAGCTGCCTCATAATGTTAGAGGTGAGGAGGAAAAGCTTCACGATCCTTTTAAAACTGGTTTAGAGGAGATTCATGCTTAATGCAGGAGTTGAACAAGACTAAGATCTCTTTCCTATGCTGAGAATTTGAATCCCAGAAGTCAGTCTTATTTACTTAGGATGCTTTTGCTGCTCGGGGTAGAGGTGTCTGAGAGAAGAAGCACACACTCGCCTTATAGAAGGTAGCTAGGTGGCAACTAGGTGGTGCAGTGGGTAGAATGCTGGGCCTAGAGTCAGGAAGACACAGATTCAAATCAAGCCACAGACACTGGCTGTGTGACCCTGGGCAAGTCCCTTAACCCATTTGCCTCTGTTTTCTCAACTGTGAAATGAGAATAAGAACAGCATGTCTCTCCCTGATACTCTGATTTCTATATATCATGAGGAGGTTTAAAGTAGAGGAGGCATGCCAAAGTCGACTCTCTTGCTTGTTCCAAACTCTGCTTCTGCCCCTGTTCCTTGACCCCAAACAGTAAAGGACTTCAGCCTGCCAGATCCCAGCTGAACAAATTTAGTAAACAGCGCGAGATATGGTTTCAACTCGATCCCGACTTATCCCAGTTACCAGTGATGGCAGCCAGAGCCAAGACCACCACAATTACCATACCACCTCCTAGTGTGGTGAGAATCAATTGACATGATACTTGTACAACGCTTGGCACACAGTAAGCGCTATATAAATGCTAGTTATTATTCCTATAATTGTTATTGTACAAGCTGCCCTGAAAGTCTTCATTCCGTTTTAAGCCTTAATAGCTTAAAGCTGAACAAAGACTTCTGTGATGCTTTGTTTTAGTGAACAGCTATCCCTTTTGGAGTAAAAGAAATGGGAGCCTCACTATAGCATCATCTCTTCCCAGTTCCATTCCTGGCAATCTATGGAGGAATAATTAGAAAATCCTTCCCCTTTCCCCATAACTGTCTCCTTCTGTCTTTCATTTCAACTAAGTGCAGCAAGGTAATTTAATTTAATTATTTATTAGTTGATTTATTTATTTTTAGTTTTCAACATTCACTTCTATTAGTTTTAAATTTTTTTTTCCTTCCCTCTTCCCTCTCTCCCCAAATGGCCTGCAAGATGATATAGGCTCTACATATACATTCCTATTAAACATATTTTCACATTAGTCATGTTGTATAGAAGAATTATAATGAATGGGAGAAATCATGAGAAAGAAAAACAAAACAAACAAAAAAAGAAAATAGTTTGCTTTGCTCTACATTCTGACTCCATAGCTCTTTCTCTGGATGTGGAAGGCATTTTCCATCCTGAGTCCTTTGGAATTGTTTTAGGTCCTCGGCAAGGTAATTTTAAAGAATAGACCTGCCCACCAAGCTGGTATAGCAGTCAGAATGTCCCTTTCACTCACCCCATTCCATGCTACAAGTAGCTAGGTTCTCCTGACATTTGCCTGAAGAGCCATAACTAGCGCAGGGCAGATAGAGCTTTGTACAAGGGTGCTGACATCAGGGAATGTGCTTCCTTCTCATGGCTACTCATACTTCATTTCATGGTCCCCTATGCCTACACCTACCACACTTTCTTCCCTTCACCAGGCGATGGGTCAATGAGGTTAAAAACTCTGTCCAACCTTTCAGTGTAGATGGTCAGTAATGAAACACATCTCTTGATATCCCAGCGCATAAACTATGGCTTTTACGAGTTTCTAGGCTGTTCTTTCATGCAACTCTAATGATAACTCTCAATCACAAAGAAGAGCTAAACTAATGATGTCTCATCTAACCCCATCATCCTATGTGTGCTTTCTTTCCTTCCTCTCTACCTTTTCCTAAACCATGCTCCTTCAGCTGCAGGACCATCTCCAGTCATCCTGATCTATATCTCACCACTGGCCCCACATGGCTCCGGAGGAGAGAGTGAGACCAGTACCTTTCCACAGCCCTCCCTCACTTAAATCCAATTTTCTTGGCATCACCTCTCAGATGTCATGGTCCTCTTTAAGAATGAAGGACAAACAACAAAACAACCACAGCTCCCTCTGCCAAAACTCTCTGCTCCCTGCCTGTTGAAATCCTGCCCCTCCTTTAAGGCACAATTCTGATGTTATTTTCTCTAGAAGGTCTTTCTTGATATGATACCACTTGCCAAAAGTGATTAGTCTTTCCTCAGAACTCACATATCACCATGTACCTATCTTAGGCACTTACTACATCTTTCCTCATTTACTACTTATTTGTATAATTGTCTTATTTTTCCTTTCTAGGCTATAAGTTCCTTGAGGTTAGGTGCTGTTTTTATTCATCTTTATATTCCACACCTATGCATATCATAGGCACCTGGCAGATAGTTTGATGAATGAGTATTGAATGAATGATAATACTTTATACAGATCTAAATAAATTTCATTACAGAGCAGGTGTTTAACACCTGAAAGTTTTAAGAGAGGCCAATCAGAGGATCATCTTTACCTGCCTAGTTAAGGTTTACCAATCAAGTTGAGTTTTTTGAGGTACCTGAGAGATGGGTGTTACAAGGATATTCTTGTAGACTTTTTTCTGATTTCTGCATATCCCAAGGAGGTTTAAAGTAGAGAAGGAGGGTTGCCAAAGTTGATTCTCTTGCTTATTCCAGGCCCTGTCTCTGCTCCTGTTCCTTTATCCCAAATAGCAAAGGATTTCAGCCTGCCAGATCCCAGTTCAACAAATTCAACAAACTCAACACAAGATACAGTCCTAATTTGGTCCCAACTTACCCCAGGCACCAATGATGGCAACCAGAGCCAAGATGAGCATATACATTTTGAACTTCAAGTTGAACTCAGCCCTGGGACTGTGATGGGGACGGGAGATGTGGAGAGTGATAATGGTGGAGAAAGTGACTCTGGTGTTCTACCCTGAATCCTATTTATAACCCAAATCAGTCCCTCTTATCTTATCATGGGCCAGCTGTGAAATGCAATATCAAAGACACGGTATTCTCTAAACAATTAACCCCTCCACTTCCTGGTCAGTGGCAATTTTTAGGCCTTCTTCATCTGAATCAACCCCTTTCTATTTTGGTTCTTTTTTTTTTTTTTTTTGGAGGGGGGAAGGCAGGGCAATCGGGGTTGAGTGACTTGCCCAAGGTCACACAGCTAGTGTGTCCAGTGTCTGAGACTGAATCAATCCCTTTCTAGGGGCAATGTAAGATCCCCAATGACCCCTAGAGACCTCACAGATGTCCTTCATTGGAATCACATTTTTTCTGGGGCCAGAAGGGTTAGCTCAGGGATTCCCTGTATGAGGAGCACAAAAATGCATGCCTTTATCCAAGTCACACAGCAGAAGAGTGAGAGACAGACATGAGAGAAAGAAATAAAGCCCTTAGCATCTAGCCTGTCAGTACCCAGCCAGAGAGGGTGGGAAAAGTGGAAGGAGGGAGAGAGTTCAATGCAGAGGCACCACAGAGCTGGTTTTGACCAGTGAGAGCCCATTGTTAAATTTTTATTGTTAACATTTGCATCTCAGAAATCTGAAAACTCTACAGATCAAGGCTTGATTTACTGTCTTGTTGATTGCCTATCTGTAAGGAAATCATAGAGAAAATGTTAATGATAAAGATTAAACTGAAAAGTGTCCTCTTTTCTGAGAGCTGGTTAAACATTTACCAGCACAATGCTGCCTCCATCCTTGATAGCTGCCATCTAATATCTCTCCTTCTCTTTGTAGTTTCTTTTTTTTTTTCAGAGGCAATCAGGGATAAATGACTCGTCCAGAGTCATATAGCTAATAAGTATCTGAGGCTAGATTTGAATGCAGGTCCTCTCGACTTCCGAGCTGGCTCTCCATCCACTATGTCACCTAGCTGCCCTGCCTTTGTCGTTTCTAATCCCAGTTTTGTTACTAACTTGCTGTGTGACCTCGGGTAAGGTGTTATCAATAAATTAAGAATAGTAACATCTATGCTACCTCATTCTCTCTTAAAAAAATTTACTAAAGCTTCTTGTAATTTCTTGGCATATTGCCTACCCTTCCAACAAAAAAACAATTAAGCAAAACTACAAGTGCGGCAACCTTATCTGACAGTGGATGTCACGTTTTGCACCCATAGTCTTCTCACTCTACTGAGACAAGCACTTACAACCATTTGGCTTTGGAGGCAAGGTTTGTTACTGTTTGTTACTGTACTTCATCTGAGTTCAGCTGGTTTTTTTAACTGTTGTTTTACATCAAATTATAACATATGATTGTCAAGGAATATTTTAAGGAATGAGAAATGGTAACGATGAAGAATTCAGAGAAACACGGGAAGATTTATATAAACTGATGCAAGGAAAACAGAACCAGGAGGATAGTATACAGTAATAGAGCAGTAATGCTCTATTTCTATTACAGAGCTGTTTTGAATTTTAAATGAGGTAATGAATGTGAAAAGTCTTTGGAAAGGACAAAATTCTTGAAAGGATAATAATTATAAAACAATCCAAATTGCCCAGGAAGAATGAGAGTTCTCCCTCTGAAACCCCGGAGCACTTTGTTCACATCTCTCAGGCTGTTTTGTATTTTAGTTATTTGCATAAGTCTTAGAAGGAACCTGAGGGCAGATACTGTGCATCTCTCCCACAGCACCTTCTGTATAGTAGGTGATTAATATATTAATTAATAATAATTAATGTATTAATATTAATAATGCCTAGTATTTTTATAGCACCCATGATATGCCAAGCACTGTGCTAGGAGCTTTAGAAGCATTTAATTTGATCCTCATAAAAACCCTGGGAGATATATGCTATGATCCTCATTTTACAGCTGAGGAAACCAAGACAGACAGAGGTTAAATGACTATATATTATCTCATTTGATCAACACAACAACCCTCTGAAGTAGGTGCTATTATTGTCCCCATTTTGCAGTTGAGGAAACTGAGGCAAACAGGTTAAGTGACTTGCCCAGGGTCACATGGCTAGTAAGTGTCTGAGGTCTGATTTAAACTCAGGGTTTTCTGACTCCAGGCCACTGGAGACTTATCCACTGTGCCACTTAGCTGCTTCAATATTGAATGAACATCTCCAAATGTAATCTTTTTGGCAATGGTAGTGACAGGGGAGCTAAGCAAGGTGGTTCAGTGGATAGGGTGCCAGGCCTGGAGTCAGGAAGACTCATCTTCCTGAGTTCAAATCCAGCCTCTGACACTTCCTAGCTGTGTGACCCTGGCCAAGTCACTTAACCCTGTTTGCCTCAGTTTCCTCATCTGTAAAATGAGCTGGACTAGGAAATGGCAAACCACTCTAGTATCTTTGCCAAGAAAACCCCAAATGGGGTCACCAAGAGTCTGACATGACTGAACAACAACCACAACAACAGTGACAGGGGACATTAGTCCTAGGCGAAAAATATTACCCATAAGATCATTATATATGATTACAGACACACGGTATCTGTAAGGACTAACTTTGATAGACTTGGCTCTTCTCATCAATACAAGGTTCAAAGACAGCTCCAAAAGACCCACGATGGAAAAAGCTATGCACATCCAGAGAAAGAATTATGGAGGCTGAATGCAGATGGAGGCAAACTATTTGTTCTCTTTTTTTTCCTTCTTTTTTGGTTTCGTTTCTTCTTTCTCAAGATTCATTCCTTTGGTTATAATTCTTCTTTACAACTGGACTATTATGTAAATCAGTTCAATATTAAGGTATATATAGAACCTATATTGGATTACATGCAGTCTTGGGCAGGGAGTGGGGAGAAGAGAGAGGGAGAGAAAATTTGGAACTCAAAAACTTGTGGAACTGAATGTTGTAAAAAGAAAAACAAAAGAAAAATATTACCCATAGAAAAAAATCAGTCTTCAATGCTAAAGGATTTCTGTCTTTTTGTTAAGATCCCAGCCTTGTGGGGTGGGCCAATCCCTGCCCCAGCTGGAAGAGTAAACTGCTAATCCTTATCATTTTAATGCCTATCTGTTTAAAGTCAATATTTAATATAATTTCCTGTATTTAAAAAAAAAAGATGATAATAGGGAAAGGGAAGTAGCCACAGTGACTGTTGGACCAATAATTCCTGAGGCTTTCTGGTGCTGATAATGCCATAGAGCATGAAGACAGAATCCAGTATTCCCAAATATCTGTTATCAAATCAAAAGTAAGCAATGTCACCTGAGGCCATTCTTTCTGGCCCTCTAACCCCCTTGCATGTACCCCTCATTTTTTACTCTCTTTCTCTGTCCTTGTTTTCCCCATCCCTTTCTTCATTTCTTTCCCTACCACCCTTCCCCTAATTGTGGCTTAGTTCCTGTGGTGACATCTTAGCTTCATCTTGGATGCCTTCCCCACAGCATCAGTGGGATCATGGGATGTGTGAGTAGTCGCCACTTTAGGACCATGTTTTTCTTCTGAGAACCTATCACCTCCAGAATCAAATATAAAATTCTGTGTTTGGCATTCAGGGCTCTTTGCAACCTGGCCCCTTTTCTATCTCTTTAGTTTTTTTGAACCTTTCTCACCCCCATATTCTGTGATCCAAAGACACTGGCCTCTTTGCTGTTCCTAACACACAGCACACCACCTACCAACTTGGGGCTTGGCTGTTTCCCATGCCTTGAACCCTCTCCCTCCTCATCCCCATTTTATGACTTCCTTCAAGGCCTTCAAGACCTTCCTTTCCTCATCCTCTTTGATACTAATGCTTTCTATCTATTGATTCTCTCCTCTATATCTCTATATATGCACACACACACAATATATGTATGTGTGTGTATATATATACATATATATACATAAACATACATTCGTGCACACATGTATGTTGCAAACAACTATAATACAATATATAGTTTGTATGTATTTGTTTGCAATATACACATATATAGCCCATCTATATACATACTCACATACAAATACACATTCATATAGTTTGTATATAGTTGTCTACATGTTGTTTCCCCCATTAAACTGTGAGCTTCTTGACAGCAGGGACTGTTGTTTGTTTTTTCTGTATCCCCAGTCCTTACAGTGCCTGGCACAGAGTAGATGCATGATAACTCGATGCGTGTTGATACTTGCTATTGACTATTTCATAACCTCCTAGCATGTGAGAGCTAGAAAGTCCCTTAGAGGACATCTGGTTGAATCCTACCATTTGACAGTGGAAACTGAAGCCTAGGAAGGATAAATATTTTTTCCCAAGGCCATTTGGGGAGTTGATGACAAAGCCCAGACTAGAGTACCCAGATTTTGAGTTCATCCATTGTACCTCTCAGTATCAATGTCCTGATGGAAGATGTCAGATTGTAGAAACTCTGCCCATGCTAGGTCAAAAGGTATGCTTCTGTAGCTTGGCATGTAACTTACAGTGCTAGAACTGATTGAAGACAGAATGTCTATAAGCACACAATTTATGCAGATTGTCCAAGATTAACCCACAATGCAATTGGCACCTTTGACCATCATTTCTCATGACCCTGTAGAGAGATAGGATGAGTCAGCCTGGGCTTGCCATAATTGGTAACTGATAACTCTGGGAATTGCTTCCACTTGAGTAGTGAGAAGCAGTGTGGCCAAAGGGGAAAGAACATGGGACGAGGTATCAGAAACTTGGGTTCAAGTCCTGACTCTGCCTCAGACTTTTCTATGGTCTTAAGTCGTGAGACCACATAATTCCATGATTTGAGATAATCTGATAACTTGAGTCTCTAAAAGGATCAAGAAGGATGGGAGACTCTCAAGAATGAAATTCTAATAACCCATACTCAGATTATTTCATCAAAGGGGAAAAAAGTGGGAGACAAACCAATGTTGCTGTCCTGGTACCTGTTTGATAAAGTCGGATTTTAAAAGGACATGTACAAAAGACAGAAGCAGGGGCTTGTAGCCAAGGATGGATATAGAAGAGGAGCATAGTCCCACTAGAATGGTTTTTGATCACAGCTACAATCAATAAGCCAGGGCAGTTGATATGTGGGAGTAGAAAAACAGCCAATATTTCCACTAGCTCTGACGAGAGTATTGGCCCCTTTCCCACTCTGAGACAATAGAAGCAACTTATAAAAAGATAGCGAGTTTGTTAAAATAGTTCTTATGTTGTAACTGAATGTGTTAACAATCAATAAATAAACAAGTATAAGGTACCTACTATGTGTTAGTCACTGGGTTAAGTATTGGGGATATAAAAAGAGGCAAAGACAGTCCCTGCCCCTGCCCTCAAGGAACTCGAAATCTAATGGGGGAGACAAAATGCAAACAAATATATACAAAACAAGCAATATATAGGAGAAACAGGAAATAATTAAAAGAGCAAAGGCCCTGGAATTAAGAGGGGTTGGGGAAGGCTTCCTGTGTAGAAGTGAGATTTTAGTTGGGACTCAGAGGAAACAGGCAATCCATATGTTTTGCATGAATGTTGAATCACTGTCAACTCCATAAAGTTCCACTTCACTGAAGCCAACAGAATTACGAAGGTTTCTTTCTAAATGCTTACATATTGAGCACATGGAAAGGCAGGCCACCACGGGCACACCATGATCTAGAAGGCTCTTGCCACATCATACCTTTGTTAAATAAACCTGAGTTGATGCAAACTTCACAAGTTTAAGGTAAAATATATAGCAGATGAGGCCAATAGGAAGTTAATTATAGTTCCCAGGCAAGGACTGAATCACCTTGAAATGATAAAGGGAACAATTCAGGGTGTGTTTGATTGAGGATGAACATCTGGTGATTAGGTCGTCATTTGAATCATCAGACGTCATTGCAAAGATGTCTCCTTCCTGGGGCTTTGCAGAGTGGAAACGCCCTGACTTTTCTTTCCATTAACCTGCATCTGAAAACATTCCTGCCAGTCTCCAAGGTCTACCTACAGTAGGAGTCAGCTAGATTAGGAAGATAGGGTTGCAGGTTAATGGTCTATCCAGAAATAGACACCAAGGAAGTGATGAGACACAGACAGTATGAAAAGAAAGTCTTCCAGTGTTTTTCATTTTGGCTGTTTCTGACCTGACTCCACAGAACGGGGGTCTTCACACTTTTTGATGACATATTCCAGTAAACATTTTTTGAGCACGCATTCTCCATATTTTGTTGTTATTCTGTCGTTTTCCAGTCCTGTCTGACTCTTTATGACACCATCTGAGGTTTTCTTGGCAAAGATTTTGGAGTGGTTTGCCCTATTGCTTGAAAAAAAATAGCTAATGAGAGTCAGTTGCTAAATTTTCAATGTGAGCTGAATAGCAAACTAATCAGGGATTGATTTATTGTTTTATTGATTGTTTAGGCTTAAGAAAGTAATGGAGTGAGAGAAAAAAGAAAGTGATGGAGAAAATATTAATAATGAGATTAAACCTTCCAATGTGTCCTGGTATTTTTTCTCCCTGAGAAGCTGGCTGTTAAACATTTTACTAGCACACCACTTCTGTGAGGTCCTAGCAATAGAGTAGCAGAAGGTGGAGCAATAGGGGCAGACAGGTGGCGCAGTGAGTAGATCACAGGCCCTGGAGTCAGGAAGACCTGAGTTCAAATCGGGGCTCAGACACTTGATGCATGTACTGGCTGTACGACCTTGGGCAAATCACTTAACCCCAATTGCCCTGCCAAAAACAAACAAACAAAAAAGAAGGTGGAGCAATAGATTTCCTAGACCAAGCCAAAGCAGGAGCCACAGCCAAGGGTACTAGGCTCAGAATCACAATGGTAAGGAAAAAGCCCTTTTCTGCATAGTGCCTGGCACATAGTAGGCCCTTAATAAATGCTTGTTGACTGACTGACTCTGGTACTATGAGTCATAAGGACTGTGCAGCTCTTGGATGGGAGGGGCCTAACTATCAGGGACTTGTTCTTTCCCCACATGGCATGGGAGAAATTCAGCTTCAGGACCATGATGTGAGTCTGGACCAACTATACAGATTGCTGGAGAAGGTAGGGCTCACCAGAGGAATGGATTGCTTGGCTCTGCAGAAATTCTGATTTTTTTTTTTTCGTGCAGAGAAGGATCTTAACTCCAGAGCAACACTGAAGTCAGAGAAGGGGGTGAATATATAGATTCCTAGAGAGAGGTGGGACCCACCAGAATGGAAAGTACTTGCCTATGGCCTCAAAATGGTTTCCTTTCTGTATTCTTTCCTATGTAATAGACTCCTATGTTATATAAATGCTTAGCTTGGTGCTTTTAAGAGAACTGAAGTCATTGAAATGAGAATTAGAATTAAGGCAAAATCTCATGTTTCCAGGAGAAACCCTAGGTGGGGGCACAAGCCAAAGAGGTAAACCAAGAAACCTCCAAGATGGGAGCGTGGCTCTACACAAGTCCAGAATTGCTTTTGCTCTGAGTTAAATACATTTTTTTTGAAAACTGTAACATTTTATTTTTTAAAAAATTAACACTTTCAGAATGGTTCCACATGTAATAATTTTTCCAAAAAATATCAAAAAGTACAGTGTAAAGCTCCTTCTCATTAAATACACTTTCTTTTCATGATGCGTTACATCAATGTTTTGCATTGATAAAAACCCAGTTCATCTGTATTGTTGGTTTTTTAGTCTCTGTGTAGAACCCAAGGCCCATGAAATCTTTCACAGAGGAAAGAGAGATGGAGGAGAATTTTTGCGAGACACCACCAGAAATTATCCTGTCCCAACTGTTTCTAGGATAGATAGATAATGTCAAAATCTAGGTTGCCTTGAATGTTCTCTGGGCATGAAATAGGATGAAAAGAGAAGTGATCTGTACATTGCGGTGCCCTTTAATTTTTTTTTTCTGTCTTCCTTTTGCTATTGCAATTCAGACTTCTAGGAGAGGACAGAAAGGGGAAGAAATCAGTGTGATATGGAAATGCATGGAAACCAGGACCAATATTTTCCAGAAGCAACCAAGTTTCAACAACTACTAGAGCTTTCACATGTCTGCTGGTACCAAGAGGAGAGAGGGATCCATTAACTGGGACAAGGAGGTACTTCATATAGTCTAGGCATTTCCTGATTCTGTGCTGAAACAAGGGTCATTTCAGCAGCCTGACCCATAAAAGGGCAGTGATATAACTTAACTGTGGGGAAGTGTACACCTGCAGGATGCCTGGAAGTCTTGTCTCAATCCTTACGAGTCACTTGAAGGCAGAATTGCCTTTGTCTCTCACAACTGAACCAAGTTCCTGGAGTCATGACTTCGTACTGACTTGTTTCACTGATACTGTTATCTTTAGAAACTAGAATATGACCAAATTTCCTGGGAGATTCAGAATCCATGACTATTTCCAGTAGTTTTTGATGTGGAGAGGAATAAGTGAGAAAGTGGGATCCTGGTTTCTCTTATGTTTGTATCCTCTAGTCAGGGGTGTGCTGGTAAATGTTTAACTGGAAGAAATGAAACAAGCATTTATACAGCACCTACTGTGTGCCAGGCACTGTGCTAAGCACCTTACAAATATTATTTAATCCTTACAACAACCCTGGAAGGTAGGTTTTATTATGATCTCTGTTTTACAGTTGAAGAAACTGAGGCAGACAGAGGTGAAGTAACTTGCCCAGGGTCACACAGTTAGTAAGTGTCTGAGGCTAGGTTTGCACCCAAGTCATTCTGACTCCAGGCCTAGTTCTATGTTCTAGTTCTATGCATTGTACCACCTAGGATCTAGGAAAAAGAACCAACCAAACAAAACCAAACCACAAACAAACACTTTTAAATTTTAGTCTTCATTATTAACATTTCTCCATCATTTTCTTAAGTCTGGACAATTAACAAAACAATAAATCATTCTCTGGTTTGTAGCATTCTCATATTTTCTAAGGTGGCTTTTCCAAGCAGGTTTAAGCTGGCTTTGGTACAACCATGTTCCTAAGCCTTCCCTTCCTCCTTCCTTTTCCTCATCAGTCCAAAGGTCAGAATTGGGGTATATGAGCAATTTTGGGTAGGGGGAGGGGAGTGGAACCCCATCCTACTTCCTTTCTTTATCTCCCTCAAACTCCAGATAACACTGGACCCAGAATATTTTCCACAATTATGCGACTAGTCAGGTTTTTCAGCTGCTTGTGATCTCCAATTAGCTCTTAAAAAGAGAAGGTAAGTGCCATACCAATCAAACTACCAAAAATTGTTTTATAGAGCTTGAAAAATAATAACGAAATTCATCTGGAAGAGTAAAAGGTCCAGAATATCAAGGGAATTAATGAATGCAAAAACATAGTAACCTAGCCATATCAGATCTAAAACTTGATATCATAAAGCAGCAATCATCAAAACTATTTGGTATAAGAAATAGAGTGGTGGAACAGTGGAATAGGTTATGTACACAAGACACGGTAGTCAATGGCTATAATAATCTACTGTTTGATAAATCCAAAGACTTCAGTTTCTGGGATAAGAAGTCACTATCTGACAAAAGCTGCAGGGAAAACTGGAAAACAGTATGGTAGAAACTAAGTATAGACCAACATCTTATACCGTATATCAAAATAAAGTCAAAAGCAAACTGGAATAGTTTACCTGTCAGATTTATGGAGAATGGAAGAATTTATGACCAAACAAATGATAGAGAACAATATGAAATGCAAAATGGATAATTTTGGTTACTTTAAATTGAAAAGTTTTTGCACAAAGCCAGTGCAACCAAGTTAAAAGGGAAGCAGAAAACTAGGGAAGAATTTTTAATCACCAGTGTCTCTGATAAAGGCCTCATTTCTAAAATATGTAGAGAATTAACTCAAATTTATAAGAATACAAGTCATTCCAGAGTTGAGAAATGGTCAAGGATATGAACAGGCAGTTTTCAGATGAAGAAATTAAAGCTATCTACAGTCATGTGAAAAAATGATCTCAATCACTATTGATTAGAAAAATCCAAATCAAAACAGCTCTTAGGTACCATGTCACACCTGTCAGATTGACTAGCCTGACAAAACAGGAAAATGATAAATATTGGAGAAGACATGAGAAAAGTGGAACACTAATGTATTGTTGGTGGAGTTGTGAACTAATCCAACCATTCTGGAGAGCAATTTGGAACTATGCCCAAAGGGCTATAAAACTGTAGAGCTTTTTGCCCAGCAATACTACTTGTAGGTCTATGTCCTAAAGAGATCATAAAAATGGGGAAAAGACCCACATGTACAAAAATACTTATAGAAGTTCTTTTTGTGGTGGCCAAGAATTGGAAATTGAGGGGATGCCCATCAATTGGAGAATGGCTGAACGAGTTATGGTATATGAATGTAATGGAATACTATTGTTCCACAAGAAATAATGAGCAGGCAGATTTTAGAAAAACCTGGAAATACTTACATGAACTGATGCTAGGTGAAATGAGCAGAACCAGGAGAACATGGCTCGATGATTAACTTTGATAGACTTATCTCTTCTTAGCAATACAAGGATCTAAGACAACTCCAAAAGACTCATGATGGGAAATGTTATCCACAGAGAAAAAACAACTATGGAGTCTAAATGCAGATTGAACCATACTATTTGCTCTCTCTGCTTTTTTTGTTTCTTCTTTCTTGTGGTTTCTCCCATCAGTTCTAATTCTTCCTTACAACATGACACATGAAAATATGTTTAATATGAATGTATGTGTATAGACTATGTCAGATTGCATGCCATCTTGGGGTGGCAAGAGGGGAGGGATGGGGAGAAAATTTGGAACTCAAAATCTTATGGAAGTGAATATTGAAAACTAAAAATAAATAAAATTGTAAAAAAAAAAAGAAAAGGAGAAAGTAAAACATGTTTTTTAGGGAAAGCTGGTCAGTCAGACTGCATTCCAGGTCCTCTGTATATTGCCTGGGGAGAATGGATCAAACCAAGTCTTGGCTGAAAAACACAGGCCAGAGCCTGATAACCATGGCTCCCACTGCTTCCTCCTTGGAGCTAAGAAAATCCTGCCCCTTCTCCATACTGACTAGATATCTGGCTCCATGGGAAAATCTGCTATAGGAAACGTCAGTATACTAGCACTTGGGAAAAGAGAGAGAGAGAGAGTGAGAGAGAGAGAGAGAGAGAGTGAGAGAGAGAGAGAGAGAGAGAGAGAGAAAGAGAGAGACAGAGAGAGAGAGAGAGCCAGAGACAGAGAGAGAGAGACAGCAAGACAGAGACAGAGAGGAGAGACATATATAAGTAATACATAAAATAAAATAATTACTGGGTAATTTGCAAAGGGTAATTCTTCTAGAAGAGCAGCTTGGTCGTGCAGTGGATAGAGCACCAGACTGTAAGTTGGGAAGACTCATCTTCCTGAGTTCAAATCTGGTTTCAGACACTGGACAAGTCACTTAACCCTGTTTGCCTCAGTTTCTCATCTGTAAAATGAGCTTGAACATGAAATGGTAAACCACTCCAGTCTTTGCCAAGAAAACCCCAAATAGAGTCACAAAGAGTAGGACACTGATGAAAAGATTGAGCAACAGTTCTCAGAGCTAAAAGAATCAGGAACGATTTCTTGTGGAAGGTGGGAGTTGAGCTGAGGGAAGGGAACCTGAGACTGTAAGAGGTAGAGGGGAAGAGGGAGAACATTTCAGTTATGGGGGAATGAACTGTGCATAGGCTTAGAGTTGAGAGATGGAGTGTCATGTGTGTGATGTCTAACCTCACCCCCACCCCACTGCTCCTCAAAACTTGTTCCCACACATGAGGGTTGGGTCCCCAAAGGATGACTACTACTCCCACAGATTCTAGGTAACACTGTGGGTCTGCAATAATAAGAGTTTAGTTTTTTTTTTTTTCCCCAAGCTCATTCAGGCTTTATTTTAATGCCAAGAGACACGGAGGACTATACCTCCAAAGAAGAAATGACCTAGATTCCACTTCCTGGCTTGCCTTGCAGGTCTCCCTGCGAAGGGGAGGCAGCCTCCCTAGAGTGTGAGAGGTGAGGGAGAGGGCTGCCGTGGATGGCCCCTAACCTGCCCCCCAGGCTGCACCAGGCCAAGTGCCCTTCAGCCAAGGGCAGGGCACTTCTGATGCCAATCGAGGCCTGCCCAGTTAAGAATGGAGCAGGCCCCTGGCAAAGTTCTGCCTATGCCACCTGACCGCAGGCCACATGGGCCGGCCTCCAACCAATCCTCACGCCATCTGGGCCAAGTCTTGGGGTACAAAGGAGTGGGTCCCCCGGGGCTACTTTGAGAGGCACAGAGCGGCTCTTCTGCTGCCAAGGAAGACACCCCTCCCTGCCTCGCCGCGCCCCCAAGCCCTTCTCATTCTGGTTCACAAAATAAACCGCTTTCTAACATGTCTGTGCCCCAGGAGCCGCCCCAAGGTGAGGGGCTCAAGTTTCCTCATTCCTTGACACCCTGGGGTGGGGTCATAAGGCAGTTCTGTCATCTCCCCCCAACCCTCTTTAAAAAAGGTCTTCACAGACAGGGAGGCCAATTGGACTTTACCCCTGAGCTAGTTGGGAGGGTCCTTTCCCAGAATACCTGAAAAGTAAAAATGTCAATCCCTAATAGTTCTGTGCAGAGGCTCCACCCCACTCCGCCCCACCCTGGGCCACGCCCCTCCGGGTTCTCTGGGGGCTTCCCTCCGGTGTCAGTGTCTGAGTCGGGGTCCTGGTTGCTTTTCCAGGCCCAGGTCTCGGGGGTCTCTGGGATCTCAAGCCCCTCCAGAGTCATCTGGGTCAGACTGTCGGATTCTTATGGGAACTTGGAGGCCGTGCTCTCCCAGCTTCATCTTGGCGCAGTCCTGGCAGGCGTTGCCTAATCGTGTTGTACCGTCTACTCGGTCAGCATCTGGGCTTCGCTGTTTGCAGATCTGGGCAGCGAGGTCCTGCACGAGTTCTGGAAAGTGGTCAAAGCAATCCCCGTAGGAGAGGACTTTAATGCCGTGCAGAAGCACGTCGGGCTGGCGCTTTAACAAGCGGTCTTCGTTATCCTCGAGGACCACCACGAAGCGCTCCAAATCCACCTTGTCCCGCACAGAGTGCAAGGAAAGGGCCTGGAATATCTGGTCCCTCGGCGTCTCTCCACGGCCCACAAACAGAAAGGACTTGGTCCGGTACAGGTTCTGCAGAACTGCCATTGCTTCTGGGTCCGGGATCACATCTTTACATCGTGAAGGGTCCAAAGCCATCCCTCAGGGATCAGCCACGAATATGAAGGACTCCGTGCTTCCTGCGCCCTGTGGCCCGCTGGAGAGCCCTGGTTTTATCTTTCAGATCTAAGGATTCCATAGGCTTGTCCTGCGCTGGCCCAGATGCCCAGCAGGTTGTCACGGTGGTGAGAACCGTGGTTCCTCACTCCATCAGGCTTCGGACAGACTGCAGCACTGTGGGGTTCTGGATACGCTGCTCCAAATTGTCGAAGACTCCATTAAACAGTCCTGGGAGTAGTGGGGCTCGGTGTCACCCGTGCGGGGCCACATATTTCAGATCCGGTCGTGAGCGACCGCGAGCAGGGCCCGATCTTTCATCACTTTCTTCAGCCGCGTCTCCGGGATGCAGGACCTTCGGGTGCTCGGCCGCTTCCAAGACGGCTTCAGTGGGGCTCTTTCAGGAGCGGAGGGCTTGGATGCCAGGGGCCACGGCGGCATTGACCCTTGTCCAATGACCGGCAAGAGGTCCTGGGGCTGCTTCATTATCAATCAGACTTTTTAAAAACTTCCTGGATTTCTGTTCACTTGTATTTGTTGGCTTTTCTACTGAATCCATCGGTAAATCCGTGGGTGGGCGGTAGCGGGACCCCGGGGCAGGGGCCACACCTTCTCCTCTTCCTCTTCTTCTTCCTCCTCCTCCTCCTGGGGTCGGCGATCCAGGCCCTGTCTCGGGCCCGGGGTAGGGGTCGGGGGCGAAGGAGAGGGACGGGAGCGCCGCGAGCCGTTTTGGGCCCGCGCCTAGGAGTTTAGTTTTACAAGCCCATTATTGCACTTCCCATTAACAGTGAGCCAGAAAACCAAATTAGTTCTCATCAAAGACATTTATTAAGATGGAGTAGCAAGAACAGTAGTTAGAAAACATTTCCCCCTCAAGTCCTAGGGCTCACAGTCCCACAAAAACACCTCACACTCATGGACTAGTTTGTCGTTTGGTGGTATCCAACTATCCAACCAACTCTTCATGATCATAGCACATTAATGTTGTCCTTTGGATTTTCTTGGCAAAGATAGTAGAGTGGTTTGTCATTTCCTTCTCCCGTGGATTAAGGCAAACAAAGGATAAGCGACTTGCCCAGGATGACACAGCTAATACGTGTCTGAGGCTGGATTCAAACTCAGGTCTTCTTGACTCTGGGGCCTAGTTAGGCCCCACTGAACCACCTACCTGACTCCAATGGGGCTAGTTAGTACATACAAAGTAAAAAGTATTGAGTTCATACATAAAAGGAATACACATAGCCAAGACTTGCTTTTTTGGTACTGTAGGGCCTGGAAATGCTTTCTCTCCTAGTGGAGTCTCCTAAAGATTTCCTGTGGGCCCAATGTCTCTGTTGGGCAGATTGCTCAGTTGGGGTCCCATCAATCTTTTCTTATTTACTGGATCATTATCTGCTGCCTTCAAATATATCCAGTAAATAGGAAAAGATTGATGATTAGAAAGAAGATTAAGGGAGCAATTTTCTGGAGAAAATGAAATTGAGGGCTCATGTAGAAGTATTGGACTTGGCATGGAGAAGTTTCACCTTTTCAGAAAGCCTGGAGTGACAGAACAGAAAGCGGGAGGATGATATCAAGGGGCTTTGAGATGGAGAACAGCAAAGAACAGAGATCATGACAAATAGCCTCTATTCTCGGCAAAGTATGAAGAGTCCTTTTCTGGGAGAGTGGGAGAAGGGGTATTGTGGGAAACTTGAAGAGAGGGAAAAGGTTTGGAACAGCTGCCATAGGGAGTTAGAGAATCAATTAGAGAGGAGTAAAAGGATAGCCTTGTTTCAATGATGAAAATTGAGATACGATTAAGAAAGAGCCTTTATCATCTAGAACTTTCCTGCTATGTATGGGAGTACCCCAGGTCTTACTTCTGGGCCATTTTCTTCTTTCTTTATGCCCTATCTCTTGATGAGTTCATCATTTTCCATGGATTCTACTGGCTTCTGAGGATGACTTCCAAATCCAGGATTTATCTCTCTCCTAAGCTCAGACATCTCCAGTTGGCTTCAGGGCATCTCCAGCTGGACTTTGAAAGAACATCTCATGTTCAACATGTCCAGGACAGAACGTACTATCTTCCTTCTCACTTTCTCAGCTTTCCCTTTTTCTCGCCAGGTACCACTATAATTCCAGTCATCCAGATTTGCAACTTTGAAGCCATCCTTCACGTTTCACTATTCCCTTCTCATAGTTTGTCAGTCACCAAGCCTTGACATTTCCACTACCTCAACATCTCTCACATCTGTCTCTCTGTCTTTGCTCAGACCACACCTGCTCTAGTTCAGACCTTCACGACCTCTTTCTGGACTATTACAATAGACTCCTAAGTGTTCCCCTTTCAACCACAGTCCTCTCTCAAGTCCATTCCACACACAACTGCTAAACTGATATTCTTCAAACAAAGTTCTGATTATGTCTCTCAAGACACTTCAGTGGCCAACCGGTACCTCTAGGATGAAATATAAACTCCTTGAATTGATATTTCAAGCCCTTCACACTCTGGTTACAACCTAGATTTATAGGGTGAATAAAGCATTTATTAGATGTTTACTATGTGCTCAGCACCGTGCTGTGTTGGGAATACAAAGAGAAGAGTAAGACACCTATAAAAAAGTAGTTCATGGAGCTAATGTTCTAACGGGAAAGAAAACAGATTGGGAAGGTTTCAGCTGTAGGTCAGATGGAAAGATCCTTAGGGTAAAGCAGCAAAACGGATAATAATGCTACTTCTTTCATGTTATTTCCACTGACAAAATGATTTCAGTTTCTGAACCATGTGACAATGACATGAATTTTGGTGACAAGAACTTTCTTACATCTTTAGTAGTGGTCGGGCTACTTCTCCATGGATATTGCTCCAATGATTCTACTTGTCATTTCTTTTTAAATTTTTCTTTCTTTTTCTTTTTAAGGCAGTTGAGGTTTAACAACTTGCCAGAGGGCGCTAAGCTGCAGGCACTGCTATTCTCAAGGTTCTGGGATTTACAGTTCTGGGCTGTCTCCATCAGCATCTGTGGGAAGATGGTGGTCAGGGTGTTGGTAGGGGTTGACTTTCCTGGCACATGCTTCCTCCTGCTCTCCGTCAGGGTGTCTTGCTGCTTCAGCTAACCCGGCATGCCTGGTTGGCAATTGGTGGCAGTAACCAGACCCTTCTTCATAGGAGTTGCTTCCCTGGATGATGGCTGTGAGGACTGGATGGGAAGCAGAGGCAGTGGTGTGGCAGGTGCTACCACCCCCAGGTACCTGTTCCTATTTGATTTTCGGTGGTAGTTGTTCTGCACTTGGTGGTGGTGGTGACGAGAAAGATGGGCCACAATATAACAAGGAAAAAGGACTAAGCAAAATGATTCAATTCAACTGCCTTTAAAACAATGCTTGATGGCACTCTGGCCTGTAGTTCCTCCCCTCTCTGCCATGAACTGGGGAGGTATGCTCCTTCATCTAACACCTTCTTTGGTTTTAGGCTTACTTTCAGTGATCTTTTCATGTACATTATTGGAATCACAGTTTATATCCTTGGAATTAATAGCCATGCTCACAAGAACACTGGTCCTGTTTTCAACCCAAACTCAATGGGCATCATTCAAAAGCAATCCTTGTAGAGATCTGATCAGCTAATTGCCACTGTAATTGCTATAGCCCCTATCTATTCAGCAGTCATGGCACCGAAGACTTCTCATTTCTCTCAGATGTCTCCTCATTTCTCAACTGGCAATCCTACTTCGAGAGCTCTCTGGGTTCTCCAATACGCCCCATTAATAGGATAACCTCATCATCTTGTATGATCCCATCAGCCTTGGTATAATACCTCATCACCATCACCATCAGCCTCTCTGTTTGGAGGGTACGGCCATGAACTCCAAACCTCCATTTAAGGAGAGAGTTTGGCTTGGTCTTCTCATTTCTTACCAGGCTGCACTACTTTGGGACTTTTCTCACTGATTTCTTTTTTTCTTTGCATTTAATAGTATCTTGGTGGGTTTTTACCCCTAATTACACATAAAGGCATTTTTCAACATTCATCTTTATAAGATTTTGAGCTCCCAATTTTTCTCCCTCTCTCCCTCCCTTCCCTCCCCTTCCCTAAGACGGCAAACAATCTGATATAGGTTATACATGTACAATCATGTTAAATACATTTTCATATTAGTCATGTTGTAAAAGAAGAATCAGGACAAAAGGGAAAATCGCAAGAAAGGAAAAAAAGGGTAAGACTAGTATCTACATTCAGACTCCACAGTTCTTTCGCTGGATATGGATAGCATTTCCCAACATGAGTCTGATTGACTTCCCCACCCTGCCTCCCCACTGGGTACCTTCTACGCCCATCCCTTTTTAGCTTCCTTTTGTGTGTTGTCTTCCCTGTTAGATTATAAACTTCTTGAAAGCAGAGACTCTTTCCTCAGTATTTGTTTCCCCAGTGCTTAGCATAGTGCTTGGCACATAGTAGGCATTTAATAAATGTTCACTGGCTACTGAAGAACCAGAAAAAAAATTCTCACCATCAGAGTCCTTGGCATTGTCAAGTGGCTCAGCATCACAAATGGATGTGGTTTTGTCAATAGAGCTGACACTACAACGATGCATTACTAGCTGCTTTACAGATGCACCATAAGGACCAGCTGACTGGAAGCTCTTACTTCCTCTGAGTGCTGTTTCTCCTATTGGAACGCCAGTTCTCTAAGATCAGGAACTGTCTTGCTTTTCTATTTGTTTCCCCAATGCTTTGCAAATAAGCACTAAGTAAATGCTTTTCCATTCACTCACTCACCAGTGTGGTTGTCAGTAGAGGTGCGCAGGTCTTGTTCATATCTGATTAATTGGCTATTTTCCCCTGACAAAGGTTTGTTGTTATTGAATCATTTCAGTTCTGTCTTCATTACCCCATTTAGGGTTTTCTTGGCAAAGATAACAGAGTAGTTTACCATTTCCTTCTCCTAGACTATTTTACAGATGAGGAAATTGAGACAAACAGGATAAGTGACTTCTCCAGGGTCACACAGATAGTAAGTGTCCCAGGCCAGAATTGAACTCAGGTCTCCCGGAACCTAGGACTAATTCTCTCATGCCCCCTAGCTGCTCTGCATTCATCATTACCAAGTGGTTTTGTCAAGGACAGCTTCGTGATACACTCTTAGATCTGGCAATACTTTATTCATACTCACTATTTCTCTTGAGGTTCCAGACTTTTTTTTCCCCTAAATAAATATGGCTATTATTTTTTCTATTTCTATCAATACCCCCTCGGTACTTTGACTAAAATAGCACTAAATCTGTAGATTTAGCTAGTATGGCCATTTTTTTACATTTACATTCCTCAGTTATGAGCCACGAATATCTTTCCAATTATGTCTCCCTCTATTTCTAGAGGGAGTGTTTGGTACTCACATGCATGTAAATCTTGCATGTGTTTTAGTTTACTCTTGAATTTCTATTACCCAGTGCCTAGCCCAATGCCTGGTTTAGAGACAGTGCTTAATAGATACTTGTTGACATTAATTAGAACTTCAAACTTTAGGATCACACACACTAGGTTCAATCTTGGATGACTGTCCCAACATAACTTTCTTTAGCTCCTTTTGCTCTTATCTAGTCTTTACTGAAGGCAGTTAGGTGGTACAGTGGATAGAACACTGGCCCTGGAGTAGGGAGGATATGAGCTCAAATCCTGCCTCAGATACTTCCTAGCTGTGTGACCTCATCTATAAAATGAGCTGGGGAGGAAAATGGCCAACTACTCCAATATCTTTGCCAAGAAAAGCCCAAATGGGGTCACAGAGAGTTGGACACAGCTGAAATGACTCAACAACAACTGGTGTTTACTATGGTTAACCCATTCCATTGAACATCAGGCTCTTTCCTCCTGGGGAAGAGGAGAAAGGCCATTCCATCAAGTCTTCAACCTGGTCTCCTGCCTTGGAGGAAGTGGAGTTAATACTATTCCTTTAGCTCTAAGTACTTGCTACGCATACTGCCTAAGGCCCTGAAAGGACTCCACCCTAAGACCAAACCCCTATGGAGAATGAAAAAAGTACACACACACACACACATACACACACACACACACATACCCCAATGATTCTTCACCCCCATGGTCATCTTCCTAACCCCATCCACCCATTCCCCACTGCCCCACTCCTTATTCCCATTTCTGTGAACCTATTCTGCTCCCTATGTCCCACTCTAAAGCTACCCACTGTGCTCTCTGGAATGCCTGCTATATAGGCAATGAACTTACTTTCACCTTAAATCTTTTCCTTTCCCACTCATTCCATCTTCTGGCTCTCACTGAGACCATAGCCTCCACAATCACCTTTTCTAACAATGGATGCACTTTCCATTTTTATGACTCACTGGCTGAGGTTGGGGAACTGATATGCTCCTCGCTTCCCATTGCTACTTCTAAGTTCTCCCTCTCCCATGATCATGGAGGACCTCTGGTGTAAGGGCTTGCTGAACCCTTTTCAGGGCTGCTCATCCACTTTGGTGCCACCTGTCCCTCAGCTTTCCTGTGCGGCTCCAAGAAGCTGTAGCATGCACAGCGGCCACACCCTAGTAAAACTGTCTCAGAAGATAGGCTAAATCAGGTTGCCGGTAACTGGGTCTCACAACCTGTCAGTGAGTTAGGGGGATGTTGACCCCAAGGACATGAAGACTTCCCCCATCTGAATGGGAGGATGAGAACAATCTGTTCCAGTGACCATGAATGTGGCTGAAGGAGTGGTGTGGATTGCTTAGAGCCTGGACAAGCATCAAAGGTAATAAGATCATCCACTGAATCCTGGGCCATTACCAGTTGTCTTGACTTTTGTCTTAACATTGGACTGTGGTGACTCTGGAACAGAGTGAGGCTGACCGCTTTGTGCAACTCTGCCTCTCTTAAATCCAATTCACATGCAAGTCAAGACATCAGCCCACTATGCCACCGGTCGTCTTTGAAAATGAAGAATGAACAATGAATCTACTCAATCCAGATTCTGAGAGTTGTTATCTATGCACCTCCAGGACATGCCTTTTCTTCCCAATGAATGCAGTATCTGGATCAGAATTTTTCACTCCCCTCCAACTCCCGCTTTCATATTACAGGACTTCAGCATTCAAGTTGATACTCCTTTACACACCCTAACCTGACCTCAGTGTCCACAGTTCCTCCTACTCATTTCATAAGACTTACTCCTCTATCTCACCTCAGGCTCACACAAAGGTAGTCATACCCTTGACCTTGCTATCACCCACAAATGCTCCACTTCTATTTTCATGAACTCTGAAATTCCCTTATGTGATCACACTCTATTGTCATTCCATGTTTCTTTCCTTCTGCCTTGAGTCTACAAGCCCTGTTCCCCGACCACACCATGGCCTCCAATCCCTCAGCTCTTCAGGTCTCTCCCAGGCCATCAACCCTCTACTAGCCACATTCTCTTCTTTTCCCCTTCTTGACCCCTTGGTGAACCAATTTAACTTCACACTGTACTCTTCTCTTGACTCCCTCACCCCTTTACCATATGGACCATCTTATCCTGCTAAGCCTCAACTCAAGGATAAAATATTATGAACAACAAGAAAAAAAAA